>AP025063.1:11038642-11275607 GCA_036186865.1 Eustoma russellianum | reverse complement strand
CTGAGAAGCCCTCCTTTCCAAAGCTCAAAACGTTTGATCCAAGACTTGTAACACCTACAAAACACACTCATACACCAAACACAAGTATTCTAAACAAACGTTAAAAGAAGCAAACGAAAAGACAACTAAAAGCCACAGAAACGGCACCAACAAGCGGACTGACTATCATTGGATAATCAGTTCTTAAGCTCAACAATGAGCACCCATTTAGGAGGAACATCCATTGGTTCATCTTGCACATGTTTGGTTAGAAAAGAGCCAACATCAAAACCAAGTTGAAAACCATTAATCCTCTTGGTTTGGCTCCTTGTCAACGGCCCCTTATGGTTAAGGGCACCTTGTGCAAGCTCCTCATTAGGGGGCTGCTCCTCAGCCTCATCAAAGGTTCCTTTACAATTTGGCCAAAGGGGCTTATTTATAGATGCCTAAGACGCTTAAAATAATCAGATATTATCTAAAAGAAATAGCTAGAAAAGAATTTGAATTGAACTTGAATTTGCTAATTGTTTGAATTCAAAAAATAACTAGAAAATCCTAGCTAAAAATCGGTTGAAATCTTCCTTTGTTCAGCCGTGTATTTGGTCAGCAAATGAGGCCTTGGGGAGCTGATTTGATGAGTAGGATGGGGCTGAACTGAATTCAAAGAGGTGGGTGAATTTGAATTCAAGTTGAGTTTGAATTTGAGTTGACTTTGAATTTGGTTCTTGCATATCCTTTCCTTCCAGCCGTATATGATGTTGTTGTGATCTTCGAAAACCAGATTTGATGATGATAAAATGCCTGGAATTGAATTTAAATGATGGCTGAAGTTTGAATTCAAATTGAGTTTGAATTTGAATTCAAACTTGGATTCAATTTGAATTGGAATCTATCCTCTTTTATCCTCCAAGATGGTGTGTTCATGGCTGGAAAATAGGCTGAAATCTCCTTGAAATTTAAGTCTCCAATTGGTTGAAACTTGAATTCAAATCATGGTTGAATTTAAATTCAAGTTTAGCTTTGAATTCAAATTCAATTTGATCATCATCCTTTTGCTTCAAAAATGGCCGGCCCCTTTTGATCTTTGGAGATGATTTTGAGTTCAATTTTGAAAAGAGGATTCCATCTTGGACATATTTGAATTTGTCTTTGTGGAGACAAATATTCTCTTCAAGACAACATTCCTTTTGTCTCCCTTTTTGAAACACACGCCTACATTCCATTTTGGACCTCTCTTTGGCTTGGAACTTCCATGTACATAATTTCATACAAAGCAAACAAATGGAAGCAAGGATCCCAAGAAAACAAGACATACATTTGTTTATTTTATTGAAAGACACTTATGCATGAAAAGTGATGCATGGAATGCAACCTAAGACTAAGACAAACTTTGTCCTGTAATTTGCACACTTGGACCGCATCATGGGAACGGCCCTGCTAGTGCCTTGCCGTCACTCGTCTTTTGCTCCTTTCAACATATTCCAGCCTGTGTTTGATTACTTTGTTATCGTGCATGAGTTCCTCTAGCATTTTCAACATTTTTTTGGTTCATCTTGTCAAAGGTCTCAGTCTCTTTTGACTTTCTAGTCGAGGAGTGAGTGCTGCTCTCCATGTCTTACCTAAAAGTGATTCAAACAAAATGAAAAAAGGAAAAAAAATAAGCAAACTAATACAAAAACAAGCAAACGTTAACTGATTAGTGAAAATAAAATACGAACACTCCTCTTTCTCTTATTTTGATGAGCCCACGATGGGGTCAACGCAACATATTTTCATGTATCATTTATTGTCATATGTTAGTTCTGTAAGACATGACATTTCACTGTTCACTCCGCACACACTAGTGCTAGTTCTTATGTATTATAGTCTTAACTAACCCTTAGGACATGTCATATATGTTGTGCATATTGTGTTTGTTGCTTGGTGTCTTTGAAGATAGGTCAAAGAGAGCTTTGCATTGAAGAAGCATGAACACCTATCGATCCATGTTCCATTTGATCGGATAATATCATTATTCAAACAAAGCTTGAAGATGCAATTAGAACCTGAATTTTTGTCCAAGCAAGGAGGTGATAAGCAAGGTGGTGACAAGCAAGGTGGTGACAAGCAACCATGTCAAATTCAAGTTGTTCTTCACGTAAGAATGGAGAGACAAGCTGCTCATTTCATGAACCAATAGAAAGAAGTCTTGCAAATGCTTAAACCAATCACAAACAAGCAAGGAAACAACTAGCAAGCTGCACCTTAAATGATCCAATCACAACCATGGAAGAAACGGCTGGTTCATGGCAAATAGGTTTGAAAATTCAACACCAAAGTTTCTACCAATCAAATGCATTCCAAAGCAAGCTGCTCCATGCCTAAACCAATCAAATTGATCAAAGAAAGAAGGCTGAATCTAGCAAAGATTACATGGCAAAGCAACCAGAACTTTTGGGACCAAAAGATGCTCAAACAATTTCCAAGCAAAGCATGTTATTTAGTCTTGTACTTTGTACATTAAAACTTGTACTTTTTGTAAATTTCGTTTTGCATAAATAGCATAGGAATCAGATTGTAAACATAACAACAATTATACAACTACATTCAATCACATTTCAATCAAATTTCCTTTAAGGAGTTCTCAACTTATGCTAGTTGAAGTTTAAGACCACTTAACGGTTTTCTTTCAAGTTCCTAGCCTAGAACTTGTTAGTATTTGCTTCATCTTTTGGTTTACAGCATCTTAGGGTCTCATTGAGGTTTTAGATGTGTTGGAGTGCCAAAGAGGAAGAGGTGTTGGCATAAATTGAGCCAAGAACAACGGTTACAGTTCAAGGGGTGTCTTTGAGATGTTCTTTGCCATAGCTATTGTTCAAATCAGTTTGGAATAGGAGACAAAGTCCTTGGCAACGTTTTCTAGCCTTCGTTTGGCTCATCAATTGGTATCAAAGCTTTGGTTAGTCTTCTATTCATGTTTACATTGCTTAAATTTGCAAATGAATGTTGCTGCCCAAACCGTTTGTGAACTGATTTTTATTGCGTTTAGTTGCTGCTTGTTTAGGTAGTTAGTTTATGTTTTAAGGTGCTTGTTAGATAGTATACTATAGTTTGGTAATTTAGTTAAGTCGGCAAACCGAAAACACCCCACAAAAACAACTTAGACTAGACTTAAGTATGTTAAGAGCTGTTTGAGTACCTTGGAACAAAACCGTATGTGAAGCTGATTGTCTTGTTTAATCTAGCTTAGATATTGTTCATTAGACCCTAATCTAGAAGTTTTAAATGGTAGTTTAATTAACTCCTCAAAACAGAAAACTTTGAACACAAAAATATAGTTGATAGTTTATCAAATTGTAGTAGTTGAAATTCTGTTTTTAGTTCTTATGTGCAATCTGTTTAAACGTTTTGTATGCTGCCATATTTAGCTTAGTTGATCTTCATTAGACCTTAATCTAGTAGCTTAAGTGTTAGTTTAGTTGTGTCCTTAAAAGAGAAAACTTGAACACAAAATAGATTAGTTGGTAGTTAGCTTGCAAGTAGTTAAAATTCTGTTTTAGTAACTTGTGTGCAAACTGTCCAAAACGTTTTAGTGCTGCCTTATATAGCTTAGTTAGACTAGATTACAACATAGTTTAAGTGTTTTAGTTGGTTGATTATTTCAGCACCAAAAATCCGAAAACCAAAGAACCAAAACCAAGTAGTTTTAGCTAACTAAGTGTGCTGCCTAGTTCTAGTCCATACACGTTTGATTAGGAGCTTGCATCTAGTCTCATTTAGTTTAGAATCTGATTGCATCATACAAACAAAAAAACCAAACAAAAACAAGGTAGGATAGATCACTTAAAAACCGAACAAAACAAGTTAGCTTAGTTGCATCAAAACTGATTTTCCATTAGTTGTTAGTAATCAGCCTTTATAAACTTCATCTAAGAACAACTAAGTTGCATTTAGCTATCTTAGGACTAGTTAGATCACTTACCTCAAAAACAGAAAAAGCAAAAAAAGATAAGTGCCCAAAACTGTGTGGATTAAAACAACTTTTAAAGCTCATTTGAAGTCTTGGTACATGCTAATAGCTTTATCTTTTTGTTGATTTCAATTGTTTCGAACAACTTGTTGGACTTAGATATATTCTGAAAGTTAGGAATTGTTTAAGCCCCACATTGTTAAAGAGCTATCCAATTGTTGTTTTAGATCTATTTCTGAACTTACATTGCACTATATACAATTTGAACTTGTTGTAATTGTGATTTGAATTCTCACTACATAGTGTTTAGCCGTGTTGTGTACGAGGAACTTCCAAATTCCAAATACAACAAACCTTGTGCAATTAAAGGCCGTGGGCAATGTCACATGTAGGCCGTGAGGAGTAGTCTCACAACAATCAAGCAAACCATCCAAAGAAAGAAAATTAAGCTTGATTGAGAAATACGCGAGAGAAAAGCCAATATTTGTCAACAAGTAAGAGGCAAGACAAGAGAGAATTGCACAAGAAAGCCAAGTGAGGAAAAAGCCCAAAGATAAACGTTGCATAAAGGGAAAATCCCGTGCAAAGCTCAAAAGAAAGAAAGTGCCCAAACCAAACCCGAAAGTGTTGTAGTTTTGAAATATTGAAAGTTTCTAAAGCAAACCCTTGCTAGCACTTTGTTTGTGTGTCTTTACTTTCACTTTACTACAATTGATAGTTGCATATGCTGTAAAGTAAATTGAGGGATTGTCTTAAAACAACCCCGTAGATTTCTTTCAGCCCGAACAACAATTTGACTTCTGTGATTTACTTGAATCCTTAGGAGAAATAGTCCAAGTTGCTGTTTTAAAACAATTGTCAACATAAAATAGAGTATTTGCATCTTATCAATATTTTAATTGGCTTTTGAGATTGTTTTGATTAAACATGATTCTAAAAACCATTTGGGGAGTTGAATGCCATAGGAGAGACTATGATGAACTGGAAAAACGTATGAACTCCTTTGGTCGTACGAATGGTTTATGAGTTGGATATTGGGAATGTAAAACTCCTAGATATCAAACTCTTCCTCAGTGCAATAAAGACGTTAGTGCATATTACAATGAAATGCTTGATGATTTGTACTATGCTTATGTTGAAGAACATGAGGAATTAAGCATGATTAGGTTCTTTGCTGGATTAGATAAAGAGATCGCTGATTGCATGTTGTCTGAAAAATTCTTATCACTTTATGTCATGTATAAAAAGGCAAAGATTGTTCAATCAAACCTAATCCCCTGGCAAGTTAATCAAAACTATGGGTATGAAATGAACTCTTGTGATTCTGAAAATAACAAACCAAATCCAGTTAAGTTAAGCAATTTGAGTCAGCCTATGGATAATATTGAAAATGCATTGCTTCAACTTAGAGACATGGTGCAAGTATTGATAGAATCTGAAAAGAACAAAGACTTGCAATCTGACATTTCTATGAATGATGGTTTGTCTGAAATTATCCCCAACATGCCTGAAACTGGAACTCCTTTATCTGAATTGCATGTTCAACCTTGTGTACTGTCTGAAGAAGACCCTTCGCTTGAATCTGTTGGTGATTTCCAAAGTGTTAGTCGTTTGCTTATAGATGATGTTAATTGTGATAACACTTTGTCTGAAAATGATTTACATTATGACATGCATATAAATGAAATCCCTGTGCATGATCTGCATTCTGCTGAGATGCTTGTTTCTGGGTTACAATCTGAATTACATCCTGTACATTTCATTGATGACATTGATGTAAGTAATTCTGTTGAGAATGACATTGATAAACTAGATTCTTATGATTTGATTTTAGCTGAACTAGATTGTCTTCTTGATGTAGAGCTTGATCATGATGTCATTATTGAAATAGATTCAGCTACAAATGAACATAAATCCTTGGATGAACTAGTTAATGAATTGAATGACATATTTAGTATAGATGAAGATTCTTCTGAAATATCTATTTCATCTCATCTTGTTGAATGTCTGCCTGTTGTCATCTCAATTGATACATCTTGTCTAAAATATTGCACATGTTTGTAAGATTGGTACATTTAGTGTTAACATGTTGCAATGTGCTTTTGGATGTTGTTTTATCTGTTAGGATGTATGTGTTCTAAAATTTTTGTTATCATATTGTTAATACATCCTAAACATTTTAGAAAGCGTGTACACACCTTATTTTTTCTTCAAAGATAAGGATGCACCAAGGTATTTCACCTTCACCATTTGTATTATCATGTTCATATTGATTATGGTGTAGATGATCATACGTGTACATCCTACATCCCTATCCCTTATTCTCTTCATGTTGAGATTCGAGGACGAATCATTTTCAAGAGGGAGGGAATGATGAGCCCACGATGGGGTCAACGCAACATATTTTCATGTATCATTTATTGTCATATGTTAGTTCTGTAAGACATGACATTTCACTGTTCACTCCACACACACTAGTGCTAGTTCTTATGTCTTATAGTCTTAACTAACCCTTAGGACATGTCATATATGTTGTGCATATTGTGTTTGTTGCTTGGTGTCTTTGAAGATAGGTCAAAGAGAGCTTTGTATTGAAGAAGCATGAACACCTATCGATCCATGTTCCACTTGATCGGATAATATCATTATTCAAACAAAGCTTGAAGATGCAATTAGAACCTGAATTTTTGTCCAAGCAAGGAGGTGATAAGCAAGGTGGTGACAAGCAAGGTGGTGACAAGCAACCATGTCAAATTCAAGTTGTTCTTCACGTAAGAATGGAGAGACAAGCTGCTCATTTCATGAACCAATAGAAAGAAGTCTTGCAAATGCTTAAACCAATCACAAACAAGCAAGGAAACAACTAGCAAGCTGCACCTTAAATGATCCAATCACAACCATGGAAGAAACGGCTGGTTCATGGCAAATAGGTTTGAAAATTCAACACCAAAGTTTCTACCAATCAAATGCATTCCAAAGCAAGCTGCTCCATGCCTAAACCAATCAAATTGATCAAAGAAAGAAGGCTGAATCTAGCAAAGATTACACGGCAAAGCAACCAGAACTTTTGGGACCAAAAGATGCTCAAACAATTTCCAAGCAAAGCATGTTATTTAGTCTTGTACTTTGTACATTAAAACTTGTACTTTTTGTAAATTTCGTTTTGCATAAATAGCATAGGAATCAGATTGTAAACATAACAACAATTATACAACTACATTCAATAACATTTCAATCAAATTTCCTTTAAGGAGTTCTCAACTTATGCTAGTTGAAGTTTAAGACCACTTAACGGTTTTCTTTCAAGTTCCTAGCCTAGAACTTGTTAGTATTTGCTTCATCTTTTGGTTTACAGCATCTTAGGGTCTCATTGAGGTTTTAGATGTGTTGGAGTGCCAAAGAGGAAGAGGTGTTGGTATAAATTGAGCCAAGAACAACGGTTACAGTTCAAGGGGTGTCTTTGAGATGTTCTTTGCCATAGCTATTGTTCAAATCAGTTTGGAATAGGAGACAAAGTCCTTGGCAACGTTTTCTAGCCTTCGTTTGGCTCATCATATTTCCACTCTCTTTACCACTTTTGTCTCTTGTGCAACTTGAAGTTAATAAGATTCAAAGCAATCAATGAAGAAAGTGTTTGTCAATGCTTCTCTAAATCACAATGATCTCCACTTGTATCACCCTTTTGCTTTTAATTTGCACAAAATAGTATCAAAACAGAATCAAGAAAGATGGAAACAAACTTGAACTTTTCTACTAAGATTCAAAGAATGTAAACAACCAAAGTTTATGCATAAGGCTGAACCAAAGATGAACTAAGGGTTGCCGTGGGCAATCTTTTGTTAATTTTGATTCTATACACGTATTAGCCATAATATGATTCAAATCATGCAATAATCGAGCATTCAAGTGTGTGATTGGTTCAAGAGGATCAGTATAAGGACATGAGTGTCGGGGTACGATTTTATATGGTAAGAACGGAAGACGGTACCAAAAAGTTGGAAAAACTTTCAAGTAATGCATAAACGTTTTTCCCGTTTTCTATTCTCTTTTTCTTGCATTTTTTTCTTTGCTTTTTGTCACTTAGAAATCCCTTTTTTGTGTACAAAACGTCTCTCTTTTCCCATAAATTTTTTTGTTCAGGGGCAAAACGTGGATTGACTCTCTTTTTGCCCAGCTGTTGTTTTGAGCAAGACCGTGCAAGGAGTTATCAATTTCAGCAAAGGTAAAATTAAATATGTAATGTTATGCAAGAAGAATCTAAATGTGGGTGGATTTGCGGTTGAGCTGAGATGATTAACCGAAACTAGGGTTTTGAGAATTAGGGTTTGGGTCGGTTGTTTTCGGCCTTTTGGGTTTAGTACGGTTCTGGAAATGGCTTTCACATGTATGATCAGCAAGATTGAAGCATGAAATCAATCACAATATGAATCACAAAATGCATACAATCATCATCAGCTAAAAGCTTCGGTAGCAACTAGATAAGTTGAGACCTTGGTGGCTTTGTTGGCAATGATTGTAGTTTTAAAAAGCTGAGTGTATCCTATATGCAACGAACCCTAATTTGTTCAAGTTTGATGAAGAAAATTTCAGAATGTTGTCAAAAGAAATTGAATCAAATGACACTTAAACAAGATCTAACAAAATGTAAGAACTCAAAGTAAGACTCTTAGGGATATGATTCTCGTTTTTTATACATATGGAAGAAGCAAATGACGTGAAGAATGGGGTAGAATGAAGGACACAAGATTGGACCCATGACCTCTTGATGGGACACATCAAGAAGGTTCCAACTTGATGTCCAAGTTCTCTAGCCCTCCTTCTTGTCATAGGACCCATGACCTCTTGATGGGATCCCTGATCCTCATCATTCATTATATCCTTCCCAGCGGATGAAAAATGTGTCGAAGGTCTGAGAAACACCAAAAAAAAGTTTAAAGCAAATCAATGCCCAAAGCAAGGCTATGCATACCCTAAAATCTTTATTTAAGCTCAAAACAGTGATTCTGAATCATGAAGCACGTTGAAGCAGTTTGGTTAGCCCACTCGCTTCCCATGCTCTTACCTATGCTTTTTGGACCTCAATATTGGTAACCCATTGTGGTCCAACAAAAGTTTCGCAGAAAAACTCATTTGGAATTCAAACTGCCAAAGGCAATTTCGTCACGTTTAGGGATCTAACTTAACCGACAAGTTTAGACTCTATCCTATCCTTTCGAAAGGATGAAAAATGCGTTGAAGGTCTGAGAAACACTAAAAAAAGTTTAAAGCACATAAATGCCGAAAACAAGGCTGTGCATACCCTAAAATCTTCCTTTAAGCTCAAATGGTGATTCTGAAGCATGAAGCACGTTGAAGCACTTTGGTCAGACCACCACAACCCATCTCTTACCTATGCTTTTTGGACCTCAACATTGGTAACCCATTATGGTCCTTCATTAAAATTTTACAAAAACCCCAATGTCGACTTTAAATCGGCCAATGCAATTTTGTCACATTTGGGACTCTTAAAACTTAACCGACATGTTTAGACTTTATCCTATCCTTTCTAGCAGACGAAAAATGCATCGAATGACTGAGAAACACCAAAAAAACTTTCAAGCAAATCAGTGCCCAAAGCAAGACTATGTATACCCTAAAATCTTCATTTAAGCTCGAAACGGTGATTCCGAAGCATGAAGCACGTTGAAGCAATCTGCTCCACTCACACACTTCCCATGCTCTTACCTATGCCTTTTGGACGTCAATGTTGGTAACCCATTGTGGTCATTCAACAATATTTTCCAAAAAAAACACATTTTGGACTTCAAATCGGCAAATGCAATTTCGTCGTGTGTAGGACTCTTAGAACCTAACCGACATGTTTACACTTTATCCTATCCTTTCCAATGGATGAAAACATGTAGAAAGTCTGAGAAACTGTTGGACCTGTATAGCACCACTAGAGGGGGGGGTGAATAGTGGGTTAGCGGAAATTACACTACAATTACCTTCAAAAACTTGTTTGAAGACCCCTTTGCCTCTTTAGCCTCAGGTTCTGGAATTTCCAGAAACAGTTCACTGTTTTGAGCGCTTTGGTTGAACCACTTATACACCTGTGCAAGCTCTCAAACTTGGCAGAGATCAAGTTTAGAATGTTTATAGTATGTCATAAAAATTTCAGTCAATTCCAAGCAAGTTTGCACGTTCAAATAAGCAAGATAAGTAAAGTGTGCAATTCTGGCAGTTTCAGGCAGAATGTTAGCTTAACTTCAAACGATGATATCTCAAAATCTACCCGTGCTATTTTGATGAATCTTATGTCAAATTAAACCTTATGATGTCTAGTTTAATTTGATATAAGGCTCACTTCAAGATTCGCAGGATAACCTATTCAAATTGAACAAGTTTTGCACACTGGTCAGAATTGTTCACAGAATGTAGCAACAATTTTGTGAAGACGATTTGAATATGCTAAACTCCTTATAATTTAGTGATTCTTGCGGCTACTGAAAGCTAACACATTGAAGTATAATATATCCAAAATTCATGCAATTCTAAGACTGTTTGCTTGTTCAATTATGCGTGCCAAGTTAGTGTAACTTTCAGCCAGAAAACAGTAAGTGCAGAAAATAAGTAAAGAACACAAGGAATTATCCTGGTTCGGTCAATGTGACCTACTCCAGTCCCAAGAGACACCTTCTCTTGGATTTCACTAAACACCAAACACCAATGTCACCTTACAAAGCCAAAGGAAGAAGCTTTTCACCAACTTCTTCAAGAGGCTGCACCAAAACTGAAAAACAGCAACTAGTTTGTTTCACCTTTGCACCTTTGCACCTTTTGCTCACCTCTAAGGAGTAAGCTTTATACACCAGCTTCTCCCTTACAATATATATCGTTTAAAGGTGTTGAAATGACAAGAAATGAAGAACTATACAATCATAAAGCTTGCTGCAAATGTGTTCTTCAATAGAGAAGAGTAGAAGAGAAGAATGGAGATGAAGAGCTGAATGTCTTGCTTGCTTTCTCTTTTTCGTTGGTGTATTGCTGTACTTTTACTCTTCATCTTTGGAGCTATTTATAGCCAAGAGGACAGCCTAAAGGCTCCTCAAAGTAGACGTTGGAATGGTTGATAAATGGAGAAAATTCAGCACTTTTCTAGCTATCCAAATGAAGCTCATCTTTTGTTGCTTTGAATTGGTCTTCAACTGAACTTTTATCCTCCATCTTATCCCATTATAGACGTTGGAATGAGGTGGAAAATAGCTTCATTTGAACGTTTAAAAGACAGCTCCAATCAGCAATGTCCATGTGTGAATAACTTGCCATGTATGCAGCTGAATTGGCATGTATTTTGAACAACTTTGTCTCCTCATTTTGAACACTAAATGAACGTTGGAATGGCCTAGAAGATAGGCATTGGAGAGTAGTTCAAAGATAGAGATAAACCAGCCAAGCTTTTGAATTTGACTTGGTCTCTAATATAGCCGTTTGCATATGGCTTTGATTGAGAGATTCTTGCTTCAAATTTGCTACATTGTAGGACTTGTTTTTGTCACACATTATAACCTGAATCTTGACCATATAGCATACGAAATTTTTCTTCATTTTTGAGCCAAGATAGCCGTTGAAAAAGGCTCACAATATATTCAAGAATAGCCATTTGAAATCAGCACCAAAATAGGATTTATTTCAACTTGCCTTGACTTGTTCAAAATCTGAAAATTTGAACATGATTTGTGTGCCAATATCCGTTTGCACACATATAATATATAGCCATTTATGTCTTCAACATGTAGCATAGAATACCATATGAAGAATGCCAAGAATTCCAAGAAAACCATAGATGTGATAACCATAACATAAGAATTCCAATTGAGATACCATGCTGCCCGTTTCCATAAATATAGGACATGTACTATATGTGACATAAACACATATAAACATCATATAAATAACACGTTGGAAGATCCATTGGCAAGTGAAGAGACCAGAATACCCCTTAGCACAAAAATAGGAATTTTGTCCTAGGATGAACCTAGACATGGTGCTGCTCCAGATTCATTTTTGCCATGATGTGACATGACTTATAAATGTGTCATATGATCATATAAATCCGTTGGAAGAAGACCAAATAAGAATGAGAAGTCCAAATGGTGAAATTACCAAGATAGCCCTTATATAGGTCAATAAGCTTCACCACCGTGTCAAGTCAGTTTTTACCCGTGTCAAGCATGCTTTTCCTCAGCCAATTAGATTCTAAATTGAATAAGGATCATGTGGGCTTTTGAATGACTCAATTCGGAGTTCATTTGCCCAAGATATGAACCAAAACCTGCAATAGGATACTAAACCGAGCAATTTGCCTTATATTGTAAGTCATGTGACTTCAAGGCTTGGTTAGATCATATAATTAACATGTATTGGCATATATATCATCTAATATCAGTTTGAACATGTCTTAGACATGTGATTGAATTGGCCAAGTTCAATCTCATGATCTTAATCAAACTTGTTCAATCTTGATTCATTCAATCAATTTCACATTTAGCTCATAAGTTCATGTCTTGCACATTATACTTTAAACGTTACACACACATACATGCTCAAATATCACATATGCATTTTGCAATCATTCAAACATAATATATCACAACAATCTCCCCCTTTTGATGATTTGCAAAATTACCTTACATATGTGTATATTAAGCATCTAAATCAAGTGTGTGACAAGTTTAACTATTTCTTTTTCCTTAAGTCATGCATTATAACGTTTTGTAAGCTCATAACGTTCCCTGATCTCCCCCTTAATGTGTTACCCTTAACATGATATACATATATCCCTTAATGTGTTACCCTTAACATGATATACATATATGTTTTTTCTCTCTCCCCCTTAATTTTGTAAATTATGCAAAAGACTGAACCGATGTAGCAATACCCATAATGATCTAGACAGTAGTGTCAGTTGTAAGCAATTAATCCAAGTCGTGCACGTAAATTCTCAAAAATAGCTTGATTAAGGGGTTTAGTGAATATGTCAGCTACTTGTTGATCAGTTCTAACATGTTCAATGTGTATATGTCCAAGATTAACATGATCACGGAGAAAATGATAACGTACTTCTATATGCTTTGCCTTAGAGTGTAGTACAGGGTTTTTAGACAAATTTATAGCACTTGTACTATCACAATAGATGGGAATATTATGTACTTGTATTTCAAAGTCTGAAAGTTGTTGTTTAATCCATAATAGTTGAGTACAACATAGACTTAAAGCCATATATTCTGCTTCAGTAGTAGAAAGTGCAACACTAGATTGTTTCTTTGAAAACCAAGATATTAGTGAGTTTCCTAGGAATTGACATGTTCCACTAGTGCTCTTTCTATCTACTCTACATCCACCATAATCTGCATCTGAATATGCATGTAGACTTAGACTAGATTGTCTATCATACCATAAGCCTAATGTTGGTGTATGTTGAAGATATCTAAATATTCTTTTTATAGCTTTAAAGTGTGACAACTTAGGCATACTTTGAAATCTCGAACACATACATACTGCAAACATAATATCAGGTCTACTAGCAGTTAGATATAGCAATGAACCAATCATAGACCTATATAGTTTTTCATCAAATGCAACACCATTTTCATCTTTGTCTAATTTTGTTGAAGTACACATTGGTGTTGGAGATGGTTTCAAGTTTTCAAAGTTGAATTTCTTTATCATATCTCTTATGTATTTGGCTTGATTGATATGTATACCACTTGATGTTTGTTTTATTTGCAAGCCTAAGAAATAGTTTAATTCACCAACCATAGACATTTCAAACTCAGACTTCATACAATCTTCAAAGTCTTTTACTAAGTTAGGATTAGTTGAACCAAAGATTATGTCATCTACATATATTTGTATTACAAGCAGATCTTTGTCTTTCTTTTTCAAGAATAAGGTACTATCTATGGTTCCTCTTTGAAAGTTGTTACTTAGTAAAAAGTTGGCAAATCTTTCATACCATGAACGGGGGGCTTGTTTCAAACCATATAAGGCTTTCTTAAGTTTATATACATGATTAGGGTTCTTTGGATCTTCAAAGCCTGGTGGTTGTTTAACAAAAACTTCTTCTTGGATATAGCCATTTAAGAATGCACTCTTAACGTCCATTTGGAATAGTTTGATGTTATTATAACATGCAAAAGCTAATAAGAGGCGTATGGATTCTAATCTTGCTACGGGGGCAAATGTTTCATCGTAATCAATACCCTCTTCTTGATTATATCCTTGAGCTACAAGTCTTGCCTTATTTCTTACTACAACCCCTTGTTCGTTCATTTTGTTCCTAAACTGATGAGCCAATGTGGGGGCTGAAAACGTTTGCCAAGGATGTTGTCTCCTATTCCAAATTGATTTGAACCCAAGCTATGTCAAAGAACATCTTAAAGACACCCTTTAAGCTTTAACCTTTGTTCTTGGCTCAATCTATGCCAAACCTCTTCCTCTTTGGCACTCCAACACACCTAAAACCTCTATGAGACCCTAAGATGCTTGTAAACCAAATAAAGAAGTAAATGCAAACAAGTTCTAGGCTGGAACTTGTATGAAAACCGTTAGGTGGTTTTAATCCTCAACTTGAAATGTTGAAAAACTCCTTGAAGGAAATTCTGATTTTTGTTATTTGATAAGTGTTGTGAATTGAGTTGTTTACATTCAGCTTCCTATGCTACTTATAACAAATGAAAATGATAAAGAGTACAAGTTTTAATGTACAAAGTACTACACTAAAAATAACATGCTTGCTTGGAACTTATTTGCACAACTTTTGTTCCTAGAATTCTGGTTGCTCTTGCCGTGTATTCCATGCTATTTCAGCCTTCTTTCTTGATCAATTTTGATTGGATTAGGCATGGAGCAGCTTGCTTTGGAATGCCCTTTGATTGGATGCAAGTTGGTGTTTGAATTTTCAACAAAATACTCTTAGACAACGTTGGTTTCCTTGCTTGAAATCAGCCAAATTCTGATTGGTTTAAACATTGAGCAGCATGCTTGGACCTCACCCTTGATTGGTTGCAAGTTGTATCTTGAATTTTCAAAGGATTTTCCCTTAGACAAAACGTTTCCTTCCTTGCAAATTTCAGCCAAGATTTTGATTGGTTATTCTAGTGTGCAGCTTGCTTGAACTTTGCTTTGATTGGTAGAAACTTTGATGTTGAATTTTCAAAGATATTATGTTATGAACCAGCCGAAAATCTCATTGCTTTGTGGTTGGATCCTTTGGTGAGCAGCTTGTTGAATTTTCTTACTTGATTGTGATTGGTTCAAGCATTTAGAAGACTCCTTTCTATTGGTCCTTGAATTGAGCAGCTTCCTTCTTGTTTTCAACGTGAAGAACATCTTGAATTTGACATGAATGCTTGTCACCACCTTGCTTGTAAGCTACTTGAATATCACCTACTTGCTTGGACAAAAATTCAGATTCTAATTTGCATCTCCAAGCTTTGTTTGAACAATGATATCATTTGATCAAATGGAACATGGATTGATAGGTGTTCATGCTTCTTCAATGCAAAGCTCTCTTTGACCTATCTTCAAAGACACCAAGCAACAAACACAAGATACACAACATATATGACATGTCCTAAGGGTTAGTTAAGACTATAAGACAAAAGAACTAGCACTAGTGTGTGCGGAGTGAACAGTGAAATGTCATGTCTTACAGAACTAACATATAACAATAAGTGATACATGAAAATATGTTGCGTTGACCACATCGTGGGCTCATCATTCCCTCCCTCTTGAAAATGATTCGTCCTCGAATCTCAACATGGATATAATAAGGGATAGGGGTTTAGGATGTACACGTATGCTCAACTACACCATAACCAAATAGGAACATGATAATACAAATGGTGAAGGTGAAATACCTTGGTGCATCCTTATCTTTGAAGAAAGAATAAGGTGTGTACACGCTTTCTAAAATGTTTAGGATGTATTAACAATATGATAACAAAAATTTTAGAACACATACATCCTAACAGATAAAACAACATCCAAAAAGCATATTGCAATATGTTAACACTAAATGTACAAATCTTACAAACATGTGCAATATTTAGACAAGATGTATCAATTGAGATGACAACAGGCAGACATTCAACAAGATGAGATGAAATAGATATTTCAGAAATAGGATCGTCATCTATACTAAATATGTCATTCAATTCATTAACTAGTTCATCCAAGGTTTTATGTTCATTAGTAGCTGAATCTATTGCAATAGTGACTTCATGATCAAGCTCTACATCAAGTAGACAATCTAGTTCAGCTAACATCAAATCATAAGAATCTAGTTTATCAATGTCATTCTCAACAGAATTACTTACATCAATGTCATCAATGAAATGTACAGGATGTAATTCAGATTGTAACCCAGAAACAAGCATCTCAGCAGAATGCAGATCATGCACAGGGATTTCATTTATATGCATGTCACAATGTAAATCATTTTCAGACAAAGTGTTATCACAATTAACATCATCTCTAAGCAAATGACTAACACTTTGGAAATCACCAACAGATACAAGTGAAGGGTCTTCTTCAGAGAGTACACAAGGTTGAGCATGCAATTCAGATGAAGTTCCAGTTTCAGGCATGTTGGGGCTAATTTCATACAAACCATCATTCACAGAAAGGTCAGATTGCAAGTCTTTGTTCTTTTCAGATTCTATCATTACTTGCACCATGTCTCTAAGTTGAAGCAATGCATTTTCAATATTATCCATAGTCTCACTCGAATTGCTTAACTTAATTGGATTTGGTTTGTCATTTTCAGAATCACAAGAGTTCAGTTCATGCCCATAGTTTTGATTAACTTGCCATGGGATTAGGTTTGATTGAACAATCTTTGCCCTTTTATACATGTCCTTAAGTGATGAGAATTTTTCATTTAACATGCAATCGGCGATTTCTTTATCTAGACCAGCAAAGAACCTAATCATGCTTAATTCCTCATGTTCTTCAACATAAGCATAGTACAAATCATCAAGCATTTCATTGTAATATGCACTAACTTCTTTATTGCACTGAGGAAGAGTTTGATATCTAGGAGTTTTACATTCCCAATATCCAACCCATAAACCATTCGTACGACCAAAGGAGTTCATACGTTTTTCCAGTTCATCATAGTCTTTCCTATGGCATTCAACTCCCCAAATGGTTTTTAGAATCATGTTTAATCAAAACAATCTCAAAAGCCAATTAAAATATTGATAAGATGCAAATACTCTACTTTATGTTGACAATTGTTCAAAACAGCAATTTGGACTATATCTCCTAAAGATTCAAGTAAATCACAGAAGTCAAATTGTTGTTCGGGCTGAAAGAAATCTACGGGGTTGTTTTAAGACAATCCCTTAATTTACTTTACAGCATATGCAATTATCAATTGAAGCAAAGTGAAAGTAAAGTCACACAAACAAAGTGCTAGCAAGGGTTTGCTTTAGAAACTTTCAATATCTCAAAACTACAACACTTTTGGGGTTTGGTTTGGGCACTTTCTTTCTTTTGAGCTTTGCACGGGATTTTCCCTTTATGCAACGTTTATCTTTGGGCCTTTTCCTCACTTGGCTTTCTTGTGCAATTCTCTCTTTGTCTTGCCTCTTACTTGTTGACAATTTTTGGCTTTTCTCTCGCGTATTTCTCAATCAAGCTTAATTTTCTTTCTTTGGACGGTTTTGCTTGATTGTTGTGAGACTACTGCTCACGGCCTACATGAGACATTGCCCACGGCCTTTAATTGCACAAGATTGGTTGTATTTGGAATTTGAAAGTTCCTCGTACACAACACGGCTAAACACTATGTAGTGGAAATTCAATTCACAATTACAACAAGATCAAATTGTATATAGTGCAATGTAAGTTCAGAAATTGGTCTAAAACAACAATGGGAAAGCTCTTTAACAATGTGGGGCTTAAACAATTCCTAAATTTCAGAATATATCTAAGTCCAACAAGTTGTTTGAATCAATTGAAATCAACAAAAAGATAAAGCTATTAGCATGTACCAAGATTTCAAATGAGCTTTTTTTAAAAGTTGTTTTAATCCACACGGTTTTGGACAGTTTGCTCTTTTTTCTATTTTCTGTTTTTGATGCAAGTGAACTTACTAATTCTAATATGGCTAAATGCAATTTAGTTGACTCTAAATGAAGTTTACAATGCTGGTTATTAGTAACTAAATGGAAAATCAGTTTTGATGCTAAGTATGATAACTTGTTTTGTTTTGTTTTCAAGTGATCTAACCTACTTGTTTTTGTTTGGTTTTTGTTTATATGATGCAATCAGGTTCTAACTAAATGAAACTAGATGCAAGTGTTTAAAGCCTACTTATCAAACGTTTATGAACTAGAGAGACTAGGTAGCACACTCTATTTTAGCTAAGCTACTTGTTTTGTTCCTTAGTTTTCGGTTTTCTTGTCTTAAACTAAACAAACATCTAAACACTTAAACTATGTTGTAAACTAGCCAAACTAAGCTAAAGAAGGCAACACTAAGACGTTTTGGACAGTTTGCACCAAGTTGCTAAAAACAGAATTTTAACTATTTGAATACAAACTAAAGTTTCAACTAATCTAGTTTTGTGTTCAAGTTTTTCTGATTTTAAGGACACAACTACACTAACACTTAAACTACTAAATCAAGGTCTAATGATGTTTATCTAAGCTAAATAAGGGAGCATAGAAAACGTTCAAACAGTTTGCACATAGGAACACAAAAACAGAATTTAAACAACTTGATTTCAACTACTATCAACTAACCTATTTTTTTTTTTGTTCAAAGTTTTCAGTTTTAGGGACTAATCTAAACTACCATTTAAACTACCAGATTAGGACCTAATGAACAATATCTAAGCTAGGTTGAACACATATAAGCTGGTTACACACGGTTTTGCTTCAAGATACACAAACAGCTCCAAACAATACTAAGTCTAGTCTAAGTTGTTTTTGTGGGGTGTTTTCGGTTTTGCCTCCTAACTAAGTTACCAAACTATATTATACTATCTAACAAACACTTTAAAACATAATTTAACTAACTAAACAAACAGCAAACAAACGCAAGATAAACAGTACTACATACGGTTGGGCAGCATCATAGCATATGCAAGTTTAATCAATGTAAACATGAATAGAAGACTAACCAAAGCTCTGATACCAATTGATGAGCCAATGTGGGGGCTGAAAACGTTTGCCAAGGATGTTGTCTCCTATTCCAAATTGATTTGAACCCAAGCTATGTCAAAGAACATCTTAAAGACACCCTTTAAGCTTTAACCTTTGTTCTTGGCTCAATCTATGCCAAACCTCTTCCTCTTTGGCACTCCAACACACCTAAAACCTCTATGAGACCCTAAGATGCTTGTAAACCAAATAAAGAAGTAAATGCAAACAAGTTCTAGGCTGGAACTTGTATGAAAACCGTTAGGTGGTTTTAATCCTCAACTTGAAATGTTGAAAAACTCCTTGAAGGAAATTCTGATTTTTGTTATTTGATAAGTGTTGTGAATTGAGTTGTTTACATTCAGCTTCCTATGCTACTTATAACAAATGAAAATGATAAAGAGTACAAGTTTTAATGTACAAAGTACTACACTAAAAATAACATGCTTGCTTGGAACTTATTTGCACAACTTTTGTTCCTAGAATTCTGGTTGCTCTTGCCGTGTATTCCATGCTATTTCAGCCTTCTTTCTTGATCAATTTTGATTGGATTAGGCATGGAGCAGCTTGCTTTGGAATGCCCTTTGATTGGATGCAAGTTGGTGTTTGAATTTTCAACAAAATACTCTTAGACAACGTTGGTTTCCTTGCTTGAAATCAGCCAAATTCTGATTGGTTTAAACATTGAGCAGCATGCTTGGACCTCACCCTTGATTGGTTGCAAGTTGTATCTTGAATTTTCAAAGGATTTTCCCTTAGACAAAACGTTTCCTTCCTTGCAAATTTCAGCCAAGATTTTGATTGGTTATTCTAGTGTGCAGCTTGCTTGAACTTTGCTTTGATTGGTAGAAACTTTGATGTTGAATTTTCAAAGATATTATGTTATGAACCAGCCGAAAATCTCATTGCTTTGTGGTTGGATCCTTTGGTGAGCAGCTTGTTGAATTTTCTTACTTGATTGTGATTGGTTCAAGCATTTAGAAGACTCCTTTCTATTGGTCCTTGAATTGAGCAGCTTCCTTCTTGTTTTCAACGTGAAGAACATCTTGAATTTGACATGAATGCTTGTCACCACCTTGCTTGTAAGCTACTTGAATATCACCTACTTGCTTGGACAAAAATTCAGATTCTAATTTGCATCTCCAAGCTTTGTTTGAACAATGATATCATTTGATCAAATGGAACATGGATTGATAGGTGTTCATGCTTCTTCAATGCAAAGCTCTCTTTGACCTATCTTCAAAGACACCAAGCAACAAACACAAGATACACAACATATATGACATGTCCTAAGGGTTAGTTAAGACTATAAGACAAAAGAACTAGCACTAGTGTGTGCGGAGTGAACAGTGAAATGTCATGTCTTACAGAACTAACATATAACAATAAGTGATACATGAAAATATGTTGCGTTGACTACATCGTGGGCTCATCATAAACACCCATTTAGTTCCAATGATTGATTTATTCTCGGGTTTAGGTACTAAATCCCACACATTGTTTCTTTCAAATTGGTTTAACTCTTCATGCATTGCATCTATCCAATATGCATCGTTTAAGGCATCATTCACATTCTTGGGTTCAATTTGGGATATAAGTGCATGCCATTGATCATATTCATTAGGATCTATTTGCCTACGTGTTCTAACCCCTTGATTTACATCTCCTATGATAAGTTCTTGAGGATGCTTTTGTTTATCTCTTATTTGCCACCAATTACTTGGTTGTGCATCTTCAATAAGTTCATGATGTTCAATAGGTTGGTTAGGCACATTTTCTTCATTACGTTCTTGTGTAGGGGGAGTTTGAACTTCATGCATTTCAAGAGTTTGATTTGGTGTTTCAATTTGATCATTTGTAGGTGGTAGAATAAATTCATCTTCATTATGAAGTATTTGATCATTTGGTACATAGATTTCATGTTGATTACTTGTTTGAAGATATGCATTTTCATTGAACTTCACATGTATAGATTCAACTATCTTTCTTGTTTGTACATTATAACATCTATATGCTTTAGAGTTCATTGAATATCCCACAAATATATGTTCATCAGACTTAGGATCAAACTTATCTAAGTTATCTTTTGTGTTCAATACAAAGCATTTACAACCAAAGACTTTTAGATAGTTTACTTTTGGGAGTCGTCCATTTAAGATTTCATATGGTGTTTTGTTCAATTTCTTTCTTATTGATAGTCTGTTGATCATATAACTTGAAGTGTTTACTGCTTCAGCCCATAAGAATTTAGGTACTTTGTTTTCTACCATCATTGTTCTTGCTACTTCTTGAATAGTCCTATTCTTTCTTTCAACTACACCATTAAGTTGAGGAGTTCTTGGTGGGGAGAATTCATGTTTTATACCCTTTTCATTACAGAATTTGATTAATTCACTATTTTTAAACTCACCACCTCTATCACTCCTTATCTTAATAACATGTGATTCATGTTCATTTTCAAGTTGTCTAATTTGATTAGCTATAGATGATGCACTTTCATCTTTTGAAGCAAGAAACAATGTCCAAGTATATCTTGAGAAATCATCAACTATTACACATACATAATAACTTCCACCTAAGCTTCTTGTTCTACATGGACCAAATAAGTCTATATGCAAGAGTTCTAGTATTCTTGACGTTGTGAACTCGGTTTTAGGCTTAAGGGATTCTCTAACATGTTTGCCTTTGATACAAGATTCACATAGTTGAAAATCATCCAAGTTAAGTTTAGGCAATCCTTTAACAAGACTTTTAGCGTGTAGTTTTTCTAAGGTTGATATACCAATGTGTCCTAAACGTCTATGCCAAAGATTGGGATCAGATTCATGTGAAACAAGACATTTTGTGTTACTACTTAGCATATCATCCATGTTAAGCACATATATGTTTCCTTCACGTTTCCCTTTTAACACAACTTGATTGTTTTTATCCATTATCTTACAAGAGGTTGAGGAGAAGAGAACATTCAAGTTGTTGTCACATAGTTGAGAAACACTTAAAAGCTCAAAGGTTAAGTTACTTACAAGTAGGACGTTTTTGATCTCAAACTTGTTTGGATCACCAACCTTGCCTTTGCCAATTATTTGGCCTTGGTTGTTGTCTCCAAAGGTAACTTTGCCACCTTTTGCAACGTTTTTAAGTGTGCTAAACAAATGTTTGTTGCCCGTCATATGTCTTGAGCAACCACTATCAACTATCCAGTTGGTTTTGTTCTTTTCATCTTCTTTGTTGTTATAACCAGCAACTTGTCTTTCTTTGATGTTATGTACCTACAAATGTAAATAACAACTTAGGTACCCTTTGATTTTGGGTCCTTTCAAGGTTAGACAAGTTAAGTTCATGTTAGTGTACCTTTAGGTACCCAAACTTGAACAACCTTTCTTGGTTTTGAAATGTTAAAATCATGTTGCATATAATGAACAAACAGTGGATTTTGATACATAGAATATGATTGAAAAGGGGCTGCACATTTATGACTAGTTGAATAAGCATTGTAAGTTCTATATGCATTTGAATGTTGCCATGTATATGAGTTATATCTTGGCCGTGTATAAGCATTGAATTTAGGCCGTGTATAAGCAAGATGTTGTGTGTGTCTAGGCCGTGTGTTGTAAACTGATTTAGGCCGAGAGTATTTCATGTTCTTCACATAAGCATGTTGTTGCATATAAGGCATAACTTGAGCAGATTGCATACTACTTTGTTTAGGCATTCTTGTATACATGTAAGCATGGTTTCTAGGTGTATTTACCTTCCTATATGTTGATGCATTTTGCAATCTTTGTGATGAAGGTAGTGTGGGCAGAATAGGTTCATTTCTAAATGCATTTGGCCTATATTTCATGTTGGTTGAAGATGATACAAATGTTGTTTCCTTAGGTGTGTATTCAGCTTCTTTAACATATCCAAGACCTTGTTTGTTATTTCCATGCTTTTGAGATGCAATAAGAGTGTCTAACATGTTGGAAGCATTCTTAAATTGTTCTAAAGATTTGTTCAAGTCTAGGTTGCATGCTTTCAATGATTCAAATTCAGTTTGTATTTCATGTAATTTAGACTTTAAAACGTTGAAATCAACACATTGCACACATTGCACATTTTCATGTTTGTTCTTAAGTTCCTTAATCTGATTTTGCATTGAACTAATAGTGTTAGATGATTCAAGTTGAAGAACTTCTAGTTGAGAAGTTAGATTCAAGTTAGACGTCTCCAACTTGTTCTTCTCCTCAACTATTCTTTTCTTCTCCTTGGATAGCTTGTTATATCTATCATGCAACTTTTCTAATTCATCCAACAATTCATCTTGAGTAAAATCACATTCGGAATCAGAATCGAATGTTACCTCATTTGTAGACTTTGAAGCCAAACATGTTTGTGCAACTTCAGGTTCCTCCTCGGATTCGGATGAAGATGTGTCATCCCAAGTGCTTGAACTTGCCTTGAGAGCTTTCTTCCTCCTTTGCTTAGGTTCTACTCTAGTTTTTGTCCTTGTCTTTTCATCCATGTCACGGTTTTTGTTCTTGTTTGGACAATCATATGAGATGTGTCCTTGTTTGCCACATTCATAACACTTAAGTTCTTTATCATACCATTTACCATCTTGTTTGTTAGATTTCACATTGATAGGGGCGGCTGATTTTGCTTGTCTTTTAGTTTGTCCTTTCTTGAAAAACTTCCTTAAACGCCTAGCTAACAACATTATATCTTCTTCATCACTTTCATCATCACTTTCATACTCGGCTTGATTTGCTGATTCGGGTTCATTTGTTACAAATGCAAGTGATTTAGACTTGTTACTAGTTTCAGCCTTTCTTATATTCAACTTGTTTTCATAAACTTTTAAAGAACCTATCAATTCATCAAGTTTTATTTGAGAAAGATCTTTGCTTTCTTCAATGGCACTAACTTTGGCATCCCATTCACTTGGCAAACTTCTCAAAACTTTTTGCACTTTTTCTTTCATCAAAAACGTTTTACCAAGGGATTCAAGTGAGTTGTATAAGTTTGTAAGCCTTAAATCCATATCAACAATTGATTCATTTGGCAGTAAATGGAATGTTTCAAGTGTAGTCATTAACATGTTAATCTTTGATTCCTTTACTTGATTAGTTCCTTCATGCTTCATTTCAAGACATTTCCACATATCCTTTGCACTTGAACATGAAGAGACATAGGCAGATTCACTCCTACTTAAACCATTCAACAATAATTGCATTGCTTTAGCATTAAGACTCATTTTCTTTTTATCTTCATCACTCCAATCTTTTCTATATTTCTCAACTACTTGTGATAAGCCTTCAATTATAACATACTTAGTAGGCACATAAGGTCCATCTTCAATGATGGACCACAAGTCTATGTCAATAGCCATTAAGAACAATTTCATCCTAAGTTTCCAATGACTAAAGTTTTCTCCATCAAAAAGAGGTGGTCTTTGTGTGGACATGCCTTCTAATTCTATTTTCATGTGTGACTTAGACATGCTTCTTAGTGTGTGAGAAAACGTTTAAAACACTTATAAGAGAGAAAGAAAGTGTCACCTTGTTGTAGATACCAAATATGAAGAATATAAGACAACCAGAAAATTTCCAGCAACTTTGCAACTTGGAGTGTAAACTGTTTTCAGCTCAAATAAGAATATGGTGCTCAACCTTGCTCTGATACCACTTGTTGGACCTGTATAGCACCACTAGAGGGGGGGGTGAATAGTGGGTTAGCGGAAATTACACTACAATTACCTTCAAAAACTTGTTTGAAGACCCCTTTGCCTCTTTAGCCTCAGGTTCTGGAATTTCCAGAAACAGTTCACTGTTTTGAGCGCTTTGGTTGAACCACTTATACACCTGTGCAAGCTCTCAAACTTGGCAGAGATCAAGTTTAGAATGTTTATAGTATGTCATAAAAATTTCAGTCAATTCCAAGCAAGTTTGCACGTTCAAATAAGCAAGATAAGTAAAGTGTGCAATTCTGGCAGTTTCAGGCAGAATGTTAGCTTAACTTCAAACGATGATATCTCAAAATCTACCCGTGCTATTTTGATGAATCTTATGTCAAATTAAACCTTATGATGTCTAGTTTAATTTGATATAAGGCTCACTTCAAGATTCGCAGGATAACCTATTCAAATTGAACAAGTTTTGCACACTGGTCAGAATTGTTCACAGAATGTAGCAACAATTTTGTGAAGACGATTTGAATATGCTAAACTCCTTAGAATTTAGTGATTCTTGCGGCTACTGAAAGCTAACACATTGAAGTATAATATATCCAAAATTCATGCAATTCTAAGACTGTTTGCTTGTTCAATTATGCGTGCCAAGTTAGTGTAACTTTCAGCCAGAAAACAGTAAGTGCAGAAAATAAGTAAAGAACACAAGGAATTATCCTGGTTCGGTCAAAGTGACCTACTCCAGTCCCAAGAGACACCTTCTCTTGGATTTCACTAAACACCAAACACCAATTTCACCTTACAAAGCCAAAGGAAGAAGCTTTTCACCAACTTCTTCAAGAGGCTGCACCAAAACTGAAAAACAGCAACTAGTTTGTTTCACCTTTGCACCTTTGCACCTTTTGCTCACCTCTAAGGAGTAAGCTTTATACACCAGCTTCTCCCTTACAATATATATCGTTTAAAGGTGTTGAAATGACAATAAATGAAGAACTATACAATCATAAAGCTTGCTGCAAATGTGTTCTTCAATAGAGAAGAGTAGAAGAGAAGAATGGAGATGAAGAGCTGAATGTCTTGCTTGCTTTCTCTTTTTCGTTGGTGTATTGCTGTACTTTTACTCTTCATCTTTGGAGCTATTTATAGCCAAGAGGACAGCCTAAAGGCTCCTCAAAGTAGACGTTGGAATGGTTGATAAATGGAGAAAATTCAGCACTTTTCTAGCTATCCAAATGAAGCTCATCTTTTGTTGCTTTGAATTGGTCTTCAACTGAACTTTTATCCTCCATCTTATCCCATTATAGACGTTGGAATGAGGTGGAAAATAGCTTCATTTGAACGTTTAAAAGACAGCTCCAATCAGCAATGTCCATGTGTGAATAACTTGCCATGTATGCAGCTGAATTGGCATGTATTTTGAACAACTTTGTCTCCTCATTTTGAACACTAAATGAACGTTGGAATGGCCTAGAAGATAGGCATTGGAGAGTAGTTCAAAGATAGAGATAAACCAGCCAAGCTTTTGAATTTGACTTGGTCTCTAATATAGCCGTTTGCATATGGCTTTGATTGAGAGATTCTTGCTTCAAATTTGCTACATTGTAGGACTTGTTTTTGTCACACATTATAACCTGAATCTTGACCATATAGCATACGAAATTTTTCTTCATTTTTGAGCCAAGATAGCCGTTGAAAAAGGCTCACAATATATTCAAGAATAGCCATTTGAAATCAGCACCAAAATAGGATTTATTTCAACTTGCCTTGACTTGTTCAAAATCTGAAAATTTGAACATGATTTGTGTGCCAATATCCGTTTGCACACATATAATATATAGCCATTTATGTCTTCAACATGTAGCATAGAATACCATATGAAGAATGCCAAGAATTCCAAGAAAACCATAGATGTGATAACCATAACATAAGAATTCCAATTGAGATACCATGCTGCCCGTTTCCATAAATATAGGACATGTACTATATGTGACATAAACACATATAAACATCATATAAATAACACGTTGGAAGATCCATTGGCAAGTGAAGAGACCAGAATACCCCTTAGCACAAAAATAGGAATTTTGTCCTAGGATGAACCTAGACATGGTGCTGCTCCAGATTCATTTTTGCCATGATGTGACATGACTTATAAATGTGTCATATGATCATATAAATCCGTTGGAAGAAGACCAAATAAGAATGAGAAGTCCAAATGGTGAAATTACCAAGATAGCCCTTATATAGGTCAATAAGCTTCACCACCGTGTCAAGTCAGTTTTTACCCGTGTCAAGCATGCTTTTCCTCAGCCAATTAGATTCTAAATTGAATAAGGATCATGTGGGCTTTTGAATGACTCAATTCGGAGTTCATTTGCCCAAGATATGAACCAAAACCTGCAATAGGATACTAAACCGAGCAATTTGCCTTATATTGTAAGTCATGTGACTTCAAGGCTTGGTTAGATCATATAATTAACATGTATTGGCATATATATCATCTAATATCAGTTTGAACATGTCTTAGACATGTGATTGAATTGGCCAAGTTCAATCTCATGATCTTAATCAAACTTGTTCAATCTTGATTCATTCAATCAATTTCACATTTAGCTCATAAGTTCATGTCTTGCACATTATACTTTAAACGTTACACACACATACATGCTCACATATCACATATGCATTTTGCAATCATTCAAACATAATATATCACAACAATCTCCCCCTTTTGATGATTTGCAAAATTACCTTACATATGTGTATATTAAGCATCTAAATCAAGTGTGTGACAAGTTTAACTATTTCTTTTTCCTTAAGTCATGCATTATAACGTTTTGTAAGCTCATAACGTTCCCTGATCTCCCCCTTAATGTGTTACCCTTAACATGATATACATATATCCCTTAATGTGTTACCCTTAACATGATATACATATATGTTTTTTCTCTCTCCCCCTTAATTTTGTAAATTATGCAAAAGACTGAACCGATGTAGCAATACCCATAATGATCTAGACAGTAGTGTCAGTTGTAAGCAATTAATCCAAGTCGTGCACGTAAATTCTCAAAAATAGCTTGATTAAGGGGTTTAGTGAATATGTCAGCTACTTGTTGATCAGTTCTAACATGTTCAATGTGTATATGTCCAAGATTAACATGATCACGGAGAAAATGATAACGTACTTCTATATGCTTTGCCTTAGAGTGTAGTACAGGGTTTTTAGACAAATTTATAGCACTTGTACTATCACAATAGATGGGAATATTATGTACTTGTATTTCAAAGTCTGAAAGTTGTTGTTTAATCCATAATAGTTGAGTACAACATAGACTTAAAGCCATATATTCTGCTTCAGTAGTAGAAAGTGCAACACTAGATTGTTTCTTTGAAAACCAAGATATTAGTGAGTTTCCTAGGAATTGACATGTTCCACTAGTGCTCTTTCTATCTACTCTACATCCACCATAATCTGCATCTGAATATGCATGTAGACTTAGACTAGATTGTCTATCATACCATAAGCCTAATGTTGGTGTATGTTGAAGATATCTAAATATTCTTTTTATAGCTTTAAAGTGTGACAACTTAGGCATACTTTGAAATCTCGAACACATACATACTGCAAACAT
Organism: Eustoma russellianum; assembly: GCA_036186865.1. NCBI lineage: Eukaryota > Viridiplantae > Streptophyta > Magnoliopsida > Gentianales > Gentianaceae > Eustoma > Eustoma russellianum. Next base: position 11,247,185 of record AP025063.1, on the reverse strand, counting down.
AATATCAGGTCTACTAGCAGTTAGATATAGCAATGAACCAATCATAGACCTATATAGTTTTTCATCAAATGCAACACCATTTTCATCTTTGTCTAATTTTGTTGAAGTACACATTGGTGTTGGAGATGGTTTCAAGTTTTCAAAGTTGAATTTCTTTATCATATCTCTTATGTATTTGGCTTGATTGATATGTATACCACTTGATGTTTGTTTTATTTGCAAGCCTAAGAAATAGTTTAATTCACCAACCATAGACATTTCAAACTCAGACTTCATACAATCTTCAAAGTCTTTTACTAAGTTAGGATTAGTTGAACCAAAGATTATGTCATCTACATATATTTGTATTACAAGCAGATCTTTGTCTTTCTTTTTCAAGAATAAGGTACTATCTATGGTTCCTCTTTGAAAGTTGTTACTTAGTAAAAAGTTGGCAAATCTTTCATACCATGAACGGGGGGCTTGTTTCAAACCATATAAGGCTTTCTTAAGTTTATATACATGATTAGGGTTCTTTGGATCTTCAAAGCCTGGTGGTTGTTTAACAAAAACTTCTTCTTGGATATAGCCATTTAAGAATGCACTCTTAACGTCCATTTGGAATAGTTTGATGTTATTATAACATGCAAAAGCTAATAAGAGGCGTATGGATTCTAATCTTGCTACGGGGGCAAATGTTTCATCGTAATCAATACCCTCTTCTTGATTATATCCTTGAGCTACAAGTCTTGCCTTATTTCTTACTACAACCCCTTGTTCGTTCATTTTGTTCCTAAACTGATGAGCCAATGTGGGGGCTGAAAACGTTTGCCAAGGATGTTGTCTCCTATTCCAAATTGATTTGAACCCAAGCTATGTCAAAGAACATCTTAAAGACACCCTTTAAGCTTTAACCTTTGTTCTTGGCTCAATCTATGCCAAACCTCTTCCTCTTTGGCACTCCAACACACCTAAAACCTCTATGAGACCCTAAGATGCTTGTAAACCAAATAAAGAAGTAAATGCAAACAAGTTCTAGGCTGGAACTTGTATGAAAACCGTTAGGTGGTTTTAATCCTCAACTTGAAATGTTGAAAAACTCCTTGAAGGAAATTCTGATTTTTGTTATTTGATAAGTGTTGTGAATTGAGTTGTTTACATTCAGCTTCCTATGCTACTTATAACAAATGAAAATGATAAAGAGTACAAGTTTTAATGTACAAAGTACTACACTAAAAATAACATGCTTGCTTGGAACTTATTTGCACAACTTTTGTTCCTAGAATTCTGGTTGCTCTTGCCGTGTATTCCATGCTATTTCAGCCTTCTTTCTTGATCAATTTTGATTGGATTAGGCATGGAGCAGCTTGCTTTGGAATGCCCTTTGATTGGATGCAAGTTGGTGTTTGAATTTTCAACAAAATACTCTTAGACAACGTTGGTTTCCTTGCTTGAAATCAGCCAAATTCTGATTGGTTTAAACATTGAGCAGCATGCTTGGACCTCACCCTTGATTGGTTGCAAGTTGTATCTTGAATTTTCAAAGGATTTTCCCTTAGACAAAACGTTTCCTTCCTTGCAAATTTCAGCCAAGATTTTGATTGGTTATTCTAGTGTGCAGCTTGCTTGAACTTTGCTTTGATTGGTAGAAACTTTGATGTTGAATTTTCAAAGATATTATGTTATGAACCAGCCGAAAATCTCATTGCTTTGTGGTTGGATCCTTTGGTGAGCAGCTTGTTGAATTTTCTTACTTGATTGTGATTGGTTCAAGCATTTAGAAGACTCCTTTCTATTGGTCCTTGAATTGAGCAGCTTCCTTCTTGTTTTCAACGTGAAGAACATCTTGAATTTGACATGAATGCTTGTCACCACCTTGCTTGTAAGCTACTTGAATATCACCTACTTGCTTGGACAAAAATTCAGATTCTAATTTGCATCTCCAAGCTTTGTTTGAACAATGATATCATTTGATCAAATGGAACATGGATTGATAGGTGTTCATGCTTCTTCAATGCAAAGCTCTCTTTGACCTATCTTCAAAGACACCAAGCAACAAACACAAGATACACAACATATATGACATGTCCTAAGGGTTAGTTAAGACTATAAGACAAAAGAACTAGCACTAGTGTGTGCGGAGTGAACAGTGAAATGTCATGTCTTACAGAACTAACATATAACAATAAGTGATACATGAAAATATGTTGCGTTGACCACATCGTGGGCTCATCATTCCCTCCCTCTTGAAAATGATTCGTCCTCGAATCTCAACATGGATATAATAAGGGATAGGGGTTTAGGATGTACACGTATGCTCAACTACACCATAACCAAATAGGAACATGATAATACAAATGGTGAAGGTGAAATACCTTGGTGCATCCTTATCTTTGAAGAAAGAATAAGGTGTGTACACGCTTTCTAAAATGTTTAGGATGTATTAACAATATGATAACAAAAATTTTAGAACACATACATCCTAACAGATAAAACAACATCCAAAAAGCATATTGCAATATGTTAACACTAAATGTACAAATCTTACAAACATGTGCAATATTTAGACAAGATGTATCAATTGAGATGACAACAGGCAGACATTCAACAAGATGAGATGAAATAGATATTTCAGAAATAGGATCGTCATCTATACTAAATATGTCATTCAATTCATTAACTAGTTCATCCAAGGTTTTATGTTCATTAGTAGCTGAATCTATTGCAATAGTGACTTCATGATCAAGCTCTACATCAAGTAGACAATCTAGTTCAGCTAACATCAAATCATAAGAATCTAGTTTATCAATGTCATTCTCAACAGAATTACTTACATCAATGTCATCAATGAAATGTACAGGATGTAATTCAGATTGTAACCCAGAAACAAGCATCTCAGCAGAATGCAGATCATGCACAGGGATTTCATTTATATGCATGTCACAATGTAAATCATTTTCAGACAAAGTGTTATCACAATTAACATCATCTCTAAGCAAATGACTAACACTTTGGAAATCACCAACAGATACAAGTGAAGGGTCTTCTTCAGAGAGTACACAAGGTTGAGCATGCAATTCAGATGAAGTTCCAGTTTCAGGCATGTTGGGGCTAATTTCATACAAACCATCATTCACAGAAAGGTCAGATTGCAAGTCTTTGTTCTTTTCAGATTCTATCATTACTTGCACCATGTCTCTAAGTTGAAGCAATGCATTTTCAATATTATCCATAGTCTCACTCGAATTGCTTAACTTAATTGGATTTGGTTTGTCATTTTCAGAATCACAAGAGTTCAGTTCATGCCCATAGTTTTGATTAACTTGCCATGGGATTAGGTTTGATTGAACAATCTTTGCCCTTTTATACATGTCCTTAAGTGATGAGAATTTTTCATTTAACATGCAATCGGCGATTTCTTTATCTAGACCAGCAAAGAACCTAATCATGCTTAATTCCTCATGTTCTTCAACATAAGCATAGTACAAATCATCAAGCATTTCATTGTAATATGCACTAACTTCTTTATTGCACTGAGGAAGAGTTTGATATCTAGGAGTTTTACATTCCCAATATCCAACCCATAAACCATTCGTACGACCAAAGGAGTTCATACGTTTTTCCAGTTCATCATAGTCTTTCCTATGGCATTCAACTCCCCAAATGGTTTTTAGAATCATGTTTAATCAAAACAATCTCAAAAGCCAATTAAAATATTGATAAGATGCAAATACTCTACTTTATGTTGACAATTGTTCAAAACAGCAATTTGGACTATATCTCCTAAAGATTCAAGTAAATCACAGAAGTCAAATTGTTGTTCGGGCTGAAAGAAATCTACGGGGTTGTTTTAAGACAATCCCTTAATTTACTTTACAGCATATGCAATTATCAATTGAAGCAAAGTGAAAGTAAAGTCACACAAACAAAGTGCTAGCAAGGGTTTGCTTTAGAAACTTTCAATATCTCAAAACTACAACACTTTTGGGGTTTGGTTTGGGCACTTTCTTTCTTTTGAGCTTTGCACGGGATTTTCCCTTTATGCAACGTTTATCTTTGGGCCTTTTCCTCACTTGGCTTTCTTGTGCAATTCTCTCTTTGTCTTGCCTCTTACTTGTTGACAATTTTTGGCTTTTCTCTCGCGTATTTCTCAATCAAGCTTAATTTTCTTTCTTTGGACGGTTTTGCTTGATTGTTGTGAGACTACTGCTCACGGCCTACATGAGACATTGCCCACGGCCTTTAATTGCACAAGATTGGTTGTATTTGGAATTTGAAAGTTCCTCGTACACAACACGGCTAAACACTATGTAGTGGAAATTCAATTCACAATTACAACAAGATCAAATTGTATATAGTGCAATGTAAGTTCAGAAATTGGTCTAAAACAACAATGGGAAAGCTCTTTAACAATGTGGGGCTTAAACAATTCCTAAATTTCAGAATATATCTAAGTCCAACAAGTTGTTTGAATCAATTGAAATCAACAAAAAGATAAAGCTATTAGCATGTACCAAGATTTCAAATGAGCTTTTTTTAAAAGTTGTTTTAATCCACACGGTTTTGGACAGTTTGCTCTTTTTTCTATTTTCTGTTTTGATGCAAGTGAACTTACTAATTCTAATATGGCTAAATGCAATTTAGTTGACTCTAAATGAAGTTTACAATGCTGGTTATTAGTAACTAAATGGAAAATCAGTTTTGATGCTAAGTATGATAACTTGTTTTGTTTTGTTTTCAAGTGATCTAACCTACTTGTTTTTGTTTGGTTTTTGTTTATATGATGCAATCAGGTTCTAACTAAATGAAACTAGATGCAAGTGTTTAAAGCCTACTTATCAAACGTTTATGAACTAGAGAGACTAGGTAGCACACTCTATTTTAGCTAAGCTACTTGTTTTGTGTTGTGATATATTATGAGTGATTGCAAAATGTATATGTGTGCATATGTGTAATTGTTGTGATGATTGCAAATAGATATATCATGTTTGAATGATTGGAAAATGCATATGTGAGCATGTATGTGTAACGTTTAAATGTGAAATTGTTTTGGCAAGGCATGAACTTATGAACTTATGAGCTAAATGTGAAATTGCTTGTATGAATCAAGATTGAACAAGTTTGATTAAGATCATGAGATTGAACTTGGCCAACTCAATCACATGTCTAAATCAAAACATGTTCAAACTGATCTTAGATGATATATATGCCAATACATGTTGTTCAAACTGATCTTAGAAGATATATATGCCAATACATGTTGATTATATGATCTAACCAAGCCTTGAAGTCACATGACTTACACTATAAAGCAAATTGTTCGGTTTAGTATCTTATTGCAGGTTTTGATTCATATCTTGGGCAAATGAACTCCAAATTGAGTCATTCAAAAGCCCACATGATCCTTATTCAATTTAGAATCTAATTGGCTGAAGAAAGGCATGCTTGGCACGGGTTAAAGCTGAATTGACCCGGTGGGAAGCTTATTGACTTATATAAGGGCTATTTTGGTAATTTCACCATTTGGACTTCTCATTCTTATTTGGTCTTCTTCCAACGGATTTATATGATCATATGACACATTTATATGTCATGTCACATCATGGAAAAAATGAATCTGGAGCAGCACCATGTCTAGGTTCATCCTAGGACAAAATTCCTATTTTTGTGCTGAGGGGTATTCTGGTCTTTTCACTTGCCAATGGATCTTCCAACATGTTATATATTGCTTATATGATGTTTATATGTGTTTATGTCACATATGGTACGTGCCCTATTTTCATGGAAACGGGCAGCATGGTATCTCAATTGGAATTCTTATGTTATGGTTATCACATCTATGGTTTTCTTGGAATTCTTGGTATTCTTCATATGGTTTTCTATGCTATATGTTGAAGACATAAATGACTATATATTATATGTGTTCACACGCATATTGGTACAAATCATGTTCAAACTTTCAGCTTTTGAACAAGTCAAGGCAAGTTGAATTACATCCTATTTTGTTGCTGATTTCAAATGGCTATTCTTGTGATGATTCAAACGGCTATATTGGTTCAAATTTGGAGCAACATTTCGTATGTTATATGGTGAAAATTCAGATTATGATGAGTGACAAAAAGCAAGTCCTACAATGTAGCAAATTCAAGCAAAAGGCAACGGCTATATGTGTTCAAACGTTGGAGACTTGTTCAAGATCAAACTTGGCTGATTTATCTTTATCCTTGAACTATTCTCCAATGCCTTGATTGTAGGCATTCCAAACGTTCATGAGACATTCAAAAGATGGAGCAAAAATCTCTCAACAAAGCTAGATACAAACGGCTTTGTGTGTTCAAATGTTGAAGACTAATTCAAATTCAAAATACATGCCAAGTCAGCCGCATACATGGCAAGGTATTTACACATGGATATTGTTGATTGGAGCTGATTTTTAAACGTGCAAATGGAGCTAATTTCCACCTCATTCCAACGGTCATAATGAGATAAAATGAAGGATAAAAGTTAAGGTGGAAGACTAATTCAAAGCAACAAAGGATAAGTCTCATTTGAATAGCTAGAAAGGTGCTGAAAATTCTCCACTTTCTCAACCATTCCAACGTTACTTTGAGGAGCCTTTGGGCTGTCCTCTTGGCTATAAATAGCTCCAAGGATGAAGAAGAAATGTACACCAACGAAAGCAACAAAGAAAGCAAGCAAGACAATTAGCTCTTTGTCTCCATTCTTTTCTTCTTCTCTTCTATATTGAAGAACACATTTGTAGCAAGCTTTATGATTGTATAGTTCTTCAATTCTTGTTATTTCAACATCTTTCAAACGACATATTGTAAGGGAGAAGCTGGTGTATAAAGCTTACTCCTTAAAGGTGAGCAAAAGGTGCAAAGGTGCAAAGGTGAAACAAACTAGGTGCTGTTTGTTTTGGTGCAGCCACTTGAAGAAGTTGGTGAAAAGCTTCTTCCTTTGGCTTTGTAAGGTGACTTTGGTGTTTGGTGTTTAGTGAAATCCAAGAGAAGGTGTCTCTTGGGACTGGAGTAGGTCACATTGACCGAACCAGGATAATTCCTTGTGTTCTTTACTTATTTCCTGCACTTACTGTTTTCTGCCTGAGAATTACACTAACTTGGCACGCATAATTGAACGAGCAAACAGTTTTAGAATTGCATGAATTTTGGATATATGTGTTAGCTTTCATTAGCCGCAAGAATCACTAAATTCTAAGGTGTTTAGCATATTCAAATCATCTTCACAAAATTGTTGCTACATTCTGTGAACAATTCTGACCAGTGTGCAAACTTGTGCAATTTGAATAGGCTATCCTTTGAATCTTGGAGTGAGCCTTATATCAAATTAAACTAGACATTCTAAGGTTTAATTTGACATAAGATTCATCAAAATAGCACGGGTAGATTTTGAGATATTATTGTTTGAAGTTAAGCTAACATTCTGCCTGAAACTGCCAGAATTGCACACTTTACTTCTCTTGTTTATTTGAACGTGCTAACTTGTTTAGAATTGTCTGAAATTTTTATGACATACCATAAACATTCTAAACTTGATCTCTGCCAAGTTTGAGAGCTTTCACAGGTGTATAAGTGGTTCAACCAAAGCACTCAAAACGTTGAACAGTTTCTGGAAATTCCAGAATCTGAGATTAAAGAGGCAAAGGGGTCTTCAAACAAGTTTTTGAAGGTAATTATAGTGTAATTTCCGCTAACCCACTATTCACCCCCCCCTCTAGTGGTGCTATACAGGTCCAACAAGTGGTATCAGAGAAAGGTTGAGCACCATATTCTTGTTTGAGCTGAAAACAGTTTACTCTCCAAGTTGCAAAGTTGCTGGAAATTTTCTGGTTGTCTTATATTCTTCATATTTGGTATCTACAACAAGGTGACACTTTCTTACCTTCTTATAAGTGTTTTAAACGTTTGCTCACACACTAAGGAGCATGTCTAAGTCACACATGAAAATAGAATTAGAAGGCATGTCCACACAAAGACCACCTCTTTTTGATGGAGAAAACTTTAGTCATTGGAAACTTAGGATGAAATTGTTCTTAATGGCTATTGACATAGACTTGTGGTCCATTATTGAAGATGGACCTTATGTGCCTACTAAGCATGTTATAATTGATGGCTTATCACAAGAAGTTGAGAAATATAGAAAAGATTGGAGTGATGAAGATAAAAAGAAAATGAGTCTTAATGCTAAAGCAATGCAATTATTGTTGAATGGTTTAAGTAGAAGTGAATCTGCCTATGTCTCTTCATGTTTAAGTGCAAAGGATATGTGGAAATGTCTTGAAATGAAGCATGAAGGAACTAATCAAGTAAAGGAATCAAAGATAAACATGTTAATGACTACACTTGAATCATTTCATTTACTGCCTAATGAATCAATTGTTGATATGGATTTAAGGCTTACAAACTTATACAACTCACTTGAATCCCTTGGTAAAACGTTTTTGATGAAAGAAAAAGTGCAAAAAGTTTTGAGAAGTTTGCCAAGTGAATGGGATGCCAAAGTTAGTGCCATTGAAGAAAGCAAAGATCTTTCTCAAATAAAACTTGATGAGTTGATAGGTTCTTTAAAAGTTTATGAAAACAAGTTGAATATAAGAAAGGCTGAAACTAGTAACAAGGCTAAATCACTTGCATTTGTAACAAATGAACCCGAATCATCTAATCAAGCCGAGTATGAAAGTGATGATGAAAGTGATGAAGAAGACATAATGTTGTTAGCTAGGCGTTTAAGGAAGTTTTTCAAGAAAGGACAAACTAAAAGACAAGCAAAATCAGCCGCCCCTATCAATGTGAAATCTAAAGATGGTAAATGGTATGATAAAGAACTCAAGTGTTATGAATGTGGCAAACAAGGACACATCTCATATGATTGTCCAAACAAGAGCAAAAAACCGTGACATGGATGAAAAGACAAGGACAAAAACTAGAGTAGAACCTATGCAAAGGAGGAAGAAAGCTCTCAAGGTAAGTTCAAGCACTTGGGATGACACATCTTCATCCGAATCCGAGGAGGAACCTGAAGTTGCACAAACATGTTTGGCTTCAAAGTCTACAAATGAGGTAACATTCGATTCTGATTCCGAATGTGATTTTACTCAAGATGAATTGTTGGATGAATTAGAAAAGTTGCATGATAGATATAAGAAGCTATCCAAGGAGAAGAAAAGAATAGTTGAGGAGAAGAACAAGTTGGAGACGTCTAACTTGAATCTAACTTCTCAACTAGAAGTTCTTCAACTTGAATCATCTAACACTATTAGTTCAATGCAAAATCAGATTAAGGAACTTAAGAACAAACATGAAAATGTGCAATGCGTGCAATGTGTTGAATTCAATGTTTTAAAGTCTAAATTACATGAAATACAAACTGAATTTGAATCATTAAAAGCATGCAACCTAGACTTGAACAAATCTTTAGAACAATTTAAGAATGGTTCCAACATGTTAGACACTCTTATTGCATCTCAAAAGCATGGAAATGACAAACAAGGTCTTGGATATGTTAAAGAAGCTGAATACACACCTAAGGAAACAACATTTGTATCATCTTCAACCAACATGAAATATAGGCCAAATGCATTTAGAAATGAACCTATTCTGCCCACACCACCTTCATCACAAAGATTGCAAAATGCATCAACATATAGGAAGGTAAATGCACCTAGAAACCATGCTTACATGTATACAAGAATGCCTAAACAAAGTTGTATGCAATCTGCTCAAGTTATGCCTTATATGCAACAACATGCTTATGTGAAGAACATGACATACTCTAGGCCTAAATCAGTTAACAACACACGGCCTAGACACACACAACATCTTGCTTATACACGACCTAAATTCAATGCTTATACACGGCCAAGATATAACTCATATACATGGCAACATTCAAATGCATATAGAACTAATCATGCTTATCCAACTAGTCATAAACGTGCAGCCCCTTTTCAATCATATCAAAATCCACTATTTGTTCATTATATGCAACATGATTATAACATTTCAAAACCAAGAAAGGTTGTTCAAGTTTGGGTACCTAAAGGTACACTAACATGAACTTAACTTGTCTAACCTTGTAAGGACCCAAAATCAAAGGGTACCTAAGTTGTTATTTACATTTGTAGGTACATAACATCAAAGAAAGACAAGTTGCTGGTTATAACAACAAAGAAGATGAAAAGAACAAAACCAATTGGATAGTTGATAGTGGTTGCTCAAGACATATGACGGGCAACAAAAATTTGTTTAGCACACTTAAAAACGTTGCAAAAGGTGGCAAAGTCACTTTTGGAGACAACAACCAAGGCCAAATAATTGGCAAAGGCAAGGTTGGTGATCCAAACAAGTTTGAGATCAAAAATGTCCTACTTGTAAGTAACTTAACCTTTGAGCTTTTAAGTGTTTCTCAACTATGTGACAACAACTTGAATGTTCTCTTTTCTTCCACCTCTTGTAAGATAATGGATAAAAACAATCAAGTTATGTTAAAAGGAAAACGTGAAGGAAACATATATGTGCTTAACATGGATGATATGCTAAGTAGTAACACAAAATGTCTTGTTTCACATGAATCTGATCCCAATCTTTGGCATAGACGTTTAGGACACATTGGTATATCAACCTTAGAAAAACTACACGCTAAAAGTCTTGTTAAAGGATTGCCTAAACTTAACTTGGATGATTTTCAACTATGTGAATCTTGTATCAAAGGCAAACATGTAAGAGAATCTCTTAAGCCTAAAACTGAGTTCACAACATCTAGAATACTAGAACTCTTGCATATAGACTTATTTGGTCCTTGTAGAACAAGAAGCTTAGGTGGAAGTTATTATGTATGTGTAATAGTTGATGATTTCTCAAGATATACTTGGAACTTGTTTCTTGCTTCAAAAGATGAAAGTGCATCATCTATAGCTAATCTAATTAGACAACTTGAAAATGAACATGAATCACATGTTATTAAGATAAGGAGTGATAGAGGAGGTGAGTTTAAAGATAGTGAATTAATCAAATTCTGTAATGAAAAGGGTATAAAACATGAATTCTCCCCACCAAGAACTCCTCAACTTAATGGTGTAGTTGAAAGAAAGAATAGGACTATTCAAGAAGTAGCAAGAACAATGATGGTAGAAAACAAAGTACCTAAATTCTTATGGGCTGAAGCAGTAAACACATCAAGTTATATGATCAACAGACTATCAATAAGAAAGAAATTGAACAAAACTCCATATGAGATCTTAAATGGACGACTCCCAAAAGTAAACTATCTAAAAGTCTTTGGTTGTAAATGTTTTGTATTGAACACAAAAGATAACTTAGATAAGTTTGATCCTAAGTCTGATGAACATATATTTGTGGGATATTCAATGAACTCTAAAGCATATAGATGTTATAATGCACAAGCAAGAAAGATAGTTGAATCAATACATGTGAAGTTCAATGAAAATGCATATCTCCGAACAAGTAATCAACATGAAATCTATGTACCAAATGATCAAATACTTCATGATGAAGATGAACTTATCCTACCACCTACAAATGATCAAGTTGAAACACCAAATCAAACTCTTGAAATGCATGAAGTTCAAACTCCCCCTACACAACAACATAATGAAGAAAATGTGCCTAACCAACTTATTGAACATCATGAACCTATTGAAGATGCACAACCAAGTAATTGGTGGCAAATAAGAGATAAACAAAAGCATCCTCAAGAACTTATCATAGGAGATGTAAATCAAGGGGTTAGAACACGTAGGCAAATAGATCCTAATGAATATGATCAATGGCATGCACTTATATCCCAAATTGAACCTAAGAATGTGAATGATGCCTTAAACGATGCATATTGGATAGATGCAATGCATGAAGAGTTAAACCAATTTGAAAGAAACAATGTGTGGGATTTAGTACCTAAACCCGAGGATAAATCAATCATTGGAACTAAATGGGTGTTTAGGAACAAAATGAATGAACAAGGGGTTGTAGTAAGAAATAAAGCAAGACTTGTAGCTCAAGGATATAATCAAGAAGAGGGTATTGATTACGATGAAACATTTGCCCCCGTAGCAAGATTAGAATCCATACGCCTCTTATTAGCTTTTGCATGTTATAATAACATCAAACTATTCCAAATGGATGTTAAGAGTGCATTCTTAAATGGCTATATCCAAGAAGAAGTTTTTGTTAAACAACCACCAGGCTTTGAAGATCCAAAGAACCCTGATCATGTATATAAACTTAAGAAAGCCTTATATGGTTTGAAACAAGCCCCCCGTGCATGGTATGAAAGATTTGCCAACTTTTTACTAAGTAACAACTTTCAAAGAGGAACCATAGATAGTACCTTATTCTTGAAAAAGAAAGACAAAGATTTGCTTGTAATACAAATATATGTAGATGACATAATCTTTGGTTCAACTAATCCTAACTTAGTAAAAGACTTTGAAGATTGTATGAAGTCTGAGTTTGAAATGTCCATGGTTGGAGAATTAAACTATTTCTTAGGCTTGCAAATAAAACAAACATCAAGTGGTATACATATCAATCAAGCCAAATACATAAGAGATATGATAAAGAAATTCAACTTTGAAAACTTGAAACCATCTCCAACACCAATGTGTACTTCAACAAAATTAGACAAAGATGAAAATGGTGTTGCATTTGATGAAAAACTATATAGGTCTATGATTGGTTCATTGCTATATCTAACTGCTAGTAGACCTGATATTATGTTTGCAGTATGTATGTGTGCAAGATTTCAAAGTATGCCTAAGTTGTCACACTTTAAAGCTATAAAAAGAATATTTAGATATCTTCAACATACACCAACATTAGGCTTATGGTATGATAGACAATCTAGTCTAAATCTACATGCATATTCAGATGCAGATTATGGTGGATGTAGAGTAGATAGAAAGAGCACTAGTGGAACATGTCAATTTCTAGGAAACTCACTGATATCTTGGTTTTCAAAGAAACAATCTAGTGTTGCACTTTCTACTACTGAAGCAGAATATATGGCTTTAAGTCTATGTTGTACTCAACTATTGTGGATTAAACAACAACTTTCAGACTTTGAAATACAAGTAAATAATATCCCCATCTATTGTGATAGTACAAGTGCAATAAATTTGTCTAAAAACCCTGTACTACACTCTAAGGCAAAGCATATAGAAGTACGTTATCATTTTCTCCGTGATCATGTTAATCTTGGACATATATACATTGAACATGTTAGAACTGATCAACAAGTAGCTGACATATTCACAAAACCCCTTAATCAAGCTATCTTTGAGACTTTACGTGCAAGACTTGGATTAATTGCTTACAACTGACTACTACACCATGCAGTCTTTTGCATAATTTACAAAATTAAGGGGGAGAGATATATGTATGTATATGTATATCATGGTATGTATATCATGGGGAGAGATGTATATCATGGGGAGAGATAACACATTAAGGGGGAGATAACACACAGGGAGATAACACATTAAGGGGGAGCAGCTTACACTCACTTGATTTAGATGTTTACTTGATTACACTTGATTTATATGCACACTTGATTTAAATGCTTAAATGCTTAATATATATATACACATATGTGGGGTAATTTTGCAAATCATCAAAAGGGGGAGATTGTTGTGATATATTATGAGTGATTGCAAAATGTATATGTGTGCATATGTGTAATTGTTGTGATGATTGCAAATAGATATATCATGTTTGAATGATTGGAAAATGCATATGTGAGCATGTATGTGTAACGTTTAAATGTGAAATTGTTTTGGCAAGGCATGAACTTATGAACTTATGAGCTAAATGTGAAATTGCTTGTATGAATCAAGATTGAACAAGTTTGATTAAGATCATGAGATTGAACTTGGCCAACTCAATCACATGTCTAAATCAAAACATGTTCAAACTGATCTTAGATGATATATATGCCAATACATGTTGTTCAAACTGATCTTAGAAGATATATATGCCAATACATGTTGATTATATGATCTAACCAAGCCTTGAAGTCACATGACTTACACTATAAGGCAAATTGTTCGGTTTAGTATCTTATTGCAGGTTTTGATTCATATCTTGGGCAAATGAACTCCAAATTGAGTCATTCAAAAGCCCACATGATCCTTATTCAATTTAGAATCTAATTGGCTGAAGAAAGGCATGCTTGGCACGGGTTAAAGCTGAATTGACCCGGTGGGAAGCTTATTGACTTATATAAGGGCTATTTTGGTAATTTCACCATTTGGACTTCTCATTCTTATTTGGTCTTCTTCCAACGGATTTATATGATCATATGACACATTTATATGTCATGTCACATCATGGAAAAAATGAATCTGGAGCAGCACCATGTCTAGGTTCATCCTAGGACAAAATTCCTATTTTTGTGCTGAGGGGTATTCTGGTCTTTTCACTTGCCAATGGATCTTCCAACATGTTATATATTGCTTATATGATGTTTATATGTGTTTATGTCACATATGGTACGTGCCCTATTTTCATGGAAACGGGCAGCATGGTATCTCAATTGGAATTCTTATGTTATGGTTATCACATCTATGGTTTTCTTGGAATTCTTGGTATTCTTCATATGGTTTTCTATGCTACATGTTGAAGACATAAATGACTATATATTATATGTGTTCACACGCATATTGGTACAAATCATGTTCAAACTTTCAGCTTTTGAACAAGTCAAGGCAAGTTGAATTACATCCTATTTTGTTGCTGATTTCAAATGGCTATTCTTGTGATGATTCAAACGGCTATATTGGTTCAAATTTGGAGCAACATTTCGTATGTTATATGGTGAAAATTCAGATTATGATGAGTGACAAAAAGCAAGTCCTACAATGTAGCAAATTCAAGCAAAAGGCAACGGCTATATGTGTTCAAACGTTGGAGACTTGTTCAAGATCAAACTTGGCTGATTTATCTTTATCCTTGAACTATTCTCCAATGCCTTGATTGTAGGCATTCCAAACGTTCATGAGACATTCAAAAGATGGAGCAAAAATCTCTCAACAAAGCTAGATACAAACGGCTTTGTGTGTTCAAATGTTGAAGACTAATTCAAATTCAAAATACATGCCAAGTCAGCCGCATACATGGCAAGGTATTTACACATGGATATTGTTGATTGGAGCTGATTTTTAAACGTGCAAATGGAGCTAATTTCCACCTCATTCCAACGGTCATAATGAGATAAAATGAAGGATAAAAGTTAAGGTGGAAGACTAATTCAAAGCAACAAAGGATAAGTCTCATTTGAATAGCTAGAAAGGTGCTGAAAATTCTCCACTTTCTCAACCATTCCAACGTTACTTTGAGGAGCCTTTGGGCTGTCCTCTTGGCTATAAATAGCTCCAAGGATGAAGAAGAAATGTACACCAACGAAAGCAACAAAGAAAGCAAGCAAGACAATTAGCTCTTTGTCTCCATTCTTTTCTTCTTCTCTTCTATATTGAAGAACACATTTGTAGCAAGCTTTATGATTGTATAGTTCTTCAATTCTTGTTATTTCAACATCTTTCAAACGACATATTGTAAGGGAGAAGCTGGTGTATAAAGCTTACTCCTTAAAGGTGAGCAAAAGGTGCAAAGGTGCAAAGGTGAAACAAACTAGGTGCTGTTTGTTTTGGTGCAGCCACTTGAAGAAGTTGGTGAAAAGCTTCTTCCTTTGGCTTTGTAAGGTGACTTTGGTGTTTGGTGTTTAGTGAAATCCAAGAGAAGGTGTCTCTTGGGACTGGAGTAGGTCACATTGACCGAACCAGGATAATTCCTTGTGTTCTTTACTTATTTCCTGCACTTACTGTTTTCTGCCTGAGAATTACACTAACTTGGCACGCATAATTGAACGAGCAAACAGTTTTAGAATTGCATGAATTTTGGATATATTATACTTCAATGTGTTAGCTTTCATTAGCCGCAAGAATCACTAAATTCTAAGGTGTTTAGCATATTCAAATCATCTTCACAAAATTGTTGCTACATTCTGTGAACAATTCTGACCAGTGTGCAAACTTGTGCAATTTGAATAGGCTATCCTTTGAATCTTGGAGTGAGCCTTATATCAAATTAAACTAGACATTCTAAGGTTTAATTTGACATAAGATTCATCAAAATAGCACGGGTAGATTTTGAGATATTATTGTTTGAAGTTAAGCTAACATTCTGCCTGAAACTGCCAGAATTGCACACTTTACTTCTCTTGTTTATTTGAACGTGCTAACTTGTTTAGAATTGTCTGAAATTTTTATGACATACCATAAACATTCTAAACTTGATCTCTGCCAAGTTTGAGAGCTTTCACAGGTGTATAAGTGGTTCAACCAAAGCACTCAAAACGTTGAACAGTTTCTGGAAATTCCAGAATCTGAGATTAAAGAGGCAAAGGGGTCTTCAAACAAGTTTTTGAAGGTAATTATAGTGTAATTTCCGCTAACCCACTATTCACCCCCCCC
Source organism: Eustoma russellianum (assembly GCA_036186865.1). Lineage (NCBI taxonomy): Eukaryota > Viridiplantae > Streptophyta > Magnoliopsida > Gentianales > Gentianaceae > Eustoma > Eustoma russellianum. Next base: position 11,230,702 of record AP025063.1, on the reverse strand, counting down.
TCTAGTGGTGCTATACAGGTCCAACATTTTGTTCCTTAGTTTTCGGTTTTCTTGTCTTAAACTAAACAAACATCTAAACACTTAAACTATGTTGTAAACTAGCCAAACTAAGCTAAAGAAGGCAACACTAAGACGTTTTGGACAGTTTGCACCAAGTTGCTAAAAACAGAATTTTAACTATTTGAATACAAACTAAAGTTTCAACTAAGAATAGTTTTGTGTTCAAGTTTTTCTGATTTTAAGGACACAACTACACTAACACTTAAACTACTAAATCAAGGTCTAATGATGTTTATCTAAGCTAAATAAGGGAGCATAGAAAACGTTCAAACAGTTTGCACATAGGAACACAAAAACAGAATTTAAACAACTTGATTTCAACTACTATCAACTAACCTATTTTTTTTTTTGTTCAAAGTTTTCAGTTTTAGGGACTAATCTAAACTACCATTTAAACTACCAGATTAGGACCTAATGAACAATATCTAAGCTAGGTTGAACACATATAAGCTGGTTACACACGGTTTTGCTTCAAGATACACAAACAGCTCCAAACAATACTAAGTCTAGTCTAAGTTGTTTTTGTGGGGTGTTTTCGGTTTTGCCTCCTAACTAAGTTACCAAACTATATTATACTATCTAACAAACACTTTAAAACATAATTTAACTAACTAAACAAACAGCAAACAAACGCAAGATAAACAGTACTACATACGGTTGGGCAGCATCATAGCATATGCAAGTTTAATCAATGTAAACATGAATAGAAGACTAACCAAAGCTCTGATACCAATTGATGAGCCAATGTGGGGGCTGAAAACGTTTGCCAAGGATGTTGTCTCCTATTCCAAATTGATTTGAACCCAAGCTATGTCAAAGAACATCTTAAAGACACCCTTTAAGCTTTAACCTTTGTTCTTGGCTCAATCTATGCCAAACCTCTTCCTCTTTGGCACTCCAACACACCTAAAACCTCTATGAGACCCTAAGATGCTTGTAAACCAAATAAAGAAGTAAATGCAAACAAGTTCTAGGCTGGAACTTGTATGAAAACCGTTAGGTGGTTTTAATCCTCAACTTGAAATGTTGAAAAACTCCTTGAAGGAAATTCTGATTTTTGTTATTTGATAAGTGTTGTGAATTGAGTTGTTTACATTCAGCTTCCTATGCTACTTATAACAAATGAAAATGATAAAGAGTACAAGTTTTAATGTACAAAGTACTACACTAAAAATAACATGCTTGCTTGGAACTTATTTGCACAACTTTTGTTCCTAGAATTCTGGTTGCTCTTGCCGTGTATTCCATGCTATTTCAGCCTTCTTTCTTGATCAATTTTGATTGGATTAGGCATGGAGCAGCTTGCTTTGGAATGCCCTTTGATTGGATGCAAGTTGGTGTTTGAATTTTCAACAAAATACTCTTAGACAACGTTGGTTTCCTTGCTTGAAATCAGCCAAATTCTGATTGGTTTAAACATTGAGCAGCATGCTTGGACCTCACCCTTGATTGGTTGCAAGTTGTATCTTGAATTTTCAAAGGATTTTCCCTTAGACAAAACGTTTCCTTCCTTGCAAATTTCAGCCAAGATTTTGATTGGTTATTCTAGTGTGCAGCTTGCTTGAACTTTGCTTTGATTGGTAGAAACTTTGATGTTGAATTTTCAAAGATATTATGTTATGAACCAGCCGAAAATCTCATTGCTTTGTGGTTGGATCCTTTGGTGAGCAGCTTGTTGAATTTTCTTACTTGATTGTGATTGGTTCAAGCATTTAGAAGACTCCTTTCTATTGGTCCTTGAATTGAGCAGCTTCCTTCTTGTTTTCAACGTGAAGAACATCTTGAATTTGACATGAATGCTTGTCACCACCTTGCTTGTAAGCTACTTGAATATCACCTACTTGCTTGGACAAAAATTCAGATTCTAATTTGCATCTCCAAGCTTTGTTTGAACAATGATATCATTTGATCAAATGGAACATGGATTGATAGGTGTTCATGCTTCTTCAATGCAAAGCTCTCTTTGACCTATCTTCAAAGACACCAAGCAACAAACACAAGATACACAACATATATGACATGTCCTAAGGGTTAGTTAAGACTATAAGACAAAAGAACTAGCACTAGTGTGTGCGGAGTGAACAGTGAAATGTCATGTCTTACAGAACTAACATATAACAATAAGTGATACATGAAAATATGTTGCGTTGACTACATCGTGGGCTCATCATAAACACCCATTTAGTTCCAATGATTGATTTATTCTCGGGTTTAGGTACTAAATCCCACACATTGTTTCTTTCAAATTGGTTTAACTCTTCATGCATTGCATCTATCCAATATGCATCGTTTAAGGCATCATTCACATTCTTGGGTTCAATTTGGGATATAAGTGCATGCCATTGATCATATTCATTAGGATCTATTTGCCTACGTGTTCTAACCCCTTGATTTACATCTCCTATGATAAGTTCTTGAGGATGCTTTTGTTTATCTCTTATTTGCCACCAATTACTTGGTTGTGCATCTTCAATAAGTTCATGATGTTCAATAGGTTGGTTAGGCACATTTTCTTCATTACGTTCTTGTGTAGGGGGAGTTTGAACTTCATGCATTTCAAGAGTTTGATTTGGTGTTTCAATTTGATCATTTGTAGGTGGTAGAATAAATTCATCTTCATTATGAAGTATTTGATCATTTGGTACATAGATTTCATGTTGATTACTTGTTTGAAGATATGCATTTTCATTGAACTTCACATGTATAGATTCAACTATCTTTCTTGTTTGTACATTATAACATCTATATGCTTTAGAGTTCATTGAATATCCCACAAATATATGTTCATCAGACTTAGGATCAAACTTATCTAAGTTATCTTTTGTGTTCAATACAAAGCATTTACAACCAAAGACTTTTAGATAGTTTACTTTTGGGAGTCGTCCATTTAAGATTTCATATGGTGTTTTGTTCAATTTCTTTCTTATTGATAGTCTGTTGATCATATAACTTGAAGTGTTTACTGCTTCAGCCCATAAGAATTTAGGTACTTTGTTTTCTACCATCATTGTTCTTGCTACTTCTTGAATAGTCCTATTCTTTCTTTCAACTACACCATTAAGTTGAGGAGTTCTTGGTGGGGAGAATTCATGTTTTATACCCTTTTCATTACAGAATTTGATTAATTCACTATTTTTAAACTCACCACCTCTATCACTCCTTATCTTAATAACATGTGATTCATGTTCATTTTCAAGTTGTCTAATTTGATTAGCTATAGATGATGCACTTTCATCTTTTGAAGCAAGAAACAATGTCCAAGTATATCTTGAGAAATCATCAACTATTACACATACATAATAACTTCCACCTAAGCTTCTTGTTCTACATGGACCAAATAAGTCTATATGCAAGAGTTCTAGTATTCTTGACGTTGTGAACTCGGTTTTAGGCTTAAGGGATTCTCTAACATGTTTGCCTTTGATACAAGATTCACATAGTTGAAAATCATCCAAGTTAAGTTTAGGCAATCCTTTAACAAGACTTTTAGCGTGTAGTTTTTCTAAGGTTGATATACCAATGTGTCCTAAACGTCTATGCCAAAGATTGGGATCAGATTCATGTGAAACAAGACATTTTGTGTTACTACTTAGCATATCATCCATGTTAAGCACATATATGTTTCCTTCACGTTTCCCTTTTAACACAACTTGATTGTTTTTATCCATTATCTTACAAGAGGTTGAGGAGAAGAGAACATTCAAGTTGTTGTCACATAGTTGAGAAACACTTAAAAGCTCAAAGGTTAAGTTACTTACAAGTAGGACGTTTTTGATCTCAAACTTGTTTGGATCACCAACCTTGCCTTTGCCAATTATTTGGCCTTGGTTGTTGTCTCCAAAGGTAACTTTGCCACCTTTTGCAACGTTTTTAAGTGTGCTAAACAAATGTTTGTTGCCCGTCATATGTCTTGAGCAACCACTATCAACTATCCAGTTGGTTTTGTTCTTTTCATCTTCTTTGTTGTTATAACCAGCAACTTGTCTTTCTTTGATGTTATGTACCTACAAATGTAAATAACAACTTAGGTACCCTTTGATTTTGGGTCCTTTCAAGGTTAGACAAGTTAAGTTCATGTTAGTGTACCTTTAGGTACCCAAACTTGAACAACCTTTCTTGGTTTTGAAATGTTAAAATCATGTTGCATATAATGAACAAACAGTGGATTTTGATACATAGAATATGATTGAAAAGGGGCTGCACATTTATGACTAGTTGAATAAGCATTGTAAGTTCTATATGCATTTGAATGTTGCCATGTATATGAGTTATATCTTGGCCGTGTATAAGCATTGAATTTAGGCCGTGTATAAGCAAGATGTTGTGTGTGTCTAGGCCGTGTGTTGTAAACTGATTTAGGCCGAGAGTATTTCATGTTCTTCACATAAGCATGTTGTTGCATATAAGGCATAACTTGAGCAGATTGCATACTACTTTGTTTAGGCATTCTTGTATACATGTAAGCATGGTTTCTAGGTGTATTTACCTTCCTATATGTTGATGCATTTTGCAATCTTTGTGATGAAGGTGGTGTGGGCAGAATAGGTTCATTTCTAAATGCATTTGGCCTATATTTCATGTTGGTTGAAGATGATACAAATGTTGTTTCCTTAGGTGTGTATTCAGCTTCTTTAACATATCCAAGACCTTGTTTGTTATTTCCATGCTTTTGAGATGCAATAAGAGTGTCTAACATGTTGGAAGCATTCTTAAATTGTTCTAAAGATTTGTTCAAGTCTAGGTTGCATGCTTTCAATGATTCAAATTCAGTTTGTATTTCATGTAATTTAGACTTTAAAACGTTGAAATCAACACATTGCACACATTGCACATTTTCATGTTTGTTCTTAAGTTCCTTAATCTGATTTTGCATTGAACTAATAGTGTTAGATGATTCAAGTTGAAGAACTTCTAGTTGAGAAGTTAGATTCAAGTTAGACGTCTCCAACTTGTTCTTCTCCTCAACTATTCTTTTCTTCTCCTTGGATAGCTTCTTATATCTATCATGCAACTTTTCTAATTCATCCAACAATTCATCTTGAGTAAAATCACATTCGGAATCAGAATCGAATGTTACCTCATTTGTAGACTTTGAAGCCAAACATGTTTGTGCAACTTCAGGTTCCTCCTCGGATTCGGATGAAGATGTGTCATCCCAAGTGCTTGAACTTGCCTTGAGAGCTTTCTTCCTCCTTTGCTTAGGTTCTACTCTAGTTTTTGTCCTTGTCTTTTCATCCATGTCACGGTTTTTGTTCTTGTTTGGACAATCATATGAGATGTGTCCTTGTTTGCCACATTCATAACACTTAAGTTCTTTATCATACCATTTACCATCTTGTTTGTTAGATTTCACATTGATAGGGGCGGCTGATTTTGCTTGTCTTTTAGTTTGTCCTTTCTTGAAAAACTTCCTTAAACGCCTAGCTAACAACATTATATCTTCTTCATCACTTTCATCATCACTTTCATACTCGGCTTGATTTGCTGATTCGGGTTCATTTGTTACAAATGCAAGTGATTTAGACTTGTTACTAGTTTCAGCCTTTCTTATATTCAACTTGTTTTCATAAACTTTTAAAGAACCTATCAATTCATCAAGTTTTATTTGAGAAAGATCTTTGCTTTCTTCAATGGCACTAACTTTGGCATCCCATTCACTTGGCAAACTTCTCAAAACTTTTTGCACTTTTTCTTTCATCAAAAACGTTTTACCAAGGGATTCAAGTGAGTTGTATAAGTTTGTAAGCCTTAAATCCATATCAACAATTGATTCATTTGGCAGTAAATGGAATGTTTCAAGTGTAGTCATTAACATGTTAATCTTTGATTCCTTTACTTGATTAGTTCCTTCATGCTTCATTTCAAGACATTTCCACATATCCTTTGCACTTGAACATGAAGAGACATAGGCAGATTCACTCCTACTTAAACCATTCAACAATAATTGCATTGCTTTAGCATTAAGACTCATTTTCTTTTTATCTTCATCACTCCAATCTTTTCTATATTTCTCAACTACTTGTGATAAGCCTTCAATTATAACATACTTAGTAGGCACATAAGGTCCATCTTCAATGATGGACCACAAGTCTATGTCAATAGCCATTAAGAACAATTTCATCCTAAGTTTCCAATGACTAAAGTTTTCTCCATCAAAAAGAGGTGGTCTTTGTGTGGACATGCCTTCTAATTCTATTTTCATGTGTGACTTAGACATGCTTCTTAGTGTGTGAGAAAACGTTTAAAACACTTATAAGAGAGAAAGAAAGTGTCACCTTGTTGTAGATACCAAATATGAAGAATATAAGACAACCAGAAAATTTCCAGCAACTTTGCAACTTGGAGTGTAAACTGTTTTCAGCTCAAATAAGAATATGGTGCTCAACCTTGCTCTGATACCACTTGTTGGACCTGTATAGCACCACTAGAGGGGGGGGTGAATAGTGGGTTAGCGGAAATTACACTACAATTACCTTCAAAAACTTGTTTGAAGACCCCTTTGCCTCTTTAGCCTCAGGTTCTGGAATTTCCAGAAACAGTTCACTGTTTTGAGCGCTTTGGTTGAACCACTTATACACCTGTGCAAGCTCTCAAACTTGGCAGAGATCAAGTTTAGAATGTTTATAGTATGTCATAAAAATTTCAGTCAATTCCAAGCAAGTTTGCACGTTCAAATAAGCAAGATAAGTAAAGTGTGCAATTCTGGCAGTTTCAGGCAGAATGTTAGCTTAACTTCAAACGATGATATCTCAAAATCTACCCGTGCTATTTTGATGAATCTTATGTCAAATTAAACCTTATGATGTCTAGTTTAATTTGATATAAGGCTCACTTCAAGATTCGCAGGATAACCTATTCAAATTGAACAAGTTTTGCACACTGGTCAGAATTGTTCACAGAATGTAGCAACAATTTTGTGAAGACGATTTGAATATGCTAAACTCCTTAGAATTTAGTGATTCTTGCGGCTACTGAAAGCTAACACATTGAAGTATAATATATCCAAAATTCATGCAATTCTAAGACTGTTTGCTTGTTCAATTATGCGTGCCAAGTTAGTGTAACTTTCAGCCAGAAAACAGTAAGTGCAGAAAATAAGTAAAGAACACAAGGAATTATCCTGGTTCGGTCAATGTGACCTACTCCAGTCCCAAGAGACACCTTCTCTTGGATTTCACTAAACACCAAACACCAATGTCACCTTACAAAGCCAAAGGAAGAAGCTTTTCACCAACTTCTTCAAGAGGCTGCACCAAAACTGAAAAACAGCAACTAGTTTGTTTCACCTTTGCACCTTTGCACCTTTTGCTCACCTCTAAGGAGTAAGCTTTATACACCAGCTTCTCCCTTACAATATATCGTTTAAAGGTGTTGAAATGACAAGAAATGAAGAACTATACAATCATAAAGCTTGCTGCAAATGTGTTCTTCAATAGAGAAGAGTAGAAGAGAAGAATGGAGATGAAGAGCTGAATGTCTTGCTTGCTTTCTCTTTTTCGTTGGTGTATTGCTGTACTTTTACTCTTCATCTTTGGAGCTATTTATAGCCAAGAGGACAGCCTAAAGGCTCCTCAAAGTAGACGTTGGAATGGTTGATAAATGGAGAAAATTCAGCACTTTTCTAGCTATCCAAATGAAGCTCATCTTTTGTTGCTTTGAATTGGTCTTCAACTGAACTTTTATCCTCCATCTTATCCCATTATAGACGTTGGAATGAGGTGGAAAATAGCTTCATTTGAACGTTTAAAAGACAGCTCCAATCAGCAATGTCCATGTGTGAATAACTTGCCATGTATGCAGCTGAATTGGCATGTATTTTGAACAACTTTGTCTCCTCATTTTGAACACTAAATGAACGTTGGAATGGCCTAGAAGATAGGCATTGGAGAGTAGTTCAAAGATAGAGATAAACCAGCCAAGCTTTTGAATTTGACTTGGTCTCTAATATAGCCGTTTGCATATGGCTTTGATTGAGAGATTCTTGCTTCAAATTTGCTACATTGTAGGACTTGTTTTTGTCACACATTATAACCTGAATCTTGACCATATAGCATACGAAATTTTTCTTCATTTTTGAGCCAAGATAGCCGTTGAAAAAGGCTCACAATATATTCAAGAATAGCCATTTGAAATCAGCACCAAAATAGGATTTATTTCAACTTGCCTTGACTTGTTCAAAATCTGAAAATTTGAACATGATTTGTGTGCCAATATCCGTTTGCACACATATAATATATAGCCATTTATGTCTTCAACATGTAGCATAGAATACCATATGAAGAATGCCAAGAATTCCAAGAAAACCATAGATGTGATAACCATAACATAAGAATTCCAATTGAGATACCATGCTGCCCGTTTCCATAAATATAGGACATGTACTATATGTGACATAAACACATATAAACATCATATAAATAACACGTTGGAAGATCCATTGGCAAGTGAAGAGACCAGAATACCCCTTAGCACAAAAATAGGAATTTTGTCCTAGGATGAACCTAGACATGGTGCTGCTCCAGATTCATTTTTGCCATGATGTGACATGACTTATAAATGTGTCATATGATCATATAAATCCGTTGGAAGAAGACCAAATAAGAATGAGAAGTCCAAATGGTGAAATTACCAAGATAGCCCTTATATAGGTCAATAAGCTTCACCACCGTGTCAAGTCAGTTTTTACCCGTGTCAAGCATGCTTTTCCTCAGCCAATTAGATTCTAAATTGAATAAGGATCATGTGGGCTTTTGAATGACTCAATTCGGAGTTCATTTGCCCAAGATATGAACCAAAACCTGCAATAGGATACTAAACCGAGCAATTTGCCTTATATTGTAAGTCATGTGACTTCAAGGCTTGGTTAGATCATATAATTAACATGTATTGGCATATATATCATCTAATATCAGTTTGAACATGTCTTAGACATGTGATTGAATTGGCCAAGTTCAATCTCATGATCTTAATCAAACTTGTTCAATCTTGATTCATTCAATCAATTTCACATTTAGCTCATAAGTTCATGTCTTGCACATTATACTTTAAACGTTACACACACATACATGCTCACATATCACATATGCATTTTGCAATCATTCAAACATAATATATCACAACAGAAACATCAAAAAAAAGTTTAAAGCACATAAATGCCGAAAGCAAGGATATGCATACCCGCTTCCCATGCTCTTACCTATGCTTTTTGGACCTCAATATTGGTAACCCATTGTGGTCCTTGAACATAAATTTTGCAGAAAAACTATTCGGAATCCAAATCGCCAAATGCAATTTCATCATGTTTAAGACTCTTAGAACTTAACCGACATGTTTAGACTCTATCCTATCCTTTCCAATGGATGAAAAACGTGTAGAAGGCTGAGAAACACCGAAAAAAGTTCAAAGCAAAACAATGCACAAAGCAAGGCTATGCATACCCTAAAATCTTCATTTAAGCTCAAAACAGTTATTCTGAATCATGAAGCACGTTGTAGCACTTTAGTCAACCCACACACTTCCCATGCTCTTACCTATGACTTTTGGACGTCAATATTGGTAACTTATTGTGGTCCTTCAAAAGAAGTTTGCAGGAAAATCCGTTGGGACTTCAAAGCCGCAAATATAAATTCGTCACCTTTAGGACTCTCTTAGAACTTAACCAACAAGTTTAGACTCTATCCTATCCTTTCCAACGTTAGATAAACGTGTCGAAGGTCAGAGAAACACCAAAAAAATGTTTAAGAAAATCAGTGCCCAAAGAAAGGCTAAAAGCATACCCTAAAAATATATTTAAGCTCAAAATGGTGATTCTGAAGCGCGAAGCACGTTGAAGCACTTTGGTCAGCCCACACACTTCACATGCTCTTACCTATGCTTTTTGGACCTCAATATTGGTAACCCATTATGGTTTTGCGACTAAAGTTTGTAGAAAAACAGATTTTGGACTTTAATTCCACAAATGCAATTTTGTCACGTGTGAGCCTCTTAGAACTTAACCCACATATTTAGACTCTATCCTATCCTTTCTAACGGATGAAAAACGTGCCAAAGGTCTGACGAACACCAAAAAAAAGTGTAAAGAAAATCAATGCCCAAAGCAATGCTGTGCATACCCTAAAATCTTTATGTAAGCTTAAAACGGTTATTCTAAAGCATGAAGCACGTTGAAGCACTTTGGTCAGTCCACCCGCTTCCCATGCTCTTATCTATGTTTTGGGGACCTCAATATTGGTAACCCACTGTGGTCCTTCAACAAAATTTCGCAAAAAAACACATTTTAGGACTTCAAATCGGCAAATGCAATTTCATCATGTAGGACTCTTAGAACTTAACCAACATGTATAGACTCTATCCTATCCTTTACAGCGAATGAAAAACATGTCGAAGGTCTTAGAAACACCAAAAAAATTTTTAAAGCAAATTAATGCCCAAAGCAAGGCTATGCATACACTAAAATATTCATTTAAGCTCAAAACGGTGATTCTGAAGCATTAAGCACGTTGAGGCAATTCGGATGTCAACATAGGTAACCTATTGTGGTCCTTGAACAAATGTTTGCAGGAAAACCCATTGGGAGTTCAAATCAGCAGATGCAATTTCGTCAGCTTTATGACTCTTAGAACTTAACCGACATGTTTATACTCTATTCTATCCTTTCCAGCAGATGGAAAACGTATCGAAGGTTTGAGAAACACCCAAAAAAAGTTTAAAGCAAATCAATGACAAAATCAAGGCAATGCATACACCAAAATCTTCATTTAAACTCAGAACAGTGATTCTGAATCATGAAGCACGTTGAAGGACTTGGGCCACCCACCTGCTTCCCATTCTTTTTGGACCTCAATATTGGTAACCCATTGTAGTCCTTCAATGTAAGTTTTGCAGAAAAGCTATTCGGATTCCAAATCGCCAAATGCAATTTCGTAATGTTTAATACTCTTAGAACATAATCGACATGTTTAGACTCTATCCTATCCTTTCCAACGGATAAAAAAGTGTAAAAGGCCTAAGCAACATCAAAAAAAAGTTCAAAGAAAAACAATGCCCAAAGCAAGGCTATGCATACCCTAAAATCTTCATTTAAGTTCAAAACAGTTATTCTGAATCATGAAGCACGTTGAAGCACTTTGGTCAGCCCACACACTTCCCATGCTCTTACCTATGACTTTTGGACGTCAATATTGGTAACCTATTGTGGTCCATCAACAAAAGTTTGCAGGAAAACCAAATAGGACTTCAAAGCTGCAAATACAATTTCGTCACCTCAAGGACTCTTAGAACTTAACCGACATGTTTAGACTCTATCCTATCCTTCCCAACGGATGATAAACGTGTCGAAGGTTTGAGAAACACCAAAAAAAATGTTTAAAGCAAATGAATGCCCAAAGCAAGGCTATGCATACCCTAAAACCATATTTAAGCTCAAAATGGTGATTCTGAAGCACGAAGCACGTTGAAGCACTTTGGTCAGCCCACACACTTCACATGCTCTTACCTATGCTTTTTGGACCTCAATATTTGTAACCCATTGTGGATCTTTGACAAAATTTTGCAGAAAAAAACACATTCTGGACTTTAATTCAGCAAATGCAATTTTGTCACGTGTAATCCTCTTAGAATTTAACCGGCATGTTTATACTCTATCCTATTCTTTCAAACGGATGAAAAACGTGCCTAAGGTCTGAGAAACACCAGGAAAAAAGATTAAAGCAAATCAATGCCCAAAGCAAGGCTGTGCATACCCTAAAACCTTCATTTAAGCTCAAAACGGTTATTCTGAAGCATGAAGCACGTTAAAGCACTTTGGTTAGCCCACCCGCTTCCCATGCTCTTACCTATGCTTTGGGAGCTCAGTATTGGTAAACCATTGTGGTCCTTCAACAAAATCTTACAGAAAAACCCATTTAAGGACTTCAAATCGGCAAATGCAATTTCGTCATGTGTAGGACTCTTAGAACTTAACCGACATGTATAGACTCTATCCTATCCTTTCCAGTGAATGAAAAACATATCGAAGGTCTCAGAAATACCAAAATTTTTGTTAAAGCAAAGTAATGCCCAAAGCAAGGCAATAGATACACTAAAATCATCATTTAAGCTCAAAATGGTGATTTTGAAGCATGAAGCACATTGAAGCACTTTGGTCAGCCCACACACTTCACATGTTCTTACCTATGCCTTTTGGACGTCAATATTGGTAACCCATTGTGGTCCTTCAACATTACTTTGCCCAAAAACACATTTTGGACTTCAAATCGGCAAATGCGATTTCGTCATGTGTAGGACCCTTAGAACTTAACCGACATGTTTAGACTCTATCCTATCATTGCCAGTGGATGAAGAGCGTGTCGAAGATAAGAGAAACACCAAAAAAATGTTTCAATCAGATCAATGCCCAAAGCAAGGCTATGCATACCCTAAAACTATATTTAAGCTCAAGACGGTGATTCTGAAGCACAAAGCATGTTGAAGCACTTTGGTCATCCCACACACTTCACATGCTCTTACCTATGATTTTTGGACCTCAATATTGGTAACTCATTGTGGTCCTTCAACAAAATTTTGCAGAAAAACACATTTTGGGCTTCAAATTGGCAAATGCAAATTTGTTACGTGTAGGACTCTTAGAACTTAACCGACTTGTTAGACTCTATCCTATCCTTTCTAGTGGATGAAAAACGTGTCGAATGTCTGAGAAACACCAAAAAAGAGTTTAAAGCAAATCAATGCCCAAAGCAAGGCTATGCATAACCTAAAATCTTCATTTAAGCTCAAAACTGTGATTCTAAAGCACGAAGAACTTCGAAATGCTTTGCCTAGATCACCCGCTTCCTATGCTCTTACCTATGCTTTTTGGACCTCAATATTGGTAACCCATTATGGTCTTTCAACAAAATTTTGTAGAGAAAACCCATTTGGACTTCAAATCGACAAATGCAATTTCGTCACGTGTAGGACTTTTAGAACTTAACCGACATGTTTAGACTCTATCCTATCCTTTCCAGCAGATGTAAAACATGTTGAAGGTTTGAAAAACACCAAAAAAAAGTTTAAAACATATCAATGCCTAAAGCATGGCTATGCATAACCTAAAATCTTCATTAAATCTCAAAACGATGATTCTGAAGCACGTTGAAGCACTTTGGTCAGTCCACACACTTGACATGCTCTTAATTATGCCTCTTGGAAGTCAATATTGGTAATCCATCGTGGTCTTTCAACAAAATTTTGCAGAAAAACCCAATTTGTGCTTCCGATCGGCAAATGCAATTTCGTCACATATAGCACTCTTAGAACTTGACGGACATGTTTAGACTCTATCCTATCCTTTCCAACGGATGAAAAACGTGTCGAAGGCCTGACAAATACCAAAATTTTTTTTAAAGCAAATCAGTGCGCAAAGCAAGGCTATGCATTCCCTAAATTCTTATTTAAGCTCAAAATGGTGATTCTGAAGCATGAAGCACGGCGAATCACTTTGGTCAGCCCACACCCTTGACATGCTCTTACCATTGCCTTTTGGACGTCAATATTGGTAACTTGTTGTGGTCCTTCAAGAAAAGTTTACATCAAAACCCATTGGGACTCCAAATCAGCAAATGCAATTTTGTGAGCTTTAGGACTCTTAGAACTTAACCGACATCTTTTTACTCTATCATTTCCCTTCCAGCGGATGAAAACGTATCAAAGATCTGAGAAACTTCCAAAAAAGAGTTTAAACCAAATCAATGCCAAAAGCAAGGCTATGCATACCCCCAAAATCTTCATTTAAACTCAAAACGGTGATTCTCAAGCATGAAGCACGTTGGAGGACTTGGGCCAGCCCACTGCTTCCCATGCTCTTACCTATGCTTTTTGGACCTCAATATTGGTAACCCATTGTGGCCTTCAGCAAAAGTTTTTCAGAAAAGCTATTCAGAATCCAAATTGCCAAATGCAATTTATTCATATTTAGGACTCTTAGAACTTAACCGACATGTTTAGATTCTATCCTATCCTTTTTAATGGATAAAAACATGAGAAGGACTAAGAAACACCAAGAAAAAAGTTTAAAGCAAATCAATGCCAAAAGCAAGGCTATGCTTACTCTAAAATCTGCATTTAAGCTCAAAAAGGTTATTGTGAAGCAAGAAGCATGTTGATGCACTTTGGTTAGCCCACCCCTTCCCATGCTCTTATCTATGTTTTTATGACCTCAATATTGGTAACCCATTATGGTCCTTCAACATGATTTTGCAGAAAAATCCATTTAGGACTTCAAATCTACAAATGCAATTTCATCACGTGTAGAACTCTTAGAACTTAACCGACATGTATAGACTCGCTCCTATCCTTTCTAGCTGATGAAAAACGTATCGAAGGTATTGGAACACCAAAAAAATCAAAGCAAATCAATGCCCAAAGCTCAAAACAGCGATTCTGAAGCATGAAGCACGTTGAAGCACTTTGATCAGCCCACACACTTCACATGCTCTTACCTATGCCTTTTGGACATCAGTATTGGTACCCTATTCCGTTACTTCAACAGAAGTTTGCAAAAAACCCATTGGCACTTCAAATCAGCAAATACAATTTCGTTACTTTTAGGACTCTTAGAACTTAACTAACATGTTTAGACTCTATCCTTTCCTTTCCAGCTGATGAAAAACGTGTAAAAGGTCCAAGAAACACCAAAAAAGTTTAAAGCAAAGCAAAGCCCAAAGCAAGGCTATGCATACCCTAAAATCTTCATTTAAGCTCAAACCGGTGATTCCAAAGCATGAAGCATGTTGAAGCACTTGCGCCTCCCACACACTTCCCGTGCTCTTACCTATGTCTTTTGGAAGTCAATATTGGTAGCCCATTGTGGTCCTTCAACAAAATTCTGCACAAAAACACATTTTGGAATTCAAATCGACAAATGCAACTTCGTCATTGCAGGACTCTTAGAACTTTACTATCATGTTTAGTCTGTATCTTATGCTTTCCAACGGATGAAAAACGTGTCGAAGGTCTCAGATATACCAAAAAAATGTTTAAAGCAAATCAATGCCTAAAGCAAGGCTATGGATACCCTAAAATCTACATTGAAGCTCAAAATGGTGATTCTGAAGCACGAAGCACGTTGAAGCACTTTTGTTAGCCCACAAATTTCACATGCTCTTACCAATGCCTTTTGGATGTCAATATTGGTAGCCTGTTGTGTTATCCTTCAACAGAAGTTTGCAGGAAAATCCATTGGGACTTCAAATCAACAAATGCAATTTCGTCACCTTTAGGACCCTTAGAACTTAACCGACATATTTAGACTCTATCATATCCTTTCCAGCGGATGAAAAACGTGTGAAAGATCTGAGAAACACCACAAAAAGTTTAAAGCAAATAAATGCCGAAAGCAATGCTATGCATACCCCTAAATCTTTATTTAAACTCAAAACAGTGATTCTGAAGCCTGTAGCACGTTGGAGGACTAGGGCAAACCCACCCACTCCCCATCCTCTTACCTGCGCTTTTTAGATCTGAATATTGGTAACCTATTGTGGTCTTTCCGCAAAAGTTTTGCCAAAACTTATATGGAATTAAAACTGCCAAAGGCAATTTCCTCATGTTTAGGTATCTTAGAACTTAACCGACATGTTTAGACTCTATCCAATCCTCTCCAAGGGATGAAAAATGCATAGAAGGTCTGAGAACAAATTTTAAGGCACATCAATGCCCAAAGCATGGCTATGCATACCCTAAAATCTTCATTTAAGCTCAAAACGGTGATTATGAAGCATGAAGCACGTTGAAGCACTTTGGCCCGACCAGCCACATCCTATGCTCTTACCTATGCTCCTTGGACCTCAAAATTGGTAACCCATTGTGGTCCTTCAACAAAAGTTTGCAGAAAACCAATTAGGACTTCAAATCGACAAATGCAATTTCGTCACGTTTAGGACGCTTATAACTTAACGACATGTTTAGACTCTATCATATTCTTTCCATCGGATGAAAAACATGTCCAAGGTCTTCGAAACACAAAAAAAAGTTTAAAGCAAATCAATGCCCAAAGCAAGGCTATGCATACCCTAAAATCCTCATTTAAGCTCAAATTAGTGATTTTGAAGCATAAAGCATGTTGAAGCAGTTTGGTCAGCCCACCCGCTTCCCATGCTCTTACCTATGATTTTTGGACCTTAATATTGGTAACTCAATGTGGTCCTTCAACAAAAGTTTTGCAGAAAAATCCACTCGGAATTCAAACTGCCAAAGGCATTTCATCACATTTAGGGATCTTAGAATTTAACCGACGTGTTTAGACTCTATCCTGTGCTTTCCAACGGATGAAAAACGCGTGAAAGGTCTGAGAAACAACAAAAAAAGTTTAAAGCCCATCAATGCCAAAAGCAAGGCTATGCGTACCCTAAAATCATCCTTTAAGCTCAAAATCATGATTCTGAAGAATGAAGCGCGTTGAAGCACTTTGGTCAGACCACCCACATCCCATGCTCTTACTTTGGACCCCCAATATTGGTAACCCATCATGGTCCTTCATCAAAATTTTGCAAAAAAACTGAATTTGGACTTAAATTGGCAAAAGTAATTTCGTCATGTTTAAGACTCTTAAAACTTAATCGACATGTTTAGACTTTATCCTATCCTTTCCAGCAGACGAAAAATGCGTCAAAGGTGTGAGAAACACCAAAAAAAAGTTTGAAGAAAATCAGTGCCCAAGGTAAGGCTATGCATACCCTAAAATCTTCATTTAAACTCAAAATGATGATTCCGAAGCACGAAGCACTTTGAAGCACTCTGCTCCGCCCACACACTTCCCATGCTCTTACCTCTGCCTTTTGGACATCAATATTGGTAACTCATTGTGGCCCTTCAACAAAATTTTGCACAAAAACACATTTTGGAATTATAATCGACAAATGCAATTTCGTCATGTGTAGGACTCTTATAACTTAACCGTCATGTTAAGTCTCTATCTTGTGCTTTCCTACGGATGAAAAACGCGTCAAAGGTCTCAGAAACGCCAAAAAAAGTTTAAAGCAAATCAATGCCTAAAGCAAGGCTATGCATATCCTAGAATCTACATTTAAGCTCAAAATGGTGATTCTAAAGAACGAAGCACGTCTAAGCACTTTGGTCACCCTACTCGCTTCCCATGCTCTTACCTATGCCTTTTGGATGTCAATATTGGTAACCTGTTGTGGTCCTTCAACGAAAGTTTACAGGAAAACCCATCGGGACTTCAAATCAGCAAATGCAATTCCGTCACTAGGACCCTTATAACTTAACCTACATGTTTAGACTCTCGCATATCCTTTCCAGCGGATGAAAAACGTGTGAAAGGTCTGAGAAACACCGCAAAAAGTTTAAAGCAAATCAATGCCGAAAGCAAGGCTATGCATACCCAAACTCTTCACTTAAACTCAAAACGGTGATTCTGAAGCATGAAGCACGTTGGAGGACTAGGGCTAGCCCACCCTCTTCCCATGCTCTTAGCTACACTTTTGGGACCTCAATATTGGTAACCTATTGTGGTCTTTCAACAAACGTATTACAGAAAACCGCATTCGGAATTCAAATTGCCGAAGGCAATTTCAACGTGTTTAGGTATCTTAGAACTTAACTGACATGTTTAGACTCTACCCTATCCTTTCTAACGGATGAAAGGCGTGTAGAAGGTCTGAGAAACAAGTTTAAAGCACATCAATTTCCAAAGCAAGGCTATGCATACCCTAAGATCTTCCTTTATGCTCAAAACGGTGATTATGAAACATGAAGCACGTTGAAGCATTTTGGTCAGACCACCCACATCCCATGCTCTTCCCTATGCTTTTTGGACCTTAAATTGGTAACCCATTGTGGTCCTTCAACAAAATTTTGCAGAAAACCCATTAGGACTTTAAATCAACAAATGCAATTTCGTCAGGTTTAGGACTCTTAGAACTTAACGACATGTTTAGACTCTATCATATTCTTACCAGCGGATGAAAAAATGTGTCGAAGGTCTTAGAAACACAAAAAAGTTTAGAGCAAATCAATGCCCAAAGCAACGCTATGCATACCCTAAAATCTTCATTTAAGCTCAAAACAGTGATTCTAAAGCATGGAGCACATTCAAGCAGTTCGGTCAGTCCGCCCGCTTCCCATGCTCTTACCTATGCTTTTTGGACCTCAATATTGGTAAACCATTGTGGTCCTTTAAGAAAAGTTTTGCAGAAAAACCCTTTCGGAATTCAAACTGCCAAAGGCAATTTCGTCACGTTTAGGGATCTTAAAACTTAACCGACATGTTTAGACTCTATCCTATCCTTTCCAATTGATGAAAAACGCATGGAAGGTCGGAAAAACACCAAAAAAGTTAAAGCACATCAATGCCAAAAGTAAGGCTATACATACCCTAAAATCATCCTTTAAGCTCAAAATGATGATTCTAATGAATGAAGCACGTTGAAGCACTTTGGTCAGACCACCCGCATCCCATACTCTTACCTATGCTTTATGGACCCCTAATATTGGTAACCCATCATGGTCCTTCATCAAAATTTTGCAAAAAACCAAATTTGGACTTAAATCGGTCAACGTAATTTCGTCATGTTTAGGACTCTTAGAACTTAATCGACATGTTTAGACTATATCCTATCCTTTCCAGCGGAAGAAAAATGCATCAAAGGTCTTAGAAACACCAAAAAAAAGTTTGAAGCAAATCAGTGCCCAAGGCAAGGGTATGCATACCCTAAAATCTTCATTTAAACTCAAAACGATGATTCCGATGCATGAAGCACTTTGAAGCACTCTGCTCCGGCCACACACTTCCCATGCTCTTACCTCTGCCTTTTGGACGTCAATATTGGTAACTCATTGTGGCCCTTCAACAAAATTTTGCACAAAAACACATTTTGGAATTCTAATTGACAAATGCAATTTCGTCATGTGCAGGACTCTTAGAACATAACCGTCATGTTTAGTCTCTATCTTGTGCTTTCCTACGGATGAAAAATGCGTCAAAGGTCTCAGGAATGCCAAAAAAAGTTTAAAGGAAATCAATGCTTAAAGCAAGGCTATGCAATTTCGTCACCTTTAGGACCCTTAGAACTTAACCGACATGTTTAGACTCTATCATATCCTTTCCAGTGGATGAAAAACGTGTGAAAGTTCTGAGAAACACCGCAAAAAGTTTAAAGCAAATCAATTCCAAAAGCAAGGCTATGCATACCCAAACTCTTCATTTAAACTCAAAACGGTGATTCTGAAGCATGAAGCACGTTGTAGGACTAGGGCTAGCCCACCCACTTCCCATGTTCTTACCTGCGCTTCTGGGACCTCAATATCGGTAACCTATTGTGGTCTTTCTACAAACGTCTTACAAAAAACCGCATTCAGAATTCAAATTGCCAAAGGCAATTTCATCACGTTTAGGTATCTTAGAAATTAGCCGACATGTTTAGACTCTATCCTGTCCTTTCTAATGATTGAAAAACACGTAGAAGGTCTGAGAAACAAGTTTAAAGCACATCAATTCCCAAAGCAAGGCTATGCATACCATAAGATCTTCCTTTATGCCCAAAACGGTGATTATGAAACATGAAGCACGTTGAAGCATTTTGGTCAGACCACCCACATCCCATGCTCTTACCTATGCTCTTTTGACCTCAATATTGGTAACGCATTGTGGTCCTTCAACAAATTTTGCAGAAAACCCATTAGGACTTTAAATTGACAAATGCAATTTCGTCAGGTTTAGGACTCTTAGAACTTAACGACATGTTTAGACTCTATCATATTCTTTCCAGTGGATGAAAAACGTGTCAAAGGTCTTAGAAACACAAAAAAAGTTTAGAGCAAATCAATGCCCAAAGTAATGCTATGCATACCCTAAAATCTTCATTTAAGCTCAAAACAGTGATTCTGAAGCATGAAGCACGTTGAAGCAGTTCGGTCAGCCTACTCGCTTCCTATGCTCTTACCTATGCTTTTTGGACCTCAATATTGGTAAACCATTGTGGTCCTTCAAGAAAAGTTTTGCAGAAAAAACCCTTTTGGAATTCAAACTGCCAAAGGCAATTTCGTCATGTTTAGAGATCTTAGAACTTTACCGACATGTTTAGACTCTATCCTATCCTTTCCAATTGATGAAAAACGTGTGGAAGGTCGAAAAAACACCAAAAAAAAGTTTAAAGCACATCAATGTCGAATGCAAGGCTATATATATATATATATATATATATATATATATATTTCCGTATATATATATGTATACATGCAATCATGCACATATATATATATATATATATATATATATATATATCCATACTTCCTTTTTGAAATAAGCCATAAACCTTAGAAAGAAATATTCATTATATCCGATAATACTAAGTGTTTGCGCGTACACACACACACTTATAACATACTTCTCCGAAAATCATTCTATCGCCGTACGTATATGCCTGAAGTTGTATATGTGTATACACATATACCAATATGCATACCCACGTATTATTCATGATCTGTACATATCCTAGACCTTATCGTTGAAATCTTAATATCCAAATATGGATTATTCACTTTGGTATAACATAAGCTTAGGTTTCTGAAATTCATGAAGTATCAAGAAAATTCTTAAATTTGCATATTTTTCTATATGGTCCTTTAAGTAGAAGTTCCATCGCTTTGTAGCCCTCTTGAGCCACTTATTACAGGGTAACCTCCACTTTATATGGTACACATACACATATTCGTACCTTTCAAAATACATATGCATATATCCCATACTTACACAAATGTGTGGTGCCACTTATTCTCTGCCAAGTTAAATCTACTACACCTTAAGGGTTTGTATCAAAGTTCTGTTGGTCTTACCTCCAATGTTACCCAACGGCCATATTGGGGATGGATGAAGAGGGTTCTTAATTTATTAAGGGCTTAAGTAGGCCCATCTTCTGGAGTAGTAAAACGAACCTTATCCTTAGAATTTTCTTACTCACATTTCATATGGGCCATAATCCATTAACCCTTTTTATTATATGATGACCCATCTTGTGGTGTACATGTATTCCTAGACGTATGCCCATACCATATGTGTAGGGGCATGTTATATAATCCGACTTCTCATTAAAGTTGCGTAAAAATACTTCTCCTATTAGTTCTAAATTCTCAGGTCATCAACTTAACACTCATATGCAAATTTCAATCAGCCCTCTTGTTTCATGTTTTGCACTTGGGAGTATGCTAATTACCTTAAATCTATATAATCATGGATAGGCCGGTGATGTCTTCCTTTCGAGGTCTCATTCTCTTGCCATGCTTCTCCCCCAACCCTAGCTGCCATACTAATTTTGAGCGGGGTACAACATTCTTCTCCCCTTAAAATAGTTTCATCCTCGAAATTGGGGATAGTGGGGCCTATGCTTCTATATTTCTCCCTGGTCCCTTAACAACTCTTAGTTACTTACTCTGTCCATTTATTACTGTCTGGATACAATATTATCTCATGTTTCCTTATCATATCCCTTTAGGACTCATTCTTTCTTGGAATAAGTAAGACAAAATGTAAGTACTTTAGTTTGGGAATTTCAATGTACCTGTCAGTAACTTGGGTGTCTCGGAGTCCTTGGGGGCCTCACCCTTCGATTATCGTCTCTGATCACTCTATGCGTGGTTCCATGAGGGTACGGCGGCCTCCTCCCACTTTCTCTTTTCATATGCCTATTCAATCTCCTTCGCACCTCCATCATCCGAATATCACGCTCTACCTCATAGCAGCCCCTTATCAGTTCATCGAAAGCACTTGGGTATATTTTGTCCAATCCCGCCTTAATCCGAGGATTCAGACTACGAATGAATTTAGTCATCTTCCACTGTTCATCTTCCATAATCAAAGGTACATACCGTCCTAACGTGGTAAACTGGCAGACATATCCTGAGACCGGGGTATCCGGTTCTTGTCTTAGTGCATCGAATTCTTCAATCCTCTCAATCACTATCTCCAATGAGAGGTAAGCTCCACCGAATTCTTCTAAGAACCTTGCCCAGGCTATGGGTCGAGGTAGTGACTAGACCCTTTTTCTCCACCATTGACTGGCCTTACCAATCAAAAAGGGTCGTACAATTAGGTCCCTCATTTCATCTGGTACCCGGGCTCTAACAAGATGGTCCTCAACCTCGTCCAACCACCTTTCATCTTCCTCTGGTTCGGACTCCCCACCAAACCTTGTGATTTGTGCTTTAGCCAGTTGCCGATAGTAGAAGCCCATACTTCCTGGAGGTGACAATGACGATGTCCACGCACCGGTCTGTGGGGTTATCTGCACCACATAACGTCTGTTTATTTGTAGTCATACCAAGAATAAGTGATTCTATTTATCTTGTACTTAATAAAAGTTCCCAGTGGCACATAATAGATTTGATACGGTTCGTATTATAAGGAAGATCCGTAGCCAAGGGTTTTGTTATCAACTGAAACCCTAACTTTTCAGTCTAAGTCGTCCTAGTCTAAGGTCAACTCTCATCTAAGATCAGAACTTAGATCTAAGATCAAACTTAGTTGTCTATAATCATAACTTAGTTCTACATTCTGCCCAGATCTGGAGCTTTCGCTCTGATACCACCTGTGGCGCCCTGCACCCCGGCCCCGCCGAAGTCGGTGCATCTGCCGTACTTCACTAAGGAGAGTACTAGGCGTCATCCATACGTGTCGTGATCCATGATATAAATGCATGGATTTTAGCGCTTACATATAAGTAAGTAAGCGAAACCGTGGCAAAATTTAAAACTTTAAATTAAAAACATCATCACAACCATTCCAAGTTTACAACCCACATCAAATGTATCAGAAAGTGACAATAGCCAATTGTTTTTCCATCTCAATTATATAAATCAGTCATCCCTTAGAGCTGGCAAGTCCGGTCTCCTAAATCTGTCCATCCTTTACTGCACTCACGGGTATGGAACCCTAGGTTCGTCCTCGATCCATTCTACTTTATCTCCTGCAACCTCTGGAAGGAAAAATAGGGGGGTGAGTGACAACGTCACTAGCAAGTATACTATAATAATCGAGGATTAAATGGAAAGTGCGTACAAGAACCGAACCCCAAAAATTTCGGTTTAGAAGCATACCTGTCTTTCGTCCAATACTCGATAGGGATCATTACTTAGTGCATCAAGATCATAACTTAAATAAAATCATCACTTAACACAGAATATAACAATAAAAGACTGTACCTCGCATCAAATCATAACATGACAAGAATTATTACTTAAGGGAGTCATCCTTAGGGTCTTCGAGGTCATTACCAATAGTCTAGGTATCACGTGTCACTACACAAAGACTTAATGAATGTAACATGCATGCATATGTACGTGTGATGCATCATGATAAAAATGAGAATATGATCTTTTCATGCTCTTCTTTCAAATCATCATCGTCATAAAACAATAGTGTTCAAATCTATCTTCCCGGATCTGAGGCGGTAACGTCTCCCCTTCGAATCTATTATTCCCAGATTCGGAACGGTAACGTCATCTTCTTGTCGGGTCTATTCTTCCAGACCCGAACGGTCATCCTCAGGCCTATTATCTCATGGCCTGAACAGTCATACTGTCAGATCACTTAACCCGGATCTGAGCGGGTTCTTACTGGCAAAGTTCATACTCACACACGGTACCGGTGGGGAAGCGTTCTTTTAAAACAAAAATCATCTTTTTGAAAACACTTGTCATCTTTCTTTCATATAAAATCATGCTGTAAATCATGTAAGTGACGATGATGCAATGTATGACATGCACTATGCGACTCGTGAACACATACATCATAACATGCATGCACAGACTTGTCTTTTAAACTCACATTCTGTTCATACAGCCTCGTGCTCATCAATTTGTGCTCAATTCATAAACCCATGCCATACATATGCATAATGAAGGCTTAGCCACATGCTATAAAAATTTCATTACATTCCGAAATGTCTAACGCCCTCAAAACATCATACTATCATCAAAAGCACTGCTGAAATCAGCAGGGCAGTACCGCCTTACCTCAGTTTTGTAAGTCATAAAACCTTATTCATTTTGATACATCACCTGGAAAACATAGCTAATTCACCAAGGAACAACATTCATAAGGCTAAACATCACATTCAAGCCTAAATGATCAAGATCGAAGCCTTACAACTTAAGACATTAAACTGTCCTATTTTCCAGTTTTGTACCACTAACTTCAACTCAGTTGTTAACCATCAAAATGGTGGTTTTATGCTGGTTTATTTACATGAACATGTACATCTATGCCTTAAGTAATTACCATAAAATTTCCAAGGCAATCTAATAAACTTAAAGGGGTCCTCTAATTACTTTCCCAAACTGGGTACATGCAGAAACTGGAATGACCAGTTGTATCACGAAATGAATTGTGACCAAACCACATATCCTTTTACCAAAATTCTAACTCACAGATGTCATAAACACATCAAACTATCATCATCTCAAAAATCAGCTCATTTGCACATTCCTAGGGTTCATTTTCAGGTCACACAACTTACTACTCAAAACTGTCTTGTTCCAGCATCTCTGTTTGAGCAGTTTTACCAAGAACTTCATTAAAAATAATCCACAACTCCGTTTACTAAAATTCCAACTCACACATTTCATAAACATATAAGGCTATCATCATACCAAAAATTAGCCCATTTGAACACTCCTAAGGTTCATTTTCAGGTCATACAACATGCAACATAAATCTGTCCAGCTCCAATAATTCTGTTTGACCAATTCTTACTAAAAATTTCATTATGGACAAACCACACCTCCTTTTTAATGAAATTCCAACTCACACATCTAATATACACATAAAACTAATGTCATACCAAAAATCAACGGAACAAGTTCTTAATGTTCCTTTTTCAGGTCTCACAAAATAGCCCAAGTTGCTGTCCAGTTCCAGTAAATTTTCCTAGTGGTCATATACCCTTTCTAAGTGTCCTTAGCTTACATTTTTGTCACAAACACTTAAATAAGCGTCAAACTTACTCTTTTTATAGATAATTTACAGGCTCAACATGCTACAACCCCACATGCAAATCCCTCATAAAACAGTTCGTACACCCCTATACATATTCTTTCGCTCACATGCACATTCCTACTAATACAACACTTAGCAACAACTTTAGGTGCACACGCACCCTTCACCAACAGCCCCATTTTCGGTGCATGCAAGAAAAGTAATGTATCCAAGAGCATGTAAAACATAACACACAACGAGAGCAAAACTTGTCTCCATTTTTCCACTAAGTTATCATTTTTATGCAATATCACCCTTATTCCCATCACCCCCTTCCACCGTGAACGCCCATCATAGAAAAGAGAAAATCTTTGACATGTCCATCTTAGATTAACACATAATAAAACATATAATCCTTAAAGATCACATCTTTGGAACAAGATCTCACCCTACACCCCAAATGACCCTAGGCCAAAAGTTATAGCATCAAAACTTAACGTAGTACAACTAAGATTGGATCTTAAGTACATCTAGCCATTCATGCACACACTCTCACATTCAAGCCACAAAGAGTATAGTGTACTTGCCTTTGTAGTCTTTGGACCTTGGTTGACACAAGAAGCACTTCCTCCTTTCTCTTCCATTTGCACCTTGGATGGGTTGAGGGAAATCCTCTCTTGCTAGAGTGTTCTCCTTCGTTTTGGTGTTTAGAAAAATTCTTCGCCTAGAACCGTGAAACCCATAGTTTTGTCAAAGAAGTGAGGCTATATGAACTTCATTTCCTTTAATATGTAACTTACTAAGAGTATGAAGGAGTCTTACCTAGATAACTTTGAGGTTGAAGAAGACTTAGACTCCTCCTTGACCCTTATTCTCGCCGGCTCATTAAGAGGGAAGGGAAATTACTCCTTAGTTTGAAAGTTAGCCTCTTGAATGCACTTCATTTAAGTGTATAGGAAGGGGCTTTCTTGTATCAAGGAAGATGGGGATTAACTTCTCCCTCTTTGATTATGCATCCGGCGGCCCCTTTGTTAGGGAGAGGGAAAGGCACTTTTTGAATACAACATTGTTTTACACTCAACTACATCATTTAATCATGGTGTCTAAATGATCTTAATTGCTATGGCTCATCTCATAAGGCCTTATGGACAAAACATGAGCATAAATTCCATGTATATGTTTTCCCTCAATAATACATATATATTTGTACATATATATATTTATCTCATATCCCAATCATTTGAATGCTCTTTTATAAATCCACTAGGCTGCAATTTTGTGCATGTGACTGATATACATATATGTACACATAGCCCACCTAAATTTCTCATAACTCTTATCATAGGTGTGTAGCTATATATATATATATATATATATATATATATATATATATATATATATATTTCCATATATATATATATGTATACATGCACTCATGCACGCATATATATATATATCCATACTTCCTTTTTGAAATAAGCCATAAACCTCAGAAAGAAATATTCATTATATCCGATAATACTAAGTATTTGCGCGTACACACACACTTATAACATACTTCTCTGAAAATCATTCTATCGCCGTACGTGTTATAATCCTATATTTAATTAAGGGCAAAAGGGTCAATTGGGCCTAATTAATTAGAAAACCTAATTTGATTATCAAAATTTCCCCTAAACCCTAATCAAATATCTATTTAAACAACGCTTCTACTCCTCCCTCTCCACATAACAAAATCGTCGCTCTTTCCAGTGAGAAAAGAAAGACGCGACTTTCTTTTCGTCAAGCCACCAGTTGATTCAAGTTTTTCAAACGCGTATCAGATACCAGGTAGGTGCCTCCTTAACATCCTTTGTATGAAAACGGTACAATCCTTAATTTCTTTACGAAACCGAGATCGTTCATAAGTATTTGTGATTGTATAGATGACTGTTTATTTGATTATATGTGTATATGATGAATTGTATATCCGTATATATGTATGGTATTATTTTTGTATGAATAGCATGAAAAGATTGCATTTTTGATGTATTTATGAATAACGGAATCGGTTGGAGGCGTGGTTATGGCGGTGCGTGGCCGGTGGTGGTGAGCTATGGCCACGTGCTGTCGTGCTAGCGGCGGTTGAGGAGAGGGCGAGGCTGAGGGGACGCTGGTCAGGGGGTACAGCTGACTGGGGGGGGCTAAGGGACGGTGTCGCTGGGGCTGGGGGTGCGGCTGGGGTGAGGTCTGGGGTTGGGGAGTGGCGTGGGAGGCTGTCGGTTTAGGAGGGCTGTTGGCCGGGGGGAATTGAAAGGAAGAGACGAAAGAATTGAAATTTCAGGAAATTGAAGAATTCAGGGGGAAGAATCTGGAGCGGGATAAGGAAAAAGAATAAAGAAAAAAAAAAGAAAAAGGAAAAAGAATAAAGAATAAAGAAAAAGGGAAAAGAATAAAGAAAAGGGCAAAAGGAAAAAGAATAAGAAAAGTAAAAGGAAAATAAAGAAAGTCTACGTATATGATTTCTGTGCATTCATACATCACGACATTGCATTAGGATATGCGAGACCTAAGTCGCATATCTGTTCTGTTATGTTAGGGTATGCGAGACCTAAGTCGCATATCTGTTCTGTTCTGTTAGGGTATGCGAGACCTAAGTCGCATATCTGTTCTGTTCTGTTAGGGTATGCGAGACCTAAGTCGCATATCTGTTCTGTTCTGTTAGGATATGCGAGACCTAAGTCGCATATCTGTTCTGTTATGTTATGATATGCGAGACCTAAGTCGCATCTATGTTCCGTTCCGTTTCGTTCCGTTCTGTTAGGTCCCGGGGTCATGCATTGCACGATAGTATGTATGTTTCCGAGAATGTAGGCTTATCATGCATCATGTATGTGACATTGCATTTCACGCTCATTTCGCACGATTATGTGTTTTGACTGTTTTAAGAAGTTATGACCGTTAGATGCATTTGCGAAAACGTGGACAGTCTATTTTTTGTATTAACGTACTTATATGTATTTCACTACTGTCCTAGCATGTATGATCTCAGAAGGCCGATGCAGGCAGGGTACCTACTGAGTGACGTTTTTGTCGCTCACACCGTTCGTTTTGTTTTCTTGCAGACGATTCAGGGTATGATTACATATGGATCGGAGAGGACTCTGAATGGGCACATTGGGACACGTAGACTGGTTGATGACCGATGATCAAGAAAAGAGGAAGTTTCATTTTATTTATTATTTCATTTGAGGACTTAGCTTAGGGATTATATTTTACGAGCTTTACGATGTCGTTTAGAGGATTTTGACTTGATAACGATTATAGATGATTTGGGGATTTTACTTTTGATTTAGGTTTCTGAATTGATTTATTTCGCTTCCGCAATCGAATACTCTGTCGTCTTGATAAGTGCAGGGATTCGTACAGACGCCTTATATATCCCTTAGTGGAATACGGCGGGCGTACCGGTTCTGACCTTAGGGTTCGGGACGGGGCGCTACAGGTGGTATCAGAGCCGAGGCTCTAGATCTACTACGGAAAAAAAAAACATAGAATTAAGAAATGATCTTAAACGTAAGAGATGACTATAGAATTAAGTTTTGATCATAGATGTAAGTTTGATTCTAGACGTAAGTTGTGATCTGAGACTAAGTTTGACTTAAGTTTTGATCATAGATGTAAGCTTGATATTAGACTAAGTTTAATTATATACATAAGCTATGATCTGAGACTAAGTTTGACCTTAGAATAAGTTTGATTTAGACTAAGTGATAATCGGTCTGGGGCACGGTTGGGTTTTATTTTCGCTCTATTTGTCAGTGTTTAACTGTTTTCTATTTATTAAGCTCAACTATATATTTTTGAAATGTACTTGACCAAAAAAAAACTGAAAATTTCCTTGTAGAAGCAAAATGCCGCCGAGAAGAGGAAATGGTGGAAACAGAAGAGGAAATCACTCAGATGACGGGCCTCCACCGCAGGTCGTGCTCCCTCAGGCCCTGACCGATGCACTACTGGTCATGGCCCAAACTGTGGCCCAACAGAATCAGCAGCCACAGGCTCCACCTCCTCCGCCACCACCGCAACATGGTATCCGATTTTACTATGGTGAGATGAAAAAGGTCCATGCCCCGACATTTGCAGGTAGTCCAGATCCGGAGGATGCTGAACACTGGCTAGCAGAGATGGAGAAATGCTTCAGGCTGACTCAGGTGCCTGAAGAGATTCGTGTTGATGTAGCCACACCACTGCTTAGTGGCAAGGCCAGTGAGTGGTGGGACGGCGTCGTTCCCCGAATGCAGCCGCCCATCACCTGGGCTAAGTTTCTGGACGCTTTCAAAAAGTATTACGTACCCGAGACGGCTGTGTTGGAGAAGATGAGAGCATTCAGCAGGCTACAACAGAGGAAGATGACAGTGAAAGAGTATGCTGACACATTTCATGCTTTGGGGAAGTTTGTACCTTCGGTTATGTCAGATAACCGCATGAAGATGCTTAAGTTCGAGGAGGGATTAGACTCTCGTATCCAGTCCGCGATAGTGAATGCGGGCATGAAGACGTTTGAGGAGATGCTCGACGCATGCTACAGGGTTGAGAGCGACTTCAGAAGAGTCGCATCACAGGACAGGAGCAAGAGGCCTCGAGAGGAGGCCAGTGGGAGTAGTACAGGCAGATGGGTGAAGATTGCCCGGAGACCCTCTTTTGGACAACCAATTAGACCACCACTTCCACCGAGGGATGATCAGCAGTACGCACGCCCTCCACAAGACACACCGAGGTGCAAAGAATGCAATAAGCTCCATCTTGGGGAATGCCATAAGAAGAGCGGAGCCTGCTTCAGATGCGGGAAAGTGGGCCATGTTATCAGAGATTGCCCAGATATGAAGCCAGCGCCACAGCCTGAGGCGAGACTGCCACCGCCCAACAAGCCTCGGACGAATGCTCGAGTTCACTCCATGACTGATGCAGATGTGCATGGTTCAAATGAAGTAGTGACAGGTATATTTAAGATTCACGCATTTCTGTTTAGTCTTCCTTTTATATGTGATTATACTTGCATATGTTATACCTGTGTGACTCTGTGAACTTTAGGTGTAATTCTTGTAAACAAAGTCCCAGCGAACGTACTATTCGATAGCGGCGCAAGCCATTCATTCGTTGCTAGGAAATTCGTGAAGAATCTTAATAAATGCCCTGAACGATTAGAGACTCCTTATCGGGTGTTAGCCGCCGGAGATCAAGTAATTGTTTCCTACCATCAGTACCCAGGTTGCGCACTAGAGATGGAAGATCAGATTTTTGACGCGACTCTTATACCTATCCAGATGAGCGATTTCGATATAATTCTTGGGATGGATTGGTTGGCTCGCTATCACGCCAACATCGATTGTCGTCAGAAACAAGTTAATATCAAGGACCCAGCCAGAAAAGAGCTTGTTTTCCAAGGAAGTCCTAAGTTCAAGAAGGCGCCACAAAAGGTCTACCTAACAGCGGCTCGGGCGTATAAGGCTCTACGAAAGGGTAGAGAAAGTTTTCTTGTTTATGCCATGGATCCCAGTGTCGGAGTACCTCCTATCGACGAGATACCAGTGGTCAAAGAGTTCAAAGACGTCTTCCCTGATGAGTTACCCGGTTTACCGCCCAATCGTGAGATAGAGTTTGAGATTAAGCTGGTACCAGGGGCGGAACCCATATCTAAAGCTCCTTATCGTATGGCTCCCGCCGAACTGAGAGAACTCAAGGAACAACTGCAAGAGCTACTAGACCGGAAGTTTATCCGACCCAGTGCTTCACCATGGGGTGCACCTGTTCTGTTTGTGAAAAAGAAAGACGGTAGTATGCGAATGTGCATTGACTACCGAGAATTAAATAAGGTTACTATCAAGAACAAGTACCCTCTTCCGAGAATTGAGGACCTTTTCGACCAGCTAAAGGTATGATTTATTTCAAAGGAACTTGAATTACCTTTATTGCGAACTGAGAATTTCCTTGTATTCGTTCAGGGTGCGAAGGTATTCTCAAAGATCGATCTCAGGTCAGGATACCATCAACTTAGGATCAAGGCCGACGATGTTGCGAAGACGGCGTTCCGAACGAGATATGGACATTATGAGTTTCTGGTAATGCCCTTCGGACTCACTAATGCCCCTGCAGCATTTATGGACATGATGAATACCACGTTTAGAGATCAACTAGATAAATTTGTGGTGGTGTTTATCGACGATATCTTGGTATACTCGCCAGACGAAGAGACACACGAGTTACATCTGAGGATCGTTCTAAGAATATTGAGACAGAAGAAGCTCTTTGCGAAGTTTAGTAAATGCGAGTTCTGGCTACGAAGCGTATCTTTCTTAGGTCATGTGGTTTCTGAGGAAGGCATATCAGTGGACCCCAAGAAAATTGAGGCGATTACCGACTGACCGAGGCCAACAAATGTGACTGAGGTGCGGAGTTTTCTTGGGTTGGCCGGTTATTATAGAAAGTTCGTGGAGGGTTTCTCGACTATTGCTGTACCTTTAAGCCGTCTGACGCAGAAGAAAACAAAATTTGAGTGGACCCCTGATTGCGAGAAGAGTTTCACAGAATTGAAAAAGAGGTTGACGACTGCGCCCGTACTAGCACAACCTTCCGGAGAAGGAGAATTTGTGGTGTACAGTGATGCTTCCAAGAATGGTTTGGGCTGTGTGTTGATGCAAGGAGGAAGAGTTATAGCTTATGCATCGAGACAGTTGAAGCCATATGAACAGAATTACCCGACCCATGATTTAGAGTTGGCTGCAGTAGTATTTGCTTTGAAGATTTGGCGACACTATCTTTATGGAGAGAAATGTCACGTATTCACGGACCATAAAAGTTTGAAATACTTGTTCACTCAGAAGGAACTTAATATGAGACAGCGTCGTTGGTTGGAGTTGATCAAGGACTACGATCTAACGATCAATTATCATCCGGGCAAGGCTAATCGAGTGGCTGATGCACTGAGTAGGAAATCGAGTCACGCCCGACAGACCCCGTTGGAGAGAGAGATTGCAGAGTTTGATCTGGACATTGTTGACTCCACAGCAAATGTTCTAGCCACCCTAACCATTACGCCTGCACTGGTTGAGAAAATTAAGGAAGCGCAGGCTGATGATGAGGCGTTACGAGATATCAAGCAGAGGTTGACTACTGGTCGGGTCGAAGGATTTCAGGTGTTGGGAGATGGGAGCCTTTGGTTCCAAAGAAGATTGTGTGTGCCCGATGATTCGGATCTTAGAAGGGAGGTGCTAAAAGAAGCCCATAATACCAGACTTTCCATCCACCCGGGAGCCACCAAGATGTATAACGACTTGAAGAGAAACTATTGGTGGAGTGGTATGAAAAGGCACATCGCGGAGTTCATAGAGAGATGTTTGGTGTGTCAACAGGTTAAGGCAGAACATCAGCGACCCGGAGGTCTAATGCTGCCGCTAGAGATTCCCACGTGGAAGTGGGAGCATATCACCATGGATTTTGTTGTTGGACTCCCCAAGACTAGAAATAATAATGATGCTATTTGGGTTATTGTTGACCGTTTGACTAAGTCGGCACACTTTCTTCCGATATCGATGGAGATGCCCTTGGAGAAGTTGGTGAAATTGTATGTGGACAGTGTCGTGAGCTTACATGGTGTTCCGGTGAGTATAGTATCTGATAGGGACTCAAGATTTACATCGCGATTTTGGGAAGCATGTCAGGAGGCTATGGGTACCGAGTTAAGACTGAGTACGACATTCCATCCTCAGACCGATGGTCAGTCCGAGAGGACTATTCAGACGCTCGAGGATATGTTACGAGCATGTGCATTGGATTTTAAGGGAAACTGGGATGGCATGGTAAAACTAATTGAGTTCTCGTATAATAACAGTCATCACAGTGCTATTGGGATGGCACCCTTTGAGGCTCTATATGGACGGAAGTGTAGGTCACCACTATATTGGGATGAGGTTGGTGAGAGAGCCATTACTGGTCTGGAATTGGTTGAGCAGACATTAGAGAAGATCAAGGTGATTCGTCAGCGATTGAAAGCGGCCCAAGACCGGAGTAAGAGTTGGGCTGATTTAAGGAGACGACCGTTGGAGTTTGAGGAAGGAGATAAGGTGTATCTCAGAGTTTCACCTACAAAAGGGGTGATGAGATTTGGTGAGAAGGGTAAGTTGAGCCCTCGATATGTGGGTCCCTTCGAGGTGCTCGAGAAGGTTGGAACTCTGGCTTATCGACTTGCTTTGCCTCCAGCGTTATCGCAAGTGCACAACATATTCCATGTGTCACAGCTCAGAAGATATGTTTCTGATCCTAGCCACGTGTTAGAGGCGAGGCCCTTGAAAATAAGAAGTGATACGACCTATGAAGAGGTTCCAATAAAGATTGTGGATCGCAAAGAGCAAGTTCTAAGGCACCGAGTTATTCCGTATGTGAAGGTTCAATGGAGTAATCACTCCGAGAAGGAAGCCACGTGGGAGCTCGAAAGTCAGATAAGGGAGATGTGGCCTCGACTCTTCGACTAAGGTACGCAAGTTTCGGGGACGAAACTTTTTGTAAGGGGGGGAGAATGTTATAATCCTATTTTTAATTAAGGGCAAAAGGGTCAATTGGGCCTAATTAATTAGAAAACCTAATTTGATTATCAAAATTTCCCCTAAACCCTAATCAAATATCTATTTAAACAACGCTTCTACTCCTCCCTCTCCACATAACAAAATCGTCGCTCTTTCCAGTGAGAAAAGAAAGACGCGACTTTCTTTTCGTCAAGCCACCAGTTGATTCAAGTTTTTCAAACGCGTATCAGATACCAGGTAGGTGCCTCCTTAACATCCTTTGTATGAAAACGGTACAATCCTTAATTTCTTTACGAAACCGAGATCGTTCATAAGTATTTGTGATTGTATAGATGACTGTTTATTTGATTATATGTGTATATGATGAATTGTATATCCGTATATATGTATGGTATTATTTTTGTATGAATAGCATGAAAAGATTGCATTTTTGATGTATTTATGAATAACGGAATCGGTTGGAGGCGTGGTTATGGCGGTGCGTGGCCGGTGGTGGTGGGCTATGGCCACGTGCTGTCGTGCTAGCGGCGGTTGAGGAGAGGGCGAGGCTGAGGGGACGCTGGTCAGGAGGTACAGCTGACTGGGGGGGGGGCTAAGGGACGGTGTCGCTGGGGCTGGGGGTGCGGCTGGGGTGAGGTCTGGGGTTGGGGAGTGGCGTGGGAGGCTGTCGGTTTAGGAGGGCTGTTGGCCGGGGGGAATTGAAAGGAAGAGACGAAAGAATTGAAATTTCAGGAAATTGAAGAATTCAGGGGGAAGAATCTGGAGCGGGATAAGGAAAAAGAATAAAGAAAAAAAAAGAAAAAGGAAAAAGAATAAAGAATAAAGAAAAAGGGAAAAGAATAAAGAAAAGGGCAAAAGGAAAAAGAATAAGAAAAGTAAAAGGAAAATAAAGAAAGTCTACGTATATGATTTCTGTGCATTCATACATCACGACATTGCATTAGGATATGCGAGACCTAAGTCGCATATCTGTTCTGTTATGTTAGGGTATGCGAGACCTAAGTCGCATATCTGTTCTGTTCTGTTAGGGTATGCGAGACCTAAGTCGCATATCTGTTCTGTTCTGTTAGGGTATGCGAGACCTAAGTCGCATATCTGTTCTGTTCTGTTAGGATATGCGAGACCTAAGTCGCATATCTGTTCTGTTATGTTATGATATGCGAGACCTAAGTCGCATCTATGTTCCGTTCCGTTTCGTTCCGTTCTGTTAGGTCCCGGGGTCATGCATTGCACGATAGTATGTATGTTTCCGAGAATGTAGGCTTATCATGCATCATGTATGTGACATTGCATTTCACGCTCATTTCGCACGATTATGTGTTTTGACTGTTTTAAGAAGTTATGACCGTTAGATGCATTTGCGAAAACGTGGACAGTCTATTTTTTGTATTAACGTACTTATATGTATTTCACTACTGTCCTAGCATGTATGATCTCAGAAGGCCGATGCAGGCAGGGTACCTACTGAGTGACGTTTTTGTCGCTCACACCGTTCGTTTTGTTTTCTTGCAGACGATTCAGGGTATGATTACATATGGATCGGAGAGGACTCTGAATGGGCACATTAGGACACGTAGACTGGTTGATGACCGATGATCAAGAAAAGAGGAAGTTTCATTTTATTTATTATTTCATTTGAGGACTTAGCTTAGGGATTATATTTTACGAGCTTTACGATGTCGTTTAGAGGATTTTGACTTGATAACGATTATAGATGATTTGGGGATTTTACTTTTGATTTAGGTTTCTGAATTGATTTATTTCGCTTCCGCAATCGAATACTCTGTCGTCTTGATAAGTGCAGGGATTCGTACAGACGCCTTATATATCCCTTAGTGGAATACGGCGGGCGTACCGGTTCTGACCTTAGGGTTCGGGACGGGGCGCTACAGTACGTATATGCCTGAAGTTGTATATGTGTACACACATATACCAATATGCATACCCACGTATTATTCATGATCTATCCATATCCTAGACCTTAACGTTGAAATCTTAATATCCAAATATGAAATTCATGAAGTATCAAGAAAATTCTTAAATTTACATATTTTTCTATATGGTCCTTTAAGTAGAAGTTCCATCGCGTTGTAGCCCTCTTGAGCCACTTATTACAGAGTAACCTCCACTTTATATGGTACACATACACATATTAGTACCTTTCAAAATACATATGCATATATCCCATACTTACACAAACGTGTGGTGCCACTTATTCTCTGCCAAGTTAAATCTACTACACCTTAAGGGTTTGTATCAAAGTTCTGTTGGTCTTACCTCCAATGTTACCCAACGGCCATATTGGGGATGGATGAAGAGGGTTCTTAATTTATTAAGGGCTTAAGTAGGCCCATCTTCTGAGTAGTAAAATGAACCTTATCCTTAGAATTTCCTTACTCACATTTCCTATGGGCCATAATCCATTAACCCTTTTTATTATATGATGACCCATCTTGCGGTGTACATGTATTCCTAGATGTATGCCCATACCATATGTGTAGGGGCATGTTATATAATCCGACTTCTCATTAAAGTTGCCTAAAAATACTTCTCCTATTAGTTCTAAATTCTCAGGTCATCAACTTAACACTCATATGCAAATTTCAATCAGCCCTCTTGTTTCATGTTTTGCACTTGGGAGTATGCTAATTACCTTAAATCTATATAATCATGGATAGGCCGGTGATGTCTTCCTTTCGAGGTCTCATTCTCTTGCCATGCTTCTTCCCCAAGAACTTTGACTCTGCGGCCACTCAGTCACTCTCATCTTTTGCATTTGTCTACATTATGTATGTCTTCATTTCGTTATCATTGTCTCACAAGTCACAACTACATGTGTTATCGTTTCAAAATTTTGAGATTCGACTTTATATCTTTATATTTGAATACTCTGACACTTTTGCTTACCTCAAGCTATCAACATTGTAGTGTTATGTACTATAGTTGAGTAAATTGGGGACGCAAATAAGAAATGTAATAAATAATCAAGGCTTATTATTAAAGGGAATATAAGACAAAAGTATTTAAGTTTGACTAATGAAATCTTAATGTCAAATGACTTGACTATATGGATCAAAGAGTAAAAATAAGAGAATATATATACATCATCTTTCTTTCACTCATTAGTCTATTTCTTTCATATTACTCTTTTCATGTTACTATTTAACAATGAATTGCAATGTTATTTAGGTTTATTTGTTTAGGGAAATAAAGAAAATGATTCATATGGATCCAATCTTAGACATGCGAAAAACATTGTCACAACCGTCAGTTTTAGAATGCCAAAAAAATGTCCATCCTCAATTCTTCATCCCTCCGAGAATATCCTTGCTGGTAAACTGTAACCCCTAGCGACTCATCTCGATCACTAGTATTAGAAATGGTTCACCCACCGTATTTGGTTAAGAGAAATTCACGGCGTCGATATCGATCAAATATACATCATCAGTGTGACGCAAAATGATTTCAGCGGAAGTCATAAAATAAAATAAACTTCCATAATCATTAATCAATAAACTATGCAAATATAATTCCAATACAAAATCGTATCTCCATCTAACTCTAGTCCACTGACAGAAACTTCAAGTTCACAAAATAAAGTCTCAAAATAAATGCATAAGTACATCTCCTCTGCAAAGTCTCGTGCCATCAATACCCCCACTCGGACTCATCTTCAATGTAGACTACAACATAATCCTGCATATCTGCAAAACCACAACAAGTTATAGTATAAGTAACAAAACATCGTCCAGCAAGTAACTTTCCTGTACCCTTTATGGGATCATACACAGAGAAGCAAGTGTAATTAAATAAATAACAACATAGAAAATATCAAGTTTCCATTGGCAAATAAAATTACTATTATACCCATATAAAAAACAATCATCAAAGTCAAACTAATCCAATCATCCAGAAAAACCTAAGTCTCTTCCTAATATTTGTTATCTACTAAAGGCAAAGCACGCATACATTACGCTGTGAAGCTGCTTATGACTCGGTCCCTTCGGATGTGACGAGGAATGATTATCATCACAGTATGGCCGTCTTGCGCTTAGCTCAGTCCAGGGTGTTTTTGTTTTGGAAGCAAAAGGCTAATGTGAAATGGCTACGTGAGGGTGATGCAAATACTAAATATTGTCATCAAACTGTGAAAGACAGAAGGTGCAGAGAATCGATTCGTAGGATCCTGAAGGCTAATAGTAGAACTTTGATTGGTGGAGAATAAGCCGCATGTGATTTATGACATTGAAGAGGGCAAGACACACATGGAAACATTTCAAAATCAAACAAGTGCTGAAATTTCAGCACATGTTATTGCTGGCCGATTTTTACCCTAGTTGTCTTCCAATTTTCTTCCAAAATTGTGGGGCAATCATATCTTGATTAATTGAAACTGAACTTGTGTGTAATTGAGCATGTGTTTCAGATTTTAAGTTGAATATCCAGCTTATTTTATGAAGTGTCAAGGTGGATAAACGATGGCCAATCATGAAGTGACAACTAAGCAAAGACAAGTCGTTCGTCCAATCATGTTTCACCAAGTAAGCAAGGGTGTGTCACAATGTTATACAAGCCAATCTTCCAAGGTATTCAACATAATTTTCAACGGGAGAATTCAGCCATAGGGGGCGGTGGCTACACACCTATAAATAGAGGCAAATTGTTCAAGAAAAAGCCAAGCCAAAGTTCATATCCTATCAAAATCAAGCAAGGGACTATTCTCTTATTCTTTTCTCTTGCTCTTAGCCTCAAGCCTATCATTATTATTTTCCATTTACTATATAGTCTTTGATTATACAACCCACATACGTTCATTTCTTTCACAAGGT
Organism: Eustoma russellianum; assembly: GCA_036186865.1. NCBI lineage: Eukaryota > Viridiplantae > Streptophyta > Magnoliopsida > Gentianales > Gentianaceae > Eustoma > Eustoma russellianum. The sequence goes on along the minus strand of AP025063.1, from coordinate 11,192,285 downwards.
TGATCAAGGTGTGATCATACCTTCATTTGTTCAGTGGTGGTGTTCGTATTGTTTTGGTTTGTTGTAAAAGGGTGGAGTTGGTGTTTAAATACAGTCACCCTTGTGTCAAGGTGTTGTTTGTCTTTAGGAATACCAAAGCTGGTGTCCTCGAAGACTGGATTAGGTTTATTTAACCAAACCAGTATAAAAATCTCGGTGCTATTTATTTTCAACACTTTTACTTTCAATTTCAGTTTTCTGTATTGTTTTCATACTCACGGTAAAAATAGCAAAATAATTCCAAAAATCACCACAGTTTACAAAAACATTTCAACACGTGTTAGCTTTCATTTGGGATAAGTTTCATAAAATTTGGATAAGTATAAGTCAGTCAAATGTTCATAGTTCTGAGACTAGTGAAGTCTGATTCTCAGATATGCAAACATTGAGAACATGAATGTTGTTGACATACTTACCAAAAGAATTTTGAAACACTGTCATAATCCATTGAAGTACATGTCGTAAGGGTCATACCATAAAATTTTCAGATCGTTTAGAGCGGTCAATCAATGGGAATAAATTTTTCATTTTGAGGTACAGTTCTTGCAGATTGACACAATCCAAGCAAAAACGGTTTTTTCAAGAGGTTAGACTTTGAATTTTTATTCTGAAATGCTTGTGAGACATTCTTTGGTAAGAAAAAGGGGTTTGAGTGATTACAAAATGCATGATTTAAATAACGTGTATTAAAGAAATGCATGATACGTTTTATGACTTGACACGTTTTTGCATGACACCTGCTTTATATAGTTCATATATAGTGTTGTCGTACTAACAAGCCATGAAACTTTAAAGCTTACATCAAATGGAGAAGATTTGTTGTGTTTGAACTATTTTCAGGTGCCACCATTAATGAACTAAACTAGTTCATTAAGTGAAGTACTTAGGTAAATGAACTAAGTAGTTCATTAAATGAAGCCATATTTGGAAAAGGCACAAAGGCAACAAATTGAGGAATGGAAAGTTCTCTCCCACCTTTATCACACGCCTTTATATATATATATATTTTCAGATTTTTTTAGAAGGCACTATACACATATATTCCAACGTACTATCGACACGTTATATATTTTACAAACGTACGTTAACGTCACAGCACCATACTTACCTTATATTTATGAGTATATCCAGGCCTTATATCATATGATATAAGTCATGGTGATGACAAAATTATTACGACACGTTACAAGGTTCTAAACCAAACATTGTCGTATCGGGTGACAATCGAAACTTCGCCAACGTGTCACGTACTTGACATATATAGATGGCCAGCCCCTACACCTTAAAAATGGCCACAAATTTTGTGGCTTACATGATATATTCAGCCATAAAATCATTCCATGTTGGCACACACAAATCACCACCCCCAATTAAGACCAAATTGTGGTGATTTCAAATTCAACATTTTAAGCATATGGGGAGGCACTTAATTCAGCCATTAGAGATGAATATTCAAGTCATTCTATGTATATTATGTGTGACATAATATATATAACATGTGAAAAAAGTTTGAATTCAATCGGAGAAAAATCGCGTAATCGACAAAAGTCGAAAATTCGATTTTCTACGAACACGACACATGGAACGTTTTTTGCATGACATATAACATGAGTCTAGACATTTTTTACATATTAAATACATTCTAAAGTGTTCTAGAAAAATCAATTTAGGGCTGATTGGAATATACCATATGTGTATAATTATTGTGTACTATTTTATAAAGTTTGCAAAAATAAAATTCAGCACATGCCAATCCTACATCACACGCCTAGATCAGTCTTAATGGAGCATATGTGGAGCCTAGTTGGCATCTTCATTGGCCAAGAATGAAGTGTACAAGGTTGGTGACATAAAGGAGGAGCTACACAAGGTAATGTTTCAAACTATGTCACATTTGTGACACATGCTGAAAATTTCAGCATGTGTACACTTGAGCTGGCCAAAATTCTTATACTAAATGATGATTTATTTGCCTCTTCAATATTATTGGATTGATTTGATGATGTTATAGAAATATTTTGATGATATTTGAAATATCAAATATGCTGAAAATTTCAGCATTTGTTGAATGAATATGGCCGAAATTCGATCATAAAGTTTAACATATTTGATTCTTAATTTTCAAGGGATTAATCTAATACAAACACGACAATGTTTTGAATATGTAGTGAATATCACACTTGCTGAAATTTCATCATGTGAAGAAATAACGTGGCTGATTTTCTTGAGGTTAATGGAGATGAATTGTCTTGCAAATTTTATTGAATTAATTATGTGACTTATGGAAACATTTTATGACTAATTGCAATATGTTTTTTTAAGTGATATTTTCAGATTTATACAGTCATCAAATGATGACAACTTTCATCTAATCAATAAGTGTCAAGTAAGCAAGGCCAAGATGATCATCCAATGAAGCATTGCCAAGTAAGCAAGTGAATGTCACAATGATGCAAGGTATTCTTCCAAGGACTTAAAATATAATTTCCAAGGGGAATGATAAGGCAATATAGGCGGCCAAAGGTTGATAAAAAGAGGAGAAGGAGAGTAAAAAACACAAGACAAGTCTCACAAACTATCTAGTGCAAAACGTGTTCATCGTCTCCTCCTTCTACATTTCTTTCTTCTTCTCTCTAAAAGCCTATTGTATTCATATTCATACATATTGTATAGGCTTCATATAAACCATCATACACACTATATTGTTGTAAAGGATTGATCAAGGTGTGATCAATCTTTCATCCGCTCGGTGGTAGTGTTCGTGATCATTGTGATTCTTTGTAAGGTTTGTAAAGGGTTAGAGTTGGTGTATAACTCCATCAACCCTTTGTGTTAAGGTGTTGTTTGTTGTTTTGTGATTAGTGATAATCGAGGAAGGTGTCCTCGAGGACTGGAGTAGGTTGATTTAACCGAACCAATATAAAAATCCTTGTGTTCTTTATTTTTCAGCACTTACTTTCAGTTTCCAACACAGTGCATCATTTTCATTACGATCTTAAAAATATCAAACGAATTTTAAAAATCATTCCAGAAATATAGCCACACATTTTAAGTTTCATTTGGTGTAAGTTTCAACCCTTTTGGACAAGTATAAGTCATCCAAAAGTCAAAAGTTCTGAGACTAGTGCAGTCTGATTTTCATGCTTGCAAAGGTTGAGACTTTGAACGTATTTGACTAACTTCCAAAAGAAAATTTTTAAAACTGTTTTAACCTAATTAAATAAACATAGTAATGGATTTGTAATTAAATTTTTAGATCATTTTGAGTCACGGTTTAATCAGAATAAATTTTTCAAGTCAGACTACTGTTTCTGGTAGATTTGCGCAATCTGACCACCAACGACTTTTCAAAGGGTCAAAGGTTGAATTTTGATCTAAAATTTTTAGGAGATACTCATAACATCTGAGACTACAATCTCTCCAAATTGTAGAATTTTTGAAGACCTGTAACCTAGCTTTTAAAACGTTGCAAAACATGTCCTAAAAACAGAAACTGTTTTCAGAAGTTGGGTTTTTGGATTAAAACAATTTTAAAAACCAATTTTTCCGCATCCATTATTCGACCCCCTTCTAGTGGTGCCTTGCAGGTCCTAAAAGTGGTATCAGATCGTAGGAACACTCACAACCAAAAGGTCCAACGATTTAAGTGAGATGGCAAACACTAGCTTCAAAACCGAGCAAGAAGATATGTCTTGTCAAAGGCCTCCTCTTTTTGATGGTGAGTCGTTTATCCAATAGAAGTTAAGAATGAAACTTTTTCTTATGGATATCGATATTGATCTATGGTCCATCATAGAGGACGATCTATTTGTTCTTTCAAAATTATCTACTGTAGATGGAGCCACACTAGAGGTCGTTAAGCCAAAATAAGAGTATACTAGTGATGACAAAAAGAGACTAAGCATGAATGCTAGAGCCATGCAATTACTTATAAACGGGCTAAGTAAAAGTGAATCTAGCTATGTGTCTAATTGCTCTAGTGCTCAAGAAATGTGGAGAATTCTTGAGATGAAACACGTAGGGACTAGCCAAGTAAAGGAGTCCAAGATTAATATGCTTATGTCCACACTTGAGTCCTTAAGTTATTGCCAAATGAGTCTATTGTCGATATGGATCTACGCTTGACTAACATTTACAATTCTCTTGAGTCTCTTGGCAAAGCTTTCTCTACGCAGGAAAAGGTCCAAAATGTACTACGAAGCCTTCCATCCGAATAGGACCCTAGAGTGACGGCTATAGAGGAAAGCAAGGAAACCAAATCAATAAAAATGGAGGAACTAATTGGATCACTAAAGGTATATGAAAACAAACTCACTATAAGGAAATCGGAATCAATGACGAAACAAGGTAAAACTATTGCTTTTAAATAAAATGAATACGTCTCTATTTCTTCCGATCCCGTAGATGATAGTGATTCCAAATCATACAATGATGACTTAATACTATTGGCTAAAGGTTTGAGAAAATTCATGAGAAAGTCATTTAAAAACAAACCTAAGACTACTTCCACTAAAAGAAATAAAAATAAAACAAATGAGAAGGACGTAAAATGCTACAATGCGGCAAACTTGGACATTTATCTTATGACTGTCCTAACAAGTACAAGCAAACAAACAAACGCCCTGACAAGGATCGGACCAAAAATAGACTCGTCTCAGAACCCAAACAAAGGAGAAGAGCTCTCAAGGCCTCCACTTGGAGTGACACATCTGACTCTGAGACTGTTACAGAAGAGGAGACGACACAAGTATGCTTTGTATCCAAAGCATCAAATGAGGTATCTTCTTATTCTGACTCTGACTCTGAACCTTCATATGATGATCTTTTTAGTCAATATTTAAAATTGCACAAAATTCACTAAGGCTCTCGTAAAAGAAAAGAAGCGATTAATTGAAGACAAGAAGTTGTTAGAATCTTCTAACACGAATCTTGTTTCTCAATTAAACGATTCAAAAGAAGAGTCGTCATGCATCCTCAATGCATTAAAGTCAGAGATCTCATCATTGACCATGCATAATAATGAAATGAAATCCGAGATTTCAAATTTGAAATCAAGGAATACAGATTTAGAGAAAATGATGAAACAATTTGACACGGGATATAACATGTTAGATCGCATTATTTTATCACAAAAACATGATAGTGATAAAACCGGATTAGGATACATTGAGACAAACGAAGTATCAATTAAACCAACCAAATTCATTGTGTCTAAGAAAGTTGACACACCTAAGGCATACATTGCGCCTAAGATGACGCAAAGACCCCCTCTACCCTCATCTCGTCACATCTCTTCCTCATATCTGCAAAATATAATTATGTGCCATATAGATATGAGAAGAAACAAATGATGCATACACGACATTCATCTAGATCACGCACAATGCACACTAACACAAGAGCATATCAAAAACGCACACCACATAATGCGCATAAGGGGATTCTCAGACGAAGGCCTAACGTTTTCTCACCCCATGTCTATTACATTGCTTCTTCATCTACATTCTTACCATTTGCCAGAACGAGAAGGATCACCCAAGTATGGGTACCGAAAGGTACTTTTATTAAGAGGTGAATAACTAACTCGTAAGGACCCAAAATTAAAAGGGTACCTAAATCATTGTTGTACATTGCAGGGAACCCATACATCAAAAGACACATCTATCAAGTGGTTCCTTGACAGTGGTTGCTCAAGGCACATGACGGGTGATCCGAGCTTGTTTTCAAAGTTGAAGAAGGTCACAAAAGGCGGATTCGTGACCTTTGGAGACAGCAATGAAGGAAGAATCATCGAAAAAGGTACAATCGGAAGCCAAAGCACCCTTCAAATCTCTAACGTCTTTTTGGTAAGTAACTTATCCTATAATCTTCTTAGCATCTCACAATTTATTGACAACGGTTTTGATGTGTGTTTTACTCATCCATATTGCAATATAATAAATAAAAATGGAGCAGTAGTATTAAAAGGAAAAAGGGAAGGAAACAATTTTACGCTTTCTATGGATGACATGTTAGACGCTAAGGTGAAGTGTTTTATATCAAATGAACCTAACTTTAATTTGTGGCAAAGACGTTTAGGACACATCGGCATTTCTACACTTGAAAAAATCCAACAAAATAACCTAATACGAGGATTGCCTAAACTTGATTTAGACAACTTTTAGTTGCGTGAATCTTGCATTAAAGGCAAACAGACACGCGAGTCACTTAAACCTAAAAATGAATTAAGCACGTCTAGAGTTTTTGAATTATTACACATTGATTTGTTTTGTACTAGTCGCACTACGAGTCTCGGTGGACGTCATTATGCATATATTATCGTCGATGATTTTTCTCGCTATACTTGGACTTTGTTTCTTGTGCATAAAGATGATAGTGCCATTGAGATTGCGAAACTAATAAAACAACTTGAAAATCAATATGGTTTAGATGTGAAAAAGATTAGAAGCGATAGAGGTGGTGAATTTAAAATCAAGGACGTGATTCCATTTTGCGAAGAAAAAGGAATCGAACACGAGTTTTCGCCACCTAGAACTGCACAACTAAATGGAGTAGTAGAAAGAAAAAATAAGACAGTACAAGAAATCGCTAGAGCCATGTTGTGTGAAAATAAATTGCCTAGATTTTTGTGGGCGGAAGCCGTAAATTGTGCATGCTATATAGTTAATCGCTTGTCTATTAGAAAGAAAATAAATAAAATGCCTTATGAAATAATAAATGATCGCATGCCTAAGATTGATTACTTTCGTGTGTTTGGCTGCAAATGCTTTGTTTTAAATACAAAATATAATTTAGACAAGTTTGAATCTAAATCAATTGAATGCATCTTTGTTGGATATTCTATGAATTCAAAAGCATATAGATGTTATGATCCCATCACTAGACAAATTTTAGAATCCATTCATGTGAAGTTCAATGAATTTGGTGAGATTGATAAAGATAAAGAATATGACGATTATTTCAAATTAAAACCCGTGTTAGATGATGATGATGGCACGCATGATGAAGTAAACACACTAGAAATGCATGATCACTTAGAAATGCATGAGAACGTAAAAAATAATCAACCAAGATGGCATAGGGATCACCCACACGATCTCATTATAGGTGACATTACTTACAGTGTGCGACCACGTAGAAGAATAAATCCGGAGCAAATAAACGAATTCCATGCCATGATATCCGAAATTGAACCTAAAATGTGATTGATGCTTTGAGTGATTCTTCTTGGATTGATGCTATGCATGATGAACTTAATCAGTTCGTAAGCAATGATGTATGGGATTTAGTGCCATGACCACAAGATAAGACTATAATAGGCACAAAGTGGGTGTTTAGAAATAAAATGAACGAAGAAGGAAAAGTTGTTAGAAACAAGGCTAGACTTGTAGCACAAAGATATAATCAAGAAGAAGGAATAGATTATGACGAAACATTTGCACACGTAGCACGTTTAGAATCCATACGACTTTTACTTGCCATTGGTTGCATGAAAGGTTTTAAACTTTATCAAATGGACGTGAAAAGTGCATTTTTAAATGGCTTTATACAAGAAGAAGTATACGTGAAATAACCACCCAGTTTTGAAGATTTGAAACACCCCGATCACGTGTACAAATTAAAGAAGGCACTATATGGTTTAAAGCAAGCACCTAGGACATGGTATGATCATTTTGCTATTTTTCTTTTAGAAAATGGTTTTAAAAGAGGCACGATAGATAGCACTCTATTCTTAAAACAAGATAAATTGGATTTACTAATCATTCAAATTTATGTTGATGACATCATTTTCGGCTCTACATCTCATAAACTTGTTGAAGCTTTCGAAACTTGCATGAAATTCGAATTTGAAATGTCTATGGTTGGTGAATTGAATTACTTTCTTGTCTTGCAGATTAAACAAACGAGTAAAGGTATACATATAAGCCAAGTTAAATATATAAATGACATGATTAAAAAGTTCAAATTTGAGAATTTCAAACCGTCCCCCACCCCTATGAGCGTCACCACTAAACTAGATAAAGATGAACATGGAAAGGACTTTGATAATGCTTTATATAGGTCTATGATTGGTTCTTTGCTCTATCTTACTGCTAGTAGACCTGATATCATGTTTAGTGTATGTATGTGTGCACGTTTTCAAAGTCAACCTAAAGTGTCTCACTACAATGCCATGAAAAGAATATTTCGATATATTAAGCACACACCCACTTTAGGCATGTGGTATGATAAAGATTGTGAATTTAGCTTGCATGCCTATACTGATGCATATTGTGGTGGATGTAAAATAGATAGAAAAAGCACAAGTTGCACTTGTCAATTTATAGACAATTCACTAATTTCATGGTTTTCTAAAAAGCAAGCAAGTGTAGACTTATCCACTATCGAAGCTGAATACATGGCACTTAGTCTTTGTTGCACACAATTACTATGGCTAAAACAACAACTTTCAGACTTCAGGATTACAGTAAATCATATTCCAATTTATTGTGATAGTAGAGTGCCATAAACTTGTTTAAGAACCCCGTTCTACATTCTAAGGCAAAGCATATAGAAGTACACTATCACTTCCTTCGTGATCATGTAAATAATGGTGATATTGTCATAGATCACATATGCACTGAGGCACAAGTAGCCGGCATCTTCACTAAGGCACTAAATCAAGCCACGTATGAAAATCTTCGTTCTAAATTAGGCATGATTTATGCTGATTTGATTTGATATTTCTTTTCATATTTACATGCAGTTTTGATTGTATTTCAAAAATAAAGGGGGAGAGAGTGCATGATTTCAGGGGGAGAGAGAGATTGATTGAGATTTATTGAGATTTGATTGAGACTGATTGCACAAATCAAGCGGGAGAAAATTCGAAATTTGAATTTAAGAGGGAGAATTCAAATTTAAATCATATTGTAGGATTATTTTGTAAATCATCAAAAGGAGGAGATTGTTGAGAAAAAAGGATTTGAGTGATTACAAAATGCATGATTTAAATAACGTGTATTAAAGCAATGCATGTCACGTTTTATGACTTGACACGTTTTTGCATGAAACCTGCCTTATATAGTTCATATATAACGTTCTCGTACTAACAAGTCATGAATCTTTAAAGCTTACATCAAATGGCGAACATTTATTGTGTTTGAACTATTTTCAGGTGCCACCATTAATGAACTAAACTAGTTCATTAAGTGAAGTACTTAGTTAAATGAACTAAGTAGTTCATTAAATGAAGCCATATTTGGAAAAAGCACAAAGGCAACAAATTGGAGGAATGGAAAGTTCTCTCCCACGTTTATCACATCCCTATATATATATATATATATATATATATATATATTCAGATTTTATCAAAAGGCACTGTACACATATATTCCAACGTACTACTAACACGTTATATATTTTACGAACGTACGTTAACGTCACAACACCATACTTACCTCATATTTATGAGTATATTCAGGTCTTATATCATATGATATAAGTCATGGTGATGACAAAATTATTACGACACGTTACAAGGTTCTAAACCAAAAATTCTCGTATTGGGTGACAACCAAAACTTCGCCAACATGTCACGTACTTGCCATATATAGATGGCAAGCCCCTACACTTCAAAAATAGCCACAACTTTTGTGGCTTACATGATATATTCAGTCATAAAATCATTCCATGTTGGCACACACAAATCACCCCCAATTAAGGCCAAATTGTGGAGATTTCAAATTCAAGATTTTAAGCACATGGGGTGCCACTTACTTCAGCCATTAGAGCTGAATATTCAAGTTAATATATGTATATTATATGTGACATAATATATATAACATGTGCAAAAAGTTTGAATTCAATCGGAGAAAAATCGCGTAATCGACAAAAGTTGAAAATTCGATTTTCTACGAACACAACACATGGAACGTTTTTGGCGTGACATATAACATATATCTAGACACTTTTTACATATTCAATAAATTCTAAAGTGTTCTAGAAAAATCAATTTAGGGATGATTGGAATATACCATATGTGTATAATTATTGTGCACTATTTTATAAAGTTTACAAAAATAAAATTCAGCACATGCCAATCCTACATCACACGCCTAGATCAGCCTTAATGGAGCATATGTGGAGCCTAGTTGTCATCTTTATTGGCCAAGAATGAAGTATACAGGGTTGGTGACATAAAGGAAGGAGCTACACAAGGTAAAGTTTCAAACTATGCCACATTTGTGACATTTTCAGCATGTGTACACTTGAGCCGGCCGAAATTCTTATACTAAATGATGATTTATTTGCCTCTTCAATATTAATGGATTGATTTGATGATGTTATGGAAATATTTTGATGATATTTGAAATATCACACATGATGAAAATTTCAGCATGTGTTGAATGAATATGGCCGAAATTTGATCATAAAGTTTATATTTGATTCTTCATTTTCAAGGGATTAATCTAATACCAACATGGCCATGTTTTGAATATGTAGTGAATATCACACATGTTGAAATTTCAGCATGTGAAGAAATCACGTGGCCGATTTTCTTGAGGTTATTGGAGATGAATTGTCTTGCAAATTTTATGGAATTAATTATGTGACTTATGGCAACATTTTATGAATAACTGGCACATGTTTTTTAAGTGATATTTTCAGATTTATACAGTCATCAAATGATGACAACTTTCATCCAATCAATACTTGTCAAGTAAGCAAGGCCAAGATGATCATCCAATGAAGTATTGCCAAGTAAGCAAGTGAATGTCACAATGATGCAAGGTATTCTTCCAAGGACTTAAAATATAATTTCCAAGGGGAATGATAAGGCAATATAGGCGGCCAAAGGTTGATAAAAAGAGGAGAAGGAGAGTAAAAAACACAAGACAAGTCTCACAAACTATCTAGTGCAAAACGTGTTCATCATCTCCTCCTTCTACATTTCTTTCTTCTTCTCTCTAAAAGCCTATTGTATTCATATTCATACATATTGTATAGGCTTCATATAAACCACCATACACACTATATTGTTGTAAAAGATTGATCAAGGTGTGATCAATCTTTCATCCGCTCGGTGGTAGTGTTCGTGATCATTGTGATTCTTTGTAAGGTTTGTAAAGGGTTAGAGTTTGTGTATAACTCCATCAACCCTTTGTGTTAAAGTGTTGTTTGTTGTTTTGTGATTAGTGATAATCGAGGAAGGTGTCCTCGAGGACTGGAGTAGGTTGATTTAACCGAACCAGTATAAAAATCCTTGTGTTATTTATTTTTCAGCACTTACTTTCAGTTTCCAACACAGTGCATCATTTTCATTACGATCTTAAAAATATCAAACGAATTTTAAAAATCATTCCAGAAATATAGCCACACATTTTAAGTTTCATTTGGTGTAAGTTTCAACCCTTTTGGACAAGTATAAGTCATCCAAAAGTCAAAGGTTCTGAGACTAGTGCAGTCTGATTTTCATGCTTGCAAAGGTTGAGACTTTGAACGTATTTGACTAACTTCCAAAAGGAAATTTTCAAAACTGTTTTAACCCAATTAAATAAACATAGTAATGGATTTGTAATTAAATTTTTAGATCATTTTGAGTCACGGTTTAATCAGAATACATTTTTCAAGTCAGACTACTGTTTTTAGTAGATTTGCGCAATCTGACCACCAACGACTTTTCAAAGGGTCAAAGGTTGAATTTTGATCTAAAATTTTTAGGAGATACTCATAACATCTGAGACTACAATCTCTCCAAATTGTAGAATTTTTGAAGACCTGTAACCTAGCTTTTAAAACTTTGCAAAACAGGTCCTAAAAACAGAAACTGTTTTCAGAAGTTGGGTTTTTGGATTAAAACAATTTTAAAAACCAATTTTTCCGCATCCATTATTCGACCCCCTTCTAGTGGTGCCTTGCAGGTCCTAAAAGTGGTATCAGATCGTAGGAACACTCACAACCAAAAGGTCCAACGATTTAAGTGAGATGGCAAACACTAGCTTCAAAACCGAGCAAGAAGATATGTCTTGTCAAAGGCCTCCTCTTTTTGATGGTGAGTCGTTTATCCAATAGAAGTTAAGAATGAAACTTTTTCTTATGGATATCGATATTGATCTATGGTCCATCATAGAGGACGATCTATTTGTTCTTTCAAAATTATCTACTGTAGATGGAGCCACATATTTTAAGTTTCATTTGGTGTAAGTTTCAACCCTTTTGGACAAGTATAAGTCATCCAAAAGTCAAAAGCTCTGAGACTAGTGCAGTCTGATTTTCAGGCTTACAAAGGTTGAGACTTTGAACATATTTGACTAACTTCCCAAAGGAATTTTTCAAAACTATTTCAACCCAATTAAATACACATAGTAAGGGGTGTTTCATTAAAGTTTCACATCATTTGGAGTCACGGTTTAATCAGAATAAAATTTTTAAGTCACACTACCGTTTCTGGTATATTTGTTCAATCTGACCACCAACGATTTTTCAAAGTGTTAAAGGTGGAATTTTGATCTGAACTTTTTAGGAGATACTCAGAACATCTGAGACTACAATCTCTCCAAATATCAGAATTTTTGAAGACATGTAACCTAGTTTTTCAAGCGTTGCAAAACAGGTCCTAAAAATAGAAACTGTTTTCAGAAGTTGGGTTTTTGGATTAAAAAAATTTTAAAAACCAAATTTTTCGCACCGACTATTCAACCCCGCCTTCTAGTGATGCCTTGCAGGTCCTACATTCATAACATCCGAGAGCACATTGTCACCAAATTTCATGATTTTTGGGAGTCTACAACCTCGTCATATAGTTAATCTAAGTCAGGATTTGAAAACATAATCTCTTTTCAGAAGTGAGTGATTGGGTTTAAAAAGTTTTAAAAACCAATTTTTCCGCACTCACTATTCAATCCCCTTTCTAGTGATGCTATACAGTCCTACAAGTGGTATCAGAGCGAAGTACACTCACTACGAGAAGATATAACAATCTTTTTGCGATGCCATCTACTAGCTACAAAACCGAGCAAGAAGATATGTCAAGCATAAGGCCTCCCCTTTTAAAATGTGAGTCATTTATTAAATGGACACTTTGCATGAAACTTTTTCTTATGGCTATTGATATAGATTTATGGTCTATCATGGAAGATGGTCCTTTGGTTCCATCTAAGTTATCCACGGTTGATGGTGTAACTTTACAAGCATAAAACCGAAGCAAGAATATACTAGTACGGACAAAAAGAAATTAATTATGAATGCCAAAGCCATGCAACTTCTTCTAAATGGTTTAAGTAAAAGTGAATCAAGTTATGTGTCAAATTGTTCTAGTGCCCAAGAAACGTGGAGATGTCTTGAAATGAAACATGAAGGTACTAGTCAAGTTAAAGAGTACAAGATAAACATGATTATGTCTACTCTTAAATCTTTCAAATTATTACCGAATGAATCTATTGTCGAAATTGTTTTAAGATTGACTAACATCTATAATTCTCTTGAGTCTCTCCGCAAGGTATTTTATTCACAGGAAAAGGTGCAAAAGATATTGAGAAGCCTCCCATCCGAATAAGATCCTAAAGTCACCGCAATTGAAGAAATTAAGGAAACAAAGTCGATAAAGATGGAGGAAGTGATCGGGTCACTAAAGGTATACGAAAACAAATTAACTTTAGGGAAATATGAATCAACTTCTAAACAAGGTAAGACCGTAGCTTTTAAATCAAATGAATACGTCTCTACCTCTTCTGATCGTGTAGATGATAGCGATACGGATTCCGATAATGAAGATCTAATCACATTGGCTATAGGATTTAGAAAGATCATGAGAAGGTCATTAAATAATAAAACTAAGGTTGTTTCAACTAAGATAAATAAAAATAAAAATAACGATAAAGATGTAAAATTCTATGAATGTTGAAGACTTGGACACCTATCATATGACTGTCCGAACAAGGACAAACAAATAAACAAAAATCGTGATAAGTATTGGAGAAAATCTAGACCTATCTCAGAACCTAAGCAAAGGAATACAAGAAGAGGTCTCAAAGACTCTACATGGAGTGACTCATCCAATTCTGAGACTGAAGAAACCGAAGAAGAAACGACACAAGTATGCTTTGCATCCAAGGCATCAAATGAGGTATGTTCTGACTCCGATTCTGATTCTGATTCAGAACCCTCTTATAATGATTTATTTAGTCAATACCTTGAGTTGCATAAATTCACGAAGACTCTTGCAAAAGAAAAGAAACGGTTGATTAAAGACAAAAAATTGTTAGAATCTTCTAACACGAATCTTGCATCTCAATTAAACGATTCAAAAAAGAGTCATCTTGCATGATTATTGCATTAAAATCTGAGCATTCATCATTGACATCCGAGAATAATGAGATGAAAGCCGCAATTTCAAATTTAAAATCAATAAACACAGATTTAGAAAAGACGATAAAACAGTTCAATACGGGTACTTGCATATCTTTATTATTATGGTATTTATTCAGGTACATATAGAGCCGGGGGCCTCACTGGAAGCAAACTCTCTATCTCTTGGAATAGAGGTATTGTTTACCTACCACTTACCCTCCTCAGACCATAGCGATAGCTTTTACTGTCGTTGGGATACACTGGGTACGGACGATGATGATGATGTCACATATGGTTTTATAAATGAAAAAGTTGAATAAGTGAAGAAAAATGACATCGATGTTTAGGGTTTTTAGATTTTTTTCTAAAAAGTGATAAAATGCTTGTTTTCATTTGCATATGCTTCATACATGTTTACTTGATTTTTATGAACATAACATCTTGTGACTAACATGCCATGGAAGTTATATAACTTACCGAGAAGGACAAAAGTGGAATTTTGAGTTTTGTATGCACTTTTTTTTTGAAGAATTCCACATTATGCTACTATGTAACATGTTATTATTAACACAAGACTGTATCTATAATCCTCATGATGATTATAACAAGACCAGTCTATTTCTCTTAATATTATATCTTAAAGGGCATTTTTGCCATTTCATCCTCAAAGGACGTTATGGTATTTTGATCGAGGCTATTCCCAAGCTTATTGTCATCATTATTTTGGATTGCTCTATTATATTCTTGAAGACTCTATATTGATCATTTATCAACCTTTCATAAGACGACAACATTTGCGGTACGTTCTAAATATGTGACTATTTTTGTTGCATCTTATTATTGCCTAAGAGCTATATATCATTCTTGGAGTCAATAATCTAAAATGTTGCAAGGGAAAGTTGAGGAAATGGATGTCTCTACTTCATTAATGACCACACTTAATGAAAAAATGGACTCAAGCAGCTGTCCATGCTGGCATTACGTTGAAAATTCAAGAAATATACTTTGTGGAACATCGATCTCCACTGGCCCAATGTACTCAGTAAAATTTGGATTTTTTTACGAAACATCAAAAGCTCCAGTATTTGACAAAAATTTTGTAACCAGCAGAGTAGTTCCACTTTCAGCATTCGTTGTGGCAAACAGTTGCCAACATGGCACACACGTAGGATTATAAACAACTATGGAATAGCTTGAGGAGTTCAAATTTATGCTGAAAATATCTTCTCCACATGCCCTATAATGAAGCAACAAACTTGAGCTAAATTTGAGAAGTTTTCTCATGATTATTATGACATTTATATTTTATATTCTTCATCAAAATCGTATATATTCCTAGTCAAAAGTGCAGGAATTTTTGGTGACATAGGTGGACAAATCATGTGTCTTGAAGGTGCAAGTGGCAATGTCTTGAAGTGAAGATTCAACCAAATGACGACATGTGTAATTGGTGATATCTAAGGTGACAAATGGCATTCTTATCAACAAGAGATATCTCACACTATAAATAGAGGTAGAAGTGAAGAGTTGAAGACACACACCTTTCTAGCTCTCTTCTTCTTGCGTCACTTTTCTTGTCTATTCTTTGGTGCAACTTGTATTGAAGTGTTGAAGTATTATAGTGCCGCTATACACCTCTTTGTATTGGAGATATTGTAATTTATTAGCCAAATTTATAAGGCTACATCAATAGGTGATAGAGGTGTTGCAACTTAGGTTGTATATAGGTGTTCATCCAAGTTTGAATAGGGTTGGTGTTTAACCCAAGGATCAAGCTTGGTTCTTGTTGTATTTGTTACCATAGTGAAATCCAAGGAAAGGTGTTCCCTCGGACTGGAGTAGGTCACATTGACAAAACCAGGATAAATCTTCGGTGTTCTTGTCTTCTTTCTACTTTTCTATTTTTCTGTCCGTTCTCATTGCATTTCACACCCAAATTCACACGTCTTAAAACAATATCAAAACACTTTCAAAATTTGTGATTTTTGGTGGAGGTATACTTCATTCTGTTAGCTTTGTTTGCAATAAAAATCATTTGATTTGAGCAAAGGAAAGTTAGCCTTTCAGTCGATACAAGATAACTGCTCCATTCTGGCTGCAATCTGACCAGTTTCAAGGACACTTGCATTTTGAATTTATCAAGAATAGTTTTAGGTCAAGGTCTTTTTAAAACATAAAGTAGACATCCTAGGGAGTGTTTTGACATAAAGATCAACCTTTTTGGTTGAGTAATTAAAGAGAAACACGTTTTTTAAGTTCATCACTACCAATTTGTCCAGTTTGACCATCTGAATCTTTTTATTTGGTTGAACCGTCAAACGATCTTATTTTTGTCTTATTTTTAGACACAGTCTAGTCAAGACATTGAAATTAATTTCCGAAAAGTTTCATAATTTTTAGAACTGTGTACGCTGAGTTTTGAATTTTTCAAAAATGAATATTGAGTCTAAGGAGGTCTCAGATTCTGTTTTCAAAAGGGATTTTATTTAAGGGTGGTAGTGTAATTTCTGCTAACCACTATTCACCCCTCCCCCTCTAGTGGTATTTATTACAGGTGTACGGTCCAAAAATTTGTATTAGAGCAAGGCCAACACCACTCTAAGAAGCAATATTCAACATCATACGAAGAAGACAAGGCCAACAAGCAACAATTCATAGTAGCCTGCTTGTCCCAAATCAAAGGTACTTAAAATGGCTATTGTTTCGCACAAAGGTGGATTAAGAGGTATGTCTACCCAACGCCCTCCTCTTTTCAATGGTAATAATTTTGTTCAATGGAAACGTAAAATGAGGCCATTCTTAATGGTTATAGACATCGATTTATGGTCTATAGTTGAAGATTGGCCATGAATTCTAATGAAAGTTTTACAAGTAAACGATGTAACACAATAAGTATAAAAATATAAAAGTGAATGGTCATCTAAAGATAAAAAATGTCTATGAATACTAAAGGTATGCAATTTCTTTTAAATGGACTTACGACTTCTAAAGCAAGATATATGTCAAATTACACTAGCGCACACGATATGTTGAAATAACTAGAATTAAAGCATGAAGGTACTAGCGGTGTAAAAGAGTCTAAAATAAAAATGCTTATTACTGAAGAATCATTTAAAGTGTTGCCAAACGAATCCATAACATATATGGATTTGAGAATTACTAACATCTTCAATGCCCTTGAAGCATTAGGTAAATTGTTTACCAACAACAAGAAGGTTCAAAAGGTGTTGCGAAGCCTTCCTGCTGAATGGGATCCGAAAGTCACAGCAATTGAAGAAACAAAATCAATCACAAAAATGAACGAATTGATCGGTTCACTTAGAGTTTATGAGGTAAAACTAAACCAACGAAAATCCTAGTCATCTAAATCATCCGGTAAGTCTATTGCTTTGAAATCGACTGAGTGACATATAAATAATGATGATGGTGATAGTGATAATGAATTAGACGATGATTTAATATTAATAGCAAGAAAACTTAGAAAATGTTTCAAACGACATAATGGGAATGGAAAACAATCTTCTACTACTTCTTATAAACTTAGAAAAAATAATTTGAATAACTCTAATAATAATAAGTGGTATAATAAAGAGTTAAAATGCTATGAATGTGCGCAAAAAGGACACATTTCTTATGATTGTCTGACAAAGAAAAATAACAACAACAAGAATAATAATAACAATAAACAAGACAAGGAGGCGCAAAAGTCTAAGGCAAAGGAGTCCAACTCAAGAAAAGGAAAACAAGCAATGAAGGCGAGCACATAGAGCGACTCGCCGGACTCAGAATCCGGCACCAAGGGAGCTCAAGTCTGCTTCGTATCCAACGAGGTAAGTTCTTCATCCGATATAGATTCTGATAGTGAAAAATTCATTTAATTAAAAGTACGAAGAATTTCTAAAGATGCATGCTCACTGTAAAAGGTTATCTAAAAGAAGAAACTAATTGAAGAAAATGACAAGTTGAAGACGTCCAACTTCGAATTTTCTGATCAATTAGAATCTTTTAAACAAGAGTCTATTAATACTCTTGATTCTTTAGAGATTAAAACTGAATCATATAGGAATAATGAACAAACATTAAAAACAGAAAATAGTATGTTAAAATCTAAGTTAGAAAGTTGTGAAAATAAAATATTTTAACTTAAAGCGTCAAAACAAGACTTAGAAAAAAATGTTAGAACAATTTAATTCTGGAACCAACATGCTAGATCACTTATATCGTCACAAAAATATGGAAACTATAAAACTGGATTAGGATATAAAGAAAAAAGTCAAAGTAGATAAAAATACTAAGTTTGTTTCATCAAATACTAAATAACCTTATGATGCGTGCAAGACGTGGGCTCCAACAATTCCACCTTCCAAACGTCCTTCACAAAGGGTTAGACACAAGAAACCAAGAAACCAAAGTCTCACACAAAGTGAAGAAAATATCAAGAATTGTTATTCATCCAAAGTTGTGTTTACAATCGGCGAAAGGGGTCTTTTTGTAGGCCTTAACCCACGTCCTATCAGCCTTCAAATGACCAGAAATTATTTCAAAATAAGCTAGCTAATAATGTTTGAAACTTGAAAATTATTTGAATTCAAAAGTAAAACAAATCCTAGCTAAAATTTGAATTGCTTGCAAGATCCCATTCTCTCCATGTCCAGTCGTGTATGAGAGTCAAATAATGTCTTGGAGGAGCTGATTTGATGAGTAGGATATGCTTGGACTTGAATTCAAGAGATGGTGGACGTTTGAATTTGAATTGAGGTTGATCTTGAATTCAAACTTGGATTCAATTTGAATTGTGTTCTAGCTCTCCAATCTGGCGTGTTCCATGGATAATGAATTGTAGAAAACTTGATTTTGATGATGATAAGATGGTTGGACTTGAATTCAAAAGATGGTTGAAGTTTGAATTCAAACTGAGTTTGAATTTGAATTCAAACTTGGATTCAATTTGAATTGGAATCTATCCTTCCTTTATCCTCCAAGATGGCGTGTTATAGGCTGGAGATATAGGCTGAAATCTTCTTGAACTTTAAGTCTCCAATTGGTTGAAACTTGAATTCAAATTATGGTTGAATTTAAATTCAAGTTTAACTTCAAAATGATCTTCATCTTCTTTTCAATTTTGGCCGGCCCCCTTGTTGATATTTGGAGATGATTTTGATTTTAATTTGACAAGAGATTCTATCTTGGACATATTTGAATTTGTCTTTGTGGAGACAAACATTCCTTTCAAGACAACATTCCTTTTGTCTACTTCTTTTGTGACACACGCCTACTATGTTCCATTTGGGCCTTTATTTTATTTTGGATCTTCCATGTACCTAATTTACCTACAAAGAAAACACATAAAACAAGGATCACAAGAAACATGATAAAAATTCAAAACAAAGAACGTACACATGCATGTTCATACACGCTCAAGGTGAAGGTTCAATGAAATGAACCCAAGGAATCTTAGGTTCATCTTGAACATGCTTGTACAAGAAGGTGGCAACTTGATGACAAAGTTCTCTTGCCCTCCTTCTTGTCATAGGGCCCTTCACCTCTTGATGGGACCCTTGGTCCTCATCGGACCCTTAATCCTTATCAATGCCCCCTCCTCAAAAGGATTCGTCCTCGAATCAAAAAGGTCATCAGTGAAAGGGGTGAGGTCACCAACATTAAAAGTAGGCGAAATTGAACCGTACCTTTTAGGAAGATCAAGGATGTATGCATTGTCACCTATGCGTTTCAAAACTTTGAAAGGTCCATCTCCTCGAGGTAACAGTTTTAACTTTCTCTCAATGGAAAATCTTTCTTTGCTCAAATGTAACCACACTAAATCTCCAGGTTTAAACACAACTCGTTTTCGATGTTTGTTAGCTCGTCTTTCATAAGCTTTGTTTTTCTTTTCAAGATGTGTTTTAACTTGTTCATGCAGTTTCTTTATCTTTTCCGCTTTTTGTTTACCATCAAGACTTGAACGTTCATGCACGGGAATAGGGATCAAATCAAGGGGAGACAAGGGATTAAAGCCATACACAATTTCAAATGGACTATGCAAGGTACCGTGATGGACACTCCTATTGTATGCGAATTCTATATATGGTAAGCAATCTTCCCAATGTTTAATATGTTTTTGCGAAATGGCACGCAAAAGTTGAGAAAGAGTACGATTAACGACTTCAGTTTGTGGGTCTGCAATGGTTGAAAACAACAATCGTGTACCAAGTTTAGCCCACAGAACCGCCAAAAATGACTCAAAAATTTCGTATCTCTATCACTTACAATTGTAAGTGGCATGCCATGCAATCTCACAATTTCTTTGAAGAGCAAATCAGCAACATGTGTGGCATCATCAACTTTCGATCATGCAATAAAATGTGCCATCTTTGAAAATCGATCAACCACAACATAAATGCTATCGCCTCCTCCTCGAGACCTAGGAAGTCCTAAAACAAAGTCCATGGAAATGTCAATCAAAGGGGCATTAGGGACGGGTAAAGGCGTGTAAAGGCCATATGGTGGGGACTTGGATTTAGCTTGTTTGCAAGTGATGCAACTACCATATAACCTTTCGACATCTACGCGCATGTGGGGCCAATAGAAATGTTCTTTAAGAGTCTCAAGGGTTTTGAACACTCTGAAATAACCCATTAAACCTCTCCCATGGGCTTCTCTAGTCAATGCTTCTCGTAGGGATGTTTGGGGAACACACAACTTATGTTCTTTGAAAAGATATCCCTCATGTATGTAAAATTTCCCAAAGGGTGCGTCTTTACAAGCCTCAAAAATGGTGCCAAAGTCATGGTCATTTGATACAATTCCTTAAGTGATTCGAATCCTAAGAATCGTGAGGATAATGTAGTCACTAACGTGTATCTCCTAGAGAGAGCATCAGCAACTATATTGTCCTTTCCTTATTTGTACTTAATCACGTAAGGTAATTGTTCTATGTACTCTATCCATTTGGCATGTCTTTTGTTCAGCTTTCCCTGCCATTTAAGATACTTAAGGCTTTCGTGGTCAGAGTGAATCACAAATTCTTTAGGTTGAAGATAGAGTTGCCAAGTTTGTAGGGATCTCACGAGGGCATAAAGTTCCTTATCATAGGTAGAGTAATTCAATGC
The DNA here is from genome assembly GCA_036186865.1 of Eustoma russellianum. Classification (NCBI taxonomy): domain Eukaryota; kingdom Viridiplantae; phylum Streptophyta; class Magnoliopsida; order Gentianales; family Gentianaceae; genus Eustoma; species Eustoma russellianum. The sequence continues at coordinate 11,170,806 of AP025063.1, read as the reverse complement.
AGCGCCTTTCAACTTCTTACTAAAGTAGGCAATGGGTTTCTTACCTTGGGTCAACACTGTGCCTATACCCACTCCACTTGCATCACACTCGATCTCAAAGGTCTCGTCAAAATTTGGTAGCCTAAGTATGGCTGCAATGGTCAGCCTACGTTTAAGGTCATCGAATGCCTATTGTTGTGGCTCTTCCCACCTAAAAGGCACATCTTTTTTAACAATTTCATTTAGGGGTGCCGCTATGGAAGAAAAATCTTTGACAAAGCATCTATAAAAACTTGCAAGTCCATGGAAACTGCGAACTTCCCCTACAGTCTTAGGTATAGGCCACTCCACAATTGACCTAACCTTTTCCTCATCCATTTCTACTCCCTCAGCCAAAATGACAAAGCCTAGGAAAACTACGTGTTCTAAACAAAAAGAGCACTTCTTAAAGTTGGCGTAAAGTTGTTCTTGCTTAAGTTTGTCAAAAATGGCCCTAATGTGGTCAAGATGATCTTCTATGGTTTGGGAATAGATTAGAATATCATCGAAATAAACAACAACAAATCGTCCTATGAACGTGCGTAAGACTTCATTCATTAGCCTCATAAAGGTGCTAGGGGCGTTGGTGAGCCCGAAAGGCATCACTAACCACTCATAGAGCCCAAACTTGGTTTTGAATGCAGTCTTCCATTCGTCCCCTTCTCTAATGCGTACCTGGAAGTACCCTTTCTTAAGGTCGATTTTGGTGAAGAATTTAGATCCGTGCAGCATATCCAACATATCATCCAGCCTAGGTATGAGGTACCTATACTTGACGGTAATTTTGTTTATGGCTCGGCAAACGGTACACATTCTCCACGTTCCATCCTTTTTGGGTACTAAAATGACTGGGACGGCAGATGGGCTTAGGCTCTCGGACTTGTCCATTCGCTAGGAGCTCCTCTACTTGTCTTTGGATTTCCTTGGTTTCTTCAGGGTTGGCCTGATAGGCTGGGCGATTTGGTAACATGGCTCCTGGGACAAAATCGATTTGGTGTTCTATTCCTCTAATGGGTGGTAATCCAGATGGTGGCTCGGAGGGAAATAGAACTTCGTACTCTTGGATAAGGGACACAACAGAGGTAGGTAGGTTTTTGTGGGAGTTATTCTAGGGAAAGGTGACACGACTTAGGAATGATGATGAAGACAGTTTGGTTGCTATAAAGGGCTCGTGTGACCTCTCTTTTCTTTGCGAAATACCCACACTTCTTTTTGGATTCGTTGACACTTATGGGCACTACCTCTTTTCCCTTGCTCTCTTGTTTTTTGTTCTCATTTTTCATACATTCCACGAATTTTCTCTCAGCTTCTTTCTCCTTAGGATCGGCCCTAGACTTAAACATGCATTGGTGATACTCGTGGACTTTGTGTGGTGGAAGTGCATGCAATTTGTACAGTTTGCCATTCAATTTGAAACAATAACAATTCAAATAACCATCATATGTCACATGTCGATCAAATTGCCATGGCCTACCAAGTAAGATATGACTAGCATGCATTGGTGCAACATCACATAAAACATCATCTTTGTAACTATCAATGCTAAGAGAAATCAAAACTTGTTTACTTACACTAACTTCACCACAATCATTTAGCCATGCAAGTTTGTAAGGATGCAGATTATTAGTCATAGGCAAATTCAGTTTTCTTACCAATTCGTTACTAGCCACATTCGCACAAGAACTCGGAATCAATGATCATGGTGCACACTTTACCATTTATCATGCAATGAATATGGAAAATGTTTTCTCTATGTCGTTCGTGATAATCTAATTTCGGATATGCATTTAAAGCTCGACGCTTGACAAGAGAAACCTTAGTGTCAAAATCATCTAATGCGCCTAGATCCTCTTCAGGTTCAATTTCATTATCATGCTCAGACTCGTTTTCATACTCGGACTCAGACACATATTCGTTTGTCTCCTCAATTAACATGATTTGTTTTGCATTAAGACACTCTTTTCCTATGTGACCACGTCCTTGACATTTATAGCATTTAATGTCCCTAAACCTATTTGAGAGATCAGAAGAATTTCTGGTAGGAGCCTTTTGTTGGGTGCAATCAACTCTCCTTTGTGTGGATTGCATACGATTGTCCATTCTTTGTGACGCACTTTGGTTACGTGTTTGGCCTCCTGTAGGCCGTGAGCTTCCTGTTCTGGAAGGTTTGCTGGAAAATCTTGATGAAGATTGATTAGTACGATAAGTGGAATTGAAATTGGAAGAACTACGTACCTTTAATTGGTGTTCAATCTTTTCAGCCATATGGACCATGGTTGTGAGTCGAGATAAGGTTGAAGGTCAACCCTTTGCGCAATCTCCCTGTTTAAACCATGTAAGAATCGAGCCTTGGTGGCTTCTTCGGGTTCCCACAAGTTAGACCTTTCCAACAAAATTTCTAAATCTTTGTAATATGCGTCTACACTTTTGGAACCTTGACGTAAGTTTTGCTAACTCGTGAAAATAGGATTCTCATTATTGTTTGGGATAAAACATTGTCTCATTTCAAACTTCATTTCTTCCCAAGTGGTAATTGGGGGTTGTCTTGTCTTAGTTCTATTGCGACACAAGTTTGTCCACCAATTTAGTGCATAACCAGAAAACTCAATAGAAGCATACCTCACTTTTTGTAATTCACTGTAATTGGTACAAGAAAAGATTAGATCCACTTTTGTTTCCCATCTGAATATTCCTCCGCATTACTTTTACCATAAAACGTGGGAATATTTTTTTCTGAGAAAATCGTCATCTTGTGGGAAAAGGGGTTTTGGTGTCTTTGGTAACCACGGGGAGGGTGGCCATCAAAGTCATATTCATCATGCTCATATGGAATGTAATCATCATTGTACCTTCTTGGAGCGTACCTTCTTGGGTGTGTTGGAGGAACAAAGCTTCTTGCCTCGATGTGTGGTGGTCTAAGGTTGTCATCCTCAACTTCTTCTGGGGGGTGGCGCCTAGGTTGTGTTAGGGGAACGGCCCTGCTTGTAACTTGGCCATCACTCGTTTTGTAGCTTCGTTCAACGTCTTCCAAGCGACGCTTGATTACCTCATTGTCATGCATGACTTTCTTAAGCATCTCCAGCATTTGTTGTTGCGTGTTGTCAATAGTTTTGGCCTCTTTTGACTTGCTAGATGCGGAATGAGTGCTGCTATCCATGTTTTACCTAAAGTGATCAAATAAAAATGAAAAGAGAAGAAAAGAAGCAAACTAACACAAAGACAAGCAAAAGTTAAGTGATTAGTAAAAAAACAAACTATGAACACTCCTCTTTCTCTTCTTTCCACTCTCTTACCACTTTGGTTCTTGGATAACCTGAAGTTAAGAAGGCTCAAAGTGATCAATAAGAAAGTGTATTGCCAATGCGTCTCCAAATCACAACGATCTCCACTTGTTTCTCTCTTTTGCTTTCAAGTTGCACCAATTAGTATCAAAGTAGGATCAAGCGAAATGGAAACAAACTTGAACTTTCTACTAAGATTCAAAGAAAATAAGCAACCAAAATTGATGTATAAGGCTGAACCAAAGATGAACTAAGGGTTGCCGTGGGCAATCTTTAGTTAATTTTGATTCTATGCACTTACTATCCACAAAATGGTTCAAGTCATGCAATAATCGAGCAACCAAGTGTGTGATTGGTTCAAGAAGAACAGGATAAGGAGAGTATAATGTGGGAGGACGGTTGTATGTAGCAAAAAACAAAATATGGTATCCAAGGTTTTCAAATTGCATCAAAAAAAATTTCTACTTAATGCACAAACGTTTTGCCTTTTTTTTGTTCTTTTGTTTTTCTCTCCTTCCTTGCTATTTCAACATAGGCAAGGTTCATATCCTCTTTTTTTGACTAGGGCAGAATTGAATCTTCACGCGTTTTGCACGTTGCACGTTTGTTTTCAGACAGAATAGTGCAATGCCTTTAAATTGTAGTGTGCAACCTTGAATTGCAGCAAAATAACCTTGGAAAGTGAGGGAAATGGAGATTGGACGGAATTGGGATTAGGGTTAGGGTTTTTGATTTAGGGTTCTTGAACGTTTTGGGTATTTGTAGGATTGGGGTTTTGGGATTTGATTGTTCGGTATATATGTATTTGGGTTGGTAATTGATGATTTGTGTGGTTAATTTTGGATATTGGCTGGTTTAGGACAGAATTGAACCAAAATTCAAATTCTAGGGTTAGGTTTTTTTTTGAATGAATTGGGAACTTTAGATGCTGATTTCGTTTGGTAAAATTGGGTTGGGGCTTTGTTGTTAGAGGTATGAAGAAGGTAGTTTGGAATCAGGTTGGTGAATTTTAGGGTTGGGTTGGGTGGGTGCTGGTTGGGCCGTGGGGCGTGGGGGTAGAATTAGGGTTTTGTTGGTGTTGAAAATGGTTCGTGAAGACAAACACACGTAGGACTAACTTGATTTAAAGCATGAAATCAATCACAATACGAATCACAAGATGCATACAATCATCACCAACTAAAAGCTTCGGTAGCAACAAGATGATTTGAAACCGAGGTAGCCTTATATGCTGATGGTTGTAGTAAAAGGAAAGCTGAATGTACTCTAAATGCTCAAACCCTAATTGTTCAAGTTTTGAATGATGAAATTTCAGATCTTTAATTGCACAAGTGGGATAAACGTGACACTACAACAAAGATGCTAGGAATGCTGATGAGGACAGTTTGGTTGCTATAAAGGGCTCGTGTGACCTCTCTTTTCTTTGCGAAATACCCACACTTCTTTTTGGATTCGTTGACATTTATGAACACTACCTCTTTTCCCTTGCTCTCTTGTTTCTTGTTCTCACTTTTCATGCATTCCACGAATTTTCTCTCGGCTTCTTTTTCCTTAGGATCGGCCCTAGACTTAGACATGCGTTGGTGATCCTCGTGGACTTTGTGTGGTGGAAGTGCATGCAATTTGTACAGTTTTCCATTCAATTTGAAAGTACAACGATTCAAATAACCATCATATGTCACATGTCGATCAAATTGCCATGGCCTACCAAGTAAGATATGACTAGCATGCATTGGTGCAACATCACATAAAACATCATCTTTGTAACTACCAATGCTAAGAGAAATCAAAACTTGTTTACTTAGGCTAACTTCACCGCAATCATTTAGCCATGCAAGTTTGTAAGGATGCAGATGATTAGTCATAGGCAAATTTAGTTTTCTTACCAATTCGATACTATCCACATTCGCACAAGAACCGGAATCAATGATCATGGTGCACACTTTACCATTTATCATGCAATGAATATGGAAAATGTTTTCTCTATTTTGTTCGTGATCATCTAATTTTGGATATGCATTTAAAGCTCTACGCGCAACAAGAAACTCCTTAGTGTCAAAATCATCTAATGCGCCTAGATCCTCTTCGGGTTCAATTTCATTATCATGCTCAGACTCGTTTTCATGCTCGGACTCAGACACACAGTCATTAGTCTCCTCAATTAACATGATTCGTTTTTGCATTAGGACACACTCTTTTCCTATGTGACCACATCCTTGACACTTATAACATTTAATGTCTCTAAACCTGTTTGAGGGATCAGAAGAATTTCCGGCGGGAGTCTTGTGTTTGGTGCGGTCATCACGCCATTGTGTGGACTGCACACGGTTGTCCATTCTTTGTGACACACCTTGGTCACGTGTTTGGCCTCCTGTAGGCCGTGAACTTCCCGTTCCTGAAGGCTTGCTGGAAAACCTTGATGAAGACTGATTAGTACAATAAGTGGAATTGAAATTAGAGGAACTACGTACCTTTAATTGGTGTTCAATCTTTTCAGCCATATGGACCATGGCTGTGAGGTCGAGGTAAGGCTGAAGCTCAACCCTTTGCGCAATCTCCCGGTTTAGCCCATGTAAGAAACGAGCCTTGGTGGCTTCCTGTGGTTCCTGCAAGTTAGACCTTTCCAACAAAATTTCTAACTCTTTGTAATACTCGTCTACACTTTTGGAACCTTGTCGTAAATTTTGTTGTGAAAATAGAACTCTCAAAGTTGTTTGGAATAAAATGTTGTCTCATTTCAAACTTCATTTCTTCCTGAGTGGCAATTGGAGGTTGCCTTGTCTTATTTCTATTTCGACACAAATTTGTCCACCAATTTAGTGCATAACTAGAAAACTCAATAGAAGCGTACCTCACTTTTTGTAATTCACTATAATTGGTACAAGAAAAGATTAAATCCACTTTTATTTCCCATTCTAAATATTCCTCCGCATCACTTTTACCATAAAACATGGGAATATTTATTTTGGTTTTGAGAAAATCGTCATCTTGCGGGAAAAGGGGGTTTTGGCGTTGTTGATAACCACGGGGAGGGCTGTCAACAAAGTCATAATCATCATGCTCATACGGAATGTAATCATCATTGTACCTTCTTGGAGCGTACATTCTTGGTTGTGTTGGGGGAACAAACCTTCTTGCCTCGATGTGTGGTGGTCTAAGGTTGTCATCGTCAACTTCTTCTGGGGGTGGCGCCTTGGTTGTGGTAGGGGAACGGCCCTGCTTGTACCTTGGCCATCACTCGTTTTGTAGCTTCGTTCAACGTCTTCCAAGCGATGCTTGATTACCTCATTGTCATGCATGAGTTTCTTAAGCATCTCCAGCATTTGTTGTTGCATGTTGTCAACAGTCTTGGCCTCTTTTGACTTGCTAGATGCGGAGTGAGTGCTGCTATCCATGTTTTACCTAAAGTGATCAAATAAAAACGAAAAGAGAAGAAAAGAAGCAAACGTTAAGTGATTAGTAAAAACAAACTATGAACGCTCCTGTTTCTCTTCTTTCCACTCTCTTACCACTGTGGTTCTTGGATAACCTGAAGTTAAGAAGGCTCAAAGTTATCAATAAGAAAGTGTATTGCCAATGCGTCTCCAAATCACAACGATCTCCACTTGTTTCTCTCTTTTGCTTTCTAGTTGCACCAATTAGTATCAAAGTAGGGATCAAGCGAAAATGGAAACAATCTTGAACTTTTTACTAAGAGTCAAAGAAAATAAGAAACCAAAATTGATGTATAAAGCTGAACCAAAGACGAAATAAGGGTTGCGGTGGGCAATCTTTAGTTAATTTTGATTCTATGCACTTACTATCCACAAAATGGTTCAAGTCATGCAACAATCGAGCAACCAAGTGTGTGATTGGTTCAAGAAGATCAGGAGATGGAGAATAGGATATATGAGGACGGCAGTATGGAGTAAAAAAAGGAAATATGGTATCCAAGGTTCTCAACTTGCACCAAAACAAATTTCCACGTAATGCACAAACGTTTTGCCCTTTTTCTTTTGTCTTCTTTTTTTCCTTCCTTGCTATTTCAATTGAGCAAGGTTCCGATTCACTGTTTTTTGACTAGGGGCACAATTGAAATTTCACACGTTTTGCACTTAGCACTTTCGTTTTTGGACAAAATAGTGCAATGTCTTTAAAATGCAATTTGCAACTTTGACTTGCAACAAAAATAACCTTGGAAAGTGAGGGAAATTGGGTAGGGCCGAATTGGGTTAGGGTTTTTGATTTAGGGTTTTTTTGAACGTTTTGGGAATTTGCGGAATGGGGTTTTATGAACAGAATGGGCGGGGTAAATGGACTATTTGGGTTGGTAATTGATGATTTGTGTGGTCAATTCGGATAATGGCTAAGTGTAGGACAGAATTGAACCAAAATTCAAATTCTAGGGTTAGGGTTTTTTGAATGAGTTGGGATCTTTTGATTCTGATTGTGTTTGGTAAAATTGGTTGGAGGATTTTTATGGAAAGTGTAAATAAGATAGTTTGGAACCTGGTTGGTGGGTGTTAGGGTTGGGTTGGGGTGGGTGCTGGTTGGGCGTGGGGTGTGGGGGTAGAATTAGGGAAATGATTGATGAGGATTAAGGGTCCGATGAGGATCAAGGGTCCCATCAAGAGGTCAAGGGCCCTATGACAAGAAGGAGGGCAAGAGACCTTTGTCATCAAGTTGCCACCTTCTTGTACAAGCATGTTCAAGATGAACCTAAGATTCTCTGGGGTCATTTCATTGAACCTTCACCTTGAGCGTGTATAAGCATGCATGTGTACGTTCTTTGTTTTGAATTTTTATCTTGTTTCTTGTGGTCCTTGTTTTATGTGTTTTCTTTGTAGGTAAATTAGGTACATGGAAGATCCAAAAAAAATAAAGGCCCAAATGGAACATAGTAGGCGTGTGTCACAAAAGAAGGAGACAAAAGGAATGTTGTCTTGAAAGGAATGTTTGTCTCCACAAAGACATTCAAATGTGTCCAAGATAGAATTTCTTGTCAAATTAAAATCAAAATCATCTCCAAATATCAACAAGGGGGCCGGCCAAAATTGAAGAGAAGATGAAGATCAATTTGAAGTTAAACTTGAATTTAAATTCAACCATAATTTGAATTTAAGTTTCAACCAATTGGAGACTTAAAATTCAAGAAAATTTCAGCCTATATCTCCAGCCTATAACACGCCATCTTGGAGGATAAAGGAGGGATAGATTCCAATTCAAATTGAATCCAAGTTTGAATTCAAATTCAAACTCAGTTTGAATTCAAACTTTAACCATCTTTTGAATTCAAGTCCAACCATCTTATCTTCATCAATATCAGATTTTCTACACTTCATTATCCATGGAACACGCCAGATTGAAGAGCTAGAACACAATTCAAATTGAATCCAAGTTTGAATTCAAGATCAACCTCAATTCAAATTCAAACGTCCCCCATCTCTTGAATTCAAGTCCAAGCATATCCTACTCATCAAATCAGGTCCTCCAAGACATTATTTGACTCTCATACATGGCTGGACATGGAGAGAATGGGATCTTGCAAGCAATTCAAATTTTAACTAGGATTTGTTTTACTTTTGAATTCTAATAATTTTCAAGTTTCAAACATTATTAGCTAGCTTATTTTGAAATAATTTCTGGTCATTTGAAGGCTGATAGGACGTGGGTTAAGGCCTATAAGTAGTCCCCTTTGGCCGATTGTGAACACAACTTTGGATGAATAACAATTCTTGATATTTTCTTCACTCTGTGTGAGACTTTGTTGTCTTGTTTTTGCATTAAAAACCTAAATTAAGATCCTTCAAAGTTGAGTATTTTGAAGGTGTTGCCATTGCTAAAAGATGCTGTCCAGGAGGGCCATATTGGTTTGCCTGATCAACGACCATCCTGTAGTGTTGGTCTTGCTCAATTAAGCCACACGTTTTTATCACTAAGGAAGCAAGGGGAAGTCTTCTTCCTTGTGCCTAACCCTTTGTGAAGGACGTTTGGAAGGTGGAATTATTGGAGCCCACGTCTTGCACGCATCACCTTATAAGGCAACAAAAATAAATTCAACTTTGCCTACTACTCTTTCTTCTACTTATTCCAAGTTAAAAACGCACATATACCTGCAAAAGCAATTAGGCAAAGTTTTGCATCTAAAACACATAGAAAATATGCCTATATGTATATAAATGTGTCTAGACAAAAGAAAACACAACCAACTTATTATAAAGCATATAGACATAATCAATTATCTTGTTATTGGAATACTTATGACCACACATACATAGCACCATATAAGAAACAAAATTATATGTCTTATTTTAGCTATCAAAATCGGCCACAACATAATGCATATAAACCAAGATATAACATGTATGACAATGCATCACCTTTTAAATGGAATGGACAAGTATATGAAAATCCTTTGTATTATTCAACTTATAATAATGTCAAATATGTGCCCAGAAGGTATGTCCAAGTTTGGATACTCAAAGGGTGTATAAACAAGGATGGAGCCCCTAACATTCAATGACCTAAGTAAAGGGTACCTAAAACTGTCTCCATTATAGGAAAATCTTAAAGAATGCAAGGAGGCAAAGTCAAAGAATCTAAAAACCAAGTGGTTTTGAGATAGCAGAAGTTCGAGGCATTTAACAGGCAATCCCAAACTATTCACCGAGTTGGAACATATCGAGAATTGAGGAAAAGTAACATTCGATGACAACAACAAAGAAAAAGTTATTAGAAAAGGAAAAATTGGGGACCCTAACACATTTTAAATGCGAAATGTGTTGTTAGTAAGTAATCTTTCATACAATTTATTAAGTATTTCGCAACTTATAGATTTCGATTATCATGTTTCTTTTCTTCCTAATTGTTGTGATATAATAAATGAAAGGGGAGAAATTGTGCTAAAAGAAATAGAGATGGTAATATTTATACACGATCATTAAGTAATATGTTAGATGCTAGGATTAAGTGTTTAGTATCTCATGAATTAGATGTGAACTTATGGCATAGACGACTAAGTCATATAGGAATTTCAACGATAGAGAAATTATCTAATAAGAATCTTATTAGAGGAATGTCTATGTTAGACTTAGATAATTTTCAAATGTGTGAAACATATATAAAAAGAAAACATGTAAAAGAAACTTTAAAACCAAAACATGAAGTGAGTACTAGTCACGTACTAGAATTGCTTCACTTAGACTTATTTGGTCCAAGTAGTACAAGAAGTCTAGGTGGACACTACTATGTGCATGTCATAGTAGATTACTCACGATACACATGGATGTTGTTTTTAATACACAAAGACAATGCTCCACTGGCAATCACAAATCTGTTCAAAGAAAATGTTAAAAGAATTAGGAGTGATAGAGGTGGAGAATTTAAAAAAAATAAATAGTAAAATTTTGTGAATTACATGGAATTAAACATGAATTCTCACCACCTAGAACACCACAACCCAATGGAGTTGTTGAATGTAAAAAAACATCAATTCAAGAAATTGCTAGAACAATGTTATGTGAAAATAAAGTACCAAAATATTTATGGGCTGAAGCTGTTTGTTATGCATGTTATATTATAAATAGGCTTTCTATTGGAAAGAAATTAAATAAAACACCTTACGAATTGTTAAATAATAGACAACCTAAGGTAGATTATCTTAGAGTTTTTGGTTGTAAGTGTTTTGTGTTGAACACTAGGAATAATCTAGACAAGTTTGAACACAAGTCTATTGAATGCATATTTGTTGGTTATTCAACTAATTCTAGAGCATATAGTTGTTATAATCCTGTATCTAGAAAGATAATTGAATCCATACATGTGAAATTCAATGAGAATGCATATTTTTAAGTTAGTGATAAACTCAACATAAACAAAAGATTAATGTTGAAAATATGTTTGATGATGATGACTTGTTACTTGAGCCTGCACTTGATCATCTAGAACAAACTCTCCCTGAACAAGACATGCATCAACCCTTAGGCAAAGTAAATAAAGAAATGTTGCAATTAGAAGATACTCCATCTAATGTTCCAGTTATATACGATAATTTTCACATTAATGAAACATTTGAACAAGATGAAGGTGAATCTAGTCAACCAAGGAATTAGTGGCTTATCAAAGATAAAAATAAACATCCTAAAGAGTTAATCATTGGGGATCCAAGTGTTGGGGTTAAAAAACATAGAAACATAAGTCAAGCTGAAGGACATAGCTTAATCTCACACTTAGAACCTCAGAATGTTATGGAATCCTTAGGTGATATATCATGGATAGATGCCATGCATGAGGTTAAACCAATTCACCAGGAACAACGTGTGGGACTTAGTACCTGAACTTAAAAATAAATCTATAATAGAAGCAAAATGGGTGTTTAGGAATAAAATGGATGAATAAGGTAACATTACAAGAAATAAAGCTAGGATAGTTGCACAAAGTTATAATCAACAAGAAGTAATAGATTATGAAAGAATCTTTACACCCGTTGCATGACTAGAAGCAATAAGATTGTTACTTGCTATTGCGAGTCTAAGTAACATAAAACTCTTTCAAATGGATGTCAAGGTGCATTCTTGAATTGATACATCGAAGAAGAAGTTTTTGTTGAAAAACCCCCTAGATTTGAAGATCCAAAGAATCCTAACCATGTATGTAAGCTTAAGAAAGCTTTATACGGTTTGAAACAAGTTCCAAGAGCTTGGTATGATAGATTTGCAAATTTTCTTATTGCAAATAATTATCAAAGGGGACCATAGACAACACACTATTTCTAAGAAGAAAAGACAATGATTTATTAATAGTCCAAATATATGTAGATGACATAATCTTTGGATCAACCAACCCTAACTTAGTAAAGGACTTTGCAGAGTGTATGAAGTCAAAATTTGAAATGTCATTGGTAGGAGAATGGAACTACTTATTAGGCCTTCAAATCAAACAAACTCCTCAAGGAATCCATATTAGTCAACTTAAGTATATCAATGATATGATTAAAAAGTTTGGATTTTAAGAGTTGAAACCAACACCTACCCCTATGAGTGTTAGTACCCAACTAGACAAAGATGAAAATGGTAAATAATGACACACTATATAGGTCTATGATTGCATTATTATTATATTTAACTACATCAAGACCTGATATAATGTTTAGTGTATGTATGTGTGCTAGTTTTCAATCATGTCCTAAAGTATCACATTACAATGCAGTGAAAAAGATATTTAGATATCTTAAACACACACCTCATTTAGGACTTTGGTACGATAGAAATGCTAAGTTGGAATTGTATGCATATAGTGATGCTGATTATGGTAGTTGCAAAATAGATAGAAAATCCACTAGCAGAACTTGTCAATTTATAGAAACCAACTTGATTTTGTGGTTTTCAAAGAAACAAGCTAGTGTAGCTCTCTCTACCACCGAATCCAAATATATAGCCTTAAGTTTATGCACTACCCAAATACTTTGGCTTAAACAACAACTCAATGATTTTGGCATTAAAATGAATAAGATTCCAATTTTCTGCGATAGCACAAGTGCAATCAATCTTTCTCAAAATCTGGTTCTTCATTCTAAAGCCAAACACATTGAGTTAAGATATCATTTTCTTCGTGACCATGTTCAAAATTGGGACATAACCATAGATCATGTAAGAACTGATCATCAAATAGCTGACATCTTCACTAACCCCTTAATCAAGCAACTTTTGAAACTTTACGAGCCAAGTTAGGTATGATAACCTACGATACAATCACATAATTCTATCTTTTGCATGATTTGCACAATAAATGGGGAGATAGAATAAGAACATGATTTTATATTTTAAGTCATGATTTAAAGGTTGGAAATAAGTTAAGTTCAATTGGTATAAGTTTCGATTGGTTTTAAATTGGCTTGGAGCATAGGTTAAAGGGGAGAGTATAAGTTGAGGGGGAGCACATATGTTAAAAGAGTTTAAGAGTTTGAAAGCAATTGATATAGAGTTGGTATGTTTTTAAAACAATTCAATTGGTATAAAATTGGTAGATATGTGATAGACAATTGGTAAAGAGTTGTGACATTAAAACCGTATAGGGTTGTTTTGAAAATCATCCAAAAGGGAGAGAATGTTGATAAATATGTTTGGAAAATTTTCAAAATTATGATTTTAAGTGTACATGCCACATAAGGTGTTATAAATGAAAAAGTTGAATAAGCGAAGAAAAATGACATCGATGTTTAGGGTTTTTAGAAAATTTTTGTTTTATAAAAATTGATCAAATAGTTGTTTTCATTTGCATATGCATCATATATGTTTATTATGTTGTTATTATGTGATTTTTATGAATATAACGTTATCTGACTAACGCGCCATGGATGTTATATAACTTAGTAAGTAGATCAAAACTGGAATTTTGAGTTTTGTATGTACATTTTCTTTAAGAATTCCACATTATGCTACTATGTAACATGTTATTATTTTTGATGAAGAATACAAAATATAAATGTGATAGTAATCATGAAAAAACTTCTCAAAGTTAGCTCAAGTTTGTTGCTTCATCATAGGGCATGTAGAGAAGACATTTTCAGCACAAATTTGAACTCCTCAAGACATTTTAAGCACAAATTTGGTTACAAAAGTTTTGTCAAATACTGGAGATTTTGATGTTTCGCAAAATAATCCAAATCTTGCTAAGTACATTGGGCCAGTGGAGATCAATTTGCCACAAAGTATATTTCTTGAATTTGCAACGTAATGGCAGCACGAACAACTGCTTGAGTCTCTTTTTTCTTTAAGTTTGGTCATTGGCGAAGTGGAGACAACATTTCCTGCAACTTTCCCTTGCAACATTTTAGATTATAGACTCCAAGAATGATATATAGCTCCAAAACAATAATAAGATGCAACAAAAATAGTCACATATTTAGAACGTATAGAAAATGTTATTGTCTTATGAAATGTTGATAAATGATCAATATAGACTCTTCAAGAATACCATAGAGCAATCCAAAATAACGATGATAATAAGCTTGGGAATATCTTAAATCAAAATATCATGACGTCTTTTGAGGATGAAATGACAAAAGTGCCTTTTAAGACATAATAATAAGAGAAATAGCCTTGTCTTGTCATAATCATCATGAGGATCAGTCAAAAGTGCAAGAATTTTTGGTGTCATAGGTGGACAAATCATGTGTCTTGAAGGTGCCAAGTATGCAAAATCTTGAAGCGAAGATTCAATCAAATGAAGACAAGTTGGTGATGTCTAAGATGACAAATGGCATTCTTATCAACGATAGATGTCTCACACTATAAATAGAGGTAGAATTGAAGAGTTGAAGACACGCACATCTCTAGCTCTCTTCTTCTTGCGTCTCTTTTCTTCTCTATTCTTTGGTGCAACTTGTATTGAAGTGTTGAAGTATTATACTGTTGCTATACTCCTCTTTATATTGGAGATATTGTAAATGATTAGCCAAATTTACAAGACTACATCAATAGGTGATAGAGGTGTTGCAACTTAAAGTGGCATGTAGGTGCTCATCCAAGTCTTGAATAGGGTTGTTGTTTAACCCAACGATCAAGCTTGGTTCTTGTTTTATTTGTGTTCATACCATAGTGAACTCTAAGAAAAGGTGTTCTTTGGGACTGGAGTAGGTTACATTGACCGAACCAGGATAAATCTTCGGTGTTCTTGTCTTCTTTTTACTTTTCTATTTTTTCTTCCCATTTTCACTTCATTTACACACAACTTCACACGTCTTAAAAAATAGCAAACCACTTTCAAAATTCGTGATGTTTGTTGGAGTTACACATCAGACTGTTAACTTTCATTTAAAACAATAATCACTTGATTTGAGCAAATGAAAGTTAGCCTTTCAGTCATTATAAGATAACTGCTCTATTTTGGTTGTAATCTGACCAGTTTCAAGGAAAATTGAATTCTGAAATTATCAAGCATGGTTTCAGGTCATGATATTTTTAAACATAAACTAGACATCCTAAGGAGTGTTTTGACCTAAAGATCAACCTTTTTGGTTGAGTAATTAAAGAGAAGCATGTCTTTAAAATTCAGCATTATTTTGTCCAATTTTGTCCAGATTTACCATCTGAATCTTTTTATTTGGGTGAGAAGCCAACGATTGTATTTTTGTCTCATTTTTGGACACAAACTAGTCAAGATATTGAAATTAATTTCTAAAAAATGTCATAATTTTTGGAGTTGTGTACATTGAGTTTTGAATTTTTCAAAAACGGGTACTAAATCTGAGGAGGTCTTAGATTCTATTTTCAAAGGGGATTTTATTTAAGGGTAGTAATGTAATTTCCACTAACCACTATTCACTCTCCTCTAGTGGTGTTTATTTCAGGCATGCGGTCCAACATTATTTCCTCTCAAAAGCAAGAAAATGATAAAACCGGATTAGGGTACGTTGAATATAATAC
Source organism: Eustoma russellianum (assembly GCA_036186865.1). Lineage (NCBI taxonomy): Eukaryota > Viridiplantae > Streptophyta > Magnoliopsida > Gentianales > Gentianaceae > Eustoma > Eustoma russellianum. The sequence continues at coordinate 11,155,103 of AP025063.1, read as the reverse complement.
AGTACAAAATAAGTCTACCAACTTTATTCTATCTTTATCTGAGAAACCACATGCATCTAAGACAATTATACAGCCTAAGAAGATGCCTAGCGCACCACCCACTATATCTCATCGCATTCCTTCATTTTCATCACATACAAAATATAATCATGTAACATATAGATATGGAAGAGAACTTTTGATGCATATGCGACATTCATGCAATACCAATGCATCTATATTATGCACTATTCACGCTAACAGAAATGCATATCAAAACCGAAAACCATATTATGCACACAATGATGTTTTCGGCCATAGGCCAAATAGAAATGTCCCTAACATTTATTATATTTCTTCTTCATCTCTTTTCTCTACTTTTGTAAGACTAAGAAATGTCACCCAAGTTTGGTTACCAAAAGGTACTCTTGCAAAGTGTTGAATCAATAACCCTTAGGAACACACTAGAAATGCATGATTTCTATTGATATGTTATAAATTGCTCTTTCTTTCCATTGTTACTAATGCTTTTGATGTGATTTAAAAAATAAAGGGGGAGAGCAAAGTATGGTTTAAGGGGGAGAGAGAGATGAAGTTAAGGGAGAGCACGATATGAGAATTTAAAAATTTATGCATGATTATGGTGGATCGATTATAACACATTTAAATCATGAATAGATTTTATTTTGAAAATTATCAAAAGGGGGAGATTGTTGAGAAATCGGTGTTTGAGTGATTTGAAAATGCATGATTTAAATGTTACGTGCTTACGAAATGCATGAATTAAGTGTTACTTGATATATGTACGTGATAAAAATGCTTTACATGTTTATATATAATGTTGTCGTATTAACAGTAGAGATAAAGGGGTTTGAGTGATTTCAAAATACATGAGTTAAACGTGCATGACATATTGCATAAAAACGTGCATGACATAAACGTGCATGACATATTGCGTAAAACTTGCCTTATCTAGTTCATATATAATGTTGTCGTACTAACGAGCCATGAAGCTTTAAAGCTTACGTCAAATGGCAAACATTTGTTGTGTTTGAACTATTTTCAGGTGCCACCATTAATGAACTAAACTAGTTCATTAAGTGAAGTACTTAGTTAATTAAACTAAGTAGTTCATTAAAGGAAACAACATTTGGACAAGGCACAAAGGCAACAAGATTAAGAAAGAAAACTCTCCTCCTCCTCCTCTCATCAAATATACACGCCATTTATGTGTGTGTGTATATATATATTCAAATTTTTTGAAAAAAGGCACATACACACATATTCCAACGTACTACCGATACGTTATATATTTTACGTACATACGTTAACGTCACACCACCATACTTAACTCATATTTATGAGAATATTCAGGTCTAATGTGATATGATATAAGTCATGGTGATGACAAATTAAATACGACACGTTAAAAGATTCTAACCCAAAAATTGTCGTATCGGGCGAATACCGAAACTTCGCCAACGTGTCACGTACTTACCATAAATAGATGGCCAGCCCCTACACTTCAAAAATACTCAAAAATGTCGTGGGTATGATATTATGTGCAGCCATAAAATCATTCCATGTTGGCACACACAAATCACCCCATGTTAAGGCCAAATTGTGGAGATCCCAATTTCAGTTTTGTCACATGTAAATGGCGCAACTTTAAGACCAGCCAAGTGCTGAATATTAAATTTTATATTATGTATATTATGTTTAACATAATATATATATCATGTGCAAAAAGTTGGAATTTAATTAGAGAAAAATCGGGTAATCGATAAACATCAAAAATTCCGTTTTCTACATAAACAACACATGGAACGTTTTTGGCACATCATACGACATGTAGCTAGACACTTTTTGCATATGTCATACATCTTAGAGTGTTCTAAAAAATTAAATTAAGGACTGATTGGAATATACCATGTGTGTATTATTAAATGTGCACTATTTTACAAAGTTTGCAAAAATAAAATTCAGCACATGCACACATACATTGCAACGCCTATTCAAGATGAAATGGAGCATATGTGGAGCCTTGTTGACATATTGATTGGTCAAGAATCTGTAGGATCTGCAAGGCACCACTAGAAGGGGGGTTGAATAGGTGGTGCGGAAAGTGTGGTTTTTAAAATTTCTTTAAACCTAACCAATTCAACTTCTGAAAACAGATTCTGTTTTCAGGACCTGTTTTAAAACGTTTTTAAAATCAGGTTAGAGGTCTCCAAAAATTATGAAATTTTTAGAGAACTTAGCCTCAGATGTTATGAGGGTCCCCTAAAAATGTCAAATTAAAATTCAACCTTTAACCCCTTCAAAAACCGTTGGTACTCAGATTGCTTGAATCTGCCAGAACCGGTAGATGGTTTTGAAAAATTTATTCCTATTTGTGTGAACGTCCAAATGCTCTGAAACTTTAACCACTAACTCCTTATATACCATATTTAATTGGGTTGAAACAGTTTTGCAAAATTCTTTTGGGAAGTAGGTCAACTACAATCAAAGTCTCAACCTTTGCAAGTCTAAAAATCAGACTGCACTAGTCTCAGAACTTTTGATGTTTGATCGACTTATACTTATCCAAAAGGGTTGAAACTTATGCCAAATTAACCCTAGAACGTGTAGGTATATTTCTGAAAATTGTCGTGATTTTTGAAAATCGTTTACTATTTTTACGGATGCGAACAAGAAGGGTAAACAGTGCAGTAACTGAAAAGTAAATGCAGAAAGTAAATGGCACCAAGAATTTTATACTGGTTCGGTTATAAACAACCTACTCCAGTCTTCAAGGAACACCTTCCTTGGTTCACACTAATCACACACACGCAGTACACCTTACCGTAGGGTTGATAGAGTTACACCTAACTCCAACTCTTTACAAACCTTGTATGACGAGTACAATTCACACGAACACCACCACCTCGTATGAATGAAGATTGATCACACCTTGATCAATCTTTTACAAAGATATAGAATGAATGGTGGTTTATATCAAGCCTATTCAAGATTGAAAGAATATGAATACAATAGGCTTACAAGAAGAAAGAAAGAAAGAGAGAATGTAGAAGAAGAAGAACTAGGCTTTTGATCACTTTGATTTGCAATGCTTGGCCTTGTTTTGTTTGCTCTCTTCTCTTTCTTTTTAACATGTCCAGCCGTCCCCTTGTGTAGCCTCCCCCTCTTGAAAATTTTCTTTTAAGTCCTTGAGAGAGTGTAAGACATCATTGTGACAATGTCTTGCTTACTTGGCATCTTCTTATTGGATGATCATTTAGGATTCGCTTACTTGACACCTTCTTATTGGATGAATGTTGTCATCATTGATGACTTGGAAAAATCTGAGAATTTCACTTAAACATGTGCCAAAAATCATCACAAAATAACTTCCATAAATCATAAGATATATCACATAAATTGCAAGACATCAAATCCTTCCCAACTAGGATAAAATTCGGCCATTATGTCTCATTGCCATGCTGAATTTTCAGCATGTGCATCATTCAATTTTATTCAAAATAATGCCAAATTTTCTTTGAATTTTTCTTTATAAAATGAATCACCAAGTTATGGTAAGTATTGCTACCAAATAAGAAATGAACTTGGACATATTTTGGCTCTCAAATTCGGCCACAAAGTTGTACACATGCTGAAAAGTTTTTAGCATGTGTGATATACAAAATATCACCATTTATTTATTTAAATAATATTCAAAACCTTTCCATTTCTTCTTCTAATCAATCACATAATAAAAGATGACAAAATATGTCACATTGAAGAGAGAAGCTACAAATGGTAAGAATTCAAAATATATCTCTCTTATGTCACATGCTGAAAATTTCAGCATGACCTCAGGCGCTACCAACTCTCCCGAAACCAATTGGTGATGGGAGATGCGCATACCCTAGTATTATAGTGCATTCAACACAAACAAGCGTCCACGGCATTCGATTGTGACTTGGCCTACACGGCCTACGCGCCACGGGACAATTGCTGCACCTAACAATCTCCCCCTCAACAATTGCTCCCGCTGGGAATCGAACCCGTGACCTTGGCTCTGATACCACTTGTAGGATCTGCAAGGCAGGCACCACTAGAAGGGGGAGTTGAATAGGTGGTGCGGAAAGTGTGGTTTTTAAAATTTCTTTAAACCTAACCAATTCAACTTCTGAAAACAGATTCTGTTTTCAGGACCTGTTTTAAAACGTTTTTAAAACCAGGTTAGAGGTCTCCAAAAATTATGAAATTTTGAGAGAACTTAGCCTCAGATGTTATGAGGGTCCCCTAAAAATTTCAAATTACAATTCAATCTTTAACCCCTTCAAAAGCCGTTGGTACTCAGATTGCTCGAATCTGCCAGAACCGGTAGATGGTTTTGAAAAATTTATTCCTATTTGTGTGAACGTCGAAATGCTCTGAAAATTTAACCACTAACTCCTTGTATACTATATTTAATTGGGTTGAAACAGTTTTGCAAAATTCTTTTGGGAAGTAGGTCAACTACAATCAAAGTCTCAACCTTTGCAAGTCTGAAAATCAGACTGTACTAGTCTCAGAACTTTTGATGTTTGATCGACTTATACTTATCCAAAAGGGTTGAAACTTGTGTCAAATTAACCCTAGAACGTGTAGGTATATTTCTGGATATTTTCGTGATTTTTGAAAATCTTTTACTATTTTTACGGATGCGAACAAGAAGGGTAAACAGTGCAGTAACTGAAAAGTAAATGCAGAAAGTAAATGGCACCAAGAATTTTATACTGGTTCGGTTATAAACAACCTACTCCAGTCTTCAAGGAACACCTTCCTTGGTTCACACTAATCACACACACGCAGTACACCTTACCGTAGGGTTGATAGAGTTACACCTAACTCCAACTCTTTACAAACCTTGTATGACGAGTACAATTCACACGAACACCACCACCTCGTAAGAATGAAGATTGATCACACCTTGATCAATCTTTTACAAAGATATAGAATGAATGGTGGTTTATATCAAGCCTATTCAAGATTGAAATAATATAAATACAATAGGCTTATAAGAAGAAAGAAAGAAAGAGAGAATGTAGAGGAAGAAGAACTAGTCTTTTGATCACTTTGATTTGCAATGCTTGGCCTTGTTTTGTTTGCTCTCTTCTCTTTCTTTTTAACATGTCCAGCCGTCCCCTTGTGTAGCCTCCCCCTCTTGAAAATTATCTTTTAAGTCCTTGAGAGAGTGTAAGACATCATTGTGACAATGTCTTGCTTACTTGGCAACTTCTTATTGGATGATCATTTAGGCTTCGCTTACTTGACACCTTCTTATTGGATGAATGTTGTCATCATTGATGACTTGGAAAAATCTGAGAATTTCACTTAAACATGTGTCAAAAATCATCACAAAATAACTTCCATAAATCATAAGATATATCACCTAAATTGCAAGACATCAAATCCTTCCCAACTAGGATAAAATTCGGCCATTATGTCTCATTGCCATGCTGAATTTTCAGCATGTGCATCATTCAATTTTATTCAAAATAATGCCAAATTTTCTTTGAATTTTTCTATATAAAAATTGAATCACCAAGTTATGGTAAGTATTGCTATCACATAACAAATGAACTTGGACACTTTCAAGCTCCTAAATTCGGCCACACAAGTCTCACACATGCTGAAAATTTTTCAGCATGTGTGATATACAAAATATCACACTTTATTAATTTAAATAATATTCAAATCATTTCCATAACATCCTAAATTAATCCTCAGGATTCAAGATAGTAAAATATGGCATTTCTTAGTGCTAAAAATCGGCCATAACACAACACACATGCTGAATTTTCAGCATGTGTCATATATGTGACATAGTTTGAAATGTTACCTTTTGTAGCTCCTTCCTTTATGTCACCAACATTGTGTGATTGATTCTTGACCAATCAAGATGCCAACAAGGCTCCACATATGCTCCAAAATGGCTGTTGTAGGCGTTGGAAATGATTGTACATGTGCTGAATTTTATTTTTGCAAACTTTGTAAAATAGTGCACATTTAATAATACACACATGGTATATTCGAATCAACCTTTAATTTAATTTTCTAGAACACTTTAAGATGTATATCATATGTAGAAAGTTTCTAGATACGTGTCACATGATGTACCAAAAATGTTCCATGTGTTGTGTGCGTAGAAAACCGAATTTTCGATATTTATCGATTACCCGATTTTTCTCTAATTTAAATTCCAACTTTTGCACATGCTATATATATTATGTTATACATAATATATATAATATATACTTTAAATCTCAGCACTTGGCTGGTCTAGAGTGGTACCATTAACATGTGACAAAATTAAACTTGGAATCTTCACATTTTGACCTTAATGTGGGGTGATTTCTGTGTGCCAACATGGAAAATATTTTTGGCTGATTATTCAGTGATGTGCACGAAATTTACATCAAATTTTGATGTATAGGGGCTGGCCATTTATTTATGTCAAGTACGTGACACGTTGGCGAAGTTTCGGTATTCGCCCGATACGATAATTTTCGGTTTAGAACCTTTTATCGTGTCGTATTTGATTTGTCATCACCATATCTAATATCATATGATATAAGACCTGAATATACTCATAAATATGAGTTAAGTATAGTGATGTGACGTTAACGTACGTACGTAAAATATATAACGTGTCGGTAGTACGTTGGAATATATGTGTATGTGCCTTTATTCAAAAAATCTGAAAATATATGTAATATATATGTATATAGGCGTGTATCATTAAAGAGGGGAGGAGGAGAAAAGTTTCCTTCCTTAGCTTTGTTGCCTTTGTGCCTTTTCCAAATATGGCTTCCTTTAATGAACTACTTAGTTTAATAAACTAAGTACTTCACTTAGTGAACTACTTTAGTTCATTAATAGTGGCACCTGAAAATAGTATAAACACAACAAATGTTTGCCATATGATGTAAGCTTTAACGCTTCATGGCTCGTTAGTCCGGCAACATTATATATAAGCTAAATAAGGCAAGTAATAGCAATGTATTATGCATACATGTATATCTTATGCACGTTTTATCTTATGCTCGTTTTTGTGCACATTTAAATCATGTATTTGAAAATCACTCAAACCCCTTTTTCTCTACATAATCAATCATATAATGTTGGTGACTTAAAGAAAGAAGCTACAAAAGGTAATGTTTCAAATTTTTTCTCATTTGTAACGCATGCTAAAAATTTCAGCATGTGGATAATAGACTGGCCGAATTTCTCCAATTATGAGGCTATATTTTGTGTCTTGAAACATGGGATTAATTGAAAGAAAAATTGGAATTAATTTGAATAAGATATGAAAGTAAAATTGTGATATCTTGAATATCACACATGATGAAAAATTTCAGCTTGTGTATGAATGTATCTAGGCCGATTTTTGGCTATGTTATTGTCCAATTTTATTTCCAAAATTGATGAGAATATTGTCTACTAATTGGTGATTTATTTCTAAGAGAAAAATCAAAGAAAATTTGGAAATAAATTGAATTAAAGCACCATGTATCACATGCTGAAATTTCAGCATGTCAAGTCTCATTATGGCCGATTTTTTCATCCATTTTTGTGTGGAAATTATCTTGCTTAATTTATGTGATGATCTTGGAAGTTATGGTAATTATTTTATGATAATTTTGGCATATGTTTTTAGTGGAATTCTCAGATTTTCCTAGTCATCAAGTGATGAAAACATTCAACCAATCAATGAGTGCCAAGTAAGCAAGAGTTAAATGATCATCCAATGAGGAGGTGCCAAGTAAGCAAGAACATGTCACAATGATGCCACATATTCTCCCAAGGACTTAGAAGATAATTTTCAAGAGGAAGAAATTGCTATAGGGGGCGGCCACATTGTTAAAAAGAGGAGAAGAAAGCCAAACAAAAGCAAGACAAGTCTCACAAGTTCAAAAGTGCAAAAAGAGTCTTTCATTCCCTTCTTCTTCTACATCTTTCTTTCTTCTCTCTAAAAGCCTATTGTACTTACATTCATATTCTTGAATAGGCTTATTTTAGACCACCACACATTCTCTATCTTTGTAAAAGATTGATCAAGGTGTGATCAATCTTCAATCTTGCAAGGTGGTGGTGTTCGTGAGCATTGTATTCAACATACAAGGTTTGTAAAGGGTTGGAGTTGGTGTGTAACTCCATCAACCCTATGGTAAGGTGTTTTTGTGTTGTGTGATTAGTGTGAACCGAGGAAGGTGTTCCTCGAAGACTGGAGTAGGTTTTTTATAACCGAACTAGTATAAAATTCTTTGTGTCATTTACTTTCAGCACTTATATTTCTGTTTCAACACTGTTTATCCTTTTTGATCACGCTCGTAAAAATAGTAAACGGATTTCAAAAATTACAAAACTTTCAGGAAACGTAGCCACACGTTTTAAGGTTCGTTTGACACAAGTTTCAACCCTTTTGGACAAGTATAAGTCACTCAAACGTCCAAAGATCTGAGACTAGTGCAGTCTGATTTTCAGGCTTGCAAAGGTTGAGTTGATTGTATTTGACTAACTTCCCAAAAGAATTTTTTAAAACTGTTTCAACCCATTTAAATATAACTTATAAGGGGTTAGTGGTTAAAATTTCTGAGCATTTGGAGTGACGTACAAATAGGAATTAATTTTTGAAATCAGTCTACCGTTTCTGGCAGATTCATACAATCTTACCACCAACAATTTTTGAAGGGGTTAGAGGTTGAATTTAAATCCGAAATTTTTAGGAGACTCTCATTAACATCTGAGGCTAAGTTCTCTCAAAATTTTAGAATTTTTGAAGACCTGCAACCTAGTTTTAAAAACGTTTTAAAACTGGTCCTAAAAACAGAAACTGTTTTCAGAAGTTGGGTTTTTGGTTTAAAACTATTTTAAAAACCACATTTTCCGCACCCACTATTCAACCCCCCCTTCTAGTGGTGCCTTGCAGATCCTACATTAACGTGACATGAAGCATTAAAGTTTACATCAAATAGCATACATTTGTTGTCTTTATACTATTTTCATATGCCATGATTAATGAACTAAACTAGTTCATTAAGTGAAGTGCATAAGGAGATGAACTAACTAGTTCATTAAATGAAGACATATTTGGAGAGAGCTATTTGGAAAAAACTTGAAATGGAAAGTCTTCTCTCCACATTTTCAAACATGCCATATATATATATACATATTTTCTTTATAACGACGAATTATACATTTCTATCCTGACGTTCCACTGACATGTCATACACATCATAAACGTACGTCAACATAACACTACAATATATACATCATATTTATGAATATATACAAGTCACATATCATACATTACAAGTCATGTTATTGCCATAATTATGCCAACATGTCACGAGTCCATAAACCAACAATTGTCGCATCGGGTGACTACCGAACCATCACCGACATGTCATGTACATACCATACAAAGATGGCCAGCCTATATACACTAAAAATACTCAGAACTTAGTGCTTGACATGTGAAACCCACAATTTAGCCTTAATTTATGGAGAATTCAAACTCAATTTTTTTAAAGCACATGACATTTTTAACATCAGCCATAGGATCTGAAACTAAACTTTATTTTATGTATATTATGTGTGGCATAATATATATTACATGTCTAAGAAGTTTGAGATTAATCAGGAAAAATCGCGTAATCGACGAAAGTCGAAAATTTGGTTTTCTACACTTAAACATACATGGAATGTTTTTTCTTGATGGTATATATCTAGACACTTCTTATGCATCCAATATATATTAGAGTATTCTAGAAAAATCAATTAAGGTTTGACTGCAATTTACCATGTGTGTGAAGATAATGCATCATTATTTGACAATGCTTACCAAAAGAGAATTCAGCACATGGTGCAGGTGGTATACACGCCTATTACACCTCATTGGAAGACTAGCCAGAGCTTGTTTGGAACATTGATTGGTGGAGGATAAGCCACATGTGATTTGTGACATTAAAGAGGGCAAGACACACATGGAAACATTTCAAAATCAAACAAATGCTGAAATTTCAACATATGTTTTTGCTGGCCGATTTTTACCCTAGTCGTCTTCCAAAATTGTGGGGCAATCATATCTTGATTAATTAGCACTTAACTTTTATGTAATTGAGCATGTGTTTCAGATTTTAAGTTGAATTTCCAGCTCATTTTATGGAGTTCCAAGGTAGATAAAGGATGGCCAATCATGAACCGACAACTAGGCAAAGACAAGTTCTTCATCCAATCATATATCTCCAAGTAAGCAAGGATGTTTCACAGTTTCATACAAGACAATCTTCCGAGGTATTCAAGATAATTTTCAAAGGGAGAATTCAGCCATAAGGGGGTGGCCATACACCTATAAATAGAGGCAAATTGTTCGAGACAAAGCCAAGCCAAAGTTCATATCCTATCAAGATCAAACAAGACTATTCTCTTCTTGTCTTATTGTTTTCTCTTTATCCCAACCTCAAGCCTATCATTTTTATCTTCCATGTTATTATATAGGATTTGGTTATGCCACCCACATGCATTCATTTCTTGTACAAGGTTGATCAAGGTGTGATCATACCTTTGCTTGTTTAGTGGTTGCGTTCGTGTTGTTGTTTTTGATTGTTTGTTGTAAAAGGGTGGAGTTGGTGTTTAACTCTAGTCACTCTTATGTCAAGGTATTGTTTGTGTTTAGTGAATACTGAGGATGGTGCCCTCAAAGACTGGAGTATGTTGATTTCACCAAACCAGTATAAAAAGCTCGATGTTATTTACTTTCAGCACATTTACTTTCAGTTTCAGTTTTCTGTATCATTTTTATACTCACGGTAAAAATTGCAAAAGTATTCCAAAAATCACCACAGTTCTCAGAAACATAGCCCCACACATTAACTTTCATTTGGGACAAGTTTCATCAAATTTGGATATCTATAATTCACTCAAATGTTCATAGTTCTGAGACTAGTGCAGTCTTATTCTCATATTTGCAAAAGTTGAGAACATCAATGTGGTTGACATATTTACCAAAAGAATTTTGAAAAATTGTCACGAACCATTGAAGTAAACATCTTAAGGGTGATACCATAAAATTTTCAGATCATTTAGAGTTGTCAATTGATAGGAATAAAATTATCATTTTGAGGTACATTTTTGACAGATTGACAGAATCTGAGCAAAAACAATTTTTCAAGGGGTTAGACTTTAAATTTTAATCTGAAATTTTTGTGAGACATTCTTAGAATCTGAGAGCACATTGTCACTAAATTTCACGATTTTTGGAAGTCTACAACCTAGTCATCTAGTTAATCTAAATCAGGATCTGAAAACAGAATCTGTTTTCAGAAGTGAGTTATTGGGTTTAAAAAGTTTTAAAAACCAATTTTTCCGTACCACTATTCAACCCTCCCCTTCTAGTGGTGCTATACAGATCTTGCAGGTTTTGTGTGCAAATTAATATTCAATACATAAGTTTTATATGCAAGTGCCAATGAATCAAGTGAATAGCTTTTGGTTAAAGGATGAGGAGTGGTATGGAATGGAGCATGCTTTAGGGACTCAAGATGATTGCAACAATAGTCTTTTAGATATGATGGCGGATGTCTTGCATGTGTAGGTTTAATTGGCAGTGAAATCGGTAAACAGATGTCAATGGAAGAGCTTGTCTAAGAAGCAAAAGTTGGTGAGGATATTTCATGTGTCTCTGATGATGCAGAATCTGAAGGAACTTCTGAAAATTCATTATTAGGAGGTATAGTGTCATAATTCTGTGTTTCAAGGGAAACTGAATCATGAAATTATGGTTGAGAGGGCTGATGAGACAATGTGTTATGATGTGATAACAGTCTTGCATCATTAGACTGATAAGTAGATGATCCATTTTTCAAAGGAAACCCTAGAGACAAGAATTTCCTTGGTTTGCAGGTCTTGTAGAATATATTGTTTGGTGGTATGGGACAAGCCAAGAAACACACACCTTTTTTTATCTGGAGTCGAAGAATAAGCTAGGTATCATGGATAGGACAGTAACAAAACTTGATGAAAATGATCGCATGTATTCAGCATGGACCAAGGCATAATAACATGGCAGTTTCTCGGATTATTAACTTTGTGACTCCTCCTATTGCGTAAAGTGTTATGTGGATTGATGATGCAAAGGACATTTTGAAGAATTTGAGACTAAGGTATGGTAACGTAGATGCTTTTAGGTTGTCTGATTTACAAGAGGAGTTTTACACTATTAAATAAGAAAACATGTCGGTGACAGAGTACTATATTAAATTGAAAATTGTGCAGGAGGAGTTGACAGTATTAAAATCTATTCCTACTTCTGATTGTGGAAGATGTATTTGCGATATATCGAGTCAAGTGGCCAAGTTTGTTGAAAATGACTTTGTTATCAAATTTCTAAAAGGATTGTCTGAGGAATATGAGATAGTTAAATCTCTAATATTGTTAATGTGTCCTCTGCCTGATGTTAACTCAAGATTTTCTATGGCTATGAAATTCAAAAGAAAATTCACATATGTTGGTAGCCACCAGAATTTTGAAAATAGTTAGTCTACTGTCTTGAATGTGGGAGGACCACGTTCTGGTGCTGTGGTCAGAATGTTTTGGGTGCCAGACCTCAGAGAGGAGTGCAAGTTTCTGGAGGTTTTAGACCTCGTGGTGTTACTGGTGGTTAGAGAAGAAGTGTTGCCAATCCCAAAAGGTTGTACAGATGGGAACAAACATCCTATTTGTGTTCATTGTGGACTTTCAAGTCATATCATTGAGAAATGTTATAAATTGCATGGATATCCACCTGGATACAAGTCCAGAGGGCAAGTCAATCTCGTAAGATGAGGGGATGCTTGAGGAGCAGTTTGTTTTTCGAAGTCAGGGCAGTGATAGTGGTGGTTCAGGACAACTCAAAAAGGCACAACACATTTCCAACAGGAATATAACACCTACGCTCACACAAGATCAGTATGCTCAATTGATGTATATGTTGTAGGAGCATTAGAACAAAGGAAAAGGAGAGACAAGTACTCATGATATGAATGGAGAAAGAGTGCATGCTATAATGTCTGCTCAACAGTAGGGCACCAATGGTAAGAAGCTAGGTAATGTGACAAAGAAATATTTCAATATATGGATTTTAGATTCAGGTGCCACTGATCACATATCCTGTTCCCTTGACCATTTTGATTCCTATCACACTACATCAAACTTGAAAGTAAAACTGTCTGATGGCAATCTTGGGAATGTGACTCGTATTGGAACTTATCACTCACTCCTCATCTTGTCTATACAAACTTCTTTCACATACCCTCCTTCTCTTTTAATCTAATTGCTCTTAGTAAATTGACTAAAGTGAATAAAGTCAATTTAATTTTTCATAATGACCTTTGTGTGGTACATGAACAGAAAACCATGATGATGATTGGTTCAGCTAGAATCAAACATGGACTATACCAGTTCGTTGCTGCAGATAAGCCAATCTTGATAAATGCGACAAACTCCAACCTTCCCACCATCAACTCAGCCTCTTCAGATTCTTGCTCTACTCTAGGTACAAGTTGTTTCTTGTGGCATTCCAGATTGGGGCACATGTCTCATTTAAGAACCAAAGAAATCCACAGATCAGATTCTGTTCTTTCTTACTATAAAGTTCCTATTCCTTGTACCATATGCCCACTTGGATGAAGATACAATGGATCCTCGAATTGATCAATAGGGGCAGGATTCATAGAGGTTGAAGCTATGACTCAATTGGAAAATCAAATGATTGTTAATTTAGAAAATATATGCAATTATGATCGACTAATTTCTCTTTGATGAAATTAGTAATAGACTATCACTTGGATGAACAGACAATGGGTCCTTGAATGGATCAATCGGGACATGATTCATAGAGGTTGAAGCCATGACTCAATTGGAAAACCAAACAATTGTTAATTCAGAAAATGTATGTAACTTGATCGACTAATTTCTCTGATACAATGTGAAATTTAACAACAACACATGAATTAACAAGAATGTAATCAGAGAATTAATGAGAAACGAGGATTGAACAACACTTTTTGGTGAGGAAACGAGCTAACTATTTCATTCAATCAAAAAAAATAAGAAGTACATTTGCTATATAAAATGTAAATGAAGAACGTGACTCTAAAATTACAAAAATGTCCTCTTAACCGCTACTGATATAACTACGACTAAAAGGGTAAAACTGACTTTTCATGCATTTAAAACTGCTTCTCGCCAGACTGCTTCTTTCTTCTTCTGCTTCTGGCGCGCATGTCATGATCTACAATTGCGTCTGGAAACCGCTGCTTCACGTGGCTCATTCACTCTATTCTTGACTGATTTTGCTGACTCAGCTCCTTTGACTGCAACTAACTTGTTTTCATAAGATTTGTCCTGCATATGCTGCGTGTTTGTTGTATTTGTCAAGGCGTTCGACGAAATTAATCTTCTTTCTTCATCCTCCAGGTTTCTGTCTTCTTGTCTATGTCGATCATTACATTCATCTGGTTCAACATAATATATAGGATTATACATTATTAATGTCGTATAATTGTATCAACCAACTTTGCAGTGCACGGCCACTGATCTCATCGAGATCAAAAGCATCAAAAGCAATAATTGTATGCAAAAGTATATGGGATGCATTATAAAATATAATTATTTCAATTAAGTACACCACATATTGCGCATCTTCTTCAAGTTGTATATCAAAGAAAAATAATTCACTTCGACTTTAATTGATCTGGCTGATTGACACACTTTGTCGTATTTTTAACCTGTAATAATTGTCAACTAGCTGGTTGGGCTGTGACACAACAAAATTAAAGCACACCCAGAGTTTATTGGAGATAATTAGAAATAAAACATACAGAATTATGGTATAATATCTGTATTAACTCTTCCTTAAAGATTTACTTCACTTGAGTTTAAGCAGACCTGGGATCGACCTCAGTTTGAAGCTTATTTATTTATTTTTTTCTTTTCGAATTTGAGCGTGCATTTATGTCTTTGAAACAAGATGAAATTTTTTGCTGGTTTGAATTTGGTCCTCATTTCATTATTAATCGATTTGACGATAGCTTGGTTCAGTTTAAAATTTTTTCCATTTCTAAAAAGCTCCATTTTACAGAGAAATTGAATCATCCCATATTTCTTGAGTGTTTTTTCAATGAAAAATACTTTATTGATCTTCAACCATTTACATCGGTTCTATCAATACTGTACGATTATGTCGATTAATAAAATGTAATCAACTATAATAAATGGGAAATATTTCATCTTCTTAACTACGTTATTTGATCCTGGTTTGATTTGGTTTATTCTATATTAGTTAACACTCTAACCCTTTGGATAGTAGGATCATAAATGTCTAACTGGCACAAGATCGAGTTGAACATATTCTCGGTTACAGTTTTCATGAGTATGTTCACGAGTTCGTCTTCAGTCTTTCCAAACAGAAAGTCAACTATACCCTCTTCGATCTTCTCCTTTATGAAATATCCATCTACTTCCAAGGTTTTATTCTATTGTGTTGCATGGGATTTTCGGAAATCGCAACCCCAGCCTTGTTATCATCTATCAACTGAGTCGAACGTTTAAGTGGAAACCCAATTTTAGCCATTAATTGTTTTAACCACAAAATCTCCATTGCCCTTTTTGTAATCCCTCTGAATTCCACCTCCACACTAGACAATGCTATCACCTTTTTTTTAACTTCTCCATGTGACGAGGTTTCTCTTACTAAGTCAAATTAACCTGAGGTAGACTGTCTGTCATTCGGATTCCCTACATAGTCAACATCAGTATAAACTTCTACATCCAGATATTCTTGTTGAGTACAATGCCTTTCATGGTGTGCCTTTTAGTTACTGTACTATTCGCATGGCTACGTCCATGTGTTCCTCCTGAGGATTATGCATAAACTGGCTTACCACTCTCACTGCGTATACGATGTTTGGTCAGACGTGTCACAAATAGATTAGCTTTCTTACAAACCTTGGGTATCGTTCCCTGTCCTTTAATATGCCTTCCAATTTTATCAGAAGTTTTTGATTCATGACCACTGGAGATTCCAGATTCAGTTAGTAGATCGAGTATGCACTTTTATTTGGAGATAAAGATTCTCTTCCTTGACCAGAGAACCTCGATCCCCAAGAAATACTTCAGATTGCCTAGCTCAAACTCCTTAAACAAATTCTTCGAAGCTGAGTTTCATTCTCATCATTCTATGTAATGATCACGTCAGCAACATATATAATCAAGAAAGTAACTAGGTTTTCGTTCCTATTGAAGAACACAGTGTGATCAGCATTATTCTGTATGTATCCATTCTTTTTCGTCACCATCGTAAATCTCCCAAACAATACACGAAGAGATTGTTTCAGTCCATAGAGCACTTTTTCAACTTACACCATTTTTTTTGACTTCCCCTGAGAATCCCGATGGTGCCTTTGTATAGACTTTTTTTAGAATTTCTTATGTAAGATAGTATTTTTATCGTCAAACTCAAAAAGTGGTCAGTCATTATTCACTACCAACAAGAATATCCATTATTGATTTTAGACACATGAGAGAATATATCTGAGTAATCAATGTCATACGTCTGTATATATCCCTTTGCTACTAATCTTGTTTTGTGTCACTCAATTGCATCATCTGTCTTGTATTTAATTGTGAAGTACCACATGTATCCAACTGAGTTTTTTGGTAGGACACTTTTTTTTCCACTTCTCATTTTTCCGTAGGGCCTCAAATTTATGCTTCCATGGCTTTTCGCCATTCAACTTTCTACCTTGCCTCCTGAACTTTCTAGGAATAGGTTCTCAGAGTAAAGTTGCTGAAAAAACCCATGCACCATCTACAACTCTCCCCCCAGACTCTACTTACTAGATACCTGGAAGTCCAAGACATATGCTCTGGTTATTACAGCTTAGGAGGTACTCTCCTGTTTCTCATGGGTGGTAGGACAAAGACTCCTTGATTTTTTGTACGATCACCACATATAGTATCATTATGAGCAATATTGTAAGAAATGCATCATGGAGGAAGTCACTTACCTCTTATCAGACAATCACCAAAGAAGACTCATCGGCGGGTAGTGGCTGTCAGCCCTTCCTTCGTAATGGCTTGCTCAGCAACGACATCTGCTTATTATGTTGGGATAGTCTGGACACCTGAGATTATATAGCGAATCTAGTGACTCGTCCAAATACTCCCCCTGAGCCATAGATCAACACAAAAAGAAATATCCAGACTCAAAGAAGACACAATTCGTAGTAACATAGACCCGTCAAATGACTGGATTGTAGCACGTATATCTATTTTGATGAGTAGCATACCCAACAAACACACATTCTCAGAACAAAAATCGAGCTTAGATAGTTCAGTTTTGAGAACATGGATGAACACAGAGCATATGAAAATATGGGTGGAAGGCTAAGAAATGATGTAATTGTGGTTTGTGTAGCAAAGACTTGTAAGGGGATTTTGTGATGGAGAATTTTTTAGGAAGACGGTTTAGAAGATAGGACGCTATGACGACAGCTTTGGGCTAGAAGGTTGAGGGGATATGGGACTCGAATAAATTTTTCCTGTCATTTCATGTAGCATACGGTTTTCTCGTTCGACCATGCTATTTTGTTGTGGGATATTCTGTCACGCCCTGAAAAATTTCATTACAGCAATACGTGTTTCATATCTCATTTAAAGACGTGTAATTTTTTCAAGTGTATTATAATATGTTATATATCGATATGCCACGAAATGCGATAATGAACGTTATGATTTCATGATAAGAATTAAAACAATACTAATATGTAACAACTTGAATATTAGGATAAGTTAAATCAAAACAAAATGCATGCCACAAGAAATTAAGGTATTTAAATAAAAGGAAAAAAAAGTAAGACATGGCTAGATATTTGGACAAGAGGGAAAAATCATATAATACATATATACATGCATAATGTGGGCGGTCAAGATAGGAAAAAAGGAAGAAGAAATTGTGCTTAGATTAATACCCCAACAAAATACAAAGTGTAGAAAATTGTGTAGAAACCAAATGATAAAATTTTGTCCTAATCTACCCACTTCCACTACCCATTTTGGGCGTCCCCTTAAGCAAGAAGAAGACAACAATTTTGTCTCACTTCAAGCAACCATAAGTTATATCAAAAAGCCTTCCAACCCCTCACACCTTTTGTTACATGTCTTACACTCCTCAACCAAGCCAAACAACTCCCTCCTATTCTCCATTTGGACGCACACTACACTTGAAGGTGAAGAAGATATTTTTTTCTTTCTTTCCCCTTCCTTCACTCCATTGTCTTGCAAAATGGTCAAGACAACTAACAACCCTCATCTTCTCCCATCAACTTCCCAATATCATGATGAAGTCTTCTTCCACTTCCATGTGAAGCCTCACCCGCCCACCGCCCCTTCATATTAGAAGAGAGAGACTCACTTCTTGATATCTTTCAACACTTAGCAAAATCTTCACCTTCCAAAACACTCTCTTTATTCTCCCAAGCAAGAAACAAGTCTTCCAAGGATCATTTTCTTCCTCTTGGACGAGCCTCTACAAGCAAAAAAACAAGGAGAAAAATTTCTTCTCTTCATCTCATACACTCATCCAAAACAATAGCTACAACATTCTCCTTCATCCAAGAACTAAGTAGAAGAAATGCGCTCCTTCCCATATTTTCAAACTTAGTGGAGCCAAGAACAAAGGAGTAGCAAGGTAAAAACTTCATCTAAGATAAGTCTAACTTTTCCATTTATCTATTTCCATTGTCGCTCACTAACCTCTCCATTTTTGGTCCGGAACCGTGGCTACCTAGAAGGGTAGAGGAAAAAGTTTCTTCAAGCCAAGTGAAGGAATCTTCATTTTCCTTCTAAGGTTAAGTGAGAAAGGCAAGTATATATGTTCATATAAAGTTGGATCATTCATGATGTATGTTCAATGTTGCAGTATCAAGAATATGTAAAACCTATGTTTCTAAGAGATATATATAGTGTGATATGAGAGATACATATAATCGGGCATAATGGAAAAATATGAACTTATATGTGTAATGAAATGAAATGAACACTCATGTGATGTAGGTAATTAAAGAAAGAAAATACAGCTATATTCTATGTTAGGAAAAGATCATTAACAAGACATTTTATACATGTGTTCATACGTTTTCCATGAATATCATCACTTATGTGTTTGTTTATGATTTTGGCTTTCATGAACTTTTGTGTCCTTGATTTAGCATGTCATAGAGCAATAATATTCATGCCTATGGTTCTAGTTCACAAAAGCTGTTTCTTGATGATCTCCATGTTTATTACATTTATATATACACACGGCCAACTAGGGTTTTCTTAGCGGACTTAATTTATTTTCATGGTTTCCATCATTTTGTATATTTATGTATTTCATAATGATATTGCAAGTCATTATGTTGATGGAAACTAGTGTGCATATAATCTAGAATAAATAACAAAAAAGATATGAATAATAGGTGTCAAGAAGAAAAGATTTATGTGACATATACCATATAGATATGCATTCGGCCATAATACAAATTGAAGAGGAAGAATATATTTTATTACATGTTATAAATATACATATGTAAGTCATGTAAAGAATTGGCCATAAAGCCAAATATAGAATAAAGCAATGTGTTACATGAATGAGAAATATAAATATGTGTATGCATTTATATTCGGCCAAAATGGCCATTTGGGTATACATGTATATAGTACACGGCCTAATAGCATTTTGATGTGGAATAAATAGATTGGTACATGTTTTTGAATATAAATATGCATAAAGTAAAGTATGATAGAAAATATGATTACATTATGTTTATTCTTGTGAAATATGAAAGCATATGAAAATGAATATTAAATTAGTTTTTTAGGCATTTTAACTAAGTGTAAGATGCATATTTTAAGAAAATGTTGATAGAGAAAAATCGGGTAAAAGTGGGTTGTTTTGGGACTGTTTGGGCGAGAGTTAAGATTAGAGTAAAGATGGTATATTTTCATGATTTAAGGCATTGATTATGTGCATGTATATGGGGTTTTTATGATATGAAGAAATAAGAAGTTTTAAAAGCATATAGATGATGAAATGCACAAGTAGACCGAGGCATATGCATACATTTTTGCATCTCATGAGATGTTTTAAAAGTTTACCCTTGCATATCGAATTATATCATATAGTCGGATATCTCATGACATGTTTATCGTCTGTATATTATCATCTGGAGGCCTTCATAATACCATGTCCGATATGGTTGGTATTATGGGCATATAGTATGTTATCGATGATTGGAGGTCGTCATGATATCGGAACCCAAGGGGGTTGATGTCATGTGCATATAATATGTTTCTTTATAGGCCCAAGTATAACACCTTGTCAAGGACAAGGAATCTCTGTCATATCCAGTCACTGTTAGTTTATGTACGTTATGATGTAAGACAATGTGGACTCATCGGGATTCATATTTTGTACAAATGACTATATGGGGAATTATTCTGTTACTATGACGATATCATTCGCATGTAGGTGAAGTGCTGTAGCCATCATATAAAAATGCCATGTTCATGAAAACGTTATTTCTTGGACATGTTATGGAAAATGGATATAAATATCATGTTTTATCATTCATTGTTATGGAATTTTTATAGCATTGTTTTATGACATTGTATCGTAAGAATATCGCATTTACATGATTCGTATAGGGACTTGATGCATTTAGATGATGAGATTAAGTATGATGATTATCTTAGACTTTGATTCAGATTTTTAGTATGGATATGTATAGAAATGGCGTTTATAAGGGTTTGATAGCATAGAATGTTTACTTTTAAGATGATGTTAACTATACATGTTATTTTACTACCCCGTCTCCCATGCATGATCCGCATGACGTATTTAGATGGGCAACTTGCTGGGAGATTAGTGTTATCGCTCATACTTGTCTTATCACATTGTAGAGAACAGGGCCACTAACACGCTTTTTCATAGAGGACACACCCCAGCTAGATTACCAGTGAGAGAAGATGCATGCCAGAGTTACTTTTTGGAGATTATGTTTTGTACGGACTAATGCCGATTTGCATTATATGCATGTCATATGTTTATCTTTATGTTTCTTCCTCTATATCGGTTCTTGATTCATGTCGACATGCACATGTAGAGTATCGATGACTTGTACTTCTCGTAGTATAGTACGGTAGATGCACCGTGCCGAAACCCTAGTTTCAGGCGGGGCGCTACAGGGGTATCAGAGCCTAAGGCTCCAGATCCACTATGGAAACAGTAAAGCAAACGACTTAGAATCTAACTGATGATTTTAGATTGAGAGTTCAGTCTTAGACTAAGTCAACTAGAAAAGTTTAATGTTAATGGACAAAATAACCTTACTTTACTTAAGTAATATACGGCTATAGTGAAAACCCTAATAACTAGAAATAATGTCTAAGAAATATGGAAATTATTTGAATAAATACTTTCATTACGTTTTTGTGAAATGCTGAATTGACATAAATGTCTCCGATGGGATGTCATCAGAACAACGGCAGAGACCACACAGTGATAGACCCACACAGCTACCTCATTCGCCACAGGTACCCCCACTAGGAGAGCCAGCACAACCATTTGTTGAGCTAGTTCCCCCACCTCAGCAGCAGTATTATGGAGATTTTCATCGGGATGTACTTAATGCTTTAGTACAGATTGGTCATGTAGTTGAGAATAATAATAATAATAATAATAATAATAATAATAATAATAATAATAATAATAATAATAATAATGTCGCGCCTCCGTCGCCACCGCCACCACCACAACATGGTACTCGTTTCTTTTATGGAGATTTGAAGAGGGCCCTAGTGTCGAATTGCGAGGAAGGATCAGATCCGAATGTAGCCGAGAAATAAGGTACATAATAATTTTGAGTTGATTGAGGTACCCAACAAGATGAAAGCATAGGTGATACGACCTTTTCTGATTGGTGAGGCTAATCAGTGGTGGAAGACCAATGTTCAGCACCTACCACTACGAGTCACTTGGACCTGCTTTCAGGAGGAGTTTTACAAGTTTTACAACCCACCATCAGTGACCTTGCAGAAGATTGGGATGTTTGAGAGTCTGAGACCGATGCCCGGTGTGACTATAGCTGATTATTCTAATCAGTTCATAGCTCTGGGGAGATATGTTTCATCTATTATGGGAGATTATCGCCTAAAGATGATGAAGTTTGAGCAGGGTCTAAATTCTCGCATTCGCACATGGATTGTGAATGCGAATCCACGAGACTTTAGAGAGTTACTGAATGCATGCAATCGCGATGGACACGATATTCTAAAACAAGATGAGGAGATGAAAGGCAAGAGGCCACCAGACTTTGTTGGTGATCAGTCTGGATAGTGGGCTAAGGCACAAAAGTGAGCATGCGATAGACCCCAGCACCAGCAGCAGCCATAGCAGCCACCATAGTTTCAACGTCAACCGCAGTTTTAGCTGGCCCCACATCCACAACTGCAGCAGCCGCACCCCTAAAGTACTGGACCACAACCAACTATTCCTCGTTGCCCCTACTAGCCAGAGACTACACACCAGAGTATGCCAACTGGAGACCAGTACATGTTTTAACTGTGGTAAGACTAGCCATATGATGCAGGACTGTCCAGTGCCTAGGAATGAACAGCAGAGGAATATTCCATAGCAGAGGGATCGCCCGCCAATGCCTGAGTTCATGTGATGATGGATGCAGAAGTCCTAGATGCTCCCGATGTAGTGACAAGTATATTTAATTTTGCAATTTAGGCATTGTTATTTGATACATGTTTAGAATTTCCTACGTGAATTATGAATTGTGTCAGGTGCTATATTAGTAGATAATGTACCGACGAAAGTATTGTTTGATAGTGACGCAGGTCACCCTTTCATGTCTAAGAGGTTTGCCAAGAACCTTAGTGTTGTACCCCAACGACCATGTACATGAAACCATGGCTAAGTGACAATGATTCTATCAATTACATGTTACCTAAGTCAAGTAGCACTACTTTACTTAAGTACTTTTGAATTGGACGCTAAATAATTAAGAAAGGGGAATGTTACAAGGTATTGTAATACCTTATGAAATTCGGCCAAGAGGCCTTGATCAACCATAAAACAATTATGATTCATAAGGAGGCAACCGTAAATGATCCTCACCAAGCAAGATTAAAATCATAATTAGATGAAATAATTAATATCATAAATTATAAAAGTATGAGATAGGATAAACATGAAAAATACCAAAATGCCCAAAGGCCCCAAAATTTCGGCCTAGACATGGATAGATTCTAGAATTATCTAGCCAATTTTATTAGTTAAAATAATTACTTAAATTCTACTACACAATTAAGACAAGAATTTAGCATGCAAAAGATAAATAAAACAACTCATTAAAGAGGAGAAAGTATGGTTGAGGTCATTAAAGACCCCAACCAAATCGCCCCCTTAATGATCGACCATGGAGGATTTTTAAATCCTACCATGGTTACTTTTTCCCTTAAACCAAGGTTAAGGTAACCATGATTTGATAAAGTAACTTGGATTAGCACCAAAGTAACCATAGTTGGAATAAAGTAACCAAGGTTATTACTAACCTAACCTTGATTAGCACTCATGAAAGCCCTAACCCTCTCTATTATCCCTCCAAAATCAGCCACCCCTTCCCAAGTCCCCTACATGTTCTAATTTAAACCCTTCTAGAAACATCTACCTTCTTATCATGCAAGAGCATAACACTTAGACAATCTCCATCTCCCTCACCAATATTCGGCCCCTTCATCTTGAAGGATAGGAGTTTAACTTCACTTTCAAGACTCAAGAAGACATCTAGGTAAGTCTTGTTCCAAACCTCCTTAAGTAAATTCTTATGTTGGTAAACAATGAAGCTCACATGAACTCTTGTTCTTCATACCAAAACCGTAGCCTCCATGGTTCAAATAGGTGAAAGCCATCAACTTTCTTAGGTGGAGACATATTGTGGTGCTTGAATCTCCACTCAAGCTCATTTCGGTAAGATGTTCTAGCCTCAAATACATCCTATTTTCACTATTGAATGAAGACTAACCTCTTCTTTCCTCTCCATCAAAACCGTGTAACCAAGGGTGAAGAAGGAAGTGGATTTCAACTAACTCACTCCATAACCAAGCAGAGACAAGAGCTTTAGCTTGAAGAGGCAAGTATACACTAACCTCTCATGATTTACTTAAGGAGTTAGTAGCTTGAATGGTTAGAAGTTCTTAAGATATGATCTTTAGTTGAATATCTTAAGTTTAAGTCTATATCTTAGTGAGTTCCTAAGAACAATGCTTTGCATATGATTTATTCCTTCAAAGATGGAGTCTTATAAAGCTGTTTGTGGGATTAGATTAAGATGACACTTGAATGTGGTTGTATGCTTGAATATAAGTTGTAGAATGTGGTTAAGGCACCACACAAGTTTTGGCCTAAAGGATTGAGTAGAAGGTGAACATGGACATTTGATTTGAATAGATTACAAAATAGCAAACTACTGGAATTAGGCAGAATGGAGTGACGTTTTAACTGACTTAAGAACTGATCTTTTAGGCCTTCAATGAAGCTGATTTTTGGTACAGAGCTAGCCTCATGAGTGTAGCACAAGTGAGAGTTAGAATTTTGTTAAAATCAGCTACGGATTATTTTTAAGAAATTACGTGGTAAAACTGCTCCAGTTGAAAATTCTGGAGCTAGGCAGGATTGAACACTGACTTCAACGACTTAACATAGGACGTTGTAGACCTTCAATAAATCTGGTTTTTGGCACAGAACTAGTCCCATGTGTATAGAAGAGATGAGAGTTAGAATTTCAGTAAAATAAATTATGGTTAATTTTTAATAAAATAATTGGTAAGACTGCTCAGGCTGTAAATTCTGGAACTTGACAGAATGGTGTAAGGTTTTGAATGGCTTGAAAAGAGACCTTGTAGGTGACCAATACAGTTGATTTTTGGCATGGTAATAATCCTATGAGTGTAGTAAACACAGCAGCTGGAATGTTGGTGAAACAAGTTCTGAGTTATTTTTAATGAATTAATTAGAAAGACTGCACAACAGAAATCACTGGAACACAGCTGGAATTAAGTAACTGGTTAGTGGACTCTGAAACAGGACTTAGAAATATGCAAACAGGCTAAATTTCGATAGGATACTAGTTCTCTATGTTAATGACTTGTGAGAGTTGGAAATTCTGAAAAACAAATTACGGATTTGCCCAGTTAAATTTTTAGTAATATAGGTCAGTTCAGTTTCAGCACCTAACCTATTTCAGAAATTAATTAAATGAGCCCCTTTATGGTTATCGAAATAATGTGAAATGTATCTAAGATCCACCAAACGTATTTGTGACAAAAGATCATGGAAATGGACCTATTTGGTTAGCTTAACTGCCCCATGAATAAGAAGTAAAAGTCTGAAAGTATTTGGTTTCCGAAACCATGCATATCGACATATTATAAGTAATGCATACTATTATTCACGTCATGACTTGCATGGCATATCATTCCATGTATCACGCATGTCCATATGTCACATGAATATGATTTTATGAATTTTATGCATGCAAGTCTTTTCAAGTGAAAATGTTTTCAGTTATGCATGAAAAGTTTTTATGGTCCCATGTTTTAAAGAAAGCTTCATGATTCCTTTGCCGGCCAAGCATGCGATGCGACTAACCCGACTCCAGACCCGGGGTTGATTGGTCTGTTGACATGATATCTGTTCTGGACCCGTTCAGATCCGGGGTTAATTGATCTGATATCTGTTCTGGACTCGTCCCAGACCCAGGGTTAACTGGTCTGTTGATATGTTCTGGACCCGCTCAGATCTGGGGTTAATTGATCTGACACTCTGTTTTTACGACATGTTATTTTATGGGACCAAATGATGTTTTGACACGATATGACATCACGCATTGCATTTGCATAACTCACGAGCATGTGGACAAGTTGCATGTTACAGTTAATGGCTAATGAGTTATTACTGGTATAGAATTACCTAAATTTGTGCTTAAGCTAAACATCAAGCAAGCTCGGGATTAAAGATCAAGTATGAATTATGATTATTCGAGGTTCTCGGGGTATTACATTCATGTTATAATTCTTTATGTATATCATGGTAGTTTATTATATTCTTGCTGAGTGATTTTTATCACTCACACTTTATTTTTCCCCAGAACTAGGTAATGCCAATATAAAGTGGATCGAGAATGAGCCGAGGGTACCTTATCCATAGGCGAGAAGATATGAAGGGAGCTAAGCTTAAGGACTTTTATGCCGCCAAGACATTTTGTATTATGACTATGTTTGAACTCTCTGGATTTCGGTTATGTTATTTTGTGGGACTACTACTTTTGGGAACTTAGTAATTTAGTAATGCATGTTTAATTTGAAAAGTTTTAATTCTGCCTAAATTTTACTACCATGTTGAATGTTAGCATGGGAGTCCATGATTTATGTTATGGATTTCGCATGTTATGCATGACGCTTCCTACTCTCCTTAGTGAAGTACGGCGGGTGCACCGTATCCGACGAGGCCCGGGTGTGGGCGCTACACTTAGCAGCTGTCCGACATGGTTAGAGACACCTTATCGTGTTCAGGCAGCTGGCGAGCAGGTTCTTATTTCACATCACCTATACAAGGATTGTGAAGTCGAGATGGAAGGGCAAAAGTTCAAAGCTACCTTAATTCAGATACACATTGGGGACTTCGACATTATTTTGGGCATGGATTGGCTGTTCAAGCACCATGCTTCTATTGACTGGCATGGAAAGCGCGTAGTGATCAAGGATCCCACCCGAGATGAAGTGGTCTATCAGGGGAACTCTAAGCTGAGAAGGACATCGCAAAACGTATATCTGACCGCAGCTCAGGCTTACCGAGTTTTGAAGAAAGGAGACAAAGGGTTTCTGGTGTATGCCCTCAGCGATGAGCAAGAGATGCCTACACTCGACAGTATTATGGTATTCAAGGAGTTTTCGGATGTCTTTTTGGATGATTGCCTGGTTTACCTCTAGATCGGGAGATAGAGATTGAGATAAATGTCGTACTTGGAGCATATCCTATCTCTAAAGCGCTGTATCAAATGGCCCCAACATAATTAAAAGAGTTAAAGGTGCAGTTACAAGAGTTGATCGAGAAGAAATTCATACGGCCCAGCGTATCACCTCGTGAAGCTCCAATTTTGTTCGTGAAGAAGAATGATAGTAGTATGGGACAGTGCATCAATTATTGGGAGCTAAATAAAATCACAATGAAGAATAAGTATACATTGTCGAAGATCGACGACTTGTTCGATTAGTTGAGGGTAAGTAATTTAGATACTTAATTAGTGCTAATATATGTGAATATAAAACTCTGACCATTGCATACAGGGTGCCAAAGTTTTCGATAAGATTGATTTTTGATCCAGATATCACCAGGCGAAGATCGAAACAAAGGATGCTGTTAAGACCGCTTTCTGCACTCAATATGGCCATTACAAGTTCTTGGTGATGCCATTCGGGTTGGCTATTGTCCCAGCAGCATTTATGTATTTGATGAATACGGTGTTCAACGACCAACTAGACAAGTTTGTAGTTGTATTCATCAATGATATTCTTGTGTATTCACATGATTAAAAGACTCACGCCAAGCACTTAAGGATTGTACTGAGTATATTGCGGGAGAAGCAGCTCTATGCCATGTTCAGTAAGTGCGAGTTTAGGGTATGCAGTGTTGCATTCATGGGTCATGTTGTTTCTGAAGATGGCATATCAATGGACCCTAAGAAGTTCTAAGCTATTAGCTGGATATTATTGAAAGTTCGTCGAAGTTTCTCTAGAATTGCCGTTCCATTGACTAGATTGACACAGAAAAAGGAAAAGTTCCATTGGACTGCTGCATGTGAACAAAGATTCGCCAAACTTAGGAAGAGACTAACCTTAGCCGCAGTTTTAGCACGACCCATTTCCGGTGAAGGGTTCGTTGTGTATAGTGATGCATCCAAGAATGGGTTAGGTAAATGAATAAACGATTACATTATTTTAACAATTTTATAAAATATACGTGCATTAATCCTTTTCTTGTAGGTTGTGTATGGATGAAGATGTTGAGAAAAAGGCATTTGTGTGATTCACAAAATGCATGATTTAAATAATGTGTGCTAAAGAAATGCATGACACATTTTATGACTTGACACGTTTTTGCAACAAACCTGCCTTGTAAACTTTATATATGATGTTATCGTACTAACAAGCCATGAAGCTTTAAAGGTTAAGTCAAATGGCAAACATTTGTTGTGTTTGAACTAAACCAGTTCACTGAGTGAAGTACTTAGTTAAATGAACTAAGTAGTTCATTAAATGGAGATATATTTGGAAAAGGCATAAAGACAACAAATTGAAGAATGGAATGTCTTCTCCCACCTCTTATTACATGTTTATATATATATATATATATATTCAGACACTTCATGCGTTAGTTGCTTACGACGACATTACTATTCATGTACTATGGTTTTTCTCACACCATAAGTGAGCAATATCAATAAAATTTGCTTTATATAAAATCTATATATATATATATATATATTTAGATTTTTTTTAAAGGCACTATACACATATATTCCAACGTACTACCGACACGTTATATATTTTACGAACGTACATTAACGTCACACCACTATACTTACCTCATATTTATGAATATATTCAGGTCTTATATCATATGATATAAGTCATGGTGATGAAAAAATTATTACGACACATTACAAGGTTCTAAACCAAAAATTGTCGTATCGGGTGACAACCGAAACTTCACCAACGTGTCACGTACTTCCCATATATAGATAGCATCCCCTACACTTCAAAAATGGCCGCAAATTTTGTGGCTTACATGGTATATTCAGCCAAAAAATCATTCCATGTTGGCACACACAAATCACCCCCAATTAAGGCCAAATTGTGAAGATTTCAAATTCAAAGTTTAAAGCACATGGGCCGCCACTTACTTCAGCCTTTAGAGCTGAATATTCAAGTTATTCTATGTATATTATGTGTGACATAATATATATAACATGTGCAGAAAGTTTGAATTTAATCAGAGAAAAATCACGTAATCGACAAAAGTCAAAAATTCAGTTTTCTACGAACACATCACATGAACATTTTTGGCATGACATGTAACATGTATCTAGATACTTTTTACATATTAAATACATATTAAAGTGTTCTAGAATATTCAAATTAGGGCTGATTGGAATATACCATATGTGTATAATTATTGTGTACTATTTTATAAAAGTTATAAAAATAATTTCAACATATGTTCAAGCTCATTATACATGCCTACTCAGCTTGATGGAGCCTATGTAGAGCTTAGTTGGCATCTTGATTGGTCAAGAATGGACTACACAAGGTTAGTGATATAATGGAGGGAGCTACACAAGGTGATGTTTCAAACTATGTCACATGTATAACACATGCTGAAAATTCAGCATGTGTGAATTAGTAATGGCCGAAAATTGTGTCTTGAATTTAACATATTTGCTTCTTCATTTTCAAGGGATTGATGTAATACCAATATGGCAATAATTTGAACATATTTAGAATATTACACATGCTTAAATTTCAGCATGTGTTGCATAAGGTGGTCGATTTTTTGAGTTAAATGGAGATCAAATTATTTTGCAAATTAAGTGGGATTGATTATGTGATATTATGGAAATGTTTTCATGAATAATTTGGCATATGTTTTAAGTGAAATGTTAAGACTTGTACAGTCATCAAGTGATGACAAATCTCATCCAATCAAAGAGTGCCAAGTAAGCAAGGCCAAGATAGTCATCCAATAAAGTGTTGCCAAGTAAGCAAGTTGATGTCACAATTATACAAGGCATTCTTCCAAGGACTTAAAAGAGAATTTTCAAGATGGAGAAATGCCATAAGGGGGGAGGCCAAGAGCAAATAAATGGAAGAGAAAAGAGCCATACAAAGACAAGACAATTCTCATATTCTCTCAAGTGCAAAAAGTGTCTTCCACTTTCTTCTTCTACCTTTCTTTCTTCATCTCTCTCAGGCCTATTGTTATTATATTCAAATATATTGAATAGGCTTTGTATAGACCACCATACACGCTCATTGTTGTAAAAAGTTGATCAAGGTGTGATCAATCCTTCATTCGTTCGGTGGTGGTGTTCGTGAAAGGTGTGATTACTTGTATCATTTGTAAAGGGTTGGAGTTGGTGTGTAACTCCCGCAACCCTTTGTGATAAGGTGTTTTTTTGTGATTAGTGATAACCGAGGAAGGTGTCCTCGAAGACTAGAATAGTTTTGTTAACCGAACCAGTATAAGTTATTACTTTCATCGTTTTACTTTCAGTTTCCTGCACTGTGCATCATTTTCATTCTAGTAGTAAAATTATCAAACGAATTTCAGAAATCCCAAAACTTTCCAGAAACATAGCAACATGTTTTAAGTTTCATTTGGCACAAGTTTCAACCCTTTTGGACAAACATAAGTCATATAAACGTCAATACTTCTGAGACTAGTGCAGTCTAATTTTCAGACTTGCAAAGGTTGAGACTTTGAACATATTTGACTTGCTTCCCAAAAGAATTTTTCAAAACTATTTCAAACACATTAAATAAAAATAGTAAGGGTTATACATTAAATTTTCAGACCATTTGGAGCTACGGTTTAATCGGAATAAATTTTTTAAATCGGACTACCATTTCTGGAAGATTTGTGCAATCTGACCACCAACGACTTTTCAAAAAGTTAAAGGTTGAATTTTGATCTGACATTTTCAGGAGATACTTGGAACATCTGAAGCTACAATCTCTCCAAATTTCAGAATTTTTGAAGGTATGTAACCTAGTTTTTCAAACGTCGCAAAACAGGTTCTGAAAACAGAAACTGTTTTCAGAAGTTGAGTTTTTTTAATTAAAACATTTTTAAAAACTAAATTTTCCGCACCCACTATGCAACCCCCCTTCTAGTGGTGCCTTACAGGTCCTACAAGTGGTATCAGAGCGCATGCACACTCACAACAAGGAGATCCAACGATCTTAGTGAGATGGCAACCACTAGCTACAAAACCGTGCAAGAAGGAAAGTCAACCGTAAGGCCTCCTCTTTTTTATGGTGAGTCCTTTATCCAATGGAAACTTAAAATGAAACTCTTTCTTTGGCTATTGATATTGATATATGGTCTATTATAGAAGATGGTCCATTCGTTCCATCTAACTTATCTACTGTTGATGGTGTCACACTAGAGGTTTTAAAAACAAAACAAGAATACACTAGTGATGATAAAAAGAAGTTGAGTATAAATGCTAAAGCCATGCAACTACTTTTAAATGGGCTAAGCAAAAGTGAATCTAGTTATGTATTTAATTTCTCTAGTGCCCAAGAGATGTGGAAATTTTTTGAGATGAAACATGAAGTGACTAGCCAAGTAAAAGAGTCTAAGATTAATATGCTTATGTCCACACTTGAGTCTTTAATATTATTGCCCAGTGAATCTATTGTTGACATGGATTTACGATTGACTAACATATATAATTCTCTTGAGTCTCTTGGCAAAACGTTTTCTACACAGGAGAAGGTTTAATAGGTGTTAAGGAGTCTCCATCCGAATGGACTTCAAAAGTTACTGCAATCGAAGAAAGTAAGGATACTAAATTGATAAAAATGGAGGAATTGATCGGATCATTAAAGGTATATGAAAACAAACTAACTTTAAAAAATTCCGAATTTAGTTCTAAACATGATAAGGCTATTGCGTTCAAATCAAATGAATACATTTATACTTCTTACGATCGCGTAGAGTATAGTGACATAGATTCCAATGACGAAGATTTAATCACAATGGCTAAAAGATTAAGAAAGGTCTTGAGAAAATCGATTTAAAAAAAACATAAGCCTACTTCATCTAAGGACCATAGAAATAAAAATAATGAGAAGCACGTAAAATGCTATGAATGCGGGGAACTTGGACATTTATCTTATGACTGCCCTAACAAGGACAAACAAATAAACAAACACCTTGACAAGGATCGGACCAAAACTAGACTCGTCTCATAACCTAAACAAAGGAGAAGATCTCTCAAGGCCTCCACTTGGAGTGACACATCCAACTCTGAGACTGATACAGAAGAACAAACGGCACGAGTATGCTTTACATCTAAGGCATCGAATGAGGTATCCACCGACTCTGATTCTGATTCTGAATGTTCTTATGTTGATTTATTTAGTCAATATTTAGAGTTGCATAAGTTCTCAAAGACTCTTGCAAAAGAAAAGAAACGATTAATTGAAGAAAAGAAGTTGTAAGAATCTTCTAACATGAACCTTGTTTCTCAATTAAACGATTCAAAAGAAGAGTCGTCTTGCATTATCAATGCATTAAAATCAGAGGTCATATCATTAACGAAACAAAACAATAAAATGAAATCCGAGATTTCAAATTTGAAATCAAAGAATACGGATTTAGATAAATGATGAAATAATTTGACACGGGAACTAACATGCTAGGTCGCATCATTTTGTCACAAAAGCATGATAGTAATAAAACTGGATTAGGATACAATAAGGCAACCAAATTCATTCCGGCTAAGAAAATAGATGCATCTAAGACATATGTGGCACCTAAGAAGACGCCTAGATCCCCTCCTATGTCATTTCAACATGCTTCATCTTTATATCATATGAGATATAATTCTGCGCCGTACAAGTATGAAAAGAAGCCATTGATGCATATGAGAAATCCACATCATAAAAATGCATCTAGATCACGCCCCGTGCATGCAAACCGAAATGCTCATCAAAAACAAAGATCATACTATGTGCATGATGGCATTCTCGGCCAAAGGCCAAACGGATTTGCACCAAAGGTCTATTATATTGCATCTTCATCTCCTTTCTCACCTTTTGGAAGACCTAGAAAGATCACCCAAATTTGGGTACCAAAAAGGAAATTTGCAAAGGGTTGAGTAAATAACCCTTAAGACCGCGTTATTGTTCAATACACTTGAAATGCGTGATTTTTTACTAATTTCTATTTATTTCTTACGTGCACTTTTGATTTTATTTCCAAAATAAAGGGGGAGAGAGTGCATGATTTAAGGGGGAGACGAGAGTGATTGATTGCACAAATCAAAGGGGAGAGAATTCAAAATTCGAAATTTGAATTTGTGCACGATTGGAGGGGGAGCGACTAAATTTAAATCATGAACTTAGGTTATTTTGTAAATCATCAAAAGGGGGAGATTGTTGAGAAAAAGGGGTTTGAGCGATTCACAAAATGCATGATTTAAATAACGTGTGCTAACGAAATGCATGACATATTTTATGACTTGACACGTTTATGCAACAAACCTGCCTTGTATACTTTATATATGATGTTGCCGTACTAACAAGCCATGAAGCTTTAAAGCTTACGTCAAATGGCAAACATTTGTTGTGTTTGTACTATTTTCACATGCCTCCATTAATGAACTAAACTACTTCATTGAGTGAAGTACTTGGTTAAATGAACTAAGTAGTTCATTAAATGGAGATATATTTGGAAAAGGCATAAAGGCAACAAACTGAAGAATGGAAAGTCTTCTCCCACCTCTTAGCACACGTTTATATACATATTCAGGTTTTTTTAAAGGCACTATAGACATATTGCAATGTACTACCTACACGTTATATATTTTACGAACGTACGTTAACGTCACACCACTATACTTACCTCATATTTATGAGTATATTCAGGTCTTATATCATATGATATAAGTCATGGTGATGACAAAATTATTACGACACGTCACAAGGTTTTAAACCAAAAATTGTAGTATCGGGTGACAATCGAAACTTCGCTAACGTGTCACGCACTTCCCATATATAAATGGCAGCCCCTACACTTAAACAATGGCCACAAATTTTGTGGCTTACATGGTATATTCTGCCATAAAATCATTCCATGTTAGCACACACAAATCACCCCCAATTAAGGCCAAATTGTGGAGATTTCAAATTCAAAGTTTAAAGCACATGGGGCACCACTTACTTCAGCCTTTAGAGCTGAATATTCAAGTTATTCTATGTATATTATGTGTGACATAATATATATAACATGTGCGAAAGGGTTGAATTCAATCGGAGAAAAATCGTGTAATCGAAAAAAGTCGAAAATTCGGTTTTCTATGAACACGACACGTGGAACGTTTTTGGCATGACATTTAACATGTATCTAGACACTTGTTACATATTCAATACATATTGAAGTGTTCTAGAATATTCAAATTAGGGCTGATTGGAATATACCATATGTGTATAAATATTGTGCATTATTTTATAAAAGTTACAAAAATAATTTCAGCACATGTTCAAGATCATTATACATGCCAACTCAGCCTTGATGGAGCCTATGTGGAGCTTAGTTTGCATCTTGATTGGTCAAGCATGGACTACACAAGGTTAGTGACATAATGGAGGGAGCTACATAAGGTAATGTTTCAAACTATGTCACATATATAACACATGCTGAAAATTCAGCATGTGTGAATTAGTAATGGCCAAAAATTGTGTCTAGAATTTAACATATTTGCTTCTTCATTTTCAAGGGATTGATGTAATACCAATATGGCAATAATTTGAACTTATTTAGAATATTACACATGCTTAAAATTTCAACATGTGTTGCATAAGGTGGCCGATTTTTTTGAGTTAAATGGAGATCAAACTATTTTGCAAATTAACTGGGATTGATTATGTGATATTATGGCAATGTTTTCATGAATAATTTGGCACATGTTTAAGTGAAACTTTCAGATTTGTACAGTCATCAAGTGATGACAAATCTCATCCAATCAAGGAGTGCTAAGTAAGCAAGGCCAAGATAGTCATCCAATGAAGTGTTTCCAAGTAAGCAAGTTGATGTCACAATTATACAAGGCATTCTTCCAAGGACTTAAAAGACCCCGGCATGCTGGTTTTTCCGCAAAGGAAACCCATTGTGCTCCTTCCTTTTCTTAGATTCTTCATTGACTAAGTTGCCGGTGAACTGAATCGTCTACCTAAATGAAAGGGCGTCCAAGAGCAAATAAATGGAAGAGAAAAGAGCCATTCAAAGGCAAGACAATTCTCATATTCTCTCAAGTGCAAAAAGTGTCTTCCACTTTCTTCTTCTACCTTTCTTTCTTCTTCTCTCTCAAGCCTATTGTTCTTATTTTCAAATATATTGAATAAGATTTGTATAGACCACCATACACGCTCATTGTTGTAAAAAGTTGATCAAGGTGTGATCAATCCTTCATTCGTTCGGTGGTGGTGTTCGTGAAAGGTGTGATTACTTGTATCATTTGTAAAGGGTTGGAGTTGGTGTGTAACTCCAGCAACCCTTTGTGGTAAGGTGTTTTTTTATAATTAGTGATAACCGAGGAAGGTGTCCTCGAAGTCTGGAGTAGGTTTTGTTAACCGAACCAGTATAAAATTCTCGGTGTTATTACTTTCAGCGTTTTACTTTCAGTTTCCTGCACTGTGCATCATTTTCATAGCAGTAGTAAAAATATCAAACAAATTTCAAAAATCACAAAACTTTTCAGAAACATAGCCACACATTTTAAGTTTCATTTGGCGTAAGTTTCAACCTTTTTGGACAAGTATAAGTCATTCAAAGGTCAATAGTTCTAAGACTAGTGCAGTCTGATTTTCAGACTTGCAAAGGTTGAGACTTTGAACGTATTTGACTTACTTCCCAAAGGAATTTTTAAAAACTGTTTCAACCCAATTAAATACACATAGTAAGGGGTTTGTCATTAAATGTTCCGACCATTTGGAGCCACGGTTTAATTGGAATAAATTTTTTAAACTAGACTACCGTTTCTGGCAGATTTGTGCAATCTGACCACCAATGATTTTTCAAATGGTTAAAGGTTGAGTTTTGATCTGAAATGTTTAGGAGATACTTGGAACATCTGAGACTATAATCTCTCCAAATTTCAGAATTTTTGAAGGCCTTTAACCTAGTTTTTCAAACGTCACAAAATAGGTCTTGAAAAACAGAAACTATTTTCAGAGGTTTGGTTTTTGGATTAAAACATTTTTAAAAACCAAATTTTCCGTACCCACCATTCAACCCCCCTTCTAGTGGTGCCTTGCAGGTCTTATAGAAGAACGAGTCTGTTATTGTTTATGCTTCAAGAAAGTTGAAACTTTATGAGCAGAATTACCTTACCCATGACATGGAGTTGGAAGCAGTAGTGTTCGCGTTTAAAATCTGGAGACATTACTTGTATGGTGAAAGATGTGAGGTATATACGGATCATAAGAGTCGGAAGTATCTTTTCACCCAGAAAGATCTGAACATGAGACATCAGAGATGGCTCGAACTAATAAAGGACTAGGATGTTGCGATTCATTATTGTCCTGGTAAGGCGAACAAGGCAGCAGATGCATTGAGTAGGAAATCAAGCCATGACCGACAGAAGCCACTTGAGAAGGAGATAGCCGAATTTGGATGATGCGGTTGAGTCTACTACAAATATAATGGCTACGTTGGTGATCACTCCTACTTTGATTGATCGAATAAAGGAGGCATATAAGAATGATATCGGGTTGATGAAGATAGTTGAGCAGTTGAAAGAAAAGTTGGTAAAAGATTTTCAGCTTCATGATGATGGCAGCCTTTTGTTCAGTGAACGATTTTGCGTACCTGATATCGATGAGATTAAGAAGGAGATTATGACCGAGGCACACAGTTTGCGGTTGTCTATTCACATGGGAGCCACAAAGATGTATGAAGATTTGAAAAAGAATTATTGGTGGAATGGCATGAAGCGTCGAATTGTGGAGTTTGTGGAGAGATGTCATGTTTGTCAGTAGGTTAAAGTGGATCATCAGCGACCTGCGTGTCTATTACAGCCATTAGAGATTCCGGAATGAAAGTGGGAATGTATCACCATGGATTTTGTTACCGGACTTCCTAAGACTCGCAACGGTTATGATACGATTTCGTTAATCGTTGATAGACTCACTAAGTCAGCGCATTTCTTACTCATGTCGATCCAGGCGTCTATAGGACACCGGTCAGCATCGTATGTGATAGAGATCCACGCATTAAATCAATTTACTCGAAACAATGTGTGGGATTTAGTTCCTAAACCCAAAGATAAATCCATTATAGGGACAAAATAGGTATTTAGGAATAAAATGGATGAACAAGGTAACAACACAAGAAATAAGGCTAGGCTAGTCGCACAAGGTTATAATCAATAAGAAGGAATAGATTATGAAGAATCCTTTGTACCCGTTGCACGACTAGAAGAAATTAGATTATTACTTGCTATTGCAAGTCTAAGCAACATTAAACTCTTCCAAATGGATCTTAAGGGTGCATTCTTAAATCGATACATCCAAGAAGAAGTCTTTGTCAGAACACTCCCTGGATTCAAGGATCCAAAGAATCCTAACCATGTATACAAGCTAAAGAAGCTTTATATGGTTTGAAACAAGCTCCAAGAGCTTGGTATGATAGATTTGCAAGTTTCTTAATGCAAATAATTATCAAAAGGGGACCATAGACAATACATTATTTCTAAAAAGAAAAGATAATGATTTATTGATAGTCCAAATATATGTAGATGACATAATCTTTGGATCAATCAACCCTACCTTAGTAAATGAATCTGAAGAATATATGAAGTTTAAATTTGATATGTCTGTGGTAGGAGAGTTGAATTACTTCTTAGGACTACAAATCAAACAAACCTCTCAAGGAATCTATATTAGCCAACTTAAGCACATTAATGATATGATTAAAAAGTTTGGATTTGAAAATTTGAAACCTTCAAATACCCCTATGAGTGTTAGTACCAAACTAGACAAGGATGAAAATAAAAAATTTTTTTACGACGCACTATATAGGTCTATGATTGGATCACTGTTATATTTTAACCGCACCAAGACCAAACATTATGTTCAACATGTGTATGTGTGCTAGGTTTCAATCTTATCCAAAGGTGCCCCATTAAAATGCTGTGAAAAAATATTTAGATATATAAAACATACACCTTATTTAGGACTTTATTACGATAGAGACTCTAAGTTGGAATTATACGCATATAGTGATGTTGATTATTTTTGTTTCAAGATAGATAGAAAATCCACAAGCAGAACTTGTCAATTCATAGGAACTAACTAGATTTCGTGGTTTTCTAAGAAACAAGCTAGTGTAGCTCTCTCTACCACTGAAGCCGAGTATATAGCCTTAAGCTTATGCACTACCCAAATAATTTGGCTAAAACAACAACTAGTGATTTTGGCGTTATAATGAATAAGATTC
Organism: Eustoma russellianum; assembly: GCA_036186865.1. Classification (NCBI taxonomy): domain Eukaryota; kingdom Viridiplantae; phylum Streptophyta; class Magnoliopsida; order Gentianales; family Gentianaceae; genus Eustoma; species Eustoma russellianum. Next base: position 11,116,717 of record AP025063.1, on the reverse strand, counting down.
TAATTTTATGTGATAGCACAAGTGTGATCAATCTTTCTCGGAATCTGGTACCTCATTCTAAGGCCAAACACATAGAAGTTAGATATCATTTCCTCCGTGACCATGTTTAAAATGAGGATATAGTCATAAATCATGTAAGAATTGATCATCAAGTAGCTGAAATCTTTAGCAAACCCCTTAGTCAAGCCACTTTTGAAGTCTTACGAGCCAAGTTAGGCATGTTGAATTATGATACTATTGTTAGGAAATCAACCGAGATCACTGCCAAATGCGCAGCGGAAAACAAAACTTGATCTCCGATTTTCTACCAAGGATCCATGTTGTTCGTTTAATTCGACAAAAGAAATCAAAAACTACCTCCGTAGATTCGAAGTCTGCAGATGGAAGAGGTGTGAAATCACGAACACCCTCTGTCGGTATCCACACGAACGCTTCTGCCCGGAGTGCTAGCTCTTCAAACGACGCGGCTGAAGAACTCGTTTTTCACAAAAACGATTCTAGGGTTTCTCTTGTTTTCGTGTGTATTTTGTATGTCTCTATGTACGAGATACATAGATATATATATATATATACGCATTTATGGATATTAAAAACCGAGTCCTAATCGGTTTCGTTGATGCCAATCAAAATCCATATCAGATATGGATTCTGTCAGGATATTCAAAATCCATATCAGATATGGATTCTCTCATTATTATCTGACAGCATATATATATCTATATACATATAACCACAAAAACGAAAATAATAATATTAATAATAATTAATTTCCAATATTAATATCATTAATATTAAAACGATAATAATAATAATAATTAATATCCAATATTAATATTATTAATATTATTAATCTCAGCCTTACGCATTCTTGTGTGTGACCCGATAGGCCCATATTAATTGGCAGTTGATTAAATCTCTATTAAACCAACAAGTCGTAATTGGCCTCTAGCAAGGCATTACAACTACCCAATTAATACGAGTAAAGTCCAACTAGCCTAATAATAGTACATGCATTAATCCCTTTGTCACACGATATCTAGTTTGAACATAAGTCATGGTCAGCGTCATACTTATATAGTTCAAACATATGATTACTCGATCTCTAAGTAGACTGATAAAACAAATGATATTGATCACACTATCAATTCATTTGAGCACGGCCATGCATTTCACAGTCTCACTAATCGAGGGGCCCAAAGATATCTCTCTCAAAAGAGAGGGACAAATTCTATCTTGATTGTTCAATATCCTCTACATAATTTCTATCACATTCAATCATGACCTTTATTATTATCCAGTTACGGATAACGTTTGATCATGTCAAAATATAATAGTCCTTATGTTGGAAACTATGACAATCTCAAGTCAAAGGATTAAAACATGACTATCATGAGATTTACTTATGACGCTAATCCATGTAGCAATCTCATGATGGGTCTATCCAATATGCTGTTCTCTAACAAGTATCTATGAGATTGATTCGTATCACCATACACATAATCATCTCATGATTATCAAATCAATACTCATACTGATTATAAATTATTTTATCTCTATAACAATAATGAATCAGGGATAACCAACAATAAAATTGTGTAACATACTAACCAACAATAATGATAATAAAACCTCTTTTATTAATAATAAATGCATAACATAAATATCCAAATCATGACCTAGGGCACATACACTAACAATCTCCCACTTGCACTAGACCTACAAATATCTGAGACCCATAGATCTAGTGTGTTGATCATGCTTGACCCGTGAGAGAGGCTTAGTCAATGGATCCGCTATGTTATCGTTTGTGTCAACTTTGCATATCTTGACATCTCCTCTATCGATGATGTCTCGAATGAGATGGCACCGTCTGAGTATATGTTTAGATCTCTGATAAGACCTAGGCTCTTTTGCTTGTGCTATGGCACCATTGTTGTCACAATAAATATCCACAGGATTTGCAATGCTAGGTACCACTCCTAGCTCAGTGATGAACTTTTTCAACCAAACTGCTTCTTTAGCTGCATCTGATGCTGCTGTATACTCAGCCTCTGTTGTAGAATCAGCCACAGTGCTTTGTTTTGAGCTCTTCCAACTAACAGCTCCACCATTCAATGTGAATACAAAACCGGACTGCGACCTGAAATCATCTATGTCGGTTTGGAAGCTAGCATCTGTGTAACCATTTACAACTAATTCGTCATCCAAACCTCCATAAACCAAGAATACATCTTTAGTCCTTCTGAGGTACTTAAGAATATTCTTGACAGCTGTCCAGTGACCTTCACCAGGGTCAGCTTGATATCTACTTGTTGTGCTCAATGGATATGAGACATCTGGTCTAGTACATAACATGGCATACATGATCGATCCTATAGCAGAAGCATAAGGAATTTTATTCATTCGATCTCGCTCATCAGTTGTCTAAGGACATTGATTCTTGCTAAGATGAATGCCATGAGACATAGGCAGGAATCCTTTCTTGGACTCTTGCATGTTGAACCTTTTCAACATTTTATCTATGTATGTACTCTGACTCAAGCCTATTATCCTTTTAGATCTATCTCTATAGATCTTGATACCAAGGATATAGGTAGCTTCACCCAAGTCCTTCATTGAAAATGAATTCCCTAACCAAGCCTTAACCTTTTGCAAGGTAGGGATATCATTCCCAATAAGTAATATGTCATTCACATATAAGACCAGAAACACTACTGCACTCCCACTAACCATCTTGTAAACACAAGGTTCATCTTCATTCTTGATGAAACCAAAGTTCTTAACTGTTTCATCAAAACGAAGATTCCAGCTTCAAGATGCTTGCTTCAATCCATAGATGGACCTTTGAAGCTTGCAAACCTTCTTTGAATTCTCAGGATTTACAAAACCCTCAGGTTGTGTCATGTACACATCCTCGAGTAAATTTCCATTAAGGAAAGTAGTTTTGACATCCATTTGCCATATCTCATAATCACAGTATGCTGCAATGGCAAGGAGAATTCAAATAGACTTAGGCATAGCTACTGGTGAAAAGGTTTCATCATAGTCTATACCATGAGTTTGCTTGAAACCTTTAGCCACAAGCCTTGCTTTGTAGGTTTGCACATTTCCATCCATGTCAGTTTTCTTCTTGAAAACCCATTTGCAACCAATAGTCTTAATACCCTCTGGAGGATCAATTAAAGACCAAACTTGGTTATCAAACATGGATTGCATCTCAGAATTCATGGCTCCAAGCCATTTATCTGAATCTGGACCTGACACAGCTTCCTGATAGGTAGTAGGCTCATCTTGATCTATGAGCATAACTTGACTATCATCAGTCACAAGAAATCCGTATCTCTCTGGCTGACGATGTATCCTATCAGATTTGCGTTGGACTTGTGTTACATTTTTAGGCTCCACAACTGTTTATGGTTCTGAAATCGTCTCTAAAGACGGTTCAACGATATCTTGTGGAACTTGAGTTTCCTCAAGTTGTACTATACTCCCACTTGTTCTCTTGGAGAGAAACTCCTTTTCCAAAAAGACTCCATTTCGAGCAACAAACACTTTGTTCTCTGAGGAAATATAGAAATAGTACCCTTTAGTTTCTTTAGGATACCCCACAAAAATATATTTGATACATTTTGGAGCTAGCTTATCTGACATTAATCTTTTCACATAAGCTTCACAACCCCAAATCTTAAGAAAAGACAAACTGGGTCTCTTACCAGTCCACATCTCATATGGTGTCTTTTCAACCGCTTTAGATGGTACACAGTTCAAAATGAATGCAGCTGTCTCCAAGGCATAACCCCAAAAGGATAAAGGAAGATCTACTTGACCCATCATAGATCGAACCATATCCAATAAAGTCCGATTTCTCCTTTCAGAAACACCATTCCATTGTGGAGTTCCTGGAGGAGTCAACTGTGAAACGATTCCACAATTTCTTAGATGTTGGTCAAATTCTTGGCTCAAATATTCACCACCTCGATCTGATCGAAGGGTTTTAATTGTCTTACCAAGTTGATTTTGTACTTCATTTTGAAAAGTTCTAAACATTTCAAAAGACTCATGCTTATGTTTCATTAGGTAGACATAGCCATACTTACTGAAATCATCAGTAAAAGTAATGAAATACTGAAATCCTCCCCTGGCACTAATGCTGATTGGGTCGCATACATCTGTATGTACCAAGCCCAATAAGTCATTAGCCCTTTCACTATGTCCAGTAAAAGGAGTCTTTGTCATCTTTCCAAGCAAACAAGACTCGCAATTTTCAAATGATTCAAAATCAAATGAATCTATTAATCCATCTTGATGGAGTTTAGATACGTGCTTCTCATTTATATGGCTAAGGCGACAATGCCATAAATATGCAGGGTTTAGTTCATTTGGCTTAGTTCTATTTGAAGATATGTTATAAATATTACCGTCTTGGAATCATCAAGGTTAAGGACATAAATGCCATTATAACTACTTGCAATACAATAAAGCAAGTCATTTTTATCAAAAATAGAACACTTCTGATTTTTAATTAAAAATGAATAACCTTCATCATCCAAAAGCAGACACTGAAATAAGATTCCTACTCATAGTAGGAACATAAAAGCAATTGTTTAAAACTAACAAAAGCCCATTGGGCAAGACAAGCTCATAGGTCCCTACAGCTATAGCAGCAACTCTTGCTCTATTGCCAACACGTAGGTCCACCTCGCCCTTCTTCAGCATCCTACTCCTTTTGAGCCCCTGCATATTTGTACAAATATGGGATCCACATCCAGTCTCTAATACCCAGGAAGAAGAAGTAGATAAATTAATTTCTATAACATAAATACCTGAAGATGTAGTCGTACTACCCTTCAGCTTTTTCAACTCCTCCAAATAAACATCACAATTTCTTTTCCAATGCCCAGGCTTGTTGCAATGGAAACAAGTTCCTTCCTTAGGAACCTTTGCCTTGGGACCAGGTTTCGGTTTAGCTTGACCCTTTGCCCCTTTTGCGCCCTTTGCACTTTTAGCCTTACCCTTGCCTTTAGCTTTCCTTTTCATTAGCTTGGTATTGACACTCAATACATGGGTAGGCTTCTTGATATTCCCCTTAGCAGTTTTGAGCATACCATGTAGCTCAGGAATGGACTTTTCCATATTATTCTTATTGTAGTTCATGACGAACTGAGAAAAACTGCTAGGCAAAGAGTGTAGGATCAAATCCGTGGCGAGTTCCAAACTTAGGGGATATCCAAGTCTTGCAAGGTGATCTATATAGACTTTCATCTTCAGAACATGAGCGCTAACAGATTCACCTCCAGACATCTTACAGTCAAAAAGTGCAACAGCGGCGTCGAACCTATCCTGCCTAGCCTGTTGTTGGAGAGCTTGTTTGAGATGCACACTCATCTCATAAGCCCCTAAGTGTTCCAGGTCTTTCTGAAGTCCTGGACACATAGTTGCCAACATTAGACATCCTATGTCATTGGAATCTTCAATATGCTTCTTATACTTGTTCTTAACAGCAACAGAAGCATCAGCAGGAGGGGGTTCAGGGACAGGGTCATCGAGCACGTAGGACTTCTTTTCTTGCTTGAGAACAATTCTCAAGTTTCGAAACCAGTCAACAAAATTAGTCCCACATTCTTTTAGTTTTTCCTTCTCAAGGATAGATCGCAGCGATAAGGTGGAATTGTTATTAGCAGCCATTTATGATCTACAAAACATGCAAAGTAACACTTTATTAATAATGAGGTTAAAATTTATAAAACTCCCACTAAAATATAACCCTCAAAAGAAATATTTTAGTGAGCTAAGATCCATATTTGACTTAATTATAAACTCAGCTTTGGCATGACGCTTAAAATTAAGTTATTTAGGTAGGTAACATCTTTACCAATTACATCTCATGTAACTCTTAGAATTTATGGAATAATGACATCATATATCATTGTATGTTAGATTCCATCTAATGCCTTGGGCCCAAAACCGTTTTGATAGCCCAATTAAGTCTAACCAATTTTAAACATATGAGTAGCACTATTACTCATCCTACGTAGCTAGGAATGTTTAAAGCACATTGCTTTGGCAATACCTACTTTAATACAATCCCAGTTTTAATAGATGTCTAAGACATGGATGGCATCAAGACTTAAATTATTAATGAGGGTTCAACTTAGTTTATGTCTTGCATTGCATATCATTATATCGTAGCATCCTATATGCATATATAATATATCATCCACGCATCTCATACAAAATGATAAATATGTAAACGTGACATAGCATGGCCAAACTAAATATGATCTTCATGAGACCGGATGAAGATCATAAAGGAAACCCTATGTGAAAGACTTCCTATTACAACATTTGCAATGATACATATCTTCTTGTCTTGAGCCCGTGCCTCCATCTCCATGGAATCCACTCGTCCTTGGTGTGTGTCGCCATCACCATTTTGTAGCTTGATTCTTCATTTATTACAATAACAAAGAAAAACCTAACTACTTGTATAATAAAATACAACAAAAACTACAGCGGCACGCAGGCCATAATAACCCAAAACAAAAATATGACTAAGTCAATCACATAGGTCCTGAGGCCATGCTATGCACCATGCAAAGACATCAACAATTATAATATATTTTACACAAACATATTATAACAAATAAATATATATTGACATTCTTAATATATATTAACGATCTTACTGTTTTGAATACGTGTAAGCCCTTATACAAGCACCGATCGAACCGAGAGTTATCATTCAAAACCCAAAACAGAATCATCAATCGAATTGATAATCTGCTGTTCGAAATCCGAAACAGAATCAATCTGCCATTCGAAATTCGAAAACAGAATCATCAATCGAATTGATAATCTGTCTGTTTTGAATATGCATAACTCTTACAGAATCATTATCGGTTGTTCATATCGATAAAAACATAATAGTTTTTTATCATCACATGAAAAACGAAAACTTTATATCACATATAACAATCTCGAATCATAACGTCTCATGAAAACGAATTGAAAACATCAACCCGCTCTCACCAGATGAGATTCGAATAGGGTTTTACACATAGCGTATGTTTATATCTAATATAAACAGAATCGGTTTTGATCATCACATGACAAATAAAAACCGCCGTATACAAATAATCTCATGAAAACGATTTGAAAAACACCATTCTTCTCTCATCATATGAAATCCGAGTTGGGGTTTTTGTACATATCATGCCATACGAAAAACAGTAAACATATAATCACATAAGCATGATATAATCGATTTAAACGAAATCAACAAGTGGCTTTCATACCACTGTTAGGAAATCAACCGAGATCACTGCCAAACGCGCAGCGGAAAACAAAACTTGATCTCCGATTTCCTACCAAGGATCCATGTTGTTTGTTTAATTCGACAAAAGAAATCAAAAACTACCTCCGTAGATTCGAAGTCTGCAGATGGAAGAGGTGTGAAATCACGAACACCCTCTGTCGGTATCCACACGAACGCTTCCGCCCGGAGTGCTAGCTCTTCAAACGGCGCGGCTGAAGAACTCGTTTTTCACAAAAACGATTCTAGGGTTTCTGTTGTTTTCGTGTGTATTTCGTATGTCTCTATGTACGAGATACATAGATATATATACGTATTTATGGATATTAAAAACCGAGTCCTAATCGGTTTCGTTGATGCCAATCAAAATCCATATCAGATATGGATTCTGTCAGGATATTCAAAATCCATATCAGTTATGGATTCTCTCATTATTATCTGACAGCATATATATATATCTATATACATATAACCACAAAAACAAAAATAATAATATTAATAATAATTAATATCCAATATTAATATTATTAATATTAAAACGATAATAATAATAATAATAATTAATATCCAATATTAATATTATTAATATTATTAATCTCAGCCTTACGCATTCTTGTGTGTGACCCGATAGGCCCATATTAATTGGCAGTTGATTAAATCTCTATTAAACCAACAAGTCGTAATTGGCTTATAGCAAGGCATTACAACTACCCAATTAATACGAGTAAAGTCCAACTAGCCTAATAATAGTACATGCATTAATCCCTTTGTCACACGATATCTAGTTTGAACATAAGTCATGGTCAGCGTTATACTTATATAGTTCAAACATATGATTACTCGATCTCTAAGTAGACTGATAAAACAAATGATATTGATCACACTATCAATTCATTTGAGCACGGCCATGCATTTCACAGTCTCACTAATGGAGGGGCCCAAAGATATCTCTCTCAAAAGAGAGGGACAAATTCTATCTTGATTGTTCAATATCCTCTACATAATTTCTATCACATTCAATCATGACCTTTATTATTATCCAGTTATGGATAACGTTTGATCATGTCAAAATATAATAGTCCTTATGTTGGAAACTATGACAATCTCAAGTCAAAGGATTAAAACATGACTATCATGAGATTTACTTATGACGCTAATCCATGTAGCAATCTCATGATGGGTCTATCCAATATACTGTTCTCTAACAAGTATCTATGAGATTGATTCGTATCACCATACACATAATCATCTCATGATTATCAAATCAATACTCATACTGATAATAAATTATTTTATCTCTATAACAATAATGAATCAGGGATAACCAACAATAAAATTGTGTAACATACTAACCAACAATAATGATAATAAAACCTCTTTTATTAATAATAAATGCATAACATAAATATCCAAATCATGGCCTAGGGTACATACACTAACAACTATAGCATAATTCCCTCTTTTGCATGATTTACAAAATAAACGGGGAGATATACAAACATGATTTTAGATTTTAAGTCATGATCTTAAGATTGGATAATATGTTCAATATGCTCAGAGCATAGGCTAAGGGCGAAAAGTATAAGTTGAGGGGGAACATATATGTTAAAAGCGTGTATTTAAAAAGAATTTGAAAACAATTGATATAGAATTGGTGACTTTCAAAACAATTGGTATTTTGTGATAACAATTGGTAAAAAAATTTGTGACATTAAAATAATGTAAAGTTATTTTGAAAATCATCCAAAAGGGAGAGAAAGTTGAGAAATATGTTTGGATAATTTTCAAATGTATGTTTTTAAGTGATACATACTTAAATAATACCAAGGGATGTTACAAAAATGTCACACATCATGGTATAAGTGTTAAGGAGATGAAATATATTACAAAATGAGAAAATGACATCGATCTCTCATGTTTATACACTTCGATTGATCGATATACATCGATTCCTCACATCGATCGATCTATGTAAGGTAGAATAAAACCAATACCTTACTGTGAGACATCGATCTCTAAACCTGAGACACATCGATCAATGTGCAAGACAGATTCCAAGCCAGGACCTCACTGTGACACATCGATCTCTCGCTCAGAGGTATATCGATCAATCGATGTCCTTAGGGTTGTTAAAATTTTGTCTAAAATGTGACAAAATGATTGTTTTCATTTGTAGATACTTCATATATGTTTATTATATTGTTATTGCATGATTTTGATGGATATTATTATGTCTTGGGACTAATATGCCTATAAGTTTCTATAACCTACCAAAAAAGGCAAAAGTGGTATTTTGAGTTCTTGTAGATACATGACACGGAGAAAGTCATACAAGAATTTTATTATTTCTTATTTATCATCACAATGGTGTTATTATATCTATATCTTACCATCGAGGTCATTTTTGGAGTTTTCTATCACTAGAGGTATTTTCGTCATGTTAACCCCAAAGGCAGTTTGATCATTTTACTCAAAGTACAACACTTAAGTTGGATATTATCTCCATTATGGAGCTTATTGATGGTTTTCTTGAAGATTATTTGGTTTTTCTATTCTATTTGTGGATAAATATGTTTGGATAAATTTCAAAGTCATGATTTTATATGTTACATGTCATAAAAATGTCACACATAATGTTACAAATGATAAAGAGTTGAAATATATCAAATAAGTGAAAAATGACATCGTTCTCTCAGGTACGAGACATCGTTCGATCGATGTATACATTGACCCTACATTGATCGATCGAAGTAAGACAGTGGAAAAACCAAGACCTTACTGTGAGACATTGATCTCTAATCGATGTGCACATTGATCTCTCACATCGATTGATCGATGTAGGTCAGAGACAAACTCTGGACCTCACTGTGAGACATCAATCTCTCAAGTAGAGACACTTTGATCGACCGATGTCTAGAGTTTTCAGAAAACTTTTTCTAAAATGTAATAAAATTATTGTTTTCATTTGTACATGCTTCATATATGTTTATTATGTTGTCATTAAGTGTTTTTGATTAATATAATAATGTCTTGTGACTAATGTGTCCTAGAAGTTTCTAAAACTTACAAAAAAGGGCAAAAGTGGTCTTTTGAGTTCTTGTAGGTACTCAACACGGTGAAAATGATTCAAGGACTTCTTTATCTCCTATTTAATATCACAAACATGTTATTATATTTATTTCTAAACATCGGGTCATTTTTGGAGTTTTCTCTCACCAGGGGCATTTTGGTCTTTTTACCCCTAGTTTCGTCATTTTACTCAAGGAATCGCTTGAGTATCTCTTATTATCTTTATTATGGAGTTTGTTTATGGTATTCTTGAAGATTATTTGGGGTTATTCTACTGTATTCTCTTATTTGATGATATTATCGACGTAGTGGGAATGTGACGGTATTCGATGTCACATTCTATTTTTTCTTGAAGATCTTCTTATATATGTTATTGGAGATTCTTATTCATCATCTTGTAGAGATTTTAAGGGTATTAATGGTGTGAAATGCATCACGACATACACGGAGTAAAAGTGTGGGAATTTTAGATTATGTGTTGACATATCTTGTCAACTTTTGTCTATTGATTTTTCTTAAAACAAATATGAGTTTGTACACTATATTATCATCTCAAAAGCGTGTATATATAGGTGGAGTTGAGGTCTTATCCATTTTATGACATGTGTACAAGTGGACCAACCAAAAACAAGCTAGTTGTCAAAGTTGACAAACTGGAAATTTTATCTTAAACCCAACGGTCACAAAAGCTGAAAATGGGGCTGATTTCTTCAACTTTTCAGCCCTCACATGTCCTATTATTGTGCCAAGGAGTTGCGGGCTTCTTGGAGGCATATTCCCTTCCATATTATCTTCATTTTTCAAGAAATTCCAAGTCATTTTTGAAGACACAAATTGGGCCAATATAAGGATGCAAGGTGGACCAATTATGTTGCTTTATATTGCCAAGTGTACAAGGTGTTTATTTGGCCAACCAATGATGTGAAGAAAACTATGACTTGATGATGAAGATGTTCACACATTGGAGGTCTTATCTTCAATGCCTATTTAACACTATAAATAGGAGGCAAAAGTGAAGAAGAAGAACACACACTTGAAAGAAAAAAGTTGAATCTCATTGTCTTGCTATCTTCTTCTCTTCATTCTTGATTCATCATTTGTATAGACAAGGTGTTGTTGTGATATTTGGTTTATAGCTACATGCCTTTTGTGTCGCATTTGGGAGATTGATTAGCCAAATTTATGAGGCTGCATTAATCGGTGGTAGAGGTATTGCAGCCTAAAGTTGCATAGAGGTGATCGTCCAAGAATTGAATAGGGTTGGTGTTTAACCCAAGGATCAAGCTTGTCTCTTGTTTTATTTATGTTCATTCCATAGTGAAATCCAGGAAAAGGTGTTCCTTGAGACTAGAAAAGGTCACATTGACCGAACTAGGATAATTTTTTAGTGCTCTTGTCTTTTTTACTTCTTTACTGTTTTCTGCCTGTTTTCACTGCAGATTTTACACAAATTCACATGCCTTTAAAAAAAGCAAAACATTTTCAAAATTAGTGATTTTTGGTGGAGTTATACGCTAGACTATTCTATTTCATTTATAACAAGAAGCACTTTATTTGAGCAAAGGAAATAAGTTTTTCAGTCTTGGAATGATAACTGCTCCATTCTAGATGCAATCTGACCAGTTTCAAGGAAACCTACATTATGATTTTATCAAGCATAGTTTCATGTTAAGGCCTTTTGGAAACTGAAAGTAGACATCCAAAGGAGTATTTTGACATAAATATCATCCTTTTTGGCTCAGTAATTAAAGAGAAACATGTTTTCAAAGTTTGGTAGTATTCTGTCCAATTCTGCCTTGATTGACCATCTGAATCTTTTTATTTGTTTGAAGGGTCAAACGATCTTACTTTTGTCTCATTTTTGGATAGAATACATTTAAGACGTTGAAATTAATTTTTGAAAAGTTTCATAGTTTTAGGATTTGTGTACTTTGATTTTTGAATTTTTTAAAAAATGGATACTGAATCTGAGTAGCTCTCAGATTCAGTTTTCAATGGAGATTTTTATTCAAGGGTAGTAGTATAATTTCCACTAACCACTATTCACCCCCCTTCAAGTAGTGTTTACTGTTCGTGTATGGTCCAACAATTGGTATCAGAGCCAAGCCAACACCATTTTATGAAGCGACATCAACACCGTTCTAAGAAGGCAAGACCAAGACACAAGAATTCATAGTAGCCTGGTTATCCCAAAACAAAGGTATATAAAATGGCCATTGTTTCTCACAAAGATGAGTTTAAAGGTAAGTGTACTCAACTCCCTCCTCTTTTCGATGGTAATAATTTCGTTCATTGGAGACTTAGGATGAGGAGATTCTTAATGGCTATAGACATCGATTTATGGTCTATGGCTGAAGATGGGCCGTACATTCCAATGAAAGTTGTACAAGTAAATGGAGTCACACAAGAAGTTGAGAAGTATAAAAGTGAATGGTCATCTGAAGATAAAAAGAAAATGTTCATGAATGCTAAAGCTATGCAATTACTATCAAACGGACGAACGACTTCTGAAGCAGGTTATGTATCAAATTGCACTAGTGCACACAACATGTGGAAATCTTTAGAGTTAAAGCATGTAGGTACTAGCGGTGTAAAAAAGTCTAAAGTAAACACGCTTATGACTGAATTAGAATCGTTTAAAATGTTGCCAAACGAATACGTAACATGCATTTGAGGATCAATAACATTTTCAATTCCCTTGAAGCTTTAGGTAAACCATTTATCAACAACGAAAAGGTTCAAAAAGTGCTATGGAGTCTTCCTGCTGAATGGGATCCAAAGGTGACAGCAATCGAGGAGACAAAGTCAATAACTAAAATGGATGAATTGATTGGTTCAGTAAGGTTATACGAGGTAAAATTGAACCAACGAAAGTCCGACTCATCAAAATCTACCGATAAGACTATTGCTTTCAAAACAACTATGTCACATATAAATAATAATGATGAAAGTAGTAGTGATAGTGAATTAGACGATGATTTAATATTGATAGCTAGAAAACTTAAAAAAGTTTTTCAAATGGCCAAATAAGAATGGAAAACAATCTTCTTCTTATTCCTCTTCTCAACTTAAGAGAAATAATTCGAATAACTCTAACAATAACAAGTGGTATAACAAAGGACTAAAATGCTATGAATGTTAGCAAAAAGGACATATCCCTTATGATTGTCCGACAAAGAAAAATAGAAATAATAATAATAATAAACAAGTCAAAGATAAAGAGGCGCAAAGACCCAAAGCAAAGGAGTCCAAGGCGAGAAGAGTCAAAAGGGCTATTAAGGCGAGCACATGGAGCGACTCATCCAACTCAAAATCAGAAAATGAAGAAGTTCAAATCTGCTTCGTATCCAACAAGGTAAGTTCTTCAGTTGACATAGATTTTGATAGTGAAATGTCCTTTGGTGAAATGTATGAAGAATTCTTAAAGATGCATGCTCATTGTAAATGATTATTTAAAGAAAAGAAGAAACTAATTGAAGAAAATGACAAGTTGAAGATGTCCAACCTGGAATTTTTCCATCAATTAGAATCTTTGAAACAATAGTCTACTAATACTCTTTATTCTGTAGAGATTAAAATTGAATCATATAGGAATAATGAACAAACATTAAAAATTTAAAATAGCATGTTAAAATCTATGTTAGATAATTGTGAAAAAGAAATTTCTCAACTTAAATTATCTAAATTAGACTTAGAAAAATGTTAGAACAGTTTAAATCCGGAAGCAACATGTTTGATACACTCATATAATTACAAAAATATGGAATGATAAAACAGGGTTAGGATATAAAAAAGAAAATGTCAAAGTAGATAAAAAGACTAAATTTGTTTCATCAAATAGTAAACAACCTTATAAGGCAACTAAAATAAATTCAACTTTCCTGCTACTCCTTCAAAAATAAAATTGCAGCATGCACCCCTAAAAGCGAATAGGCAAAACTTTGCATGTAGAACACATAGAAATTACGCCTATATGTATACAAATGTGTCTAGACAAAATAAAACGCAACCAACTTATTATAATGCATATAGAAATAAACATCGATAATTCTCTTATTCTTTTTATAGGAATGTATATGACTATACATAAATAGCACCATATAAGAAACAAAATCATATGCCTTATACTCACTATCAAAGCCAGCCAAAATATAATGCGTAAAAACCAAGATATATTGTTTATGACAATGTATCATCTTTCAAATGGAAGGTCCACGTACATGTTAATCCGCTTTATTCAAGTTAGGCTAAATATGTGCCAAGAAGGTACATCTAAGTTTGGATACCCAAAGGGTATATAAACAAGGATGTTTCCTCTAACATTCAAGGACCCGAGTAAAGGATACCTAAAACTTTGCTCCATTGTAGGTAAATTGCAAAGAATGCAAGAAGGAGATAAAACCAAAGAATCTAAAGACCAAGTGATTTTTAGATAGCGGGTGTTCAAGACACATGACTAGCAACCCCTCACCGAACTGGAGCAAATCAAGAATGGAAACATTAGATGACAACAACCAAGGCAGGGTTATTGGAAAAAGGACAATTGGGGACCCTAACAAATTTCAAATACGAAATGTGTTGTTAGTAAGTAATCTTTCATATAATTTACTTAGTATTTCACAACTTATAGATTCCGGTTATTATGCTTCATTTCTTCCCACTTCTTGTGATATAAAAAATGATAAGGGAGAAATTGCACTAAAAGGAAATATGGATGGTAACATTTACACTCTATCACTAAATAACATGTTAGATGCTAGGATTAAGTGCTTAGTATTACATGACTTAGATGTGAACTTATGACATAGGTGACTAGGTCATATAGGGATTTCAACTATTGAAAATTATCTAAGAAAAGTCTAATTAGAGGAATCCCTAAGTTAGACTTTGATAATTTTTAATTATGTGAACCATGCATTAAAGGAAAACATATTAAAGAAACATCAAAACCAGAACATGAAGTGAGTACTAGTCATGTACTAGAATTGCTTCACTTAGACTTATTTGGTCCAAGTAAGACAAGAAGTCTAAGTGGACACTACTATGTGCGTGCTAGTAGATGATTGCTCACAATACACATGGACGTTGTTCTTGACACACAAAGACGATGCTCCATTAGCAATCGAAAATCTTATTAAGCAACTTGAAAATCTGCACGAAGAAAATGTTAAAAGAATTAGGAGTGATAGAGATGGAGAATTTAAAAACAAAGAAGTAGTTAAGTTTTGGGAATTATATGAAATAAAACATGAATTCTCACCATCTAGAACACCATAACTCAATGGAGTTGTTGAACGCAAAAATAGAACCATACAAGAAATAGCTATGACAATTTTATGTGAAAACAAAGTACCTAGATAATTATGGGCTGAAGCTATTAGTTGTGCTTGTTATACAATAAATAGACTTTCTATTAGAAAGAGATAAAATAAAACACTTTATGATTTATTAAACAATAGACAAACTAAGGTATATTATCTTAAGAGTTTTTGGATGTAAGTGCTTTGTCTTGAACACTAAAGATAATCTAGACAAATTTGAACAAAAGTCTATTGAATGTATTTTTATTGGCTATTGAACTAACTCAAGAGCATATAGGTGTTATAATCCAACACCTAGAAAGATAATTGAATCCATGCTTGTGAAATTCAATGAGAATGCATATTTTGAATCTAGTGATAAAACTCAACATAAACAAGAGAGTAATGTTGAAAATATGTTTGATGCTGATGACTTATTATGTGGAGTCCCGCACCGACTCGCCCGCGTACGGTGCACCCGCCGTACTTCACTACGGAGAGTACAAAGCGTCATGCATAACATGCGGAAGTCCATAACTTATGAATGGACCTTCATGTTAACACTTAACATGGTAGTAAAATTTAGGCAGAATTAAAACTTTAGAATAAACACGCATTCCGAAATGTTAAATCCCCAAAACATTAGTCCCACAAAACAAAGTAAAACCGAAATCCCAGGTTCCAACATAGTTTATAGTACAAACATCATATCAGCACAAAAGTCCTTAAGAATGGTCTTCTCCTGTCTCCTTGACTACAGGCACAGCACTCTCGGCTCATCCTTGATCCACTCAACCTTAACATTCTCTGGCTCTGGGGAAAAATAAAGGTATGAGTGATACAAATTACACAGCAAGCATACAATAAACTACCATGAAATAAATAAACAATAATAACATGAACGGAAAACCCCAAAGTACCTCAAATGTTAATTCATACCTGACCTTTAATTCTTGATCTGCTTGAAGATATAGCCTAATCATAATTTAAGTAATATCATACTGACAATATCATATTTCTTCCTAAAGTAACCGTTTTAACATGCAAAGTGCACATGAAATATGCAAGATGCAATGCATGATGTCATGTCGTGTCAAAATCATTATTTGGCCCCATACGCAACGTATCAGAAAATAGAGTGTCAGATCACTTAACTCCGGATCTGAACGGGGCCAGAACATGTCATCAAGCCAAATAACCCCGGCTCTAGGACGGGTCCAGAACAATCATCAGGCCGATTAACCCTGGGCATGTATCAGGTCCAGAACATATCATCAGACCAATTATTATTTAAAGGTCCAGAACTTATCATATAATCAGACCGATTATCCCCGGGTCTGGAATCGGGTTATGAGCATGCTTAGCTGGCAAGGAAGTCATAAAACATTTCTTTTGAAAATCATGGGACCATAAACAACTTACATGCATAACAAAAACTTGCTTGCTTGGAAAGAGCTTGTGTGTATACAGAAAACTTAGAAAATCAGATTCATGATGAACATGATCATGCGTGATACAGGGGAAGAAATGCAATGCAAGTAGTGGCATAAATCATCTTAAAAATTTACTTAGAACATGACATAGACATAATTCGCATGAGCTGGAAATTTTCCAGAATTTATGTTCTGATCATGGAGCCTCCAATATAACGAATCAGGCCTATTTTTATAATTTTTTGCCTTACACGTGAATAATGGGGTCCTATCTACATGCCATAAAATTTTCGTAACGTTTCAAGATGAGTAAGACCCTTAAATCATTAAGTTACTAAAAAATGTACTGCTGAAACCAGCAATTCAGTACCCATCTTTTCCTTAATTTCGAAGACCATAAAATCTTAATTAATTTGGGCCAACACCTGGAAAACACAGTAAACACATCAAGGAGTAATTTACATGGGTCCAACAGTTCATACATGTCAAAATTCTCAAGACTTAGGCCTCCTAACTTATTCCATAATTCTGCCATGTTTTCCAGTTTGGTAGCGCCAACTTTTTAATTCATTAATTACCCATCAAAACAATAGTTCCAAGTTGATTAATTTACATGAACATGCTCATCTATGTCTTAAGTAATTACCATAAAAATTCCAGAGCAATCAAATAACTTTAAAGGGGTCATTTAATTATTTTCCCAAAATTGGTCACGTTCTGATTCAGGAGTGACTAATTTTACTAAAAATTCTATTGTGGCAAAATCATATGTCCTTTAACCGAAATTCCAACTCACGGACTTAGTAAACATACAAGTCTAGCACCCTACCTTAAATCAGCTCATTTGCACGTTCCTAAGGTCCATTTTGAGGTCACACAACACGCCACAATAAACTATCCTGCTCCAGTAGTTTTGTCTTTTGTCACTTTTTCATGTCAAGTATTTACCAACTAACTTATTCTTATAAAATAACTTATTAGCCACTAAATACACCCCGTTAACATGAATATTCCAGATTTCATAACTTTTATTAAGTCACATACGTATCACCCCAAAACAGTTTGCAACTCTCACATAGCATTCATCACTCTTGCTCATTTTGCATTTTATAAAGTCTACCCTTGGTAAACCTAATTCATGCATCATCTAGCTACCCTAACAGCCCATTTTCTTTTGACAAAAAGGAGTCATGTCACCTTTCAAATTGGGTACAAATATACTCATGTAACAAATCATTCAAGCATGCCAAAACAACTTTGTAAAATCACATATAGTACACACGCCATTTCATACTCCTCATGCTTCACTCAAAATCTATTCTTTGCCAAGAATCAATTTTCTATTCCATACATCATCCTAGAACAACCCTCATATCATATTGTATGTAGGCAAAGAACTCATCTTTAGAACAATTATTCACATGCAAGCCACTTTCCTTAAACAACCACTAATATCTTTTGCTTAACACTTAGTAGCTTCAACTAAAATTCATATCTTAATAATAACTAATCATTCCAGTCAGTAACTCCTTAAATAAGTCATGAGAGTCTAGAGTATATTTGCCTCTTTGGATCTTAGAGCTTCCTTCTAGCTTGAAACTTGTTTGAAACAAAGTGAAGTTTCCTCCAACCTCTTCCTAATATACACGGTTTTGGAAGAATAGTGAAGATAGATGTTAGTCATTATTTAATCATACAATAAAGCTTAGTTTGAGCTAGATTGTCTTACCAATTTGAAGCTTGAATGGGGGTTGAGATGAATCCAACCCACTAAGAAGCTAACCTCTCTTAGTATCTTGAAAACTTTCACCTGATGACCATTTGGAGGCCACGGTTTCAACAAGAAAGGAAGGTGCCGTGTGAACTTCACCATTTGAAGTATGGAATTCACTTAGGAATGTTAATATGTAACTTACCAAGACAAGACTTGAACTTGAAGATGGTTCTTGGATCTCCTTGGCTCAAGGTTGGCCGTGTGAGAGGAATGAGGGAGGGATTGCTCAAGTGTGTAGGGAGAGTCTTTGTTCTTTTTCTTTTTGTGAGTTCTTGAATAGTTGAATATAAGATAAGATTCTCTGACTCTTGGATATAGTTTTTCCTTCAATGGCTAAGGTGTAGCCGTTGGAAACCTTAAGGAATAAAGAGACTTTTCCTTTGCATGGTTTTTCTCGTTAGGGCTTACTATCATTACTAACTTGAGTTACTTTTGAGGTGTGGTTAAGATAAAGTAACTCTAGTAAAGGTTTAAGGTGTCTCTTGGCTTTTACCATGGTTAACCAGCGGTTGGAGCCCTTTAGCATGCTCCATCATGCTTTAGTGGCTTTTGAGGGTGTTTAAATGAAAAGTTACTAAGTAGTTGGAGAAGAGGTTAATGGTAAAGTTGATCCCATAATTCCTCCATTTTCTTGTAACCCACGGTTTTAGTGAGTTACCCATCCTTAAAATAATATCATATTATGACTACTACATGCATAAACTACTTCATAATATTGCTTTAGTAAGCATTTAAAGTGAGTAGTTGAGGCCTTTTAGCAAAAGTAGTCTCATGTCCCCTGATTATGTCTCTTAACCGGCGGTTGGGGGAAGGGAAAAGTAGTACTTTTTCCTCTTTTACCTTTTTAATCTCTATTTAGTAGGATACTAAATGCTAATGTAAACTTTTCATGCTAACTTTAAGAAGACTACTAAGGGTTAGTTGGCTTGTACGAGGAAACCCTATTATAGTAATAATCTTTTGAGGGTAAAGCTGTCACCTCACATACTTCATAAGACATGCTTGTGTCATTTCCATTTTTTCTTATAGAATTTACCCTAAGGACAAATAATTGAAGCAGTCGTAATAAAACTTAATAAAATGTACTTGAAGGATCCAACCTTTCATTTATTCATTTATACAAGTCTCAAGTACAATATGGTTTTTCGTTGGGGTACAACATTCCCCCTATTACAAGTTTCGTCCTCGAAACTTAAGAGTGCTAATAAAAAAGGTACGGGTATAAACTTCTCATGCTTTCTTCTGTTTCCCAAGTAGCTTCATCAATCGAATGGTGCTTCCATTGCACCTTAACCATAGGAATAGATCGTTTTCTTAGTGCCTTTTCTTTGTGGTCAATGATCCTCTCCGGCTCTTCTTCATATGTCGTGTCGGCTTCAACTTTCAAAGGTTACTCGTCAATGATATGACTAGGTTCATGTAACCGACGAAGCTGAGGTACGTGAAATACATCGTGCAATTGAGACAGTGATGGTGGTAGTGCTAGCCGGTAAGCGACTTCTCCAATCTTTTCAAGAATCTCGTATGGTCCAATAAACCTTGGGCTTAATTTCCCTTTGATACCAAATCTTTTAACTCCTTTTGATGGCGACACCTTCAAGAACACCTTTTCTCCAGCTTGAAATTCCAATGGCCGCCGCTTCTCGTCTGCCAAAATCTTACTTCTATCTTGGGCCGCTTGCAACCTTTGCTTGATGACCATTACTTTTTTCTGAGTCTGTTCTACTAGGTCAGGTCATGTGAAAACTTTATCTCAGATTTCATCCCAGTAAAGTGGAGAGCGTCACTTTCTCCCATATAGTGCTTCATAAGGAGCCATTCTAATAGATCGATGATAACTATTATTATAGGAGAACTCCACTAGCTTGAGACTCTTGTCCCAACTTCCTCCGAATCCAATGTACAATTTCGCAGCATATCTTCCAGTGTTTGGATGGTTCTTTCCGATTGACAATCCGTCTGAGGGTGAAATGCTGAACTCATTTGTATCTCGGTACTCATCGTTTTTTGGAAAGCTGTCCAAAATCGAGAAATAAAGCAAAGGTCGCGGTCACAAACAATGCTCATGGGTACTCCACGCAGGCACACAATCTGATCAACATACATAGTAGCCAACTTCTCCATAGCGGCTTTGATGGTAATAGCCATGAAGTGAGCAGATTTTGTTAAACGATCGACTACCACCCAAATAGCATCATGTCCATTCTTTGTCCTGGGCAGGTCAGTGACGATGTCCATAGTAATATGGTCCCACTTTCACTCGGGGACTTCAAGAGGCTGCAACAATCAAGCGGGTCTCTGATGTTCCGCTTTCACTTTCTGACAAACCAGGCATTTCTCTACGAATTCCGCAATTTGCCTCTTCATGCTATGCCACCAGAATTTTTGCTTTTTTTATGCCAACTCTTTACTCTCCATTCGACGGTGGAACTTTTAAGAATCGCTTTCTTACCTGTTAGAAATCCCAATGCTTTTCGTCGGCCCTAAACTTTGCTCCTGTCTCGGGCCACTTTCATCCTTTACTTGATCATCATCGCTTTTCAAGTGTTTGTTCCGTTTTTATCCTATGGCACATAAGACAGAATAAAGTGTCTATCTAGTCCCCTTAGACTGTTCAGCTTATCTTCGAGGTCACATCCGAACTTATTCTTAATTTTCTAAAGGCGTTACCATAACCCATCTCATATCTTAAGCACTTTCAATCCTGATACTATGTACCGATAACAATATTCATTACAGGGTTAATAATGTATACAACATGATCATGAAATGTTAAGATTTCTTTCTTTCCATAAAATATGCAAAACGTGGTAGAGTCATTAACTCCAGAATGTAAATCATCAGCTTTTTTCTGTAAACGTCTTTTCTATAAACACGTGATAGTTATCTTACGTATGAAACTGTATCCCACCGTATTCGAATAACTCCCATAAAGTACATACACGATGACCCGTACATTAATCTGAGAATGTACTCTCGTAGACCGGTGAAGCCAATCCTTCATCAGGTATCCACCCAACTCGTCCATCTTGTTGATATGTTCCCCTACGTAACAATCGAACTAGAATCATGGTTCCTTCTTTGAAACTTATGTCCCTTCATGATATTTCAACTATTTCTCCTTCCTCATAGAATCTGTGTTTTCTCTTTCAAGACATGAAATGAATAAAGGTATCATTGTTTGCTTTGTTCATAAAAAAATTTGAATTATCATGCTATGCGAGATCCCGCTAAATCATAACGTCACTGCTACAGTGTGTTAGATATTCCCAACTTATAATTCTTGATCTACAGCCAACCGTACCATAAACATCATATCAGACTCTCCAAAACAACCCGTAACTCTCCCATAACATATTTCATCATCTTACAATATTTATATGAGTTCATCCTTAAAGATAATACCAACATACAGGCTAGCTAAGCAATTTATCTGAGTTCCGAACAATATACAACTTGTTAATTACTTACTTGAAGCTAGTCAAATAGATTATCAATTCTAAACACCAGGCGCTTATCTGACTGTTGAGAATCTATAAAACAAGTTTGTAACGTATTCTAGCCTTCCCACTTCAGTTGTGCTACTCTAGTCGTCTTCCTTGGCCACATACTACTGACTATGTAGAAATCTTTCCTATGGTTCCTTATCACATTGCTCTAACTCGATCTTGGCACGACCATTTATAAGCAAAGTAGAACATAGGTACTTTATATTTAAATTGGGTAGTTAGACGTACTTGTTTACGGTTTGGATGTTTCAGGAATCTCTGGATCAATCATTCTTTGGTCTAGATTGGTGTTCTTGGTTGCCTCTTTGTTAGCCCTATGTGGATATGGCTGCCACCTTCTACTTTGTTTCTTAATACGCTCGTTAAGTCTCTTATTTCGTTCTTCCATTAGCTTATTATTGCGTTCCGCTTTATAGCAGTCCTCCAACAATTCGTCAAAAGTTCTTGAATATGCCTTGACCAGCCAAATCTTGATCTGGGGGTCTAAACTACGCATGAACCTGATCACCTTATACTTTCTGTCTTCCATAATCAGGGGAGCATACCGACCCAATGTAGTGAACCGATGAGCGTACTCTGAGACAGTGGTGTCTGGCCCTTGTCTTAATGTATCAAATTCTTCAATCCTCTTTATGATCAAGTCCGGAGAGAGGAAAAACTCACAAAATTCTTCTGGAAATTTTGCCCAAGTTACCGATCGAGGTAGTGGCTGGATACTCGTCCTCCACCACTGGCTGGCCTTACCAATCAGAAATGGCCGGACAATTCGTGCCCTTATCTCATCAGGCACATGTACCAACAAAAAGTTACTTTCGACTTCGTTTAACTATTTTTCTGCCTCCTCCGATCTAGACTCCTCGCCAAATCTCGGAACATATGCCTTAACTAGCTGCCGATAGTAAAATCCACGACTTCCCAGGGGTGACAGTGATGATGTCATTTCACCGGGCCGTGATGCCATCTGCACCACGGAGTGTCAGATTTTACTCAAGGTTAAAATATCCAGATAAGCGACATAATTTAGTTCGTAATCCAATTGAAATTCAAGTGTCATGCAAGAAGATACGATACAAATCAAATTCCACGACATATAAAATTTCATCGACTAGGGCTTCATTATCAGGTCAAGGCCCTAATTTCTAGTCTAAGTCGTCTTAGTCTAAGGTCAACTCTCTTCTAGGATCGTGACTTAGGTCTAAGGTCAAACTTAGATTTCTAAAATCATAACTTAATTCTATATTCTACCCGAATCTAGAGCCTCAGCTCTGATACCACCTGTGGCGCCCCACACCGGCTCGCCCGCATACGGTGCACCCGTCGTACTTCACTACGGAGAGTACAAAGCATCATGTATAACATGCGGAAGTCCATAACTTATGTCATGGACCTTTATGTTAACACTTTTATGGTAGTAAAATTTAGGCAGAATTAAAACTTTAGAATAAACATGCATTTCGAAATGTTAAATCCCCAAAATATTAGTCCCACAAAATAAAGTAAAACCGAAATCTGAAGGTTCCAACATAGTTGATAGTACAAACATCATATCAGCACAAAAGTCCTTAAGCATGGTCTTCTCCTGTCTCCTTGACTACGGGTACGGCACTCTCGGCTCATCCTCGATCCACTCAACCTTAACATTCTATGGTCTGGGGAAAAATAAAGGTATGGGTGATAAAAATCACCCAGCAAGCATATAATAAACTACTGTGAAATAAATAAAGAATAATAACATGAACGGAAAACCGCAAAGTACCTCAAATGTGAATTCATACCTGACCTTTAATTCTTGATATGCTTGAAGATATAACCTAATCATAATTTAAGTAATACCATACTGACAATATTATATTTCTTCCTAACTTAATCGTTTTAACATGCAAAGTGCACATGCAATATGCAAGATGCAATGCATGATGTCATGTCATGTCAAAATCATCATTTGGTCCCATAAGCAACGTATCAAAAAACAGAGTGCAATGCATGATGTCATGTCATGTCAAAATCATCATTTGGTCCCATAAGCAACGTATCAAAAAACAGAGTGTCAGATCACTTAACCCCGGATCTGAACGGGTCTAGGACATGTCATCAGACCAATTAACCCTGGGTTTAGGACGGGTCCAGAACATATCATCAGGCCGATTAACCCTGGGCCTGTATCGGTTCCAGAACATATTATCAGACCAATTAATCCCGGGTCGGGAACGGGTCCAGAACTTATCATATCATCAGACCGATTAACCCCGGGTCTGGAATCAGGTTATGAGCGACCGATTAAGCCCGGGTTTGGAATTGGGTTATGAGCATGCTTAGCCGACAAGGAAGTCATAAAACGTTTCTTTTGAAAATCATGGGACCATAAACAACTTACATGCATAACAAAAACTTGTTTGCTTGGAAAGAGCTTGTGTGCATACAGAAAACTTAGAAAATCAGATTCATGATGCACATGATCATGTGTGATACATGGGAACAAATGTAATGCAAATCGTGGCATAAATCATCTTAAATATTACTTAGAACATGACATAGACATAATTCCCATGAGCTGAAAATTTTTCAGAATTTTCGTTCTGTTCATGGGTCCTCGAATATAACGAATCAGGCCCATTTTTATAATCTTTTGCCTTACACGTGAATAATGGGGTCCTATCTTCATGCCATAAAATTTTCATAACGTTTCAAGATGAGTAAGACCCTTAAATCATTAAGTTGCTAAAATGTGTACTGCTGTATCCATCAGTACAGTACCCATCTTTTCCTTAATTTCGAAGACCATAAAATCTTAATTAATTTGGGCCAACACCTGAAAAACACATTAAACACATCAAGGAGTAATTTATATGGGTCCAACAGTTCATACATGTCCAAATTCTCAAGACTAAGACCTCCTAACTTATTCCATAATTCTGCCCTGTTTTCCAGTTTGGTAGCACCAACTTTAATTCAGTAATTACCCATCAAAACAATAGTTCCAGGTTGATTAATTTACATGAACATGATGATCTATGTCTTAAGTAATTACCATAAAAATTCTAGAGCAATCCAATAACTTTAAAGAGGTCATTTAATTAGTTTCCCAAAATTGGTCATGTTCTGATTCAGGAGTTACTAGTTTTACTAAAAATTCTATTGTGGCAAAACCATACGTCCTTTTACCAAAACTCCAACTCACGGACTTAGTAAACATACAAGTCTAGCACCCTACCACAAATCAGCTCATTTGCACGTTCCTAAGGTCCATTTTGAGGTCACACAACACGCCAAATAAACTATCCTGCTCTAGTAGTTTTGTCTTTTGTCACTTTTTTGTGTCAAGTATTTACCAACTAACTTATTCTTATAAAATAACTTATTAGACACTAAATACACCCCGTTAACATGAATATTCCAGATTTCATAACTTTTATTAAGTCACATATGTATCACCCCAAAACAGTTTGCAACTCTCACATAGCATTCATCACTCTTGCTCATTTTGCATTTTATAAAGTCTACCCTTGGTACGACTAATTCATGCATCATCTAGCTACCCTAACAGCCCGTTTTCTTGTGCCAAAAAGGAGTCATGTCACCTTTCAAATTCGGTACAAATATACTCATGTAACAAATCATTCAAGCATGCCAAAACAACTTTGTAAAATCACATATAATACACACGCCATTTCATACTCCTCATGCTTCACTCAAAATCTATTCTTTGCCAAGAATCAATTTGCTAGTACATACATCATCCTAAAACAGCCCTCATATCATATTGCATGTAGGCAAAGAACTCATCTTTAGAACAATTATTCACATGGAAGCCACTTTCCTTAAAGTAAGATCTTTTGCTTAACACTTAGTAGCTTCAACTAAAATTCATATCTTAATAATAAGTAATCATTCAAGTCATTAACTCCTTAAATAAGTCATGAGAGTCTAGAGTATATTTGCCTCTTTGGATCTTAGAGCTTCCTTCTAGCTTGAAACTTGTTTGAAACAAAGTGAAGTTTCCTCCAACCTCTTCCTAATATACACGGTTTTGGAAGAATAGTGGAGATAGATGTTAGTGATTATTTAATCATACAATAAAGCTTAGTTTGAGGCTAGATTGTCTTACCAATTTGAAGCTTGAATGGGGGTTGAGATGAATCCAACCTACTAAGAAGCTAACCTCTCTAAGTATCTTGAAAACCTTCACCTAATGACCATTTGGAGGCCACGGTTTCAACAAGAAAGGAAGTTACCATGTGAGCTTCATCATTTGAAGTATGGAATTCACTTAAGAAGGTTAATATGTAACTTACCTAGACAAGACTTGAACTTGAAGATGGTTCTTGGATCTCCTTGGCTCAAGGTTGGCCGTGTGAGAGGAATGAGGGAGGGATTGCTCAAGTGTGTAGGGAGTCTTGGTTCTTTTTCTTTTTGTGAGTTCTTGAATAGTTGAATATAAGAGAAGATTCTAGGACTCTTTGATATAGTTTTTCCTTCAATGGCTTAGGTGTAGCCGTCGGAAACCTTAAGGATGAAAGAGACTTTTCCTTTGCATGATTTTCTCATCAGGGCTTACTACCATTACTAACTTGAGTTACTTTTGAGGTGTGGTTAAGATAAAGTAACTCTAGTAAAGGTTTAAGGTGTCTCTTGGCTTTTACCGTGGTTAACCGGCGGTTGGAGCCCTTTAGCATGCTCCATCATGCTTTAGTGGCTTTTGAGGGTGTTTAAATGAAAAGTTACTAAGTAGTTGGAGAAGAGGTTAATGGTAAGTTGATCCCATAATTCCTCCATTTTCTTGTAACCCACGGTTTTAGTGAGTTACCCATCCTTAAAATAATATCATATTATGACTACTACATGCATAAACTACTTCATAATATTGCTTTAGTAAGCATTTAAAGTGAGTAGTTGAGGCCTTTTAGCAAAAGTAGTCTCATGTCCCCTAATTATGTCTCTTAACCGGCGGTTGGAGGAAGGGAAAATTAGTACTTTTTCCCTTTTTACCTTTTTAATCTCCATTTAATAGGATACTAAATGTTAATGTAAACTTTTCATGCTTACTTTAAGAAGACTACTAAGGGTTAGTGGGCTTGTAAGAGGAAACCCTATTATAGTATCTCCAAGACCCTTATGGCCGAGATTTATGAATAAACTTGGGAGGGTAAAGCTGTCATCTCACATACTTCCATAAGACATGCTTGTGTCATTTCCATTTTTTTATAGAATTTACCTTAGGGAAAAATAATTGAAGCAGTCATAATAAAACTTAATAAAATATACTTGAAGGATCCAACATTTCATTAATTTATTTATACAAGTCTCAAGTACAATATGATTTTTCGTTGGGGTGCAACATGTTACTTGAGCATGTACTTGTGATCATCTAGAACCAACCTCCCTGAACAAGACATGCATGAACCCTTAGTTGAAATAAATCCAGAAATTTTACTATTGGAAGATAATACATCTAACTTACAAGATGTTCCAATTGTATATGAGAATGTTCACACAAATGAAACATTTGAACAAGATGAGGGTGAATCTAGTCAACCTAGAAGTTGGTGGCTTATAAAAGATAAATATAAATACCCTAAAGAGTTAATCATTGGTAATCCAGGTGATGAGGTTAGAACTCGTAGAAACATAAGTCAAGCTGAAGGACATAGCTTAATCTCACTCTTAGAACCTAAGAATGTTAATGAAGACTTAGGTGATATATCATGGATAGATGCCATGCATGAAGAGTTAAACCAATTTACGTGAATGTATGGGGTTTAGTACCTAAACCCGAACATAAATCCATAATAGGTACAAAATGGGTATTTATGAGCAAAATGGATGAACAAGGTAATATCACAAGAAAGAAGGCTAGGCTAGTCGCTCAAGGTTATAATCAACAAGAAGTAATAGGTGAAGAAACATGTGCACCCATTGTACGACTAGAGACAATTAGATTATTACTTGCTATTGCAAGTTTAAGTAATATAAAACTCTTCCAAATGGATGTCAAGAGTGCATTCTTGAATGGATACATCCAAGAAGAAGTTTTTGTCAAACAACCCCCTGGATTCGAAGATCCAAAGAATCCTAATCATGTATACAAGCTTAAGAAAGCTTTATATGGGTTAAAACAAGCTCCAAGAGCTTGGTACGATAGATTTACAAACTTTCTTATTGCAAATTATTATCAAAGGGGGACCATAGACAACACATTTTTTCTAAAAGGAAAAGATAATGATTCATTGATAATCCAAATATATGTAGATGGCATAATCTTTGGATCAACCAACCCTACCTTAGTAAAGGACTTTGAAGAATTTATGAAGTCAGAATTTTTAATATCAATGGTAGGAGAATTGAATTATTTATTAGAACTACAAATCAAACAAACCCTCAAGGAATCCATATTAGCCAACTTAAGTATGTCAATGATATAATTGAGGAGTTTGGCTTTGAAGAGTTGAAACCAACCCTTACTCCTATGAGTGTTACCACCAAACTAAACAAGAATGAAAATTGAAAACCTTTTGATGACACACTCTATAGGTCTATGATTGGATCACTATTATATTTAACTACATCAAGACCTGATATAATGCTTAAAGTGTGTATATGCGTTATGTTTCAATCTTGTCCTAAGGTATTACATTACAATGCGGTGAAAAAGATATTTAGATATCGTAAACACACACCTCATTTAGGACTTTGGTACAATAGAACCCCTAAGTTGGAATTGTATGCGCATAGTGGTGCTGATTACGGTGGTTGCAAAATAGAAAGAAAATCCACTAGTGGGACTTGCCAATTCATATGTACCTACTTGATTTCGTGGTTTTCTAAGAAACAAGCTAGCTGAAGCCGAGTATATAGCCTTAAGGTTATGCACTACCCAAATACTTTCGCTTAAACAATAACTTAGTGATTTTGGCATTAAAATGAATAAGATTCCAATTTTCTGTGATAGCATGAGTGCGATTAATCTTTCTCAGAATCCGGTACTTCATCCTAAGGCCAAACACATTGAAGTTAAATATCATTTCCATCGAGACCATGTTCAAAATGAGGCTATAGTCATAAACTATGTAAGAACTGATCATCAGGTTGTTGATATTTTTACTAAACCCCTTAATCAAACCACTTTTGAAAACTTACAAGCCAAGTTAGATATGGTGACCTAAGATACAATTGAATAATTATATCTTTTCCATGATTTACAAAATAAAGGAGAATATAGAATAAAAACATGATTTTAAATTTTAAGTCATGATTCCAAGGTTGAATAATAAGTTAAGTTCAATTGGTATAAGTTTTAATTGGTGTTAAATTTGCTTGGAGCATAGGTTAAGGGGGATAGTGTAAGTTGAGGGGGAGCACATATGTTAAAAACATGTATCTAAAAAGAGTTTTGAAAGTTTGAAAACAATTGGTATAGGATTGGTGAGGTTTTCAAAACAATTCAATTGGTATAAAATTTGTGGATATGTGATAAACAATTGGTAAAGAGCTGTGATATTAAAATCATATGAGGTTATTTTAAAAATCATCCAAAAGAGGGAGAAATTGAGAAATATGTTTGGATAATTTTCAAAGTCATGATTTTAAGTTTTACATGTCATACAAATGCCACACACAATGTTACAAATGATAAAGTGTTGAAATATATCAAATAAGTGACAAAAAATTACATTGTTATCTCAGGTAGGAGACATCGACCAATCGATGTATACATCAATCCCTACATCGATCGACCGAAGTAAGGCAGTGGAAAAACCAGGACCTTACTGTGAGACATCGATCTCTAAACCTGAGACACATCGATCGATTAATGTATACATTGATCTCTCACATTTATCAATCGATATGAGTCAGAGACAAACTCTGAATCTCACTGTGAGACATCGATCTCTCAAGCAGAGACACTTCGATCGATCGATATCTAGGGTTTTTAAAAAATTTCTAAAATAAGATAAAATGATTGTTTTCATTTGCACATGCTTCATATATGTTTATTATGTTTTCGTTATGTGTTTTTGATGAATATAATAATGTCTTGTGACTAATGTGTCCTGGAAGTTTCTACAACTTACAAACAAGGGCAAAAGTGGTATTTTGAGTTCTTGTAGGTACTCAACACGGTGAAAATGATTCAATGACTTTTTTATCTCCTATTTATTATCACAAAGGTGTTGTTATATTTATTTCTGACCATCAGAGTCATTTTCAGAGTTTTCTCTCACCAGCGGCATTTTAGTCTTTTTACCCCCAGTTTCGTCATTTTACTCTAGGAATCGCTTAAGTATCTTATTATCTTCATTCTGGAGTTCGTTTATGGTATTCTTGAAGATCATTTGGGGTTGTTTTATTACATTCTCTTATTTGATGATATTATCGACGGTAGAAGGATATGTGACAATATTCGATGTCACATTCAATTTTTTCTTGAAGACCTTCTTATATATGTTACTGGAGATTCTTATTCATCATCTTGCAGAGATTGTAAGGTTGTAAATCGTGTGAAATTCATCACAACATTCAAGGAGTAAAAGTGTGGGAATTTCGGATTATGTATTGAAATAATCTTCTCAACTTTTGTCTATTGATTTTTCTTAAAACAAACTGAGTTTGTACACTATATTATCAGCTCAAAAACGTGTATATATCGGTGGAGCTGAGGTCTTATCCATTTTATGATATCTATACAGGTGGACCAACCAAAAATAATCTAGTTGGCAAAGTTGACAACTCGGAAATTTCTATCTTAAACCCAACGGTCACAAAAGCTGAAAATGGGGCTGATTTCTTCAAAATTTTCAGCCTTCACATGCCCTATTATTGCGTCAAGGAGTTGCGGGTTCCTTAGAGGTATATTCCCTTCCATATTATCTTCATTTTGCAAGAAACTCCAAGTCATTTTTTAAGACACAAATTGGGCCAAGATAAGGATGCAAGGTGGACAAATTATGTTGCTTTATGTTGCCAAGTGTACAAGGAGTTTATGTGTCCAACCAATGATGTGAAGACAAATAAGACTTGATGATGAAGATGCTGACACATTGGAGGTCTTATCTTCAAGGCCTATTTCACACTATAAATAGGAGGCAAAGGTGAAGAAGAAGAATACACACTTGAAAGAAAAAAGTTGATGCTCATTGTCTTGATAATCTTCTTCTCTTCATTCTTGATTCATTCTTTGTATAGCCAAGGTGTTATTGTGATATTTGTTTTATAGCTACATGCCTCGTGTGTCTCATTTATAAGATTAATTAGCCAAATTTATAAGGATACATCAATAGGTGGTAGAGGTATTGCATCCTAAAGTTGCATACAGGTGAACATCCAAGTCTTGAATAGGGTTTATGCTTAACCCAAGGATCAAGTTTGGCTCTTGTTGTATTTATGTTCATTCCATAGTGAAATCCAAGGAAAGGTGTTCCTTGGGACTGGAGTAAGTCACATTGACCGAACCAGGATAAATCTTCGGTGTTCTTGTCTTTTTTACTTTTTACTGTTTCCTGCCCATTTTCACTGCAGATTCCAAACAAATTTCACATGCCTTTATAAAATAGCAAAAAATTTTCAAAATCTGTGATTTTTGGTGGAGTTATACATTAGACAGTTAGCTTTCATTTTGCAACAAGAATCACTTGATTTGAGCAAAGGAAAGTTTGTCTTTCAGTCTTTGAAAGATAACTGCTCCATTTTTGATGCGATCTAACCAGTTTGAAGGAAACTTGCATTATGATTTTATCAAGCATAGTTTCAGGACAGGGCCTTTTGGAAACATAAGACATCCTAAGGAGTATTTTGACATAAATATCATCCTTTTTTGGTTTAGTAATTAAAGATAAACATGTTTTCAAAATTCAGCACTGTGCTGTCCAATTCTCCCCAGATTGACCATCTGAATCATTTTATTTGCTTGAATGGTCCAACGATCTTATTTTTGTCTCATTTTTGGTCATATTATAGTCAAGTCATTAAAATTAATTTTATGAAAGTTTTGTAGGTTTTGGAGTTGTGTACACTGAATTTTGAATTTTTCAAAAACGGGTACTGAATCTGAGTAACTCTTAGATTCTATTTTCAAAGGAGATTTTTATTCAAGGGTAGTAGTTTAATTTCTGTTAACTACTATTCACCCCCTAGTGGTGTTTACTACAGATGTATGGTCCAACATTATTTTTTTGTTCAGTGATATTATTGACATCAACAGAATATGTGACGGTTTTCATGTCACATTCTATTTTCCTTCTTGAAGACTTTTCTATGTATATTATTAGAGGTTCTCATTCATTATGTTGCAGAGATTCTAAGGGTATTCTCAAGGAGAAAATTGTGAAAACTTTGAACTATATGCTGACACTAGTCTTGTCAACTTTTATTTATTGGTTTGTTCAAAAATCTAAGGTTTTACACTTATTTTCAGATCCAAAATGTCATCATAACAGGTGGCAAAGATGTTTTATCCACTTTATGACTTGTGTGCATGTGGAGAAATCAAATAGAAGCTAGTTGGCAAAATTGCCAACTTGGAAATTTCAAAGTTGAGTACAACGACTATATTGAGTGGTTGGAGTTGATTTTGGAGTTAAATGTTCAGCCATCACAAGGCCTATTATCATGCAAAGAAGTTGAGGTAATCTTGGAGGAATATGTCATTCTTATTATCTTCATTTTTGTTACTGTAGCACCCCGCACCCAGCCTAACCAGATACGGTGCGCCCGCCGTACTTCACTACGGAGAGTACCAGGCGTCAATCCATAACATATCGTAGTCCAGAATAAAATAGGTGGACTTTAATGCTTACACGTCAACAAGTAAGCATAACCGAGACAGAATAAAAACTTTTCAAAATAAAAGCGTCTAAGCAACCATCATATGTCTTACAAACATGTTCGCAAAGTGCGGAAAATCAAACATCAATGTTTCCAACATAATTCATAAAAGTTCATCAAAACAAATCCATCATAGCAACCATCCTTAAGTCATCCTCCTCTCGCTCTTCTACGGATAAGGGACCCTAGGTTTGTCTTCAATCCATTCGACCCTATTTCCTGCGGGTTCTGGGAGGAAAATTAAGGGGTGAGTGACAATGTCACCAGCAAGTAAACTATAAATAATCATGAATTAAATGGAAAGTACATACAAGAACCGAACCCCAAAAAAAACTCGGTTTAGAAACATACATGACCTTCCATCCAATATCCATAAGCTCATAACTTATATATAAAAAAAATCATAACTTAGGAGATATCAAGTCATAACATCTTAGCCTAAGCAATAGTGTAACAATTATTCGATTAACCATTAAATGCAACCTGCATGAGTATGCACAAGTGATGCATCGTGATAAACATGATGACAAATTCTTCTTTCCTTTCTTTCTTTCAAAACATCATCGTCAATAAAAAAGAGAGTGTTCAGATCTATTCTATCCGGATCTGAGGCGGTCTTATTCTTCTCTTCGAATCTATTATTTCCGGATTCGAAAACGGTCACATCATCAATCATAGTAATCAGGTCTATTTTCTCCGGGCCTGTATGGTCATAATCATCATAATCAGGTCTATTCTCTCCGGGCCTAAACGGTCATAATCATTAGATCAATTAACCCCGGATCTGGAGCGGGTCCTGCTGGCCAGGAATATACGGTACCGAAGGAAAGCGTTATTTTCAAAAGGGAATCATTTCTTTAAAAACGCTTCTTTTCATCATTCATTGTCATAAAATCAGTTTCGTAAATCATGTAAGTGACGATGATGCAATGTATGACGTGCACTATGCAATTCGTGACAAAATGCGTCCTATACATACATGTATGTTCTTATTCTTTAGGCTAGAAAAATTTCCAGAATCATCATTCTATTAGTGCGGCCTAAAGACCTCATAATTTAGGCCATTCATCATGATTTATTAATACTCATATGCATAAGGGTGTCTTTTCTATTCGCCATAAAATTTTCGTAACGTTTTGATACAAGTAAGACCCTTAATTTATTTAATTACCAAACAGGGTACTGCTGAATTCAGCAGTGCGATACCCCTCTTTTACCTTTCTTTTAAGCCCAATAAGTCTTATTTAATTTGGGCCAAACCTGGAAAAAATACTGCAAACATGCCAATAGTTATGGTTCATGAGCCCAAGCCGATTAAACCGGTCTAAATCAGGAGAACAAAGTCTCCCAACTTGTTTCGTAATTCTGCCCAATTTTCCATATTAGTAGTGCCTACTTAATTTCGGTGGTTACCCCTTAAATAATAATTTTCAAGGCGAATAATTTAGATGGATATACTCATCTATGTCCTAAGTAATTGTCATAAAATTTCCAGAGTAATATAATAACCTTTAAGGGGTCACTTACTCACTTTCCCAAAAACGGTTACATGCTGATTCTGGAGTGACCAGTTTTACTACGAATTTTGTTGTGGCCAAATCGTAAGTCTTTCTTCAAAAATTTCAACTCGCAGACTTAGTAAGCACATAGGGCTAGCATTCTACCAAAAATCAGCCCATTTGCGTATTTCTAAGGTCCATTTTTGGGTCAATCAACACGTCACTTAAATTCTGTCCAGTCCAGTAATTCTAGCATGACCAATTTTACTAAAAATCCCATTAAGGATAAACCATAACTTATTTTACCAAAATTCCAACTCTCATATTTACTACATACATAGGGCTAGTGTCATACCAAAAATTAGCTTATTTTAATACTCCTAAGATCTGTTTCCAGGTCTTACAAAATCACATTATTCTGCCCTAGTCCAGTAATTCCCATTTTTTGTCACTTTTCCTCACCAAAAACATTCCAACTTGAGGTATTCTTCATAGATGACTTACTAATCATCAAATACACTTTTTATCATAAACTTGGCAGGTTATAATACATTCTAAAGGTCATCCATAATTTACTACAAAAACATTTTTGAGGGTTACACATAGCACACCTTGATCTTGCACATTTTGTCCATAGAAAATCTAGTCTTGGCACATCTAGTGTATATGCACCATACCCCCAAAGCGTCCCATTTCATACACATAAAAGGGCTTAAATTTCATTTTCATCACGAACTTATTATACCAAAGTCATAAAACATACAACCTACATACATCCTTTACCCCACAATCACAATCTTTAACAAGAACAACATTTACCCACATCTTGCCATCCAACCGTCCCTCTTACATAGTAAAGAAGAGAGCTTTGCCACATTTAGCTTAGACAAGCATCATATTCATACTCAACAAGGGCAAAGAATCCACCTTTGAAATAATCTCAAACATGCAAGCCACATTTCTTAAGGAATCCGAAAGTTCATTCTTCAAACTTAACATTTTATATCTAAGATTGAAACTTAGTAACATCTAGACATTCAAGCACATACTTTCACACACAAGTCATGAACATTTATAGTGTACTTGCCTTTCTTAGATCTTAGGCCTTGCTTGAATATTTGTTGAACAAGAAATGCCTCCTTCCACCCTTTTCCTACCATACACGGTTGTGGGTGTAGGGATCCTTGTTAGCCACTATTTCATGACACATATAACTTAGCTTGAGGCTTAGATGGTCTTACCAAAGTGATTCTTGGAGATTGAGATGATCCCAACCCACCAAAGGTCAATCTTCCTTAGCTCTTCAAAATTCTTCTCCTAGTGACTCCTTGAAGGTCACGGTTCACACAAGAAACAAGGGTATCTTGTGAGCTTCACCATGTGAAACATAGAACACTCTTAAGGAGTTTAGAGTGCACTCACCTAGACAAAGTTTGCACTTGGATGAGTCTTGAATCACCTTGGTTTAGGTTGCTGTGTACCTTGAGGGGAGGAGAGGAAAAGACCCTTGTTCAATGATAATTTCTTGAGGAGTTAGTAATGTAAGGATGGTTTAAGAGGCTCTTAATTAAAAGAAGGAGGTGTTGAGAAAAACGGGTTTGAGTGATTTCTAAAAGCATGATTTAAATAATGTGTTACAAAGAAATGCATGACATATTTTATTACATAACACGTTGTTGCATAAAACTTGCCTTATTTAGTCCATATATAATGTTGCCGTACTAACGAGCCATGAAGCTTTAAAGCTTACATCAAATAGCAAACATTTGTTGTGTTTGAACTATTTTCAGGTGCCATCATTAATGAACTAAACTAGTTCATTAAGTGAAGTACTTAGTTAAATTAACTAAGTAGTTCATTAAAGGAAGCTACATTTGTACAAGGCACAAAGGCAACAAGACTAAGAAAGGAAAGTCTCCTCCTCCTCTCACCACACTTATATGGCACGCCTATACATACATAAATATATATATTTTCAGATTTTTTGAAAAAGACACATACACATGCATTCCAACATACTACCGACACGTTATATATTTTACGTACGTATGTTAACGTCACACCACCATACTTAACTCATATTTATGAGTATATTCAGGTCTTATAATCATGGTGATAACAAATTAAATACGACACGTTAAAAGGTTCTAAACCGAAAATTGTCGTATCGGGCGAATGCCGAAACTTCGCCAACGTGTCACGTACTTGCCATAAATAGATGGACAGCCCCTATACTTCAAAAATACTCAAAAATTTCGTGAGTATGATGTTATGTGCAGCCATAAAATCATTCCATGTTGGCACACACAAATCACCCCACATTAAGGCCAATTTGTGGAGATTCCAATTTAAATTTTGTCACATGCATATGGAGTCACTTTAAGACCAGCCAAGTACTGAATATTAAAGTTTATATTATGTATATTATGTGTAACATAATATATATAACATGTGCAAAAAATTTGGAATTTAATTAGAGAAAAATCGGGTAATCGATAAACATCGAAAATTTGGTTTTCTACGTACACAACCCATGGAACATTTTTGGCACATCATACGACACGTATCTAGACACTTTTTACATATTTCATACATCTCAAAGTGTTCTAGAAAATTAATTTAAGGGCTGATTGGAATATATCATGTGTGTATTATTAAATGTGCACTATTTTACAAAATTTGCAAAAATAAAATTCAGCACATGCACAAGTTATTATACACGCCTAATACCATCTTGTTGGAGCAAATGTGGAGCTTTTTTGGTATATTGATTGGTCAAGAATGAAGCATAAAAAGTTGGTGACATAAAGGAAGGAGCTACAAAAGGTAACATTTCAAACAATGTCACATTTGTAACACATGCTGAAAATTTCAGCATGTGTGCTTTACAATGGACGAATTTTAACTCTTGATGAACCATACTTTACCATCTTGAATCATGAGGATTAATTGAGGATGTTATGGTAATGTTTTGAATTGATTATGAAATTAAAATGGTGATATTTTTAATATCACACATGCTGAAAATTTCAGCATGTGTGTAATGCATAGTGGCCGATTTTTAGGTCACATTGGGGTCTAGTTTTTATTCCATAAATGATGAGAATATTGTATACTAAATAGTGATTGAATTATCTTATGATTTCAAGAAATAAATCAAAGCAAACTTGGCAACATTTTGAATAGAATACAAATGTTTCACATGCTGAAATTTCAGCATGTAAAGTGTCATCATGGCCGAATTTTTCATGCCCTTTTGGAGTTATTTGCCTAGTTAATTTTGGGTGATAATCTTGTGAGTTATGACAACTATTTTATGATGATTTTGGCACATGTGTTTAAGTGTTATTCTCAGATTTTCCTAGTCATCAAGTGATGACAACATTCAACCAATCAATGAGTGCCAAGTAAGCAAAAGTTAAATGATCATCCAATAAGGAGGTGCCAAGCAAGATCATGTCACAATGATGCCACATATTCTCCCAAGGACTTAGAAGATAATTTTCAATAGGAGAAGGACCCAAGAGGGGGCGGCCAACATTGTTAAAAAGAGGAGAAGAAAGCCAAACAAAAGCAAAACAAGTCTCACAAGTTCAAAAGTGCAAAAAGAGTATTCCATTCCCTTCCTCTTCTACATCTTTCTTTCTTCTCTCTAAAAGCCTATTGTACTTACATTCATATTCTTGAATAGGCTTATCTTAGACCACCACACATTCTTTATCTTTGTAAAATATTGATCAAGGTGTGATCAATCTTCAATCTTGCAAGGTGGTGGTGTTCGTGTGCATTGTATTCAACATACAAGGTTTGTAAAGGGTTGGAGTTGGTGTGTAACTCCATCAACCCTGTGGTAAGGTGTTTTTGTATTGTGTGATTAGTGTGAGCCGAGGAAGGTGTTCCTCGAAGACTGGAGTAGGTTGTTTATAACCGAACTAATATAAAATTCTTGGTGTCATTTACTTTCAGCACTGATTTTCTGTTTCAGCACTGTTTACTATTTTTAATCACGTTCGTAAAAATAGTAAACAAATTTCACAAATCACGAAACTTTCACGAAATATAGCCACACGTTCTAAGGTTCTTTTGGAACAAGTTTCAACCCTTTTGGACAAGTATAAGTCATCCAAACGTCCAAAGTTCTGAGACTAGTGCAGTCTGATTTTCAGGCTTTTAAAGGTTGAGACTTTGATCGTATTTGACTAACTTCCCAAAAGAATTTTTCAAAATTGTTTCAACCCATTTAAACATAACATATAAGGGGTTAGTGGTTAAATCAGTCTACCGTTTCTGGCAGATTCGCGCAATCTGACCACCAACGATTTTTCAAGGGGTTAGAGGTTGTATTTTAATCTGAAAATTTTAAGAGATACTCATAACATCTGAGGATAAGTTCTCTCCAAATTTCGGAATTTTGGAAGACCTGCAACCTTGGTTTCAAAACGTTTCAAAACTGGTCCTAATAATACAAACTGTTTTCAGAAGTTGGGTTTTTGGTTTAAAAAAATTTTAAAAACCACATTTTCCGCACCCACTATTCAACCCCCCCTTCTAGTGGTGCCTTTCAGATCCTACGATTGGCATCAGAGCGCAGGAACACTCACAACAAAAGGATTCAAAGATCTACGTGAGATGGCATCCACTAGCTATAATACCGTGCAAGAAGTATTGTCAACCATAAGGCCTC
Source organism: Eustoma russellianum (assembly GCA_036186865.1). Lineage (NCBI taxonomy): Eukaryota > Viridiplantae > Streptophyta > Magnoliopsida > Gentianales > Gentianaceae > Eustoma > Eustoma russellianum. Next base: position 11,077,319 of record AP025063.1, on the reverse strand, counting down.
CTCTCTTTGACGGTGAGTCTTTCGTTCAATGGAAGGTAAGAATGAAACTTTTCTTTATGGCAATTGATATTAATCTTTGGTCAATTATAGAAGATGGTCCATTTGTTCCATCAAAGTTATCCACTGTAGATGGAGTCACATTAGAGGTCGTTAAGCCTAGGCAAGAGTACACTAATGATGATAAAAAGAGACTAAGCATGAACGCTAGGGCTATGCAGTTACTTTTAAATGGACTAAGTAAAAGTGAATCAAGCTATGTTTCAAATTGTTCTAGTGCACAAGAAATATAGAGAATACTTGAAATGAAACACGAAGGCACTAGTCAAGTAAAAGAGTCCAAGATCAACATGCTAATGTCCACACTCTATTCATTTAAATTATTGCCAAATGAATCTATTGTTGATATGAATCTTCGCTTGACTAACATCTACAATTCTCTTGAGTCTCTTGGCAAAGCCTTTACTATGCAGGAAAAGGTACAGAAAGTCTTGCGAAGCCTTCCATCCGAGTGGGACTCTAAAGTAATGGCCATAGAAGAAAGCATAGAGACTAAATCGATTAAGATGGAAGAACTAATTAGATCACTTAAGGTATATGAAAACAAACTCGCTTTAAGACATTCTGAGTCTATTTCTAATAATGATATATGATAGTGACATAGATTCCGATGATGAGGACTTAATCACGATGGCTAAAAGATTAAGAAAAATATTGAGAAAATCGATTAAACATAAGTCTACCTCATCTAAGGATCATAAAAATAAAAATAGGGAAATAAAGTGCTATGAATGCGCCAAACTTGGACATCTATCATATGGCTGCCCTAATAAAGAAAAGCAAACAAACAAATACCCTAACAAGGATCGGAACAAGAATAGACTCGTCTCAGAACCTAAGCAAAGGAGAAGAGCCTTCAAAGCCTCTACTTGGAGTGACACATCCGACTCTGAGACTGATGATACAGAAGAACACAAGGCACAAGTATGCTTTACATCTAAAGCATCAAATGAGGTGTCTTCCGACTCTGATTCCGATTCTGAATGTTCTTATGATGACTTATTTAGTCAATATTTAGAATTGCATAAGTTTTCAAAGACTCTTGCAAAAGAAAAGAAGCGATTAATTGAAGACAAGAAATTGTTAGAATCTTCTAACAAAGATCTTGTGACTCAATTAAATGATTCAAAAGAAGAGTCATCATGCATTATAAATTCATTGAAGTCTGAAATTTCATCATTGACATCCGAGAACATTGAACTGAAAACCGAGATTTCAAACTTGAAATCAAGGAATACGGATGTAGAGAAAAAGGAGAAACAATTTGACACGGGAACAAACATGCTAGATCACATCATTTATTCACAAAAGAATGATAGTGACAGAACCGGACTAGGATACATTGAGAAAAGTAAGTCACTAAATAAACCAACCAAATTCATTCCATCTAAGAAAATAGATGCATCAGAGACATATGTGGCATCTAAGAAGACGCATAGACCTTTTCCTATGACATCTCATCGTGCTTCTTCTTCACATCATGCAAAATATAACTATATGTCATATAGATATGAGAAGAAACAAGTGATGCATATGCGACACTCATATCACAAAAATGCATCTAGATCACGTCCTGTGCATGCAAACCGAAATACATATCAAAAACAGAAACCATACTATATGCATGATGGGATTCTTGGCCAAAGGCCAAACGCATTTGCCCTTAACATATATTATCTTGCGTTCACATAACCTTTCTCACCTTTTGGAAGACCTAGAAAGGTCACCTAAATTTGGGTACCAAAAGGGACATTTTCAAAGGGTTGAATAAATAACTCTTAAGAACGCATCTTTGAGATTATTTAAAATGCATGATTTCTTTTCATCTTTACATGCATTTTGATTATCTTTCCAAAATAAAGGGGGAGAGAATGCATGATTTAAGGGGGAGAGAGAAACTGATGATTGCATAAATCAAGGGGGAGCGGTTTGAAATTTGAAATTCAAAATTTGAATTTATGCATAATTGAAGGGGGAATGATAAGATTTAAATCATGTATGTAGGTTATTTTGAAAATCATCAAAAGGGGGAGATTGTTGAGAAAAAGGGGTTTGAGTGATTTCAAAATGCATGATTTAAATAACGTGTTACGAAGAAATGCATGACATATTTTATGACATAACACGTTGTTGCATAAAACTTGCCTTATTTAGTACATATATAATGTTGCCGTACTAACGAGCCATAAAGCTTTAAAGCTTACATCAAATGACAAACATTTGTTGTGTTTGAACTATTTTCAGGTGCCACCATTAATGAACTAAACTAGTTAATAAAGTGAAGTACTTAGTTAAATAAACTAAGTAGTTCATTAAAGGAAGCTACATTTGGACAAGGCACAAAGGCAACAAGACTATGAAAGGAAAGTCTCCTCCTCCGCTCACCACACTTATATGGCACGCCTATACATATATAAATATATATATTTTCAGATTTTTTGAAAAAGGCACATACACATGCATTCCGACGTACTACCGACACGTTATATATTTTACGTACGTACGTTAACGTCACACCACCATACTTAACTCATATTTATGAGTATATTCAGGTCTTATATCATATGATATAAGTCATGGTGATGACAAATTAAATACGACACGGTAAAAGGTTCTAAACCGAAAATTGTCGTATCGGGCGAATACCGAAACTTTGCCAACATGTTAGGTACTTGCCATAAATAGATGGCCAGCCCCTATACTTCAAAAATACTCAAACATTTCGTGGGTATGATGTTATGTGCAGCCATAAAATCATTCCATGTTGGCACACACAAATCACCCCACATTAACGCCAAATTGTGGAGATTCCAATTTCAATTTTGTCACATGCATATGGCGCCACTTTAAGACCAGTCAAGTGCTGAATATTAAATTTTATATTATGTATATTATGTGTAACATAATATATATAACATGTGCAGAAAAGTTGGAAGTTAATTAGAGAAAAATCGGGTAATCGATAAACATCGAAAATTCGGTTTTCTACGTACACAACACATGGAACATTTTTGGCACATAATACGACACGTATCTAGACACTTTTTACATATGTCATACATCTCAAAGTATTCTAGAAAATTAAATTAAGGGCTGATTGGAATATATCATGTGTGTATTATTAAATGTGCACTATTTTACAAAGTTTGCAAAAATAAAATTCAACACATGTACAAGTTATTATACACGCATAATACCATGTTGTTGGAGCAAATGTGGATCTTTGTTGGCATATTGATTGGTCAAGAATGAAGCATACAAAGTTGGTGACATAAAGGAAGGAGCCACAAAAGGTAACATTTCAAACAATGTAACATTTGTAACACATGCTGAAAGTTTCAGCATGTGTGCTTTACAAGATGAACCATACTTTACCATCTTGAATCATGAGGATTAATTGAGGATGTTATGGTAATGTTTTGAATTGATTATGAAATTAAAATGGTGATATTTTTAACATCACACATGCTGAAAATTTCAGCATGTGTGTAATGCATAGTGGCCGATTTTTAGGTCACATTGGGGTCTAGTTTTTATTCCATAAATGATGAGAATATTGTATACTAAATGGTGATGGAATTATCTTTTCATTTCAAGAAATAAATCAAAGCAAACTTGGCAACATTTGAATAGAATACAAATGTTTCACATGCTGAAATTTCAGCATGTAAAGTGTCATCATGGCCGAATTTTTCATGCCCTTTTGGAGTTATTTGCCTAGCTAATTTTGGGTGATAATATTGTGAGTTATGGAAACTATTTTATGATGATTTTGGCATATGTTTTAAGTGTTATTCTCAGATTTTCCTAGTCATCAAGTGATGACAACATTCAACCAATCAATGAGTGCCAAGTAAGCAAAAGTTAAATGATCATCCAATAAGGAGGTGCCAAGTAAGCAAGATCATGTCACAATGATGCCACATATTCTCCCAAGGACTTAGAAGATAATTTTCAAGAGGAGAAGGACCCAAGAGTGGGCGGCCAACATTGTTAAAAAGAGGAGAAGAAAGCCAAACAAAAGCAAAACAAGTCTCACAAGTTCAAAAGTGCAAAATAAGTCTTCCATTCCCTTCCTCTTCTACATCTTTCTTTCTTCTCTCTAAAAGCCTGTTGTACTTACATTCATATTCTTGAATAGGCTTGTCTTAGACCACCACACATTTTTTATCTTTGTAAAAGATTGATCAAGGTGTGATCAATCTTCAATCTTGCAAGGTGGTAGTGTTCGTGTGCATTGTATTCAGCATACAAAGTTTGTAAAGGGTTGGAGTTGGTGTGTAACTCCATCAACCCTGTGGTAAGGTGTTTTTGTGTTGTGTGATTAGTGTGAACCGAGGAAGGTGTTCCTCGAAGACTGGAGTAGGTTGTTTATAACCGAACCAGTATAAAATTCTTGGTGTCATTTACTTTCAGCACTGATTTTCTGTTTCAGCACTGTTTACTGTTTTTAATCACGTTTGTAAAAATAGTAAACGAATTTTAAAAATCACAAAACTTTCAGGCAATTTAGCCAAACGTTCTAAGGTTATTTTGGCACACGTTTCAACCCTTTTGGACAAGTATAAGTCATCCAAACGTCCAAGGTTCTGAGACTAGTGCAGTCTGATTTTCAGGCTTGCAAAGGTTGAGACTTTGATCATATTTGACTAAATTCCCAAAAGAAATTTTCAAAATTGTTTCAACCAATTTAAATATAACATATAAGGGGTTAGTGGTTAAAATGTCAGAGCATTTGAAGTTACATACAAATAGGAATAATGTTTTTAAATCAGTCTACCGTTTCTGGCAGATTCGCGCAATCTGACCACCAACCATTGTTCAAGGGGTTAGAGGTTGAATTTTAATATGAAAGTTTTAGGAGATACTCATAACATCTGAGGATAAGTTCTCTCCAAATTTCAGAATTTTTGAAGGCCTGAAACCTATGTTTCAAAAAGTTTTAAAACTGGTCCTGAAAACAGAAACTGTTTTCAGAAGTTGGGTTTTTGGTTTAAAACAATTTTAAAAACCACATTTTCTGCACCCACTATTCAAACCCCCCTTCTAGTGGTGCCTTGCAGATCCTACAAGAGGAAGAAGCCCTTTTTGATTAGGGGGTGGCTGGCGGGTTAATCATGAAGGGAGGGAAAATCTTTTCATGCGCATGGTCCTCATTTAATGTTTAACCACAATTCACTTTTTGGGTTAATTAAGAGTCTTGAAGCCACTTATTTGCTCAATAAGGCCTCATGGCCGAAAGTATGTGTATGCACTTATACATATATGGGTTCATCTCTATTGCATCTTATCCATGATCATAGCTTACCCATTTTCCTATCTTAATATATATATATATATATATACGTATTGGTGTGTTTAAAGTGTATTTTCAACTATTGTCCTTTTAAATACACTTTTCATGGAACTAAAATTCCTTGGGCCACTATTACATCATAGGCTGCCATCTATATGTATATAAATATGACACACATATATCCAATACCACGCATGCGTGTATATATATATATATTTATATTCATGAATATATCATGTAAACATGCTTTCCACAAGAATGGAAATTATTAAACCAAAAGTGGCTAAGGTTAGTGGTGAAGTCCTCTTGGTTCACCCCAATGGATAAGCCGGCGGTTAAGGGTCTACCCCAAAGCTCATTTACTCCTTAATCATTATACCCCTTCTTAATTCTTAAGCTACTTTTTGCAAAGTTTTTATGGTGGTTTAAGGAATCATCATGGTTTACCCATGGTTTAATTCCGGTGGTTAGGGCATATTTAGTAACTCCATCATGCTTGAATCCTTTTTAGTGGGTTTAATGAAAAGGCTACTAGGTAGTTAAAGAAAATGTCAGTAGTAGAATTTGGTCCTTAATTCCCTAACTCCATGCATCCCACGTTGTTAGTGGAACTTTTAATGAGTCACATTTTCTCACAACAACATTATATTGTGACTACATCATACATAACCATTTTCGTTGTTGCTTTCATAAGAACTTAAGTAGTATAGTTAATCTTCCTAGCAAAAGGTGGTCTCCTTAATGCTCCTTCTACCCGGCAGCCTTAATGGGAAAAGGAATACTTTTCCCCTTTTTACTTTTTAAATCTCATTTAGTAAAGCATTAAATTCTTAGTATAACTTCCCATGCTTTCTTTCACCACTACAACAAGGGTTTATTGCTTGTGGTAAAAGGAACTCCACTTTAATGTCCCCATGCTCTATGCCGAAGTTTATGATTGATCTTGGGAGGGAAATCTATAAACTCACATGCTTCATAATTTATACTTGGGGTAGTATACTATTTTCCTTTAATTATTGGATAAACGTTAGTAATTCTTGAAATATTCTCCTTTAGAAATATCGTTCTACTGCATCACTTCATACTAGTCCCAGATATAGTACTATTCTTTGGTGGGGTGCAACAGTTACGACCCGTACCCTCAGGCTAGTTGAAAACAGAACGGAGGAATTTAAGACAGAATTTAAGTGGATCGTTGAACCGCACTTAGTATAATAAGTGTGTAAACAAACCTTAAATAAAGATTTAAGAATTACTAAATTGATGTACAATTTTTATGAGGACTTAAATTAAAAGAAAAAGAAAACAACCCATGAGAATAGTGGAAAAGGACAAAATAGTAATTCCACTTCACTACCCCTTCCAAAAAATCACCCACCCCTTAATATAAGACAAGATGTTCTTGCAATTTTCTTATTCTATTTCCCTTTAATTACTCTCTCTACCTTGTATCTTCAACCAATAACCATTCATGCATGCTCTTACATTCCACTCAAGTAAACTTCCTATTTTTCTTTCTCCTCAGCATTATCTAAATCTCTTACATGCTATGTTTCTTTACCAATCATTTTTCATGCATGGCTCCTTTTCTTACACCATGTAAGAACACCCATCCAATCCTCTATCTTGCATGCTATTTTCTTCCACTAACTTCTCCTAAAACCAAGAATGCCATCATGGCAATTCCCTTATTATGAATTTCAGCCATAATAAAAGTTAGGAGACCAAAATTATTTCTCCCATCAATTTAACCCAAACCACATTTCATTCATTAAACTATATTGTCATTTTTATCTTGCAATAAACCATTACTTTTATTTCAAGAAGAAGTACATTATGCAAGAAGACAAAACATGTTGTCTTACACCTCATTTCCCCAACCAATAACATTTCATGCCTCTTCCTCCAACCAATAACATTTCATGCATTCTTTCACATCACCTTCACTCGAAATAATATTTCTTTATAGGGTCATCATCTATCATGTAAGAAAAGTATGTTCAGGTTCTTACACTTCCAATTTTCCTCCAATCCCATTACATGTAATCTTTATCCCTCTTACCCCACTTCCTAAACAAAAGACAATTGATGATTAACTATTCCTCCAAAGCCTCCAATTCCGATAAAATGGAAGAATATGAGATAATAACCACTCTTACATGATTTAATTCAAACCAATAGAATTTCATGCAAAGTATCTCTTCTACTTCATCAATATTTCACTTTTCCTTACACTTCAACCAAAATGATGACACTTTCACCACCCTTCCCCAAGAATTCTTATTCCTTCCTTTTATATTATTCTATAACCAATTCCAAGACTTACACATTGTAAGACAAATGCCCACTCTAATTACATGCAATTCCTTTTCTCTTCACTCTCCTCACAATCCAAGAAGGATTTCATCACTCCCCCCCTATACCCCTCTCGGCCAAGGGGAATGAGAAGGCATAAGAACTTTCATGATGCATAAACCTCACTTCATTTTATCTTACATTCACTCTCTCCTCAAAATCTTCCACTCTCTCTCTCTTACTAACTAAGACTTCTCCTTCCATTTCCTCCCCCTTTATCCATGAAACTTCAATGAAAGGAGAAAGAAATACCTTCAACCTTCAAGAGAAGTCCAATGCCCATCTACGATACACATCAAGGCCATAACCATGAGCCCTAACAAGAAGTAGGAGGAGTTTCTTTAGCTAGCCAAGTGAGGATCTTCAAGCTTTCAAGGCCGTAACTCTCAATATAGGGGCCAAAGAAGCAATCTTTCTTTAATTAGTGTAAGACTCAAGCTATCAAGGCAAGTATTTCCTCCTATTTTCTTCAAGCAAATTTGAAATGAAAATTAGTGTGCTCACTAACAACTATTGGATCATGCATGCAACTAAAACTATGAACTTTAAGTTTTGATGACATTAATGAAAGTTTGCATGTTGAAATTGTAGATGTATGTGCTCTTTCCTTGAGTACAATTATCAAATATGCCTAGAGTATTAATTTAATTCAACATGCAAGATGGGATTAGACTATCCCTTGCCATATAGCCCGTGCATGCCATTAAGATGACATTGTAATTTTACTTTCTCAACTTGGATGATAGATGGTACACATATGAAGATGAGATGCTAAGGAGTGTACTAAGAATGTTCTTCTTTGTTATTTTAATACATGCATGTCTATCTTCTTCTTATGCATATGTGAAAAAGAGGATTTCCATGTAGATTTAAGGATTGTACTCTCAAGATGATGTAAACCATCCATTTCCATATGCATGTCCAAAAAGATGTCATCTTTGTCATTATAAGTGTTAGTATGTCCATTTTCACTCCCATAAGGGACAGTCCAAGGGCCTCCCATCTAAGCCATGAATTCATCACCATCATCATGATGTGTATCTTGATGATCATGGTCTTAGAAAGGAGAAATGACATAATAATCTCTATTTTCTAGTCTCATATGTGTCATGTTATGAGTAGCATGACAATCATCATAATGTGCTATGTATTATGTATTTGCATGTTAATTTAGTATGATCATTATCAGTGCACCTTCATTTCTATGATAAGGAACATGTATGTATGATATGTTTTGAGCATATGATCATTTAGCATGATTGGCATATATTAGGCCCATTATGAACATCAAGATTGTTATTAGTGTTAAGGAAATTCCCTCTTGAGACACCCCACTTTTGGCCAGGGCATGAAAATAAGTAACTTGATGTATTAGTTATTATTGTAATATATTTTGTATTATGGAATGTAATAAAAAGGAGAAATAGACACAAGAGCCACATCTACATATTACGGAAGTTAAAATATTGGGGCCACATTAATTTCGGCCCAAATGGCCTTTTTGTAATTAGGCTCATAAAGTTCAAATGTTTAATTTATTTTTCATGAGACCATAATACTAGCATAAATTATAAATGTCTAAAATAATTAAAGTCCAATAGGATCCTACAAGAAAAGAAGGAATAAAAATGAATTTGGGTTAGAGGGACTTTCGGCCCTAAGCCCAAGAACCCGACCATTATCCATAAGGTGGTAATCTTGGACCTATCATGTAAATAAGAGTTAAGTATGGACTAGCTTAATTGATAACACGATATGATTTGAATATATAACGTCATGAATATGAAAATCTTTCAAGTCATGATATACGGCCCTAAGGATATAATTTAATTCCTTATGAATATTACCACCATTGGCAACCTCTTAGTTATTACATGTATATTAAAGTATACTGCTACCCACAAAAAAGTCTAAATCAAAGAAGCTAATTGCCTATGAATGATACTACATGACCCTAGAACTACCTTAACTAAGTAAATTAAGAATATGCATGTCCACTTCCTCAACTAAAAGAATTCGTCCAAATCAAGAATAACCAAGAAGATAGCTAATCAAGAGAAGCCACGTCATGCATGTGTCCTCATGTTTTATGTACCATGGAACATGTTTCCGACTCTGTTTTCTGCATGAAGTATTTTAAGTCTGCATGCTTTCACAAGAATTCGTACCGTGAGACAATTGATTCCATACGACTTATGCATGTACTCGTAGGTAAGTGTACACCTTGTCTGTGACAAGGGCTCTGTACCTATCCTTATACGCATGATATGCAAGCTGAGTGTAAGACCTTGCCCGTTGTAAGGGTTCTCTGCCTTTTCTGTTTCATCTACGACGTGCAATATGGAGGGCTGCCTGAATGTCTGGTCCTGGGAGAGGATGTCAGGGGCAAATACGTTATCGCAGAGTGTAACACCCTGTCCGGGACCCGGGATCTCTGCGATAGCGTGTCACCGTTAGTCCTATGTACGTGTGATGTAACACCGTGGTTAGACCATCGGAATTCTTAGACGATACTCTTGGCTACTCGGGGAATCATTTGGTAAGTTGTGGGTACCATTCTCATATCATGAAAAGTGCTGTAGCCACTATGTCATGTCATGTTTATGCAAGTATGAAATAAGTGTTTTCCTTTCAGAAAAGGTTTTCCGCTGCATATGTCAGAAAAGGTTTTCCCTTGCATATGTCATGATCATATCTCATGTACGAAGTAACTTTAAGCCATGAACCTCGAACATAAGACAAGAAATACTACAAAACGACAAGAACGAACCAAAGAAGATTTCACACAAGAACAAAGTAACTATAAGCTAAGACCAGTTTTTTAAGCAGGATAGTATGTTCATTTTACGATGCTTTCCATCTGTGGTAATGATGCATGATATGATACTTGCACTTTTACTTCCGCATGTATATTCAATTTTATTTGTCCGCACATACTCTATGTCTTATTCTTTCTGTACATTGAGTTTATGATTCATTATATTTCACCATACTATATCACCCCCCACCCCCACCTCCACCTCCATGTATGATCCACTTGATGAACCTAGACAAACTACTTGCAGAGCGATTCGTTATCGCTCACCCCATATTTTTATCACGCAGATCCTCGAAATCTTAAAACAGAGTTTATCAAGGACGAGCCCAGGGACTAGATGTATGGAGCTGATTAGTAGCTGGCAAGAACCTCTTTTGTATTTTAGGGATATTCAGCTCTGTATTTTGATATTTTAGTTAAGGATGTATCTATGACACTGATGCGGATGTATTAGTATGTACTCTTGTTAAAGTTTATTTCAGCTTATGTCATTTCGTTTCCGCTTATCGATATATGTTATTACGATTTGTACATGTATGATGATGTCGCCTTGTACTCCTCGTAGTAGAGTACAGCGGGTGTACCATGCCAAGACCTTAGTCCCGAGTGGGGCGCTATAATTTTGCAACAATTTCAAGACAAAAATCGGCCAAAGCAAGAGTGCAAGGTGGATCAATCAATCTTCTTCAAGTTGCCAAGTGTACAAGGTGTTTATGTGGCTGACCAATGATGTGAATACACTTAAGCATTAATGATGAAGGCTATGACACATTGACATTCTTATCTTCAAGACTTAACTCACACTATAAATAGAAGGCAATGTGAAGAAGAGAAGACACACATGAAAGCAAAAGTTAAAGCTCATTGTCTTGCTCTTCTCTTCTCTTCTTTATTGATTCATTCTTTGTGTAGCTAAGGTGTTCTTTTGATATTTGTTGTATAGCTACACTACACATCTCTTGAGTTGTATTTTGTAAGATTGATTAACCAAATTTATAAGGTTACATCAATAAGTGTTTGAGGTGTTGCAACCAAAGTGGCATAGAGGTTCTTTGCCAAGTCTTGAATAGGATTGATGTACAACCAAGGATCAAGCTTGGTTCTTGTTGTATTATTTATCATTTCATAGTAAAATCCAAAGAACACCACTGGAGTAGTCACATTGACTGAACCAGGATAAATTCCTGATGTCTTGTCTTGTTTCTACTTTTCTGTCTTGTGCCCCTTTTTCACTGCAGATTTCATCTGAGTAAATTGCAGTTAGCACCCAAACGTTGGTCACATTTTCCAGTTGGAATTTAATCTTTATGAAACCTCATTTGGCATCCAAACGTGGCCAAAATTGACTCAATTAACACCAAAAACTGGCTGCTGAACTGTTGTAGCCGGTTTCAGCGAATTTTACCGCCAAAATCAATTTTTCCCACCAAAATAACGTCTTCTCCTTCTCTCCCTCCTGATGCAATTGGCTCTCTCTGATTTTCCTTCATAAATTAGCCTCCCAATTCACAAAATTACCCTATATACATCAATATGAATTGAAAATGATGTCCTGGTTTTCGCAGATGAAGTGTATGACAAGCTGGCTTTTGAGATGGATCACATTTCTATTGCTTCACTTCCAGGTATGTATGAGAGAACAGTTACAATGAACTTGTTGGGGAAGACATTCTCGTTGATAGGATGGAAAATCGGATGGGCAATTGCTTCTCCACACTTGACATGGGGAGTAAGACAAGCCCATTCATATCTAACCTTTGCAACTTCCACACCTATGCAGCATCCTGCTGCAACTGCACTTTGAGCCCCAAATTCCTATTACAAGGAGCTTAAAGGCGATTACTTGGCCAAGAGAAGGACCTTGGTTGATGGTTTAAGAGAAGGCAAAGTTCCACCAACCTGCATCCATGGATATTTCTTCAATGTACAAGGTATTCCATACATGTGTTTGACGTTGTCCCTAATGAAAAATCTTCCTCAAATTGTTGCATATTGGGTGATTTTGTGAATTGGGAGGCTAATTTATGAAGGGAAATCAGAGGGAGCCAATTGCAGTAGGAGGGAGAGAAAGAGAAGACGTTATTTTGGTGGGGAAAATTGATGTTGGCGGTAAAATTCGTTGAAACCGGCTGCAGCAGGTCAACAGTCGGTTTTTGGTGTTAATTGAGTCAATTTTGGCCACGTTTGGATGCCAACTGAGGTTTCATAACGATAACTGGAAAATGTGACCCATGTTTGGGTGCTAACTGCAATTTACTCGATTTCATCCACACTATCTGAAACAATAGTAAAACATTTTCAAAATTCATGATGTTTGGTGGAGTTATACTTCAGACTGTTATCTCTCGTTTACAACAAGAATCACTTAATTTGAGCAAAGGAAAGTTAGTCTTTCAGTCTTTCAAAGATAACTACTCTATTTTGGTAGCAACCTGTCTAGTTTCAAGGAAACGTACATTCTGATTTTATCAAGCACAATTTCAGGTCAGAGCCTTTTGGAAACTTAAATTAGACATCTTAAAGAGTGTTTTGACATAAAGACCAACCTTTCTAGTTGGGTAATAAGAGAGATACACGTTTTCAAAATTCAGCATCATCATGTCCAAAACTGTCTAGATTGACCATCTGAAGCTTTTTCTTTGTTTGAAGTGCCAAACGATTTTATTTTTAGCTCATTTTTGGATAGAGGCTAGTCAAGATATTGAAGTTGATTTCTCAAAAATTTCATAATTTTTGGAGTTGTGTATAGTGACTTGTGAATTTTTCAACAACAAGTACTGAATTTGAGTAGCTCTCAGATTCTGTTTTTAAAAGGAGATTTTATTTCAAGGGTACTAGTGTAATTTCTACTAACCACTATGCACCCCTCTCCCTCTACTGGTGTTCATTGCAGGTGTTACGGTCCAACATGTTTATGATTTTGGCTTTCATGAACTTTTGTGTCCTTGATTTAGCATGTTATGACGCAATCATACTCATGTATATGTATCTAGTTCACAAAAGATGTTTCTTGATGATCTCCATGTTTATTACATATATATACACACATGGCCAACTAGAGTTTCCTTAGCCTACTTACTTTATTTTCATGGTTTTCATCATTTTGTATGCTTATGTATTTTATGATGATATTGCAAGTCATTATGTTGATGGAAACTAGTATGCATATAAGCTAGAATAAATATCAAAACAAGATATAAATAAGAGTTGTGAAGAAAAAAAGTTTTATGTGACATATACCATATATATATATATATGTATTCTGCCATAATACAAGATGAAGAGGAAGAATAAATTTTAGTGCATGTCTTATTTATATATATATATATATATATATATATATGTATGTATGTATGTATACATGAAAATGCTCTCTACTGCCGTTTAACCCTACTATCGTCTTCCACGATCGATCACCAGCCATGTAGCCGTTGGGCCTTTCGACCCTGGCACCACGCTCCTTCCTGTCGATTCTCATGGTGGGCCATCTACATAACTGCCTCCCATCAAACCAAAACCTCCTCAACGCTTTAAGGGATATCCATCAATCATATTTCAAGAGGAGGAGGTATTTGCATTACTTTCGCCGTTCCGATATACATTGGTCGGATCATTTTGGAATGGACGCCTAGGTATGGTTGCATTGCAGAAAATGCTTGATTGCATTGGATTTGCAGGGCAAGTTCATGCAGGTTTGTTAGACAAGGCTCATGTTTTGTTACGTTTTGAGAAAGAAGAATATTATAATAGATGTTTTTGTCGTCGATCATGGAATATTTTGGGTTACCATATGCGTATCACGAAATATACCTATGCTTTTGATATGAGATATGATGCACCTATAGTTCAAGTTTGGTTATCGTTGCCTGGTTTGCCTGTGTATCTCCACACACAATCGGCTTTATTTGCAATTGCTTCAATGGTTGGGACGCCTATCCGATCAGATGCAACCACACTGAAAATTTTGCGTCCATCTGTAGCGAGAGTTTGTGTAGAGGTGGATATTTCAAAGGAGTTACCATCAAAGCTACGTATTCAATGTGTGGATCATCATCATTTCCAAACAGTAGAGTATGAAGATGTGCCCTCATATTGTGACAAATGCGGTATTTTGGGCCATAATAAGGATGGCTGTGGGAAGCAAACCATCCAGCCGGATGTTCCAATGTCAAAAAAACAATGGCGGCGAAAACAAAAAGTAGTGCAACCCTAATCAGCATGCCCAGATCCAGAAACTGTTCAGATTTTGAATTCAAATGATAAGAAACCCCTGATATTGTCTGAATCTCCACAAATAATTTCTGCCCATACAAGTGGCGATATCCAACATTCTGATGCCAACCCGTCCTCACCAGCCGTACGTACATTTGCTCCGCCAGGAGATTCGATCCCCACCAACACACAAGATCTGGATATATTAGCCAGCTCTATGGAAGATGCACTAGCAGTAGATTGCGTGCCACAGGCTGATCAGCAACTTTTGCAGGCGGTTTCTGATTTTGAGGCAACAACAATATTCAATAGTCAAAATGAACCAATGCAGCTTCATGATCTCAGACAGGAATATAGTACCATCTCAACTTTATTGGGCCATAAATTAAAACATCGAAAGGATTTCACATCGGATGAGGAATTGCTGTAGCGTATAACTCAACCGTTAGAGGAGGCTCACGATACTGGTTATGTGCCATGCACACGCCATCACAAACGTAGGCCGAACAGTCAGATTGCACGCCCTCCTAGATATATGGTCACTCGCAGTGTTACTCGATCTTCAAACTCCCAACTCCATCAGTCGCAATGAATATTCTCACATGGAATTTAAGGGGCCTTCGCACATCATTTTCAAGGCTAAAACTATTACTTCATCAGCATTCTATACATTTCCTTTTCCTTATTGAGCCACAGCAATCTTCCGATCGAATGGGGCATGTTTGCTTATAGCTGGGATTCTCATCGATGTTAAATGTATGTGATGGATGAGCTTGGTGTTTTGGCATCAAAATCAATTATCTTTATTAACTTCTGTACAGACAGAGCAAGTTGCACACTTGCGTTTCCAGCTGCAACTTTCTGGCAAGATTTTCTGGCATTCTTGTGTCTACGGGAAGCACGTTGTAACCGATAGACAACCACTTTGGTCTTCTCTTCGTCAACATTATGATTCCTCCCGGGAGACTTGGTTGATATCTGGGGATTTTAATACGTTTTTGTCAATTACTGATCACAAAAAAGCTTCAAGACCATCTTTATCCGCGCTTGCAGATTTCAATGATACGACACAGTATGGTGCTTCGCATGTTATCCCACACGTTGGAACAAGATATACATGGCAGGGTGGTCGCGGTTTAGGCAGTGTGTGGAGACGCTTGGACTGGTCCTTTTGTACAGATGCTTTTTACGATCTCTTTCCATCTATTTGATTGACACATCTTAGTCGGACCACGTCAGATCATTGTCCTATGTTGATTCAGTGTACATGTACAGAGTTTGTCGGTCCAAAAAAATTTCATTTTTCGAATGTATGGACTTCTTATTCGGATTTCAATACATTCATGGAACAACTTGGATGTCCTATCCCACAGTCGGAGGAATGCGTGGTTTATGCAATGAGCTAAAATGCTTTAAGAAGGACATTACACACTGGAATAAAACGGTGTTTGGGAACATATATAGTAGGCTAAAACATGCTGAACAAACAACTCGGATATTAGAACAAGCCTACGATGCAAATCCTACCGCATAAGCGGGGCAGGCCTATTATGAGTCTCAAGCAGAATTAACGCAGGCGGCAGCTTAAGGACTGGCATTTTGGAAACAAAAGGCATGTGTCAAATGGTTAAAAGAGGGGGAGGCCAATAAAAGATATTACCATGCACTAGTTAAGGATTAGAGGCGACGGCAGACCATACCACATTCATAAGGAGGATGGAACTCTTTGTGATACACCTGAGGATATCAGTGCAGATGCGATTGATTACTACTCGCGAATGTTTACTACTCAACATATTGAGGATCATACTGAATTTTTGCAATGTATTACCAATCTAGTTACGGCAGATGATAATTTGATGCTCACAAGTCTGCCTTCTATAAGTGAAGCAAGCAGTCTGGGAACTAGATCCAAATAGTGCGGCGGGTCCAGATGGGTATAATGGATGTTTGTTCTGTTCATGTTGGGACGTTATCTCAGCTAATGTACATAAAGCATTTTAGGAATACTTTCTTGGATTCCCACTACCACGTGCAATGGCACATACAATGATAATTCTCCTGCCTATGGGGACTTCACAGCGGACGTTTGAGGATTATCGGCCTATAGCTCTTTCAACTTTTATGAGCAAAATACAAACTCGTATTTTATCCAACCGGCTCAGTTCAATATTCCCATGCATAATTTCACCAGAGCAAGCAGGCTTTCAAAAAGGTAGAGGCACGGCAGAGCAGGTGTTGTTGGGAAATGAGTTGATCCATTGGTTTGACAAAGGCGCAAGACCAGGTAAGGCTCTTATAAAGTTGGATATGGCGAAGGCATTTGATCGGGTAGATTGGCATTTTCTACGTCATATTCTGGACAGGTTAGGTTTCTCACAACATTTTATAAAATTGATCATAAATCATCTAGAAGGAACGCATATTTCACTTCTCATCAATGGTGTTCCATGTGGTTTCTTTTGTCCAACCCATGGATTTAAGCAGGGAGAGCCACTCTAACCACTTCTCTTCATTCTGGCAGCAGAAGCATTTAGTAGACGATTGGAATACTTGGTTGCAAATTCATACATTACCCCATATAACTTGGGGCGAAAGCCGCTGGTGATTTCTCATTTACCATATGCAGATGATTTGTTGATATTTTTGACTGCGGGCAGGACTAATCTAACATGATTCAAGCAATTTTTGACATCTTATGAGCAAGTTTCAGGGCAAGCGGTGAATTGGCACAAAAGCACAATCTGTTTTTCGTCTCACGTTAGTGCCTGGCAGCGTCGAGTTTTATTAAACTTGCTTGACATAAGGCA
This sequence comes from Eustoma russellianum, assembly GCA_036186865.1. Classification (NCBI taxonomy): domain Eukaryota; kingdom Viridiplantae; phylum Streptophyta; class Magnoliopsida; order Gentianales; family Gentianaceae; genus Eustoma; species Eustoma russellianum. The sequence goes on along the minus strand of AP025063.1, from coordinate 11,059,771 downwards.
ATCAAATTTGCCTATGAAGTATTTGGGCTCTTATCTACATAAGGGAATTATGCGGGCTATTGATCGTCATGACCTTCTCCATCATGTGGATGTACACATGGGAGGTTGACAACACCGGATGCTGAGCATGGCAGGTAGGCTGATCTTGATTTGTTCGATATTACCTTCACTTCCTTTGCATCTTATGTCTGATTCAAAGCTTCCCCGAATTATATTAGTCTCCTTGAAACAACATTTTGCTATTTTTCTCTGGTGTCCAAATCGACATCATTTGGTATCTTGGAAGAAACTCTGCTATCCAAAACAGGAGGGAGGACTTGGTGCTAGAACTCTTCATGATGTGAAGGATGCGTTCACTTGTAAGTTATGGTGGTGGTATCACCGTTCACAAAACCTTTGGGGTCAGTATATGCGGTTGCGATATGGAGGCAGGGGGGATTTCCAGCTGCGCCTATATGATTCACCTGGTTGGCATCGAATATTTTCCATTCATCAGTGATGTTTAGACATGACATAATGGGTGAATGGTACACCAATATGGTTATCAAATGCCTATGAGCTCCTCAGGCCTACACGGATGAAGCTGCTATCATATAAATATATTTGGTTAAAAACCCAACGTCCAGCTATTCATGTTTTCCTTTGGAGATTGTTTAATGGCGCATTTCCATTACCAGATACACTTCGCTAGTTCTTAGTCATTATGCCCACAATTTGTTCTTTTTGCCGGCGGGAGAATACGTCAACAAACTATTTATTCTACACTTGCTCTGAAATTCGTGTTGTCCGTGATTACTTCCATTCATTCTTGGATATCACAACAATATCTACCATAGGTTGGAGAGCTTATATATTTTCAGTGTGGATGTCAACACCAAATACATTTTTGGGTGAGATGCAACAAATTTTTGCTGGATACTTATGTGGAATATATGGAAATTATATGCTACTATTATTTTTGATGATTCTGGCTGGTCGCAAAACCAACCGATCCGTGCTATAAAGCATGATTTATATACTTGGGCAAAATCAATAAATGGTACTAAAACAGCTTGTTCTATTAAAAGGCTTATACATCTAGGCTTATCACCACCTCTGTGGTCAAGTCGCATGCGGATAGTACGTTGGCATGCTCCTCTTCAGGAAGGCTCAAACTTAATACTGATGCTACGATGGGACGATGTTTAGCAGGTGGAGGAACTATAATTCAGGATAAAGCAGGCAGGTTTGTACACGCTTATTCCTTCCCACTCAGACATGATTTCCCACTTCGGGTAGAGGCGCAGGTGGTCCTACCGGATATTCTTTATTATGTGCCTAATTTTGGACGAGTCATTGTTGAGGTTGATTGTTTAGAGTTAGTTCAGCTAGTCACTGCCTCTGGTCTATTAGCCCCGGACCTTCATCGCCTGAGATTATTGCTTCACCAACTGTCTATATCACTCACTTATGCTCCACGGGAGGTCAATCAAGTTGCACACTATCTTTCGCAAATGGCAATGGTAGATTCTGCAACAATCTATTACACTACGCTTCGCTCTTTGCCATCTCATATTCGTGGTATTGTACGCACGGATTCCACTTTGCCATACTTTCGCCATAATTCCTCAGATAACCATAATGGGACACACACAAATTAGCAATTGGATGCTTCGGTTGCTTAACATTTTCTTGTATTTGAGTTTCGCACCAGATGTTCTATGTCATTCCTCCAATGATGCAAATATGTACGCTTTTTCCTTCGCCAAGGTTTTATCCACAAGGGTGGTTTTACTTGGCAAGGTTTTAATGCAGCATATCATATATGATTGGAGAATGGCCATCCTTACATCTTTATATTTTCGCTTTTCTTATGATGATGTACACATATTATAATAAGGTATTCCTCCGCCATAAGTGAGGTCTTGTCATAATAAATATCATATTTGTTTAAAAAAATATATCTATATACACATAGAAGTCATTTAAAGGAACATTATACACCCACACGCTCTGGTGATTTTTCACCCCCGACTCTACGATCTCCGTTTTCTGCACTGACATTGCAATGACATCATCAGGGCCAGCGGCTTCAGCTGTCCGGCCCTTCACCGCTGTCCTCACCGGTGATCCATCACTGTCACTCCCCTCAATCTCTAAAAAACAACCTCAGCGCTTCAAAGGCTATCCTTCTATTGTATTTGACGATACTGAGATTTCGGCCATGTTGGCTCCTTTTTGCTACACCCTTGTTGGCTCCTTTCGGAATGGAAGACCAACCATGATTGCTCTCCAAAAGACGTTGGATCGTATAGGTTTTGTTGGGACTGTCTATGCTGGCTTGTTGGATAAATCACACGTACTACTGCGATTTGAGAAGGAAGAGGATTTCAATCGTTGTTTTTGTCGTCGATCTTGGGATATCCTTGGCTTTCACATGAGAATCACCAAATATACACATGATTTTGATCCAAGATATGATGCCCCAATAGTCCTAGTGTGGATGGCACTGCCTGGCTTGCTTGTGTATTTACATAATCAACCTGCCCTTTTTGCAATTGCATCTGTGATAGGGACTCCGATTCGGATGGATGTTGCCACCCAAAAATTGCTTCATCCTTCGATGGCTAGGGTATGTGGAGAGGTAGATGTATCCAAAGAATTACCATCTAAGTTACACATTCAAAGTATTGATCATCACCATTTCCAGACGGTTGTATATGAGGATGTTCCTGATTACTGTGATAAATGCAATATCTTTGGGCATAAACGTGATCAGTGCGATAAGAATGCAGTTGATGCCCAACCTGCTGCAACGACTCAACAATAGCACCCAAAGGCAAAGGATAATGCCCTGTCTATATCTGTTGATCAGCCCCGAACAAAAAATATTTCTACAGATCAGCAAGTTACGGCCCCTAATCCGGCGCAGCCTATCCCTCCTGCTGATCAACCTACTGCTTCTCAAGAATTCATGTTGTTACGTCGATTGTCTGAGGATGCCACTCCTGCTATTCAAGATTTTTCGGTTTTGGGTCGTTCATCTGAGGATACATTGCCAGATCATCCCACATCCATTGTGGCCCCGGAGATTATACATACGACATCAGAATTAGATCTATCGCAACTGCCTGCAGCTTTGCCCGCTATTGATTCTATAAATATTATGTAGACTGAATTACAGACAACTATCTGAGTCTTTGTCTCGACACATGCCTACAATGAAGGAAGGCTCATCAGATGCTGAATTGCTATATCATTTATCTAATCCCATTGCGGAGCCGGATGAGGAAGGTTTTATACCTTGCATTCGTAAGCATAGTCGACATCAACATTGTCAGATTCCACGTCCACCACGTCAGGTTCTTACTCGTAGTGCTACTCGTTCTTCAAATTTAAATCCCCATCTTTCTCAATGAATGTCCTAACATGGAATTTAAGAGGGCTACGCACCTCTTTGTCTCGTTTGCGACTCTTAATTCATCAGTACTCTATACAACTGTTGTTCATCATCAAACCACAGCAGCCTATGACGTGTTTGCAGATACATAACACGCTGGTCCTTTTGCGCATCGTCTACAGCAATGCTCTTATATGTCGTATCATAGACGAGTCATTTATTTTATGGTTTGTATTGTACAGTGTTTTGGTTGCAACAATATAAATATGAATGCTTTTTCCTTTGCCAAGGTTTTATCCACAAGGGTGGTTTTACTTGGCAAGGTTTTAATGCGACATATCATATATTGTTTCCCAGTCACTCTCATTATGTACCTCTACTATTTGTTCTCATACGATGATGTTTATTGCTTTTTTATAAGATGGTATTCCTCCGCCATAAGTGAGGCTTCTTAATAAAGTATATGTTCGACCAAAAAAAAGAAGTCATGTAAAGAATTGCACATAAGGCCAAAATATAGAATAAAGAAATGTATTACATTAACAAAAAATATAAATATGTGTATGCATGTATATTCCGCCGAAATGGCCATTTGGGTATATATGTATATAATCACGACCTAATAACATTTTGATGTTGAATAAATAACTTGGTACATGTATATGAATATAAATATGCATATAGAAAATATGATTACTTTGTGTATATTATTATGAAATATGAAAGCATATGGAAATGAATACTAAATTAGGATTTTAGCCATTTTAACTAAGTGTAAGATGGATATTTTAAGGAAATGTTGATGGAAAAAATTTGGTTAAAAGTGGGCTATTTTGGGACTGTTTGGTCGAGAGTTAGGATGAGAGAAAAGATGGTATATTTTCATGATTTAGGGCATGGATTATGTGCACATATGTCGTTTTTTATGATATGAGGAAATTAGAATGTTTAAGAACATATAGATGATGAAATGCACAAGTAGCTCGAGGCATATGCATACATTTTTGCATTTCATGAAGTGTTTTAAAAGTTCACCCTTCAATATCGATTTATATCGTATAGCCAGATACCTTATGACATGTTTATTGTATGTATATGATCATTTGGAGGCCGTCATAATACCATGTCCGTGTGGTTGGTATTATGTACATATAGTATGTTATCGATGATTGGAGGCTGGCATGATATCGGAACCCAAGGGGGTTGATGTCATGGGCATATAATATGTTTTTTATCGGCCTGAGTGAAACACCTTGTCAAGGACAAGGGATCTCCGGCATATTGAGTCACCGTTAGTTTATGTACATTATAATATAACACCATGGACTCATCGAGATTCATATTTTGTACATGTGACTATATGGAGGATTATTCCGTTACTATGACGATATCATTCGCATGCAAGGTAAAGTGTTATAGCCATCATATGAAAATGCCATGTTTATGAAAATTTTATATCTTGGACATGTTTATGGAAAATGGGTATGAATATCATGTTTTATTGTTCATTTTATAGCCTTGTTTTATGACATCGCATCGTAAGAATATCGCACTTACATGATTCTTATAGGGACTTGATGCATTTAGATGATGATATTAAGTATGATAATTATCTTAGACCTTGATTGAGACTTTAAGTATGGACATGTACAGAAATTGCGTTTATAAGGGCTTGATAGTATAGAATGTTTACTTTTATGATGATGTTAGCTATACATGTTATTTGGTTACATTTATGTTATGCGCTTTATTTATTAAAGTTGGAGATGTGACATGTTATGTTCCTTATTTACACTTTATTATTTTATTATCCCGTCTCCCATGCATGATTCACATGACGTATCTAGACAGACTACTTGCTGGGCAATTAGTGTTATTGCTCATACTTGCCTTATCACATTGCAAAGAACAGGAACACTGACACGCTTTTCATGGAGAACAAACCCCGACTAGATTACCCGTGAGAGAAGAACTATGTCGGAGTTACTTTTCAGAGACATTAGACATTTTGATCATGATGTACTTAGATTATTTTGGGGGCATTGTACATTATGATTTATACGTAGTTATGACGATTTGTATTATATGCATGTCGTATGTTTATCTTTATGTTGTTTTTGCTATATCGATTCTTGATTCATGTCGACATGCACACGTATAGTATCGACGCTTTGTACTTCTCCTAGTAGATTACAACAAATGCACCGTGTCAAAACTCTAGTTCCAAACGGGGCGCTACATATCCAGACACAAAGTTTGATGGATAATTCTATATTGTGGAAGAACGCATTCATAGATTGGTTAACAAACTCCCTCCCATTGTCTGAGCAAATAATTTGGATTGTAGCATTATATTGAGTTTGAACCATTTTGAAGAAATTAAAAAACTTTTCATGCACTTCAGATTTATTTCAAAGGAAGTATACCCATGTCACGTGAAAAAAATCATCTATGAATAACAAAAAATATTGAAAATGACTAGTATTAGACATAGGTGCAGGCTGTCACACAACAGAATAAACCAAGGAAGATTTCTTGTCAGCGCGGGTATTATTTGATTGAAATGCAACTTGGAGATTCTTTGCACCTATGGTGTTTTATTTGTAAATAAACTGCAAATAGGAATTTAAGATAGCTAAAAGATGATGACTAAGATGGCGGTGTCATAGCCACAGTTGTCGATATACCGTCCCATGATAAAGCATAGACTGACCCTTTTGGCCTGCCCCATGAGCGTAATATAGGCCTCCTTGATCAATATTGTGCTCAATTATCTCCTTCATATGAATATCCTACAAAAGGCAAAAATCAGGATATATAAGCACTACACAGTTGAGATCCTTCGTCACTTGACTCAACAATAATAGCTTTGAAGACAATGTAGGGACATATAAACTACTCTGCAAGTTTAACAGCGTTGAAAGAGTAATATGTTGAGAAAAAGTGTTTAAATGATTTACAAATGAATGATTTAAATAGTAGGAGTTTACGAAATACATGACAAAATTATTATTTGACGCGTTTATGTGATATACATGATTCATATGTTTATATATATTGTGGTCATACTAACAAGCCATGAAGCATTAAAGCTTACATCATATGGCAAACATTTGTTGTATTTGAACTATTTTCAGGTGGCGTAGTTGATGAACTAAACTAGTTCATTAAGTGTTGTACTTAAGTTAATGAACTAACTAGTTCATTAAATGGAGACATATTTGGTGGAAGCTACATGGCAACAAATTTGGAAATGGAAAATCTCCTCCACAGTTAATCTCACACGCAATTTGTATACATTATATATATATTCATATTTTTCTTAAAAACGCACAATACACATATATTTCGACGTACTACTGACACGTTACATGTACCACAAATGTACGTCAACATCACACCACTATATATGCCTCATATTTATGAGTATATTCAGGTCTTATATCATATGATATAAGTCATGGTGATGACAAAATTATAACAACACATTATAAGGTCATAAACAAAAAATTGTCGTATCGGGTGACTACTGAAACTTCACAGACATGTCACGTACTTGCCATATAAAGATGGCCAGCCCATATACATCAAATATAGCCAAAACTTTCGTGGGTCACATGTTAAAATCAGCCACTAAAGCATTCCATGTTGGCACACACAAATCACCCACAATTTAGGCCAAATTTATGGAGATTTCAAATTCAATTTTTTAAGCACATGGGGCGCCTATACCATCAGCCATTTGAGCTGAATATACACTGTATGTTATGATAATTTTGTGTGACATAACATATATGACATGTGCAAGAAGTTTGAATTTAATCAGAGAAAAATCGCGTAATCGACGAAAGTCAAAAATTTGGTTTTCTATGAACACAACACATGGAACGTTTTTTTGGCATGAGTTGTAACATGTATCTAGACACTTTTTACACATTCAAGACATGTTTAACTGTTCAAGACATATCAAATTAGGGCTGATTGGAATTTACAATATATGTGTAATTATTGTGCATTATTTGACAAAGCTTACTAAAATGAAGTTCAGCACATGGACAAGCTATTCCACAAGACATTTGCGGCCACAATGGAGCCTAGGTGGAGCTGAGTTGGCATCTCAATTGGTTGAGAATATGCCACAAAAGTTTAGTGACATAAAAAAAGGGAACTACACAAGGTAACAATTCAAAAGATTTCAAAATAGCCACATGCTGAAAATTTCAGCACATGGTACTAGGGGTGGCCAATTTTATGGACTTAATGGTGCTTAATTTGCATCCCAAAATTGAAGGGATTGAATGATGATTGTTTGGTAACATTTTGACTTCTTTTGGGCACTTGTTTTGTAAGTTCTTTTTGGATTTTTATAGCTCATTAAAGGATGCCAAGTTGCACCAATCATCAAGTGACAAGTAAGCAGGGTAAGTCATCCTTCCTATCATAGTGTGCCAAGTAAGCAAGACGGTGTCATCTCTACACAAGGAAATCTTCCAAGAGCATTAAAGAGAATTCTTAAGAAAGGAAGAAGCCGTAGGGGGGTAGCCAAGCATGCATAAAAGAAGAGAAGTAGTGCAAATAAGGCCAAGACAACTAGGGATCTACTCCTTTCTTCTTCTCCTTCTCTCAAGACTATTGTTCATATAATCTTGATATTATATAGGCTCTGAATATACCACCATACACATTTCAATTGTTGTAAAAGATTGATCAAGGTGTGATCAAACCTTTATTCGGTTGGTGGTGGTGTCCGTGATCTGTTTGTTCGATTGTATTGTTTGTAAAAGGGTGGAGTTAGTGCGTAACTCCAGTCACCCTTGTGGTAAGGTGTTTATTGTGTCTAGTGATAACCAAGGAAAGTGTCCTCGAAGACTGGAGTAGGTTGATTTAAATGAACAAGTATAAAATCCTTGGTGTCTTTACTTTACTGCACTTTACTTTCAGTTTCCAGCATTCTGCATCAATTTCATTGCAATAGTAAAAATAGCAAACGAATTTCAAAAATCATACAATTTTGCAGAAACATATCCACACCTCCTAGTTTTCATTTGGCACAAGTTTCAACTCATTTAGATAAGTATAAATCAGTCAAACTTGAATAGTTCTGAGACTAGTGCAATCTGATTTTCGTAATTGCAAAGGTTGACAACATCAATGTGAATGACATACTTCTCAAAGGAATTTTCAAAACAAATTTCAACCCATTAAAATAAACATCTGGAGGGTCTTGTCATTAAATTTTCAGACCATTTGGATTCACCAATTAATTGGAATAAAATTTTCAAGTCGGAGTACTGTTTCTGACAAATTTGCGCAATCTGACCAAAAATATATTTTCAAGGGGTTAGGAGCGGAATTTTAATTTGAAATTTTTATGAGATACTCAGAACTTCTGAGATTAGATTCTCATTGAATTTCATAATTTTTGGAGGTTTGTAACAAGGCCTTTTAATTATTTCAAATCAAAATCTAAAAACAGAAATTGTTTTCAGAAGTGAGGTTTTTGGTTCAAAAAGTTTTAAAAACCAAATTTTCCACACCCACTATTCAACCTCCCCCCCCCCCGCTCCCTTCTAGTGGTGCTACACAGTTCCTACAAGTTGTATCAGAGCTCAGACAAACTCACAACAAGAGGATCCAATGATCTTTGTGAGATGACAACCACTAGTCACAAGACCGAACAAGAAGATATGTCCAGTCAAAGCCTCCTCTCTTTGACGGTGAGTCTTTCATACAATGGAAACTTAGAACGATTCTTATGACCATTTATATAGACTTGTGGTCAATTATAAAAGATGGTCCGTTTATTCCTTCCAAGTCATCTACTGTTGATGGTGTCACTAGAGGTCGTAAAACCGAAACAAGAGTGTACTAGTGATGACAAAAAGAAATTGAGTGTGAATGCTAGAGCCATGCAACTTCTTTTAAACGGGCTGAATAAAAGTGAATCGAGTTACGTTTCTAATTGCTCTAGTGCCCAAGAGATGTGGAGAATTCTTGAGATGAAACATGAGGGGACTAGTCAAGTTAAAGAGTCTAAATAAATATGCTTATGTCCACTCTTGAGTCCTTCAAATTATTGCCAAATGAATCTATTGTTGATATGGGCTAACGGTTCACTACATCTATAATTCTCTTGAGTCTTTTGGAAAAGCTTTTTCTACACAAGAAAAGGTATAAAAGGTTCTAAGGAGTCTCCCATCCGAATGGGACACCAAAGTCACAACAATTGAGGAAAGTAAAGAAACGAGATCAATAAAAATGGAGGAACTAATTGGATCTTTAAAGGTATACGAAAACAAAATTACACTAAGGAAATCGCATTCAATGTCAAAACAAGGTAACACTATTGCGTTTAAATCAAATGAATACATCTCTTCTTCTTCCGATCACGTAGATGATAGCGATACAGAATCGGGCAACGAAGATCTAATACTATTGGCTAAAGGTTTGAGAATGTTTATGAAAAAATCGTTTAAGAATAAACCTAAGGCAGTTCCGACTAAGAGAAATAAAAATAAAAATATTGAAAAAGACATAAAGTGCTATGAATGTTGTAGCCCGCCCGAAACCAGAGTTCCGGTTCAGTGCACCCGCCATACTCTACTCCATAGAGTACAAGGCGTCGATACCATATATGTGCATGTCAACATGAATTGTAATCGATATAGCGGAAGCATCTTAAAACAAACCCACAACATACATAATGTTATTACAAACCGTTCAAATCCACACAACCACAAATACAGTTTCTCACGAGAACTTTATTACATCAACATAAAATAAAGCTCACACAACAGGTACATCTCTTCAGCCTACATCTTCGCTCACGGATACTCTATCTGGGGTTCCTCCTCAATGAACACGGCATCAGGGTCCCTGTTCTCTGAAATGTTAAGAGGCAAGTATGAGCGATAACCACCGTCTTTTAATCGCTCAGCAAGTATTCTTTATAGATACTTCATGTGAAACATACATGGGTTGACAAGTAGTGATAAAGTAACAACGTATATGTAATTACATCTCCATTTACAAATGGCAGCATTATATAAGGATAAAACAGAACATAAGATTTTATCTCATACCTGAGAGGTCATATCATTCTTCCTCAGCATATCCTTAGTATACCTTTCGTACTTGAATACTAATTCATCTTACACTAAAGTCATAACTTGCATTCATCCCATCTATGTGCATGATCTTCCTTAATCGTCTTAAGGCATAATGTTCGTACGAATATTCTATTCCTCACCTAAGGGACATGATCATGACATGATGCATAAAACATGGCTTTTCATAAAATGACTTTTCGTAAACATGACTTTTCATAAACATGACATGTTTTTCATAACTTGCATAACATGACATTTTCATAACCTGAAGACATAACATTTTCATCGTTGGCTATAGCACTTTTCATAAGAATAATAACGCACGACATACCGAATGATTCCCCATATAGTACATGTACAACATAACATCATGAACATAGGTACATGTGCTAACGGTGACGCATTATGACTGAGATCCAGTGTCCCAGACCCGGTGTTACACTCAGCCATAACGTAAACATGGGCCCCTGACATCTACCACTCCGGTCCCGATGTCAGGATAGCGCTACAACATAACATAACATAACATGATCATAACATAACATGGGTCATTGGAATCATCCGTCTCGTGTTCATTATTCCTATGCATATGAACTTTTTAAAACATGAGATGTGACAACATACTTTGCAAATCTTGTTTTCATGCAACGTGAGACTCCGTCAAATACGGGTATCTTGTCATGCTACCACTAGTAACATCACTTACTTAATTTCCTTCTACATATCACAACTTAAACAAAATACCATTTTTGCCTACAAATAAGTACCATTCGGCCATCACACTAAAACAGCCCCTTTTTCTCTATTATCATCACACAATAATTTGGTAACATCTATTCCGTACATGCATATCATAATTCATACTTACATGCCTACATCATGAAATTTCTTATTACTTTAACATTTCATCTTAGATTTCATAACCTATATCTTATCATAACCTACCTATATTATTATACATAACATGTAACATATCATACTCATACATTATATTTCATACTTTTCATAACATAATACATAAATTACATACTTAGCCTATTTTCATAACTTAACATATTCACCGTATATACATATATACTTGTGTAAAAATATGTGGAAATCGTTTTTGGTCACTAAGGCCTTAAGGCCGAATGTACATACTTAGTATATACATATTTACATCATTTTATGATATATTATGTAATATCTAAAACTTATTCATTTTCATAGTTTAACATATTCATCATACATGCATATATATACTTGTATAAAATATAGTAAAATCATTTTGTTATCAAGCCTAAAGGCCGAATATATACATATGGAATATATGTATATAAATCATTTTATGATATATTATGTAATATCCAAAACTTATTCATTTTCATATCTTAACATATTTATCATATATATGTATATATATGCTTGTATACAATGAAATCAATATTTTTGTCCTTTAGGCCTATGGCCGAATATATATAGAGTATGTATATATATGTAAATCATTTTATGATATATTGTATAGTATCTAAAACTTATTCATTTTCATAGCTCAACATATTCATCATATATACATATATATACTTGTACAAAATATAATGAAATCATTTTGTCATCAAGGCCTTAAAGGCCAAACATGTATATATATTATATATACATTTATAAAATCTTTTTACTATATAGTATGTAATACACAAATACTTATTCATTTCCTCTCTTTAAAATATATATTACACATATGCATATATACATATAGATCCGTATATGCACATACATAGATCTATACACCTATACATATATATATATATATATATATATATATATAAACCGTATGTATATATATACATCAAAACCGAATGTGTATATATATATATATATACACTGATACTCAAAACCAAATGAGTATATTAATATACATTTATACATCTATACATACTTATATGTAGATCTATACACTTATACATATATATATATATATCAACATACATACTTATAATATGGATATATGTATGCGTGCTTATATATAGTGTATATATATGTATTTTGTGTGCGTGTGTATATAGTGTATATATATACATTTATACATCTATACGTACTTATATGTAGATCTATACACTTATACATTTATATATATATACATCAACATCAATACTTATAATATGGATATATGTTATGCGTGCTTATATATATAGTGTATATATATATATATTTAATGTGAGTGTGTATATAGTGTATATATATATATACTTAACACTCAAATATAGATCTATACTTTCTTGAAAAGAGAATCTTGTACATACTACATGATGATCCAACTTTGATATAAACATAAATACTTATGAATTGTAAAGCCATGAAGGATCTAGGAAGAGTACTTGCCTTGGTTCACCTTTCTTACACTTAGAAGATGTTTCCTTCACTTGGTTTGGAAGAGAGTTCTTCTTCCTTCCTCCTAGGTATACATGGTTTTTAGGGTTTAAAGGAGGGTTAGTGAGCAACTTATAAAACTAAGTATAGAAGAATCAAACTTAAACTTCATAAAGTTCTTACCTTGATTGCTTTTGATTCTAGATGCTACAACCTTCTTGAATCTTTCTTGGTTGATTGAGTGTTCATGGTACTTGATTTAAGTGATGTTGGTATGAAGAATGGAGAAGAAAATCTTCTCCTTGTTGAAGACCAAAGTTTCGGCCTATATGGAACTAAGGGGGGTGTTGGAGTGTTCTTGAGATTTTTCCTTGGAGGTAGTATGAAATTGGTTGGTTGAAGATGCAATTATGTGAGAGGTTAAAGAAGAAATAATACCCTACCTTTCTAAGGGGGGGTGGCCGGCCATGATGGTGGAGAAATGGGGTGGGAGACAACCTTTAGACAAGTATGGGTGTAATGAATGGGTTTTATGACAAGATTCCTAAGCATGCTATTTTTTTATGTCAAATGTTTAAAGTGTGAGACAAGTTGTCTTCACCTTCTTTTTCATTTTCCTTTGCTTTTTCTTTCATGTATGTATTTTATTTTCTTTTTATTTAAGGTAGCATAATATTGTTGTGTCATGTATTTCTTTTTGATTTAATTTATACTAATAGTTTAAGTTGTTACTAACTAAGTTAATTTGAGCTTTTATTGTGTGGATTCAAACTTTTATGATATATTTGCTAATGAATCGTACACCTATGAGATTATGTTTACGGTATTGAAGGTTGATACTACATAACGAATTTTCCGGGATGTAACATTCTCCCCTTCTTATAAAAAGTTTCGTCCTCGAAACTTACGTACCTCATACAAAGAGTTGTGGATATTGTTTCTGCATTTGCTGTTCCGGCTCCCAAGTCGCTTCTCGTTCAGTATGATTACTCCATTGTACTTTCACAAATGAAATTGTCCGTCTCCTTAACACTTGCTCCTTACGGTCCACAATCCGTATGGGAACTTCTTCATACGTAACGTCATCTTTAATAGTCACGGGTTGCTGCTCCAGTATATGATCCGGATCGTGTACATATCGTCGTAACTAGGATACGTGAAACACATTATGAACCTGAGATAATGTAGGAGGTAAGTCCAACCGGTATGCAACAGTCCCAACTTTCTCTAGTATCTCATAAGGGCCAATAAATCTAGGGCTCAGTTTCCCTTTAATCCCAAATCTACTCACGCCTTTAGTCGGTGAAACTCGCAAATATACTTTCTCACCCACATCAAACTCAATCGGTCGTCTCTTTGTATCTGCCCAGCTTTTGCTTCGATCTTGTGCAGCCTTCAACCTTTCACGTATCATTTTAATCTTCCCCAATGTCTTTTCTACCAGTTCTAGGCCCATAATGGATCTCTCGCCAACCTCATCCCAGTACAACGGAGATCGACACTTTCTTCCATATAATGCTTCAAACGGTGCCATACCTATAGAACTGTGATAGCATATTTTCCAATGTTTGTATAGTACGTTTTGACTGTCCATCGGTCTGCGGATGGAATGCTGTACTCATTCGGAGTTCGGTACCCATGGCATTTTGGTAAGATTTCCAAAATCGCGAAGTAAAACGTGGATCTCTATCGCACACGATACTGACAGGTGTTCCATGTAGGCTAACTATCTCATTCATATACATACTCACCAGCTTTTCTATGGATGTCTGGATTGACATGGATAAGAAATGTGCCGATTTAGTGAGACGATCCACGATTTCCAAAATCGCATCATTACCATTGCGAGTCTTAGGAAGTCCAGTAACAAAATCCATCGTAATATGCTCCCATTTCCACTCCGGAATCTCTAAAGGCTGTAATAGTCCTGCTGGCCTCTGATGTTCTGCTTTAACTTGTTGACAAGTATGACATTTCTCTACAAACTCCGCAATGTGACGCTTCATGCCATTCCACCAATAATTTCTTTTAAGATCCTGGTACATCTTTGTTGCTCCCGAATGTATAGATAAACGTGAGTTGTGAGCTTCTGTCATGATCTCTCTCCTAATTCCATCAATGTTTGGTATACACAATCTATCTTTGTACCAAAGACTGCCATCATTATGCAACTGAAAATCTTTCACCGGTCGTTCTTCAAATTGCTTGACAATGATCATTAACTCAGAATCATTCTTTTGCGCCTCTTTAATCCTATCAATTAAAGTGGGAGTGATCATTAGTTTAGCCAGAATATTTGCAGTTGAGTCAACCACATCCAATCCAAACTCGGCTATCTCTCTCTCTAGAGGCGTCTGCCTAGCATGGCTTGACTTCCTACTCAATGCATCTGCCACTTTATTCGCCTTACCCGGATGATAATGGATAGCAAGATCATAGTCTTTCATCAACTCCAACCATCTTCGCTGCCTCATGTTTAGTTCTTTTTGGGTGAAAAGATATTTCAAGCTCTTGTGATCCATATAGATTTCGCATCTCTCTCCGTATAAATAATGTCTCCATATTTTAAGCGCAAATACAACTGCCGCTAATTCCAGATCATGAGTAGGATAATTCTGTTCATAGGGTTTCAACTGTCTTGACGCATATGCGATTACTCGTTCTTTCTGCATTAATACACAACCTAGTCCATTCTTCGATGCGTCGCTATATACCACAAATCCCTCTCCTGATATTGGTTGTGCTAATACCGGTGCCGATGTCAATTTCTTCTTTAATTCGGTGAAGCTTTGTTCGCAATCAGAAGTCCAATCATATCTCGTCTTTTTCTGCGTCAATCGAGTTAATGGAACTGCAATCCGTGAGAATCCCTCAACAAACTTCCGATAATAACCTGCCAGTCCTAAGAAACGCCTGACCTCAGTCACATTAGTTGGCTCGGCCATTCCGTAATAGCCTCAATCTTTTTAGGATCTACTGAGATACCATCCTTAGACACAACATGACCCAAAAATGCAACACTATGGAGCCAAAATTCGCACTTGCTGAGTTTAGCATATAACTGCTTCTCTTTTAATACATTCAATGTTATTCTTAGATGCTCTGCATGGGTGTCTTCATCCGGTGAGTATATTAGAATATCGTCTATAAATACCACCACGAATTTATCCAACTGATCCCGAAATACTGTGTTCATTAAATCCATGAATGCGGGTGGTGCGTTGGTCAATCCAAATGGCATTACTAAAAACTCATAATGTCCATATCTTGTACGAAAAGCAGTCTTAGCGATATCTTCCGACTTGATCTTCAATTGATGGTAACCAGAGCGAAGGTCAATCTTGCTGAACACTTTAGCTCCCTGTACGAAAAATTGTATTGATATTTATAATAGTTATATACTTGTTATGTAATTATTTAAATTACTTACCCTTAATTGATCGAACAAATCGTCGATTCGAGGCAGTGGATATCTATTTTTGATAGTGATCATATTCAGCTCTCGATAATCGATGCAGAGTCGCATGCTGCCATCTTTCTTCTTAACGAACAACACTGGAGCTCCCCATGGTGATACACTTGGCTGTATAAACTTCTTATCTATCAATTCTTGCAACTGTGATTTCAATTCCTTTAATTCGGCTGGGGCCATTCTATACGGTGCCTTTGAGATTGGTTCAACTCCTGGAACGACATTAATCTCAAATTCAATCTCCCTATCCGGAGGCAAACCCGGTAGATCATCTGGAAATACATCTGTGAACTCCTTGACTACTGGAATACTGTCAATGGATCGGGTTTCGGAATCTTTGCCAAGAGCATACACAAGGAATCCTTCGCTACCATTCTTCAATGATTGAAATGCTTTTGCTGCTGTCAGATAAATATTCTGTGGTATCTTTGTCATCTTGGAGTTCCCTTGGTAAATCACTTCCTCTCGCATTGGATCCTTAATCATCACACGCTTACCACGACAATCAATGTAGGCATGGTGTTTGAACAACCTATCCATGCCTAGAATAAGGTCGAAATCCCCAATCTGTATAGGAATTAGTGTAACTTCGAACCTCTGTCCTCCCATTTCTATCCCGCAATTCTTATATATATGATGTGAAATGATCACTTGATCACCAGCTGCTTGAACGCGATAAGGCGTATCCAGCCTAGTCGGACAACTATCAAGGTTCTTAGCAAACCTTTTCGATACAAAGGAATGGCTTGCACCACTATCAAATAATACATTGGCAGGTATGTTGTTTGTTAATATGACACCTGAAGCAGTTCATAATTCAAATATGCAATCCCAAATCAAGCAGATAATATCATAAACTTTTCAAAATGAATAATACCTGTCACCACGTCTGGGGCTTCCAGAACCTCCTCATCTGTCATCACATGTACTCTGGCATTGGCCCTTGGGCCATCTCTCTGCTGAGGTGCGGCCCTCTGAGGTCCCTTCCTGGGTTCAGGACAATCTCTAATCATGTGTCCAGTCTTTCCACAATTGAAACATGCTCCAGTCTTCAATAAACAGTCTCCCCTATGTTGTCGCTGACAAGTGGCACACTTAGGTATCGCAGTTACCTGTGGGGGTGGTAGTGGCTTCGGTGGCTGAAAATTTGGTTGTTGTGCACGTCCACCGTCTCTTTTAGCAGTTTTAGTCCACTTACTGGATTGGCCATCTCCAAACTCTTGGCGTCTTTTGCCTCGGCTGTCAGAATCACGCCTGATGATGTCCCTTTCTACTCGATAACAGGCATCCAGCAATTCACCAAAATCCTTCGGGTTGGCATTCACAATCCAGGTGCGAATGCGTGGGTTCAGCCCTCTTTCAAACTTAATCATTTTCAGTTGCTCATCTCCCATAATTGCTGGAACATATCTTCCCAATGCGGTAAATCGGTTGGCATAGTCACCCACTGTCATTCCTGACGTCTGCATTAGAGACTCAAACATCCCTATTTTCTTCAAGGTAACTGATGGTGGAATGTAGAATTTGCGGAACTCTCTCAAAAATCGTTCCCAAGTAACTGGAGCTGGCAAATGCTGCAAATTAGTGGTCCGCCATTCATCGGCTTCACCAGTCAGAAAAGGCTTGATAACCTGAGCTTTTATCTCCTCTGGTATTTGAATCAGCTCAAAATTATTCTGTACTTCTTTTAGCCATTTCTCGGCTATGTCAGGGTCAGATCCACCTTCAAAGTTAGGAATACGGGCCTTCTTCAATTCCCCGTAAAAGAAACGAGTACCCTGCTGTGGTGGAGGTGGTGGCGGTGGCGGTGGAGGTGTAGCATGATTCTGGTGGCCGTTGTTACCTACCGCCTGTCCTATCTGTACCAAAGCTTGCAGAACAGCCTGCTAAAAATCTCCCTGACCCTGTTGCTGTGGGGGTAGAGGCACCTATTCAGTGTAAAATGGAACAGATCCTGTCTGCGGGGGTATCTGTGGTGGTGGAGGAGGGGGTAACTGTGCAGGTCTGTCAGCACGCGGTCTTCCTCTAGGTCGTGGAGACATCCTATTGAATACAACATCATTAGTAATAATTTACAATTGAAATCAATTTGTCTTCCTGACTAATTCAGAATTGTAATTTTATTTATTTTTTTTTATTTGGGAACTTAATAATTCAAGCAAAACTTTTAAATGTTATTTAACTATCCCTAACTATTCTAAGGATTCTAATCTAGGGATATCACTCTTGGTCCAAGATCACAACTTAAGTTCTAGGATCATCACTTAACTTCTAAATGCTTACTTTACTGTTCCCGCTGTGGATCTAGAGCCATTGCTCTGATACCAACTGTAGCGCCCCGCCCGAAACCAGAGTTCTGGTTCAGTGCACCCGCCATACTCTACTCCATAGAGTACAAGGCGTCGATACCATACATGTGCATGTCAACATGAATTGTAATCGATATAGCGGAAGTATCTTAAAACAAACCCACAACATACATAATGTTATTACAAACTGTTCAAATCCACACAACCACAAATACAGTTTCTCACGAGAACTTTATTACATCAACATAAAATAAAGCTCACACAACAGGTACATCTCTTCAGCCTACATCTTCGCTCACGGATACTCTATCTGGGGTTCCTCCTCAATGAACACGGCATCAGGGTCCCTGTTCTCTGAAATGTTAAGAGGCAAGTATGAGCGATAACCACCGTCTTTTAATCGCTCAGCATGTATTCTTTATAGATACTTCATGTGAATCATACATGGGTTGACAAGTAGTGATAAAGTAACAACGTATATGTAATTACATCTCCATTTACAAATGGCAGCATTATATAAGGATAAAACAGAACATAAGATTTTATCTCATACCTGAGAGGTCATATCATTCTTCCTCAGCATATCCTTAGTATACCTTTCGTACTTGAATACTAATTCATCTTACACTAAAGTCATAACTTGCATTCATCCCATCTATGTGCATGATCTTCCTTAATCGTCTTAAGGCATAATGTTCGTACGAATATTCTATTCCTCACCTAAGGGACATGATCATGACATGATGCATAAAACATGGCTTTTCATAAAATGACTTTTCGTAAACATGACTTTTCATAAACATGACATGTTTTTCATAACTTGCATAACATGACATTTTCATAACCTGAAGACATAACATTTTCATCGTTGGCTATAGCACTTTTCATAAGAATAATAACGCACGACATACCGAATGATTCCCCATATAGTACATGTACAACATAACGTTATGAACATAGGTACATGTGCTAACGGTGACGCATTATGACTGAGATCCCGTGTCCCAGACCCGGTGTTACACTCAGCCATAACGTAAACATAGGCCCCTGACATCTACCACTCCGGTCTCGATGTCAGGGCAGCGCTACAACATAACATAACATAACATGATCATAACATAACATGGGTCATTAGAATCATCTGTCTCGTGTTCATTATTCCTATGCATATGAACTTTTTAAAACATGAGATGTGACAACATACTTTGCAAATCTTGTTTTCATGCAACGTGAGACTCCGTCAAATACGGGTATCTTGTCATGCTACCACTAGTAACATCACTTACTTAATTTCCTTCTACATATCACAACTTAAACAAAATACCATTTTTGCCTACAAATAAGTACCATTCGGCCATCACACTAAAACAACCCCTTTTTCTCTATTATCATCACACAATAATTTGGTAACATCTATTCCGTACATGCATATCATAATTCATACTTACATGCCTACATCATGAAATTTCTTATTACTTTAACATTTCATCTTAGATTTCATAACCTATATCTTATCATAACCTACCTATATTATTATACATAACATGTAACATATCATACTCGTACATTATATTTCATACTTTTCATAACATAATACATAAATTACATACTTAGCCTACTTTCATAACTTAACATATTCACCGTATATAGATATATACTTGTGTAAAAATATGTGGAAATCGTTTTTGGTCACTAAGGCCTTAAGGCCGAATGTACATACTTAGTATATACATATTTAAATCATTTTATGATATATTATGTAATATCTAAAACTTATTCATTTTCATAGTTTAACATATTCATCATACATGCATATATATACTTGTATAAAATATACTAAAATCATTTTGTTATCAAGCCTAAAGGCCGAATATATACATATGGAATATATGTATATAAATCATTTTTTGATATATTATGTAATATGCAAAACTTATTCATTTTCATATCTTAACATATTTATCATATATACGTATATATATACTTGTATACAATGAAATCAATATTTTTGTCATTTAGGCCTATGGCCGAATATATATAGAGTATGTATATATATGTAAATCATTTTATGATATATTGTATAGTATCTAAAACTTATTCATTTTCATAGCTCAACATATTCATCATATATACATATATTTACTTGTACAAAATATAATGAAATCATTTTGTCATCAAGGCCCTAAAGGCCAAACATGTATATATATTATATATACATTTATAAAATCTTTTTACTATATAGTATGTAATACACAAATACTTATTCATTTCCTCTCTTTAAAATATATATTACACATATGCATATATACATATAGATCCGTATATGCACATACATAGATCTATACACCTATACATATATATATATATATAAACCGTATGTGTATATATATATATACATCAAAACCAAATGTGTATATATATATATATACATTGATACTCAAAACCAAATGAGTATATTAATATACATTTATACATCTATACATACTTATATGTAGATCTATACACTTATACATA
>AP025063.1:10868313-11038632 GCA_036186865.1 Eustoma russellianum | reverse complement strand
ATATATATATATATATATATATCAACATACATACTTATAATATGGATATATGTATGCGTTCTTATATATAGTGTATATATATGTATTTTGTGTGCGTGTGTATATAGTGTATATATATACATTTATACATCTATACGTACTTATATGTAGATCTATACACTTATACATTTATATATATACATCAACATCAATACTTATAATATGGATATATGTTATGCGTGCTTATATATGTAGTGTATATATATATATATTTAATGTGCATGTGTATATAGTATATATATATATATACTTAACACTCAAATATAGATCTATACTTTCTTGAAAAGAGAATCTTGTACATACTACATGATGATCCAACTTTGATATAAACATAAATACATATGAATTGTAAAGTCATGAAGGATCTAGGAAGAGTACTTGCCTTGATTCACCTTTCTTACACTTAGAAGATGTTTCCTTCACTTGGTTTGGAAGAGAGTTCTTCTTCCTTCCTCCTAGGTATACATGGTTTTTAGGGTTTAAAGGAGGGTTAGTGAGCAACTTATAAAACTAAGTATAGAAGAATCAAACTTAAACTTCATAAAGTTCTTACCTTGATTGCTTTTGATTCTAGATGCTACAACCTTCTTGAATCTTTGTTGGTTGATTGAGTGTTCATGGTACTTGATTTAAGTGATGTTGGTATGAAGAAAGGAGAAGAAAATCTTCTCCTTGTTGAAGACCAAACTTTTGGCCTATATGGAACTAAGGGGGGTGTTGGAGTGTTCTTGAGATTTTTCCTTGGAGGTAGTATGAAATTGGTTGGTTGAAGATGCAATTATGTGAGAGGTTAAAGAAGAAATAATACCCTACCTTTCTAAGGGGGGGGGGGGGTGGCCAGCCATGATGGTGGAGAAATGGGGTGGGAGACAACCTTTAGACAAGTATGGGTGTAATGAATGGGTTTTATGACAAGATTCCTAAGCATGCTATTTTTTTTATGTCAAATGTTTAAAGTGTGAGACAAGTTGTCTTCACCTTCTTTTTCATTTTCCTTTTCTTTTTCTTTCATGTATGTATTTTATTTTCTTTTTATTTAAGGTAGCATAATATTGTTGTGTCATGTATTTCTTTTTGATTTAATTTATACTAATAGTTTAAGTTGTTACTAACTAAGTTAATTTGAGCTTTTATTGTGTGGATTCAAACTTTTATGATATATTTGCTAATGAATCGTACACCTATGAGATTATGTTTATGGTATTGAAGGTTGATACTACATAACGAATTTTTCGGGCTGTAACAAATGTGGTAAACTTGGATACTTGTAATATGATTGCACGAACAAGGACAAACAAACAACCAAAAACCGTGACACGGACTGCAACAAAAATAGACCCGCCTCAGAACTTAAACAAAGGAATTCAAGAAGAGCACTTAAGGCCTCCACTTGGAGTGATTCATCTGACTCTGAGACTGATGATACCGAAGAAGAGACGGCACAAGTATGCCTTGCATCCAAATCATCAATTGAGGTATCTTCTGATTCTGATTCTGATTCCAAACCTTCTTATGATGATTTGTTTAGTCAATACTTTGAACTACATAAATTCACAAAGAATCTTGCAAAAGAAAAGAAACGGTTAATTTAAGACAAGAAGTTGTTAGAATCATCTAACATGAACCTTGTTTCCCAATTAAACGATTCAAAAGAAGAGTCGTCATGCACAATCAATGCATTGAAATCAGAGGTCTCATCATTACGACAGAAAATAATGAAATGAAATCCGAGATTTCGAATTTGAAATCAAGGAATGCGGATTTAGGAAAAATGATAAAACAGTTTGACACGGGTACAAACATGCTAGATCGCATCATCTCTGCTCAAAAGCATGATAGCGGCAAAACCAGATTAAGATACGTTGAGAAAAACGAGACACGAAATATATCAACCAAACACATTCTATCTTCGTCTAAGAAAACACATACATTCAAGACAAATGTGGCGTCTAAAAGTATGCCTATATCACCCCCTTCTTCATCTCATCATGCTTCTTCTTCATATCATACAAGATATAATTATGTGCCACATAAATATGAAAAGAAACCATTAATGCATATATGATGTTCATTTAACATAAATGCATCTAGATCACGCACCACGCATACTAACTCTAACGTATATCAAAAACAAAAATCATACCATGTTCATAACAGGATACCCGGCCCAATGCCAAATGCATTCTCACCTAGTGTCTATTATATTGCATCTTCATATATATTCTCACCATTTGTAAGACCGAGAAAGGTCACCCAAGTATGGGTACCAAAAGGCACTCTTACAAAGAGGTGAAGAACTAACTCGTAAGGACCCAAAAAAGGGTACCTAAATCGTTGTTACACATTGCAGGGAACACGTACATCTAAAGGTACATCAATCAAATGGTTCCTTGATAGTGTTTTCTTGAGACACATGACGGATGACCCGAGCTTGTTCTCAAAGTTGAAAAAGGTTACAAAAGGTGGATTGGTAACCTTCGGAGACAACAACAAAGGAAGAATCATCAGAAAAGGTATAATTGGAAGCCCAAGTACTCTTCAAATCTCCAACGTCTTCTTGGTAAGTAATCCATCCTACAATTTTCTTAGCATCTCACATTTTCTTGACAATGGTTTTGATGTGTGTTTTACTCACCCATATTGCAACACAGTAAATAAAAACGGAGAAACAGTATTAAAAGGAAAAAGAGAAGGAAATATTTTTACACTTTCTATGGATGACATGTTAGACACTAAAGTTAAATGTTTTATGTCAAATGATCCTAACATAAATTTGTGGCATAGGCGATTTGGACACATTGGCATCTCAACTCTTGAAAAACATCAACGAAAGAATCTAGTACAAGAATTGCCTAAACTTGATTTAGACAACATTCAGTTGTGTGAATCTTGTATTAAAGGCAAACAAACACGCAAGTCACTTAAATCTAAAAATGGAATTAGCACATCTAGAGTGTTAGAATTATTACACATTGATTCGTTTGGTCCTAGTCATACTAGGAGTCGTGGTGGGCGCCATTATGTATGTGTTATCGTTGACGATTTTTTTGCTATACATGGACTTTATTTCTTACAAATAAAGATGATAGTGCCGTTGAGATTGCTAAATTAATAAAGCAACTTGAAAATGAAATTGGTTTGAATGTGAAAAACATTAGGAGCGATAGAGGCGACGAATTTAAAAATAAGGACATGATTGCATTTTGCAAAGAAAAATGTATTAAACACGAGTTTTCGCCATGTAGAACACCACAATTAAATGGAGTAGTAGAAAGAAAGAATAGGACATTACAAGAAATTGCCAGAACCATGCTATGTGAAAATAAGTTGCCTAGATTTTTGTGGGCGAAAGCCGTAAATTGTGCATGCTATTAATTAATCGTTTACCAATTAGAAAGGAAATAAACAAAACTTCGTATGAAATTTTGTGAATGACCGCATGCCTAAATTGATTACTTTCGTGTGTTTGGTTGTAAATGCTTTGCTTTGAATACAAAAGATATTCTAGATAAATTTGAGTCTAAATTAATTGAATGCATCTTTGTTGGATATTCTGTGAATTCTAAGGCATATAGATGTTATGATCCTATCACTAGACAGATTTTAGAATCTATTCATATGAAGTTTAATGAATTTGGCGAGTTTGAAAAAGATAAAGAATATGACGATGATTTTGAACTAAAGCCCGTGTTAGATGATATAGAAGAGAATATTGTACATGATGAACTCAGCACACTAGAAATGCACGATCACTTAGAAATGCATGAAAACTTAGAGAATAATCAACCAAGATGATTATAGATCACCCACACGACCTCATCATAGACGACATAACACAAGGTGTCCGACCACGTAAAAGAATAAATCTGGATGAAATAAATTAATTCCATGCTATGTTATCCGAAATTGAACCCAAGAATGTATTTGATGCTTTGAATGATTCTTCTTGGATTGACGCCGTGCATGATGAATTAAACCAATTCATAAGAAATGATGAGATTTAGTGCCACGACCACAAGATAATATGATAATAGGCACAAAGTGGGTCTTTAGAAATAAAATGAATGAAGAAGGCAAAGTTGATAGAAACAAAGCGAGGTTTGTAGCACAAGGACATAAACAAGAAGAGGGAACAGACTACGGCAAAACACTTGCACCCGTACCACGCTTAGAAGCCATACGATCATTACTTGCTATTGCTTGCATGAAGGATTTTAAACTTTATCAAATGGACGTAAAAAGTGCATTTTTAAATGGCTTTATACAAGAAGAAGTATATGTGAAACAACGATCCGGTTTTGAGGATTTAGAATATCCTAATCATGTGTAGAAATTAAAGAAGGCATTATTTGGTTTAAAACAAGCACCTAGTGTAGGATCTGCAAGGCACCACTAGAAGGGGGGGGGTTGAATAGGTGGTGCGGAAAGTGTAGTTTTTAAAATTTGTTTAAAACTAAACAACTCAACTTCTGAAAACAGATTCTGTTTTCAGGACCAGTTTTAAAACGTTTTTAAAACCAGGTTATAGGTCTCCGAAAATTCTAAAATTTTGATAGAACTTAGCCTCAGATGTTATGAGGGTCTCCTAAAAATTTTAAATTTAAATTAAACCTTTAACCCCTTCAAAAATCGTTTGTGGTCAGATTGCGCGAATTTGCCAGAAACGGTACACTATTTTGAAAAATTTATTCCTATTTGTACGTGACTCCAAACGCTCTGAAATTTTAACCACTAACCCCTTATATGTTATATTTAAATGGATTGAAACAGTTTTGAAAAATTCTTTTGAGAAGTTAGTCAAATATGATCAAAGTCTCAACCTTTGCAAGCCTGAAAATCAACTTTGGACGTTTTAATGACTTATACTTGTCCAAAGGGGTTGAAACTTGCGCCAAAAGAACCTCAAAACGTGTAGCTATGTTTTCTGAAAGTTTCATAATTTTTGAAATCCGTTTACTATTTTTACAAGCGTGATCAAAAAGGATAAACAGTGCTGAAACTGAAAGTAAATGACACCAAGAATTTTATACTGGTTCGGTTATCAGCAGCCTACTCCAGTCTTCGAGGAACACCTTCCTCGGTTCAAACTAATCACACAACTCAAAAACACCTTACCACAGGGTTATGGAGTTACATACCAACTCCAACCCTTTACAAACCTTGTACGTGAATACAATTGTCACGAACACCACCACCTTACAAGATTGAAGATTGATCACACCTTGATCAATCTTTTACAAAGATAAAGAATGTGTGGTGGTCTAAGATAAGCCTATTCAAGAATATGAATGTAGGTACAATAGGCTTTTGGAAAGAAGAAAGAAAGAAAGTGTAGAAGAAGAAGGCTAGAACACTTTTGATCTTTTGAATTTGCAACTCTTGTTCTTGTCTTTTGTTTTGCTCTTCTCCTTTCCATTTATGCTTATGGCCGTCCCCCCTAGGTGCTTTCCCCTCTTGAAAATTGTCTTCTAAGTCCTTGGGAGAATGTATAGCATCATTGTGACATGATCTTGCTTACTTGACACCTTCTCATTGGATGATTATTTAACCTTTGCTTACTTGGCACTCATTGATTGGATGAAACTTGTCATCATTTGATGACTGTATAAACCTGAGAATAACACTTAAAACATGTGCCAAAATAATCATAAAAACACTGTCAGTTTTCTCACAATCAATCCCACATAATTTGGAGAACAAATTGGTCTCATTCATGACCATAAAATCGGCCAACTCATTCCTTCACATGCTGAAATTTTCAGCATGTGCAATATTCTAGACATATTCAAAATATTGCCATAGTAGTATTATATCAATCCCTTGAAAATGAAGAACCAAATATATCACAATTAAGATGCAATTTTCGGCCACTATTCACATGTGATGAAAATTTTCAGCATGTGTTGCATTTTCGAAATCTTTCCTTGTGTGTTGCCCCCTTCAAAGTCACCCATCATGTGTGGCTTATTTTTCACCAATTAAAATGACAAATAAGTGTCAAATAAGCTCCACCTAAGATCCATCATGGCTGAAGTGGCGTGTGATATGGCATATACATGTGCTGAATTTATTTTTGCAAAATTTGTAAAATAGTGTACGATAAGTATACACATATGGTATATTCCAATCAGCCCTTAATTTAATTTTCTAGAACACTTTAAGATGTATGACATATGTAAAAAGTGTCTAGATACATGTCGTATGATGTGCCAAAAATGTTCCATGTGTTGTGTACGTAGAAAACCGAATTTTCGATATTTATCGATTACCTGATTTTTCTCTAATTAAATTCCAAATTTTTGCACATGTTATATATATTATGTTACACATAATATATATAATATAAAGTTTAATTCTCAGCACTTGGCTGGTCTAAAGTGGCGCCATTAACATGTGACAAAATTGAAATTGGAATCTCCACAATTTGGCCTTAATGTGGGGTGATTTGTGTGTGCCAATATGGAATGGTTTTATGGCTGTAAAGATCATCATACCCATGAAAATTATTGATATTTTTGGGGTGTATGGGCTGGCCATCTATTTATGGCAAGTACGTGATACGTTGGCGAAGTTTCGGTACTCGCTCGATACGACAATTTTCGGTTTAGAACCTTTTAACGTGTCGTGTTTAATTTGTCATCACCATGACTTATATCAAATAATATAAGACCTGAATATACTCATGAATATGAGTTAAGTATGATGGTGTGACGTTAACGTACGTACGTAAGAATATAACGTGTCGGTAGTATGTTGGAATACATGTGTATGTGCCTTTTTCAAAAAAATCAGAAAATATATGTATTTATATATAGATATATGCCGTGTATATTAAATATGGAGAGGAGGAGAAGACTTTCCTTCCTTAGCCTTGTTGCCTTTGTGCCTTTTCCAAATGTAGCTTCCTTTAATGAACTACCTAGTTTTATTAACTAAGTACTTCACTTAATGAACTAGTTTAGTTCATTAATGGTGGCACCTGAAAATAGTATAAACACAACAAATGTTTGACATATGATGTAAGCTTTAACGCTTCATGGCTCGTTAGTACGGCAAAATTATATGCGAACTAAATAAGGCAAGTAATAAGCAATATATCATGCACACGTTTGTACACGTTTATATCATGCACGCGTTTTATGTCATGCTCATTTAAATCACATATTTTGAAATCACTCAAACCCCTTTTTCTCTACAATCTCTCTCTTTTGATGATTTTAAAAATAACATATGCACATGATTTAAATCCTATCGCTCCCCCTTCAATCATGCAGAAATTCAAAATTTTAATTTTAAATTTCAAAACCGCTCCCCCTTGATTTATGCAATCTCTCTCTCCCTGAAATCATGCTTTCTCTCCCCCTTTATTTTGGAAAGTCAATCAAAAGCGCATGTAAAGATGAAAAGAAAATCATGCATTTTGAATGATCTCAAATGTGCGTTCTTAAGGGTTATTTATTCAACCCTTTGAAAATGTCCCTTTTGGTACCCAAATTTGGGTGACCTTTCTAGGTCTTCCAAAAGGTGAGAAAGGTGATAAAAGCGCAACATAATATATGTTAGGGGCAGATGCGTTTGGCCTTTGGCCAAGAATCCCATCATGCGTATAGTGTGGTTTTCGTTTTTGATATGTATTTTGGTTTACATGCACGGGGCGTGATCTAGATGCATTTGTATGATATGAATGTCGCACATGCATCAGTGGCTTTCTATATGGCACATGATTACTCTTTGTATGA
This sequence comes from Eustoma russellianum, assembly GCA_036186865.1. Classification (NCBI taxonomy): domain Eukaryota; kingdom Viridiplantae; phylum Streptophyta; class Magnoliopsida; order Gentianales; family Gentianaceae; genus Eustoma; species Eustoma russellianum. The sequence goes on along the minus strand of AP025063.1, from coordinate 11,030,854 downwards.
TATGAACAATAAGAAGCACGATGAGATGAAATGAGTGGTGTGCTAGTCTTCTTCTCATATTTATACGGCACATAATTATACTTCGTATGATATGAATAAGAGATATGACGAGATGTGGGGAGAGGGAGTTTTTGCGTTATTTTAGACGCTACGTATGCCTTTGATGTGTCTACTTTATTAGACAAAACAAACTTGGATGGTTTAGATGATGCTTCGTTTGTCTCACTGTATCCTAATCCAGTTTTATCACTGCCATGTTTTTGTGATAAAATAATGCGATCTAGCATGTTAGATCCCGTATCAAATTGTTTCATCATTTTCTCTAAATCCGTATTCCTTGATTTCAAGTTCAAAATCTCGGATTTCATTTCAGTGTTTTCGGATGTCAATGATGAAATTTCAGACCTTAATGAATTTATGATGCAAGACGACTCTTCTTTTGAATCGTTTAATTGAGACACAAGATTTGTGTTAGAAGATTCTAACAATTTCTTGTCTCCAATTAACCGTTTCTTTTGTTTTGCAAGAGTTCTAGCAAACTTATGTAATTCAAGATATTCAACATATAAATCATCATAAGATAGTTCAGAATCCGAGTCAGAATCAGTATTTACCTCATTTTCAAATAGTGAAGGCATTTTGCTTGATATATCTTTTTCCTCGGTTTCGTAGCTAGTGGTTGCCATCTCACCTAGATCGTTGAATCCTTTTGATGTGAGTGTTCCTGCGCTCAGATACCAATTGTAGGATCTGCAAGGCACCACTAGAAGGGGGGTAGAATAGGTGGTGCGGAAAGTGTGGTTTTTAAAATTTGTTTAAAACTAAACAACTCAACTTCTGAAAACAGATTCTGTTTTCAGGACCAGTTTTAAAACGTTTTTAGAACCAGGTTATAGGTCTCCAAAAATTCTGAAATTTTGCGAGAACTTAGCCTCAGATGTTATGATGGTCTCCTAAAAATTTCAAATGTAAATTCAACCTTTAACCCCTTCAAAAATCATTGGTGGTCAGATTGCGCGAATCTGCCAAAAACGGTACACTGTTTTGAAAAATTTATTCCTATTAGTACGTGACTCCAAACGCTCTGAAAGTTTAACCACTAACCCCTTATATATTATATTTAAATGGGTTGAAACATTTTTGAAAAATTCTTTTGGGAAGTTAGTCAAATACGATCAAAGTCTCAACCTTTGCAAGCCTGAAAATCAGACTGCACTAGTCTCAGAACTTTGGACGTTTTAATGACTTATACTTGTCCAAAAGGGTTGAAACTTGCGCCAAAAGAACCTTAAAACGTGTAGCTATGTTTTCTTAAAGTTTCATAATTTTTGAAATCCGTTTACTATTTTTACGAGCATGATGAAAAAGGATAAACAGTGCTGAAACTGAAAGTAGATGCTGAAAGTAAATGACACCAAGAATTTTATACTGGTTCGGTTATCAACAACCTACTCTAGTCTTCGAGGAAAACCTTCCTCGGTTCACACTAATCACACAACTCAAAAACACCTTACCACAGGGTTATGGAGTTACACACCAATTCCAACCCTTTACAAACCTTGTACGTGAATACAATTGTCACGAACACCACCACCTTGCAAGATTGAAGATTGATCACACCTTGATCAATCTTTTACAAAGAAAAAGAATGTGTGGTGGTCTAAGATAAGCCTATTCAAGAATATGAATGTAGGTACAATAGGCTTTTAGAAAGAAGAAAGAAATAAAGTGTAGAAGAAGAAGGCTAGAACACTTTTGATCTTTTGAATTTGCAACTCTTGTTCTTGTCTTTTGTTTTGCTCTTCTCCTTTCCATTTATGCTTATGGCCGTCCCCCCTAGGTGCTTTCCCCTCTTGAAAATTGTCTTCTAAGTCCTTGGGAGAATGTATAGCATCATTGTGACATGATCTTGCTTACTTGGCACCTTCTCATTGGATGATCATTTAACCTTTGCTTACTTGGCACTCATTGATTGGATGAAACTTGTCATCATTTGATGACTGTATAAACCTGAGAATAACATTTAAAACATGTGCCAAAATAATCATAAAAACACTGTCAATTTTCTCACAATCAATCCCACATAATTTGGAGAACAAATTGGCCTCGTTCATGACCATAAAATCGGCCAACTCATTCCTTCACATGCTGAAATTTTCAGCATGTTCAATATTCTAGACATATTCAAAATATTGTCATAGTGGTATTATATCAATCCCTTGAAAATGAAGAGCCAAATATATCACAATTAAGATGCAATTTTCGGCCACTATTCACATGTGCTGAAAAATTTCAGCATGTGTTGCATTTTCGAAATCTTTCCTTGTGTGTTGCCCCCTTCAAAGTCACCCATCATGTGTGACTTATTTTTCACCAATTAAAATGACAAATAAGTGTCAAATAAGCTCCACCTAAGCTCCATCATGGCTGAAGTGGCGTGTGATATGGCATATACATGTGCTGAATTTATTTTTGCAAAATTTGTAAATTAGTGCACAATAAGTATACACATATGGTATATTCCAATCAGCCCCTAATTCAATTTTCTAGAACACTTTAAGATGTATGACATATGTAAAAAGTGTCTAGATACATGTCGCATGATGTGCCAAAAATGTTCCATGTGTTGTGTACGTAGAAAACTGAATTTTCGATATTTATCGATTACCTGATTTTTCTCTAATTAAATTCCAACTTTTTGCACATGTTATATATATTATGTTACACATAATATATATAATATAAACTTTAATTCTCAGCACTTGGCTGGTCTAAAGTGGCGCCATTAACATGTGACAAAATTGAAATTGAAATCTCCACAATTTGGCCTTAATGTGGGGCGATTTGTGTGTGCCAACATAGAATGGTTTTATGGCTGTAAAGATCATCATACCCACTAAAATTATTGATATTTTTGGGGTGTATGGGCTGGCCATCTATTTATGGCAAGTACGTGACACGTTGGCGAAGTTTCGGTACTCGCCCGATACGACAATTTTCGGTTTAGAACCTTTTAACGTATCGTATTTAATTTGTCATCACCATGACTTATATCAAATGATATAAGACCTGAATATACTCATGAATATGAGTTAAGTATGATGGTGTGACGTTAACGTACGTACGTAATATATATAACGTGTCGGTAGTACTTTGGAATGCATGTGTATGTGTCTTTTTCAAAAAATCAGATAATATATGTATTTATATATATATATATGCCGTGTATATTAAATATGGAGAGGATGAGGAGACTTTCCTTCCTTAGCCTTGTCGCCTTTGTGCCTTTTCCAAATGTAGCTTCCTTTAATGAACTACCTAGTTTTATTAACTAAGTACTTCACTTAATGAACTAGTTTAGTTCATTAATGGTGGCACCTGAAAATAGTATAAACACAACAAATGTTTGCCATATGATGTAAGCTTTAACGCTTTATGGCTCGTTAGTACGGCAACATTATATGCGAACTAAATAAGGCATGTAATAAGCAATATATAATGCACACGTTTATATCATGCACACGTTTTATGTCATGCTCATTTTAATCACATATTTTGAAATCATTCAAACCCCTTTTTCTCTACACCTAGAGCTTGGTATGATCGTTTTGCTACCTTTCTTTTTGAAAACGGATTCAAAAGAGAAGAAAGGATTTTGGGATTGCTTATATGTAGCGTCAAAGTCAATACCCAGAGAGGAACGAATTTGTATCGTAGGTGATTTTAATGGACACATTGGTAAGGATAGCGATGGTTTTCAAGCGGCACATGGCGGGTTTAGTTATAGAGATAGAAACGAACATGGTAGACATCTGCTAGACATAGCAGTGGCCTATAACCTACGCATTATAAACTCATTTTTTAAGAAAAAGGATCGCATTTGATCACTTTTAGCAGTGGAGGACGTAACACGCAAATCGATTATTTTATGATGAGGCGTGAAGACCGGCGGTTGTGGAGGGACTGCAAGGTTATACCAGGAGAGACAGCAGCGATACAACATCATTTATTAGTGGTAGTTATAACATTGAGCCAAAAGCTGAGTAAGAGGGTAGGAAAATTTCCACCCAGGATTCGATGGGGGAGTTTGAAAGACGAAAATATTAATATATTCAGAGACAACTTCATCTCCGCGAAACTAGATCGTCTGTGTGATGACACAAATCAGATGTGGGAGGCTCTATCAACTACTATTACTCACGCGGCGAGAGAAACGCTTGGGGTAACAACAGGAAAGACGTTCGTACATAAAGAGACATGGTGGTAGAACGAGGATGTGCAACAAAAAATAAAAGACAAACAAAGGAATTTTAGAGAGCTGTTAAGCTGTAAAAATGGGGAAGAGAATGTGCGGTTGAAGGAGAATTACAAAATCGTCAGGAAAGAGGCGAAGAAGGCAGTGACAGAGGCAAAGACTGCAGCTTATAAAAGGATGTATGAAAGACTAGAAACTAAAGACGGAGAACATGATATGTTCAAGATTGCCAAAGCTAGGGATCAAAAGAGGCAGGACCTAGGAAGCAAGAAGTTTATAAAAGGAGAAGATGGACATGTGTTAGTCAAAGCACAAGACATCAAGTTGCAATGGCAAACATACTTTCACAATCTTTTCAACAGCGGTAGTACTGACTACGAAGAATGAGAAAGCATCACTAACCGAAAACAACAACATAATAACTCTGACTGTCGGAGCATCACACAAGAAAAGGTGATGAGAGCACTGAAGAAGATGGGAAGAGCTAAAGCGGTCGGTCTAGATAACATACTCATAGAGGCGTGGAAGTATTTGGGAAAGGAAGGGGTTCAATGGCTAACTACTCTGTTCAACCGTATTTACAAAACAGGAAAGATGCTAGATGAGTGGAGGAAGAGTGTCGTGGTCCCCCTATATAAGAACAAAGGAGACGCCTAGTGTTGTGGGAATTATAGAGGGATCAAGTTGCTAAGACATATCATGAAGTTATGAGAGAGAGTAATCAACACTAGGATTAGGAAAGAAACTCAGGTTACGGTGAACCAATTTGGCTTTATGCCAGGAAAGTCAACTACGAAAGCAATACACATTCTCAGGAGATTAATGGAGAAGTATAGGGAGAAGAAGCGCGATTTACATATGGTTTTCATCGATCTTGAAAAAGCGTACGATAGTGTGCCATGTAGCTTGATATGGGATAGCCTGGATGCAAGAGGATCCCTATGAAGTATATAGACATAATTAAAGATATGTATGCTAGGACTAAAACAACTGTTCATACGCCTGTGGGAAATACGGACGTCTTCCCGGTGGAGGTAGACCTCCATGAAGGGTCTACGTTGAGTCTATTTCTTTTCGCAGTTGTCCTTGATGAGTTGTCAAAGCCGATACAGAAGGCAGTTCTGTGGTGTATGCTTTTTGCTGACGATATTGTATTAGTCGCAGAGAGTAGACATACCCTGAGTATGAGACCAGAGCAGTGAAGAGGTGTCTTAGAGAGAAAAGGCTTAAGGATTAGCCGTTCTAAAACCGAGTATCTGCACTGTGATTTCAGCGCATAGCCGACAGTGAGAATAGCCAGCTCACCATCGATGGTCAAGTGGTACCATAAGTAAGTAAGTTCAAGTACCTAGGATCATTTGTGCAGCAGAATGGGAACATAGATAGTGATGTAGCACATCAAGGTCAAGCACTTCACTTAATGAACAAGTTTAGTTCATTAATGGTGGCACATGAAAATAGTATAAACACAACAAATGTTTGCCATATGATGTAAGCTTTAACGCTTTATGGCTCGTTAGTACGGCAACATTATATGCAAACTAAATAAGGCAAGTAATAAGCAATATATCATGCACACGTTTGTACACGTTTATATCATGCACACGTTTTATGTCATGCTCATTTTAATCACATATTTTGAAATCACTCAAACCCCTTTTTCTCTACACCTAGAGCTTGGTATGATCGTTTTACTACCTCTCTTTTCGAAAACGTATTCAAAAGAGAAGAAGGATTTTGGGATTGCTTAGATGTAGCGTTAAAGTCAATACCCAGAGAGGAACGAATTTGTATCGGAGGTGATTTTAATGGACACATTGGTAAGGATAGCGATGGTTTTCAAGCGACACATGGCGGGTTTAGTTATGGAGATAGAAACGAACATGGCAGAGATCTGCTATACATAGCAGTGGCCTATAACCTACGAGTTATAAACTCATTTTTTAAGAAAAAAGGATCGCATTTGATCACTTTTAGCAGTGGAGGACGTAACACGCAAATCGATTATTTTATGATGAGGCGTGAAGACCGGCGGTTGTGGAGGGACTGCAAGGTTATACCAGGAGAGACAGCAGCGACACAACATCATTTATTAGTGGTAGTTATAACATTGAGCCAAAAGCTGAGTAAGAGGGTAGGAAAATTTCCACCCAGGATTCGATGGGGAAGTTTGAAAGACGAAAATATTAATATATTCAGAGACAACTTCATCTCCGCGAAACTAGATCGTCTGTGTGATGACACAAATCAGATGCGGAAGGCTCTATCAACTACTATTACTCACGCGGCGAGAGAAACGCTTGGGGTAACAACAGGAAAGACGTGCGTACATAAAGAGACATGGTGGTGGAACGAGGATGTGCAACAAAAACTAAAAGACAAACAAAGAAATTTTAGAGAGCTGTTAAGCTGTACAAATGGGGAAGAGATGTGCGGTTGAAGGAGAATTACAAAATCGTCAGGAAAGAGGCGAAGAAGGCAGTGACAGAGGCAAAGACTGCAGCTTATAAAAGGATGTATGAAAGACTAGAAACTAAAGACGGAGAGCGTGATATGTTCAAGATTGCCAAAGCTAGGGATCAAAAGAGGCAGGACCTAGGAAGCAAGAAGTTTATAAAAGAAGAAGATGGACATGTGTTAGTCAAAGCACAAGACATCAAGTTGCAATGGCAAACATACTTTCACAATCTTTTCAACAGCGGTAGTACTGACTACGAAGAATGAGAAAGCATCACTAACCGAAAACAACAACATAATAACTCTGACTGTCGGAGCATCACACAAGAAAAGGTGATGAGAGCACTGAAGAAGATGGGAAGAGCTAAAGCGGTCGGTCTAGATAACATACTCATAGAGGCGTGGAAGTATTTGGGAAAGGAAGGGGTTCAATGGCTAACTACTCTGTTCAACCGTATTTACAAAATAGGAAAGATGCCAGATGAGTGGAGGAAGAGTGTCGTGGTCCCCCTATATAAGAACAAAGGAGACGTATAGTGTTGTGGGAACTATAGAGGGATCAAGTTGCTAAGACATATCATGAAGTTATGAGAGAGAGTAATCAACACTAGGATTAGGAAAGAAACTCAGGTTACGGTGAACCAATTTGGCTTTATGCCAGGAAAGTCAACTACGAAAGCAATACACATTCTCATGAGATTAATGGAGAAGTATATGGAGAAGAAGCGCGATTTACATATGGTTTTCATCGATCTTGAAAAAACATACGATAGTGTGCCATGTAGCTTGATATGGGATAGCCTGGATGCAAGAGGGATCCCTATGAAGTATATAGACATAATTAAAGATATGTATGCTAGGACTAAAACAACTGTTCATACGCCTGTGGGAAATACGGACTTCTTCCCGGTGGAGGTAGACCTCCATGAAGGGTCTACGTTGAGTCTATTTCTTTTCACAGTTGTCCTTGATGAGTTGTCAAAGCCGATACAGAAGGCAGTTCTGTGGTGTATGCTTTTTGCTGACGATATTGTATTAGTCGCAGAGAGTAGACATACCCTGAGTATGAGACTAGAGCAGTGAAGAGGTGTCTTAGAGAGAAAAGGCTTAAGGATTAGCCGTTCTAAGACCGAGTATCTGTACTGCGATTTCAGCGCATAGCCGACAGTGAGAATAGCCAGCTCACCATCGATGGTCAAGTGGTACCACAAGTAAGTAAGTTCAAGTACCTAGATCATTTGTGCAGCAGAATGGGGACATAGATAGTGATGTAGCACATCAAGTTCAAGCAAGTTGGTGTAGATGGAAGGTTGCCTCAGGCGTGCTGTGTGACAATAATTTTCCAACTAAATTAAAGGAAAAATTTTATAGGATGACTGTGCGACCGGCAATGCTATATGGGACAGACTGTTGGGCCATCAAGAGGTCACAATTGCAGAAGATGGAAGTGGTAGAGATGAGAATGTTGAGGTGGATGTGTGGGCATAGAAGGTTAGACTTGATCAGGAACAAGGTGTTTCAAGAAAGGTTAGGCGTGGCTAGTATAGCAGATAAGATAAGGGAGGGAAGAATGAGATGGTTTGGGCATGTCAAGCGGAGACAGACAACGACGTCGGTTAGAGCAATTGAAAGCCTCATTGTAGAGGGGATTAGGAGTAAAGGCTGACCCAAACTGACTTAGAATGAGCAGATTAGGCATGACATACTAGATTTGCACCTCTCTGAGGACATGGTCCATGATAGGAGTTTATGGAGACATAAGATTATGGTTAACGAGTTATAGGTAAAAATATAGTAACACATCAGAGTATATTTAGGGACATAGATAAGCGTGGATACTATCTCCGCTTTAGGTTGACTTTGCACCTATTTGTTTATCTTTTACCATTGTTTTGCATTACATGTACATATACACGTTACGTGTATTTTAATATCGAAATCCTCTTCTTTGTATTTCCTGAATTCCCTCACTAACACACTAGCACATGTTATCCCTATTATTATGTCATCTATGCAGGTACATATAGAGCCGGAGGTCTCACTGGAAGCAAACTCTCTATCCCTTGGGACAGAGGTATGGTTTGCCTACCACTTACCTTCCTCAGACCCTAGCGATAGCTTTTGCTATTGCTGGGATATACTGGGTATGGATGATGACGACGACGACATTGTTTTTGGATCTACATCTCATGAACTTATTGAAGAATTTGAATTATGCATGAAATCTGAATTTGAAATGTCTATGATTGGTGAATTGAATTATTTTCTTGGCTTGCAAATTCAACAAACTAGTAAAGTCATCCATATAAGTCAAGTTAAATATGTGAATGACTTGATTAAAAAGTTTAATTTTGAAAACTTGAAACCATCCCCCACCCCTGTGAGTGTGACAACTAAACATGATAAAGATGAGAATGGAAAAGACTTTGATAATTGCTTGTATAGGTCTATGATTGGTTCTTTGCTTTATCTTACCGCAAGTATATCCCATACCATGTTTAGTGTTTGTATGTTTGCACGTTTTCAAAGCAAACCTAAAGTGTCTCACCATAATGCTGTAAAAAAGATATTTTGATGTATTAAGCATACTCCCACTTTAGGAATTTGGTATGATAAGAATTGTGAATTTGACTTGCATGCTTATACTAATGCGGATTATGGTGGATGCAAAATATATAGAAAAAACACAAGTGACACTTGTCAATTTATAGGAAATTCATTAATATCTTTGTTTTCAAAAAAAGCAAGCAAGTGTGACATTATCTGCTACTGAAGCTGAATACATGATACTTAATCTTTGTTGCACACAATTCTTATGGATAAAACAACAACTATTTGATTTTGGAACCACGGTAAGTCGCATCCCTATTTATTCTGACAGTATGAGTGCTATTAATTTGTCTAAGAACCACGTACTACACTCTAAGGCAAAGCACATAGAAGTACGATATCACTTTCTTTGTGATCATGTAAACAATGGTGATATCGTTATATAACATGCACATACTGAAGCACAAGTAGCCGACATATTCACCAAAGCACTTAATCAAGCCACGTACGAAAATCTACACTCAAACTAGGCATGATTTCTGCTAATTTGCTATAGTTGATATTTCTTTCCATTTTTACATGTACTTCTGATATTATTTACAAAATAAAAGGGGGGAAAGAGAAAATGATTTAGGGGGGAGAGAGAACATGATTGCAGGTGGAGCATAACGATACGAGATTCAAAATTCGAAATTCGAATTTGTGCAAAATTGGAGGGGGGCAATTATGTTTAAATCATGAACTAATGTTATTTTGTAAATTATCAAAAGGGGGAGATTGTTGAGAAAAAATGTTTGAATGATTTACAAATGCATGATTTAAATAGTACGAGTTTACGAAATGCATGACAAAATTATTATTTGACACGTTTATGTGATAAACATGCTTCGTATGCTTATATATATTGTTGCTGCACAAACAAGCCATGAAGCATTAAAGCTTACATCATATGGCAAACATTTGTTGTCTTTGAACTATTTTCAGGTGCCACAATTAATGAACTAAACTAGTTCATTAAGTGAAGTAGTTAAGTTAATGAACTAACTAGTTCATTAAATGGAGACGTATTTGGTGGAAGCTAAATGGCAACAAATTTGGAAATAGAAAGTCTCCTCCCTATTTAATCTCACATTCCATTTATATATATTATATATATGTATTCATATTTTTTTTAAAAAGGCACAAAACACATATTCTAAGGTACTACTGACACGTTATATATACCACAAACATACGTCAACGTCACACCACTATATACAGCTCATATTTATGAGTATATTCAGGTCTTATATCATATGATATAAGTCATGGTGATAAAATTATAACGGCACGTTACAAGGTCATAAACCGAAATTTGTCGTATCGGGTGACTACTGAAACTTCAGCAACGTTTCACGTACTTGACATATAAAGATGGTCATCCCATATACATCAAATATAGACAAGAATTTCGAGGCTCACATGTTCAAATCAGCCACTAAAGCATTCCACGTTGGCACACACAAATCACCCACAATTTAGGCCAAATTTGTGAATATTTCAAATTCAATTCTTTCAAGCACATGGGGCGCCTATACCATCAGCCATTAGAGCTGAATATACACTTTATTTTATGATCATTATGTCTGACATAACATATATGACATCTGCAAGTTTGAATTTAATCGGAGAAAAATCGCATAATCGACGAAAGTCGAAAGTTCGGTTTTCTACGAACACAACACATGGAACGTTTTATTGGCAAAGTTATAACATGTATCTAGACACTTTTTACATGTTCAAGACATGTTAAAGTGTTCTATAAATATCAAATTAGGGCTCATTGGTATTTACCATATATGTGTAATTATTGTGCATTATTTGACAAAGCTTACTAAAATGAAGTTCAGCACATGGACAAGCTATTCCACACGCCATTTGCATCCACAATGGAGCCTACGTGGAGCTGAGTTGGCATCTCAATTGGTGGAGAATATGCCAAACACAAGGTTACTAACATAAAAGAGGGAACTACACAAGGTAACAATTCAAAAGATTTCAAAATAGCCACATGCTAAAAATTTCAGCACACGCTACAAAGGGTGGCCGATTTTATGGACTTAATGGTTCTTAATTTGCATCCCAAAATTAAAGGGATTGAATGGTGATTGTTTGGTAATATTTTGACTTCTTTTTGGCACTTGTTTTGTAAGTTCTTTCGGATTTTTACAGCTCATTAAAGGATGACAAGTTGCACTAATCATCAAGTGACAAGTAAGCAAGATCAAGTCATCCTTCCAATCATAGTGTGTTGAGTAAGATGGTGTCATCTCTACTTAAGAAAATCCTCCAAGGGCATTAAAGAGAATTCTCAAGAAAGGAAGAAGCCCTAGGGGGCGGCCAAGCATGCATAAAAGAAGAGAAGTAGTGCAAACAAGGCCAGGACAACTATCATATTGTCTCTCAAGTGCAAAAGGATCTACTCCTTTCTTCTTCTACCTTTCTTTCTTCTTCTCCTTCTCACGAGCATATTGTTCATATAATCTTGATATTATATAGGCTCTTAATATACCACCATACACATATCAATTTTTGTAAAAGGTTGATTAAGGTGTGATCAAACCTTCATTCTGTTGGTGGTGGTGTCCGTGATCTGTTTGCTCGATTGTATTGTTTGTAAAAGGGTGGAGTTAGTATGTAACTTCAGTCACCCTTTTGGTAAGGTGTTTATTGTGTTAAGTGATAACTTAGGAAGGTGTCCTCGAAGATTGGAGTAGGTTGATTTAACCGAACCAGTATAAAATCCTTGGTGTCTTTACTTTACTGCTCTTTGATTTCAGTTTCCAGCATTCTGTATCAATTTCATTGCAATAGTAAAAATAGCAAACGAATTTCAAAAATCATAAACTTTTAGTAGAAACATAGACACAGCTCCTACTTTTCATTTGGCGTAAGTTTCAACTCATTTGGATAAGTATAAGTCAGTCAACATTGAATAGTTCTTATACTAGTGCAATCTGATTTTCAGAGTTGCAAAGGTTGAGAACATCAACGTGATTGACATACTTCCAAAGGAATTTTCAAAAACTGTTTCAACCCATTGAAATACATATATTGGGGGTCTTTTCACTAAAGTTTCAGACCATTTAGAGTCACCAATTAATCGGAATAGATTATTCAAGTCAGAGTACAGTTTCTGGCAGATTTGTGCAATCTAAATAAAAACGTATTTTCAAGGGGTTAGGAGTGGAATTTTAATGTGAAATTTTTGTAAGATACTCAAAACATCTAAGAGTAGATTCTCACTCAATTTCATAATTTTTGGAGGTCTATAACTCGGTCTTGTAATTATTTTAAATCAGAATCTGAAAACAAAACTTGTTTTCAGAAGTGAGGTTTTTGATTCAAAAAGTTTTAAAAACCAAATTTTCTGCACCTACAATTCAACCCCCTTCTAGTGGTGCTATACACGTCCTACACAATAGAACCTCCCTGTGAACTGATATCGACTCTCCACTGGCTGTTTCGGTATGTGATTTTGTGGGAGTAGAGAGCTGTGTAAAGTCGTTGGAATCATAGAACATAGTATTAGTGGCTCCACAATCAAAGATCCACTTATGATTCTTTCCGAAATAGTACATGAGGTCGTGCGTAACTTTTAGGACTTCTGGGGGTGAATGTGTAAGTTTAGCAATTACTGGGGAAAATTTTAAAATTTCAAAAATTTCTAAGTCTAAATCTGAAATTTCCAAATGAGATGGGGGTAAAGCTGAAACCTTTAAAAACCCTTGGAACTCAGATTGAAAAGCATCATTGTCCCTGTACCTCTCCCCTTCGAATGACCAAGATAAACAGAAGCATCTCAATTGTGCTATAATCCAGCCAAATAGCCCCACACGATTTTTTAACTGATCTGCAACAATTTGGCCAAACAACCCAAAACCACATAATCATCCCACCAAGTTCCTTGTAAAACCAAAATTCACACCAAACAAAACCTAGAAAATAAACCAAACGCGCCCCTTTTCGATGAATTAATCCTTCAATTAGCTAGCTTGCTAAGAAATAGTCTTGGAACACAAAATACACAGACAAATTCTGAAAACTTATCTCTATAATAAAGCTTAGTGGCAATAATTATACACTATCTGCAATTGATGGTGATATCTCATCTATATATAACCCATATATTTTTTTCATAATAGCCAATATGGGACAATTTTTATTCTCAAAGCAGCTAATGTGGGACAGTTTTCTCAACGTTCGCCCTCAAGTGCCTTTACATACACACGCATCTTAGAACCTGTCGTCAACCACAAACCATAAGACATGCATGAACATCTAGACTTGGATAAGGAAGAGAATAATTGGCCAACCATGGGCCACGCAAGGTGTGAGTCTACATTTTAAACAGGCTCCGACATCATTTTTCGTTGAATGAAAAATATTTTCATTGTTATTCAACCATGTACCTATCTATAATACATGATTACGTCTATTTAAGAAATTCAACAAACATGAAAAAATGAGAAATATTGCATATCCTCAATTATATGATTTTGTTACGACCTGCATTTCTGGGTCAGTAGAAAAATAAAATAAATTGATGGAAAATAAAACGAAAGTGCGACATCAACAAAATTTCAATGGAATTTAAATTTTGATTCAGGATTAACAAGGACGACGACATTATATATTAGGGCTAGAAATGCTCAGAAAATAATCGAATGATAAGTAATAGATATAGCAAAACTTGACGGGATTAGATAACGAACGTGTCGAACATAAGAGAGGATTTAAATAAATGAGTCGCTAGCACCTAATTCTATATGCATAAACTAAACTAAATAAAAAATACTCGACGCGATAATTTTCACTACTCAAACGAATAGAAAAACACAATAGAACATAATCAATGCCTTAAAAGGAAGAAAAGAAAAATATATTTTTTCTGAAAAGGAAATTTTATTTTAATGAAGCCCCACTTATAGCGGAGGTATACCGTAGTACAACTGATCATCATATGAAAAAAGTGAGTGTACAGAACTAATGATAGTCAACCTCCAATTATATACGATATGCCTCATTAAAACCTTTCCAAGTAAAACCACTCTTGTGGTTAAAACCTTGGCGAAGGAAAAAGAATATATATTTATACAATTGGAGTGTGAACATAATACAAAGTACAATGATAAGTGGATGGGGAAGGAAGACTAGTGATGTCAATAGAAGCCCCTAATAGCTGTTGTCGTGTAGTGAATCCGATAATGCTGTTTGTTTGAAGAAGGCAAGAATGCCAAGGCAGTGCCTTGATTCTAGTAACCAATCCATATGATCCCTAATATCTCGGACGCCATGATTCCATGCAAGAAAGACATAACAAGGATGTGAGCAACAACAATACGATGATGACCACATATAAAGAAAAGCCAGCGACTGATAGGAAACTACCAGCGTTGACTGCATCCGAAGACATAGGCAACAAAAAGCTGGAATTTGTCAAAAACCACCAACTTAAAGAAATCAAATATAAATCACATCCATAAAAGGAGATCAAAATTACCCAGGTTGCCCATATCATGTCATGATGTGAGCAACACCTTTGAAAAGCAGTATTATTCATGCCGCAAATTTGGAACTGCATTTGTCTAAATGGTAGCTCGAACTAATGGTGGTAAATCTTAAGTGCTGCGATATATTGAGAGTAGATTCCGTATCTGACCATACTAAGCTAGAAAGTGTGCTGGTCAATTCGCTTCCCTTGGTGTATAAGTCAGGGATAGAGAAAGATTATGCAAAAGGTCACGAAAGACAATGGCTATCCGCGAATACCCCTGCTGGACTTGTCTTAAAATCTCTTGTGCATCCACTTCTACATCAATATGTGTATAAAATCGTGAATAAAATAAAAATGCAAAGAATGCTGCCAGTAGTTCTGCCTCAGCCTTAGTAGAGAGAGGTAGATGAAACAAAATTGCTCCCACAAAATGTCCACTAACATCTCTTAAAATTGCACCTGCAGCCGCAGATTTACTCCCATGTGCTGCATCAATGTTCAACTTAAATCTACCAGAAGGAGATTACAGCCAACGAACAACCCGGCATCTTGGAGCTCTCACAATCAGCGAGAAACCGCATTGAACTAAATATGAATCGGAAATGGAGTATTTCTTACCTTGTTGGGCTAAGGACCAATCATAGATGGATCTTCAAATCATCTCGACCACAGTACGATGAGACCAGACTCCCTCTCCATACGCAATTGATGAATAAACCTTCCAAAGCTCCCATGTAATTATACTCGGTGTAACAATACACAAACAACCTTCGAATGAGTGAGCTTGAGTGGAAGTCCACCATTGTAATAAATAAGGAAATAGATAACATTCGATACTGCAGGTGTTAGGAAATCAACCGAGATCACTGCAAAAACGCGCAGCGGAAAACAAAAACCTGATATCTGATTTCCTACCAAGGATCCATGTTGTTCTTTTAATTCGACAAAAGAAATCAAAAACTACCTCCGTAGATTCGAAGTCTGCAGATGGAAGAGGTGCGAAATCACGAACACCTTCTGTCGGTATCCACACGAACGCTTCCGCCCGGAGTGCTAGCTCTTCAAACGGCGCGGCTGAAGAACTCGTTTTTCTCAAAAACGATTCTAGGGTTTCGTTTTCTGTTCTTTCGTTTTTTTCTAATTGCTTGGTGTATGAGATACGCCAAGCTCCATACATATATATAGATATCAAAATCCGATTGCAGATCGGATTTGTTAACGCTATCAAAATTCGTACCAGATACGGATTCTGTTAGGATTAGATAAAACAAATCAAAATCCATATCAAATATGGATTCTCTGTTATTATCCGATAATATAAATATATACATAAAAAACGAAATTAATAATAATAATAATTAATATCCAATATTAATATTAATAATATTAAAAAAAGATAATAATAATAATAATAATAATTAATATCCAATATTAATATTATTAATATTATTAATCTCAGCCATACGCATTCTTGTGTGTGACCCGATAGGCCCATATTAACTGGCAGTTGATCAAATCTCTATTAAACCAACAAGTCGTAATTGGCCTCTAGCAAGGCATTACAACTACCCAATTAATACGAGTAAAGTCCAGCTAGCCTAATAATAGTACATGCATTAATCCTTTTGTCACTCGATATCTAGTTTGAACATAAGTCATGGTCAGCGTCATACTTATATAGTTCAAACATATGATTACTCGATCTCTAAGTAGACTGATAAAACAAATGATATTGATCACACTATCAATTCATTTGAGCACGGCCATGCATTTCACAGTCTAACTAATCGAGGGGCCCAAAGATATCTCTCTCAAAAGAGAGGGACAAATTCTATCTTGATTGTTCAATATCCTCTACATAATTTCTATCACATTCAATCATGACCTTTATTATTATCCAGTTACGGATAACATTTGATCATGTCAAAATATAATAGTCCTTATGTTGGAAACTATGACAATCTCAAGTCAAAGGATTAAAACATGACTATCATGAGGTTTACTTATGACGCTAATCCATGTAGCAATCTCATGATGGGTCTATCCAATACACTGTTCTCTAACAAGTGTCTATGAGATTGATTCATATCACCATACACATAATCATCTTATGATCATCAAATCAATACTCATACTGATTATAAATTATTTTATTTCCATAACAATAATGAATCAGGTACATATATCAAAATTGTGTAACATACTAACCAACAATAATGATAATAAAACCTCTTTTATTAACAATAAATGCATAACATGAATATCCAAATCATGGCCTAGGGCACATACACTAACAATCTCCCACTTGCACTAGGCCTACAAATATCTGAGACCCATAGATCTAGTGTGCTAATCATGCTTGACCCGTGAGAGAGGCTTAGTCAATGGATCCGCTATGTTATCGTTTGTGTCAACTTTGCATATCTTGACATCTCCTCTATCGATGATGTCTCGAATGAGATGGTACCGTCTGAGTATATGTTTAGATCTCTGATGAGACCTAGGCTCTTTTGCTTGTGCTATGGCACCATTGTTGTCACAATAAATGTCCACAGGATTTGCAATGCTAGGTACTACTCCTAGCTCAGTGATGAACTTCTTCAACCAAACTGCTTCTTTAGCCGTATCTGATGCTGCTATATACTCAGCCTCTGTTGTAGAATCAGCCACAGTGCTTTGTTTTGAACTCTTCCAACTAACAGCTCCACCATTCAATGTGAATACAAAACCGGACTACGATCTGAAATCATCTATGTCGGTTTGGAAGCTAGCATCTGTGTAACCATGTACAACTAACTCGTCATCCAAACCTCCGTACACCAAGAATACATCTTTAGTCCTTCTGAGGTACTTAAGAATATTCTTGACAGCTGTCCAGTGACCTTCCCCAGGGTCAACTTGATATCTACTTGTTGTGCTCAATGGATATGAGACATCTGGTCTAGTACATAACATGGCATACATGATCGATCCTATAGCAGAAGCATAAGGAATTTTATTCATTCGATCTCGCTCATCAGATGTCTGAGGACATTGATTCTTGCTAAGATGAATGCCATGAGACATAGGCAGGAATCCTTTCTTGGACTATTGCATGTCGAACCTCTTCAACATTTTATCTATGTATGTACTCTGACTCAAGCCTATTATCCTTTTAGATCTATCTCTATAGATCTTGATACCAAGGATATAGGTAGCCTCACCCAAGTCCTTCATTGAAAATGAATTCCCTAACCAAGCCTTAACCTTTTGCAAGGTAGTGATATCATTCCCAATAAGTAATATGTCATCCACATATAAGACCAGAAACACTACTGCACTCCCACTAACCATCTTGTAAACACAAGGTTCATCTTCATTCTTGATGAAACCAAAGTTCTTAACTGTTTCATCAAAACAAAGATTCTAGCTTCGAGATGCTTGCTTCAATCCATAGATGGACCTTTGAAGCTTGCAAACCTTCTTTGAATTCTCAGGATTTACAAAACCCTCAGGTTGTGTCATGTACACATCCTCGAGTAAATTTCCATTAAGGAAAACAGTTTTGACATCCATTTGTCATATCTCATAATCATAGTATGCTGCAATGGCAAGGAGAATTCGAATAGACTTAAGCATAGCTATTGGTGAAAAGGTTTCATCATAGTCTATACCATGAGTTTGCTTGAAACCTTTAGCCACAAGGCTTGCTTTGTAGGTTTTCACATTTCCATCCATGTCAGTTTTCTTCTTGAAAACCCATTTGCAACCAATAGTCTTAATACCCTCTGGAGGATCAATTAAAGACCAAACTTGGTTATCAAACATGGATTGCATCTCAGAATTCATGGCTCCAAGCCATTTATCTGAATCTGGACCTGACACAGCTTCCTGATAGGTAGTAGGCTCATCTTGATCTATGAGCATAACTTGACTATCATCAGTCACAAGAAATCCGTATCTCTCTGGCTGACGATGTATCCTATCAGATCTGCGTTGGACTTGTGTTACATTTTCAGGCTCCACAACTGTTTGTGGTTCTGAAATCGTCTCTAAAGACGGTTCAACGATATCTTGTGGAACTTGAGTTTTCTCAAGTTGTACTATACTCCCACTTGTTCTCTTGGAGAGAAACTCCTTTTCCAAAAAGACTCCATTTCGAGCAACAAACACTTTGTTCTCTGAGGGAATATAGAAATAGTATCCTTTAGTTTCTTTAGGATACCCCACAAAAATACATTTGATAGATTTTGGAGCTAGCTTATCTGACATTAATCTTTTCACATAAGCTTCACAACCCCAAATCTTAAGAAAAGACAAACGGGGTCTCTTACCAGTCCACATCTCATATGGTGTCTTTTCAACCGCTTAAGATGGTACACTGTTCAAAATGAATGCAGCTGTCTCCAAGGCATAACCCCAAAAGGATAAAGGAAGATCTACTTGACCCATCATAGATCGAACCATATCCAATAAAGTCCGATTTCTCCTTTCAGAAATACCATTCCATTGTGGAGTTCCTGGAGGAGTCAACTGTGAAACGATTCCACAATTTCTTAGATGTTGGTCAAATTCTTGGCTCAAATATTCACCACCTCGATCTGATCGAAGGGTTTTAATTGTCTTACCAAGTTGATTTTGTACTTCATTTTGAAAAGTTCTAAACATTTCAAAAGATTCATGCTTATGTTTCATTAGGTAGACATAGCCATACCTACTGAAATCATCAGTAAAAGTAATGAAATACTGAAATCCTCCCCTGGCACTAATGCTGATTGGGCTGCATACATCTGTATGTACCAAGCCCTATAAGTCATTAGCCCTTTCACTATGTCCAGTAAAAGGAGTCTTTGTCATCTTTCCAAGCAAACAAGACTCGCAATTTTCAAATGATTCAAAATCAAATGAATCTAATAATCCATCTTGATGGAGTTTAGATACGCGCTTCTCATTTATATGGCTAAGGCGACAATGCCATAAATATGTAGGGTTTAGTTCATTTGGCTTAGTTCTCTTTGAAGATATGTTATAAATATTACCGTCATTGGAATCATCAAGGTTAAGGACATAAATGCCATTATAACTACTTGCAATACAATAAAGCAAGTCATTTTTATAAAAAATAGAACACTTTTTATTTTTAATTAAAAATGAATAACCTTCATCATCCAAAACAGACACTGAAATAAGATTCCTACTCATAGTAGGAACATAAAAGCAATTGTTTAAAACTAACAAAAGCCCATTGGGCAAGACACGCTCATAGGTCCCTACAGCTATAGCAACAACTCTTGCTCTATTGCCAACACGTAGGTCCACCTCGCCCTTCTTCAGCATCCTACTCCTTTTAAGCCCCTGCATATTTGTACAAATATGGGATCTACATCCAGTATCTAATACCCAGGAAGAAGAAGTAGATAAATTAATTTCTATAACATAAATACCTGAAGATGTAGTCGTACTACCCTTCAGCTTCTTTAACTCCTCCAAATAAACATCACAATTTCTTTTCCAATGCCCAGGCTTGTTGTAATGGAAACAAGTTCCTTCCTTAGGAACCTTTGCCTTGGGACCAGGTTTCGGTTTAGCTTGACCCTTTGCCCCTTTTGCACCCTTTGCACTTTTAGCCTTACCCCTGCCTTTAGCTTTCCTTTTCATTAGCTTGGTATTGACACTCAATACATGGGTAGGCTTCTTGATATTCCCCTCAGCAGTTTTGAGCATACCATGTAGCTCAGGAATGGACTTTTCCATATTATTCATATTGTAGTTCATGACGAACTGAGAAAAACTGCTAGGCAAAGAGTGTAGGATCAAATCCATGGCGAGTTCCAAACTCAGGGGATATCCAAGTCTTGCAAGGTGATCTATATAGCCTTTCATCTTCAGAACATGAGCGCTAACAGATTCACCTTCAGACATCTTACAGTCAAAAAGTGCCACAGCGGTGTCGAACCTATCCTGCCTAGCCTGTTGTTGGAAAGCTTGTTTGAGATGCACACTCATCTTATAAGCTTCTAAGTGTTCCAGGTCTTTCTGAAGTCCTGGACACATAGTTGCCAACATTAGACATCCTATGTCATTGGAATCTTCAACATGCTTCTTATACTTGTTCTTAACAGCAACAGAAGCATCAGCAGGAGGGGGTTCAGGGACAGGGTCATCGAGCACGTAGGACTTCTTTTCTTGCTTGAGAACAATTCTCAAGTTTCGAAACCAGTCAACAAAATTAGTCCCACATTCTTTTAGTTTTTCCTTCTCAAGGATAGATCGCAGCGATAAGGTGGAATTGTTATTAGCAGCCATTTATGATCTACAAAACATGCAAAGTAACACTTTATTAATAATGAGGTTAAAATTTATAAAACTCCCACTAAAATATAACCCTCAAAAGAAATATTTTAGTGAGCTAAGATCCATATTTGACTTAATTCTAAACTCAGCTTTGGCATGACGCTTAAAATTAAGTTATTTAGGTAGGTAACATCTTTACCAATTACATCTCATGTAACTCTTAGAATTTATGAATAATGACATCATATATCATTGTATGTTAGATTCCATCTAATGCCTAGGCCCAAAACCGTTTTGATAGACCAATTAAGTCTAACCAATTTTAAACATATGAGTAGCACTATTACTCATCCTACGTAGCTAGGAATGTTTAAAGCACATTGCTTTGGCAATACCTACTTTAATACAATCCCAGTTTTAATAGGTGTTTAAGACATGGATGGCATCAAGACTTAAATTATTAATGAGGGTTCAACTTAGTTTATGTCTTGCATTGCATATCATTATATCGTAGCATCCTATATGCATATATAATACATCATCCACGCATCTCATACAAAATGATAAATATGTAAACGTGACATAGCATGGCCAAACTAAATATGATCTTCATGAGACCAGATGAAGATCATAAAGGAAACCCTATGTGAAAGACTTCCTATTACAACATTTGCAATGATACATATCTTCTTGTCTTGAGCCCGTGCTTCCATCTCCATGGAATCCACTCGTCCTTGGTGTGTGTCGCCATCACCATTTTGTAGCTTGATTCTTCATTTATTACAATAACAAAGAAAAACCTAACTACTTGTATAATAAAATACAACAAAAACTACAGCGGCACGCAGGCCATAATAACCCAAAACAAAAATATGACTAAGTCAATCACATAGGTCCTGAGGCCATGCTATGCACCATACAAAGACATCAACAATTATAATATATTTTACACAAACATATTATAACAAATAAATATATATTGACATTTTTAATGTCACGGTAACGAACTATAGGGCGTACGTATACGGCGGTCCCGAGGGGCAGAGCCCCAGGCGGGGTCGAGGGGCAGCGCCCCTAGAAGCCAAACACAAAGTATCAATCGCATTGATAATTTTCTTTTCGAAACCCTAACACAGATGCGTCAATCATATTAACGATCTTACTGTTTTGAATACGTGTAAGCCCTTATAGAAGCACCGATTGAACTGAGAGTTATCATTCAAAACCCAAAACAGAATCATCAATCGAATTGATAATCTGCTGTTCGAAATCCGAAACAGAATCAATCTGCCATTCGAAATCCGAAAACAGAATCATCAATCGAATTGATAATCTGTCTGTTTTGAATATGCATAACTCTTACAGAATCATTATCGGTTGTTCATATCGATATAAACATAACCGTTTTTGATCATCACATAAAAAACGAAAACTTTATATCACATATAACAATCTCGAATCATAACGTCTCATGAAAACGAATCGAAAACATCAATCCGCTCTCACCAGATGAGATTCAAATAGGGTTTTACACATAGCGTATGTTTATATCTAATATAAACAGAATATGTTTTGATCATCACATGACAAACGAAAACCGCCGTATACAAATCATCTCATGAAAACGATTTGAAAAACACCATTCTTCTCTCATCATATGAAATCCGAGTTGGGGTTTTTGTACATATCATGCCATACGAAAAACAGTAAACATATAATCACATGAGCATGATATAA
The DNA here is from genome assembly GCA_036186865.1 of Eustoma russellianum. Classification (NCBI taxonomy): domain Eukaryota; kingdom Viridiplantae; phylum Streptophyta; class Magnoliopsida; order Gentianales; family Gentianaceae; genus Eustoma; species Eustoma russellianum. Next base: position 11,008,046 of record AP025063.1, on the reverse strand, counting down.
TCGATTTAAACGAAATCAACAAGTGGCTCTGATACCACTGTTAGGAAATCAACCGAGATCACTGCAAAAACGCGCAGCGGAAAACAAAAACTTGATCTCTGATTTCCTACCAAGGATCCATGTTGTTCGTTTAATTCGACAAAAGAAATCAAAAACTACCTCCGTAGATTCGAAGTCTGCCGATGGAAGAGGTGCGAAATCACGAACACCCTCTGTCGGTATCCACACGAACGCTTCCGCCCGGAGTGCTAGCTCTTCAAACGGCACGGCTGAAGAACTCGTTTTTCTCAAAAACGATTCTAGGGTTTCGTTTTCTGTTCTTTCGTTTTTTTTCTAATTGCTTGGTGTATGAGATACGCCAAGCTCCATACATATATATGGATATCAAAATCCAATTGCAGATCGGATTTGTTAACGCTATCAAAATCCGTACCAGATACGGATTCTGTTAGGATTAGATAAAACAAATCAAAATCCATATCAAATATGCATTCTCTGTTATTATCCGATGATATAAATATATACATAAAAAAATGAAATTAATAATAAAAATAATTAATATCCAATATTAATATTAATAATATTAAAAAAAGATAATAATAATAATAATAATAATAATAATAATAATTAATATCCAATATTAATATTATTAATATTATTAATCTCAGCCAAGAATGCGTGACCCGATAGGCCCATATTAATTGGCAGTTGATCAAATCTCTATTAAACCAACAAGTCGTAATTGGCCTCTAGCAAGGCATTACAACTACCCAATTAATACGAGTAAAGTCCAACTAGCCTAATAATAGTACATGCAATAATCCTTTTGTCACACGATATCTAGTTTGAACATAAGTCATGGTCAGCGTCATACTTATATAGTTCAAACATATGATTACTCGATCTCTAAGTAGACTGATAAAACAAATGATATTGATCACACTATCAATTCATTTGAGCACGGCCATGCATTTCACAGTCTAACTAATCGAGAGGCCCAAAGATATCTCTCTCAAAAGAGAGGGACAAATTCTATCTTGATTGTTCAATATCCTCTACATAATTTCTATCACATTCAATCATGACCTTTATTATTATCCAGTTACGGATAATGTTTGATCATGTCAAAATATAATAGTCCTTATGTTGGAAACTATGACAATCTCAAGTCAAAGGATTAAAACATGACTATCATGAGATTTACTTATGACGCTAATCCATGTAGCAATCTCATGATGGGTCTATCCAATACAATGTTCTCTAACAAGTGTCTATGAGATTGATTCGTATCACCATACACATAATCATCTTATGATCATCAAATCAATACTCATACTGATTATAAATTATTTTATCTCCATAACAATAATGAATCAGGGACATATATCAAAATTGTGTAACATACTAACCAACAATAATGATAATAAAACCTCTTTTATTAATAATAAATGCATAACATGAATATCCAAATCATGGCCTAGGGCACATACACTAACAGCAGGACCATCAAGGCAAAAACTAAAATACCGCCAAATTTCAGATACTTCTGGATAGCCCAAAAATATGTGATCTCGTGTTATCGACACAGTGAGACAGAACAGACTGCGCGTGGCACCGACAATAACCAATTTAGATAAAGTTTCCGAAAGAGGTAAGGAAGCATGATATAGACGCTAGAGAAAAAGACAAGTAGAGGGTCTACGAAGTTTATGCCAGACAAATTGAAGTGATAAGCGTCGAATTCCCACCAAACAAATTTGTTCATATACTGTTCGCAGAGAAAACAATCCATCCGCATCCTGATCCATCTCACCGTAGCGTCATTGATCGTAGAATAGGCCATGCACAAAGAATGAACTCGACAAATACGGTTCTAAACGGGTGAATCTGTAATCCGCCATCGTATTTCAGGACTATCGCCGTATCTTGATCGAAAAAATGCTCCATAATGAAGTTCGATTATGATATCTCAACCATAACCTGCAAGAGTAAGAAAGATGTATGTCTTCTAAACGCCTTAGTCTTTTTCCTCCCTCACCAATAGGCCAAAAAAGTTTCTCCCATGATACTCAGGAATGTCGCACCCTATCATCAGTACCTCCCCAAAAGAACTTACAAATTAATCGATGCAAGATCTGAATCGTGCTTTGTGGTAAGGAGCAGGCGCCATCATATGCAAAGGAATAGCAGCCATAACATGTTTTATTAAAACCAGTCTCCCTGCATAGTTTAGAAACTTGGACTAGGGTAGTGGAGATAACACAGTGAAACACAGAATAACTGTCATGCATGAAAATAATAACCAAAGAATTCAACATAGATGAACAATGCAGTAATCCAGACAGATACATTAACATGTAAGTATTTAACATTTACAGAACAGATCCGGAGAACCAATACTATGAATCAAATAGATACATTATTTAACATCTTTACCTTAGCATATAATCTGTATTATTCTTGCATAAAGTCTTGTAGGCTTAGTTTTATGTACTTGCTTGACCATACTTGTCAACATATAAAGGAAATCATGACTTAAGGGTACAATGAGCTCATGGAACATGTTCATGATGCATGCATGGTAAGACTTTAAAAAAACGTATCGTTTTGTGTAATCATGAACTTGACAGAAACATGAGTTGGCTATAGAACTTTGCGTAACATAAGAATGGTACCCACGACATGCCGAATGGTTCTCCGAGTAGTCTTCAGTATCGTCTATGAATCCCAATGGCCCGACCACGGTGTTACATCATACGTACCTCAGAATAATGGTAACGCGTTATGATTGAGATTCCGAGCCCCCTGGACTAGACATCAGGCAGCACACCATACATAACGTCGTAGACGTAACACAAAAGGCAGAGATCCCTTGTCCCGCACAAGGTGTTACACTCAGCCAACAGAACATGCATGTACAGAAAGGCAGAGAGCCCTTGTCCAGACAAGGGGTTACACTCAACCCTCATGCATAAGTCATATGAAATCATTCGTCTTGTGGTACTATTCTTTAATCATGAAAACTTTAAAACATTTCTTCCAATAATCTTTTTGTAAACATGCACGTAAATAAGCTCATTGGTTTTGAAATCATGATGACAATATGCGTATGATAATGCTTGGTTGTTGGACTGGTTCCAAGGTCATTAACACCTAGCTCCTAAAGTTTCTTATTTGATTAATGGTCATATCCTGTGTTATGTAAATTGTCCATTTTTCCCTTTTTGCCATTCTTTCAAGGTTCTCGATTTAGGGTGATTAAATACCACTAGTGGTGTCTTAAACTTCATTTTGTTTTATTAGTATAATCCATTCATAATTACCTTTGGAACTTTTCAAAATAGCCCCTATGTCATCATTCTTAAAGTGGGAAGGACCAAAAAGCCCTTAAGGTGTAAATTACAGTCAATGGGCCAAAACAGCCCCTTTTTGTAATTTATCCCTTTTCACCTTTATTAATTTGTTTATTCCTAGAATTATCATATATACCATATGTTTTTATGCATATAATTATATAAACATGAACATCTAAGTATAATCATCACATTGGTGCCAAAAAGGCCCTCTTGGTGACAAGAACACACACAAATTGGATTTGTCCATTTTGTCACATGCATGCAAGTTGTAGAAGTAACACATTTCTTTGTACTATAATTCAACATAGATATACATACTTTGATGATGCATAAATATCATGGTTTCAACATATCCCACTTGAAACAAAATTACATGTCACATGCATGGTCATAAGATTCATCTTTAGCTATTTTCACATGAAAGTTCATACAAGATCACACACAAGCCAAAAAATACCTTCTTAGACTATGGTCATCAAAATACACATCATGATGATGGTGATGAATCCACGGTCTTTGATGAAGGATCAAAACAGCCCCATCTTAAAAGACAACTGAGGCATCAATGGTGTTGGTAATGAATATGGAATTTTTTGTGACATGCATTGTAGTATGGTTAATAGTACACTATCAACATGTTACACCATAAATATAATCATGCAAATGCATCTTTATACATATGAAAATAAAGCATTGAAATTCTAACATGCACATAAGAATTTGATGTTCTAATGAGGTTCTTAGTACACTTTTTAAGAAAATGTACTCATTTGCCTTCATTTTGTATAGAAGATGAGACATGCATGTGTTGCAATTCCTTTCTTAGGCCACACAAGTCCCCTAGGGGCTGTGCACCCAAGATGTTTGGCCATGCATGTCCTATTTGTTTCACCATATTCATGAATTCCGCAAAAACCATACACATGTATGCGCAATTAAAAAAGGCAAGTACACTTTTCATAACTTAGTGATAGAAGCTTCTTTTTAACATATGCATACATGATCCATCCTTTGATATGAACATAGGAGATTCATTTTGAAACATGCTTGAAGAAGCTAAGAAGAATACTTGCCTTGGGATACTTGAATCTTACACTTAAGAGTGAAAGATGTCTCCTTCCCCTTGGTGTAAGGGTTTACGGCCTAGATGGCCAAAAAGGATGAAAGAATTATTTTTAATTTGAAGAAAGAGAGGTTATGATGGCTTAAGGATCAATCTAAATAAATCTTACCTTATATGGTTTGAAGCTTCACACTTTGTTCAACATAGCAAGTCCTCCTACCTCCTTGGTGATGTTCTCGGTTTGAGGCCTAAAATGGAAGAGGTGATGAAACTCTTGGAGAGATGGATGATAGAATAATGTGCAGGAAAAGTAGAAGAATGTTTTACCTTAATGGTACTTAGACATGGAGACTTGAATCTTCACTTGGAAAAATGGAAGAGATTTGCTTCCTTTTTGTTGGTGACTCATGGATAGAAGATTGTGGGAGGTGAGAGAGTCTTTTTTAGAAAGAGAGAGGGATGGTGGGGAGAATTTGAGTGAGAAAAAAAACTGAAATGGATGAAATGAAATGGAATTGTGGAGGGGTTATGGGTTTATGTCTTCATTCCTTATGTTGGCCGAAATTGGTTGTAGTGGAGGCTTATGATTTGCCCTTGGTTTATGAAGTTAGTGGGAAGAAAAGTTTTTTGCATGAAATGTGATTGGGTGTTAGTTGCATTGTGTAAGAGATGTGACATGATGAGGAAAAATGAAAAATTTTGGGGAAGAGCATGAGGGGTGGCTGGATAGTGTAGTGGCTAGAGGAATGATGGGGTTTTTTTGGTTGTGAAGGTATTGTGCATGAAATTTTATTAGTGGCCAAGTTACTTTGTGTAAGATTTGTGTAAGAATGTGAGATAGAAGAATTGTTGAAGCAAAATACAATTTCTCTTTTAGTTTCTTGCTAGGACTGAAATTCTCTAGTGTGGGTGGGACGGTTATGATTTTATCTTGTTTGAAGAATGGAATATGTAGAGAATTTTTTTCCATGCATGGAAGGTGATTGGTAAACAATCTTACATGTTGTAAGAATGTTAATGATGAAAGGGAAATAAAGAATAAATAAAGAAAATGGAAGAAGTAGTAAGTGGGTTGTAAGGCATTCATGAAATGTCATTAGGTGGTTAATTGTGGGGATACAATAATTAATTAAAAGAAATGAAAGGCAAGACAAGTTTGTCTTGCATGGCATGGGGTGGGGCGGTTAAAGGGGTAGTCGTGGAATAAGTTTACCATCCTAGCCTTGTTTCATTCCTTATGTATGATTTTCTTTTCCCCCTTATTTGAGTTCCTATTAAAATTTGTACTATTTAACTATATATTTTTTTAGTTAATTTTACACCTATTAAATTCAATCCTTAACAGTTCTTAAGCTTTATTTTGGTGAAATATTAATATGATACCAAGTGCACTACAACGATCATACTTGATTCCTATCGTAATTCCCTTCATTATCTTTATCGTATTGCCTGGCAACGCGGGTCGTAACAAAATGCCTTTCCATTTACTGCGAAATTTATCTTTTCTTCATTGGTGTAGCCATTCTCATCTTTGAGCATTGATTCACCTTTAGAATTTGTAACCATAAGAATTTCAATTCCTTTTACAACAGCTCTCCGTATGTCAAATCCACAATCTTTCAAACGATTTATAAATCTAAATTCCACAAAGAATAGTTCCGAGCATCGAATATAGGAGCTTTGTGTTTGAGGTTGATAATAAAGTGGTTAGTTTGGAAGTTGAGCTGTAAGATAAAGAGATTGTAATTAGCATGATATTTAACCATTGCTACTTATAAAGATTGGCCAAGCAATCAAGGTTAAGCTCGAATACCAATTGTGAGGTCTCTAACAATCACTCTGAAGAGGAGGTGAATAAAGTGTTGAGCAATTTACAAAATCTTCTCGGTTTAGCTCACTCTAACTCAAATTCCTCTCCAATATAATAAAGAAGAAGATGAGAGATAGTGGATGAGGACACACAATATAGAGCGGTTTGAATCTAATTGATTCTACTCCACTACCACTTTGTTTCTAAAGTGGATTTTCAACATTAGCCTTTTCTATTACCTTTAATAACAACAACAACATTACTCACACTAATATCTAGTGTAAACAACAACTACAGCAACAATAACTTATTGCATAAAACCACTTTGTGCAACAACATCAACATTAGCTATAAGCAAGAACAAGTCATTCCTTCTTCAAAACTCCAACAATGTTATGTCAATAAAATTTCACCATGTGGTTTTTGGAAAGTAATGGCGTTACATTTTCTAAAAAGTCTAAATCTCAAGCAAGAGATAATATATGTATACTTTATCTTGTTTTAGACTTCTAGTGTCACAATCACAACAATGAAAAAAAGCAATAAGAGCTTAATAAGCTTTAAGCACTTCGCACATTTGAGAGCCTTTTACGACAGTGACAAATGAAGCTTGAACAGGATGAAAGTGTGTAAATGCCTCATCTGAGCTTCTTTAATATATAGAGGGTGTGAACAAATTTTTTTGCAGTCTCCCTCCAAGTCTTCAATTCAATCAAATGTTGTAAAAATGTTCGAATAGTCTTTAGCATCCTATAGTTGGATTTGGTGCTCCAAATCCATCCTAGTATATATTAGACATGTACATAATAGTCAAGAAAGCATTATAGATGTTCGGGGAAAATCTATAAGAAATTTGAGTAAGATTGGAGAGAGAAAACCCTTTAAATATTTCTTGGATTTTGTTCAGATGGTAAAAAAAATTGAATTATGGATGACATCAATCGATCTATGTCTCATGCTTTAGAGACTGACGTCTATATCGATCGATCGATGTCTTCATGTTAAGAGATCGATGTCTTCCAGTGAGGTTTTTGTTTTGTACCTTACATACATAGATAGATCAATGTCTCATTATTGAGATATCGTGTGTAGCGTCCCGACCCGATTCTAGTCATCGATACTAGTGCACTGGCCGTAGTCTGCTACGAGAACTATGAAGCGTCAAAGCAGATCAAGCATACGTCATCCATGACGTAAGATGAATTAGCAGAAACGTCAAAAAATTTAAAAATTCAATAACAACAATATACCGAAATGAAATACAGCGGAATTAGAGCGTAACAGGGGGAACGTCTAATATATTCTCCAATACAACACATTAAATAGTAAGTCTTCCAGCTAAAAGAAAGTGAATGTAAATCTGTCCACTTTAGTCACCATCATCTCAATGAGCCACTCGTCGTTATCTTTTACAAAAATCATCTCGTACCCTGGTTCACTTGAAAAGTTGATGGAGTATCTATTCTTAGCGAAAACATCGCTAGCAAGTAACCCATCTATACACCTTACGAGACCACACACGACGAGTCATCAGTACACCCAAAATAAGGTGCTTGGATTAGCAAATAACATTTTTATAACAATTCACCAAAGCCAAATAAGTCACATAAATGATACATGAATACGGAATAAACATGTATCTAGTAAAACATACTACATAAACAAATCATATGCAAATGTCATTTCTTGCATGTCGTCTTATGCTTCGTGTCACATGATGCATGTACTCCTTTAAAACCACACACTGAACTAAACACAACCCATACATATGCCTTCTTTCATAAACATGTCATGCGTGTTATTTCACAAAATTTTTCACAATTCTTCGTATCTTATTCTTCGCATAGCAGAACTTTATCACCTGTGGGTGATCAATCCACAGCAAACAGAACTTCATACCCCATGCTGAAAGGTCCACGACCCTATATCATAAACTTATACTCTACTGTTGATGCACAGGTCACGCTTTTATACCCTGCCATTGCAGGCGTGACTTTTATACCCTGCGATCAACCAGCACCAAGACGAACTTTATACCCCGTGCTGTAAGGTCCACGACCCCATAACATAACTTTATACCCCGCTCTTGATGCACATTTCATGCTTTTATACCCCGCCAAAGCAGGCGTGACTTGTATACCCTGCGATCAACAGCAGCCATAACTTGTCTTTCGAAAACTTTAATCTTCTTTTGCAAACACGTTTACTTTCAAAAAAAATCTCATGTCGAAATGCAAAGTGTTCATGTCGTGATGCAGAATGCACATGTAACATCATATGAAACGTGTAAACATGCATACACACTTTACATATCCAACACAAAGTCCTGAACCTCAAACACACCCTGCTCGTACCATTTCAAGCACACTTAGCCTTATTCATACTTCCTCAATTACACCTTATTCGTACCATTTCATGCCTTTTCGTATAACTATTTCACTTTGAATTCGTACCTAACCTTACTCATTCACACTTAATGTTTACAACTCAAGCACACCTCATTTGTACCATTTCATGCCCTTTCGTATTGCAAATTCACTTCGAATTGATACTTCACCTTACTAATTCACAAATACTTGTATTTTATGAGCAATGGAATAGAAAAAAGGTATGTCACATACATGTAGCGCTTAATGTGTCAAAAGGGACTTCCAGTACACTTGGAACGCCTTTAGGAGGCTCCTATTGTGACTTAAAGTGCCTATACTAGGCGTTCAAAGTATTCTGGAATGTGTTGTGGCACATCTAACGCCTGCATAAGGCGCCTTATGGGGTGTTCGAAGTGTTCTGGAAGGTGCTGTGACACATCGAACACCTACATAAGGCGCCTTATGTTAAATGAAGCATCTTATGAGTTATTCGAAGTGTTCTGGAATGCACTGGGACACATTGAACGCCTACTTTAGGCGCCTTATGTGACATTGAGCACCTAAAGTGGGTGTTCAAAGTGTTCTGACGGTTCCCAAAACCTGCAATTCTGCAGTAACTTTCTCTCTTGATCTTCTCCCTTCACCCCTTCCATCTTAACATCTCAAATTCAACCTTACCATCAGATGCCATCATGCACAACACACAAAAACACAGTTTGATCCTTACATCTATCAGTTTGCATCAACCATAAGCCTTCTTATGTTCATATCTCCGGATGTATCATCAATCTTCTACCCCATTCCAAACTTGCAGCAAAAATCATCTAACTCTTCAAACCTACCCAAATTCTTCTCAAACCATCTATGAAAACGTTTAGAAAACATGATAATTTATCACAAAGCAATATTTACACCAAAGATAAAGCTTTAAGAGCTTGTTTATCAACAATTAAGCACAACATAAATATTCTACGAATTTGTCCCAGAGAACATGACATTAATCCACCACCAACAACAACAAATATGTATAATAAAGCATTTAACATAAACAAATCAAGATTATTAATGTGTGATCCAAATTTCTCTTTATAAGAATATAGGGCCTGTTGAATCCAAAATTTGCGTAAAGCGTATAGAAAGATTACTTGCCTTTGTTTCAAGATAATCTTACTGGTTTACGGTAGAATTTCGGGAAGTGTTGGACCTAGGTTTGCCGCATATTCTTCTTCTTCTTCCTTCTCTTTTTCTCTTTTCTCTTTCTTTTCTCCTTTTCTTCTCCCTCCAGCCGTTTCCCCCCTCTCCCTTTTCTTTGTAACCGCTGGCCTAATGGTCTAAGGGGAGTTATACTCCTTTGTGTAACTCCCCCAGCATTTAAGTTGGGAGGGGTAGTTTTGGTGCTTTGGCCTATTTTCCTCAATTTCAGCTTTTTGACTATTTTCCACCTACATTTTATTTAACTATGCCTCATTGACATATATAATTAATAAAAGTGTATTTTAAGCTGCTTTTAATTATTTAACATCGGACTCAGAAAATTACAGGGTATGACATTCCACCCTCCTGCAAAAAGTTTTGTCCTCGAAAATTACGTACCTTAGTTGAAGTGTTGAGGATACCTCTCCTGCATCTGTTCCTCAAGTTCCCAAATGGCCTCCCGTTCCATGTGGTTGCTCCACTGGACGTTCAGATAAGGAATCACTCGATTTCTCAACACTTGTTCCTTCCGATCCACAATCCTCACAGGTATCTCGTCATAAGTCACATCACCGTTGAGTTCCAAAGGTGGTGCTTCGAGCACATGGCTCGCATCCGTTACGTACTTCCTTAACTGTGATACGTGTAAGACGTTGTGGACTTGTGCCAATACCAAAGGTAACGTCAACCTATATGCCAAGGCTCCCACTTTCTCAAGTATCTCGTAAGGCCAATAAAACAAGGGCTTAGCTTGCCTTTCACTCCAAATCTCATAATACCCTTCGTAGGTGATACTCTTGAATAAACCTTTTCAACTACATTAAACTCCAAAGGCTGTCGCTTGGAATCCGCCCAACTTTTGTTGCGGTCCTGAGCTGTCTTGAGTCTATCTCAAATGATTTTTGTCTTTTCTAATGTCTTCTCAATTAACTCAGGTCTGGTGATGGCCCTCGCGCCAACTTTGTCCCAGTAAACAGGTGACCTGCACTTCCGTCCATATAATGCCTCGAAAGGAGCCATATCCATTGCACTGTGGTGACTATTATTATAAGAGAATTCCATTAACTTCACCATTCCATCCCTTTGAAACGCAAGCCCTTAGAATATCTTCTAGAGTCTGAATAGTCCGCTCAGACTGTCAATCGGTTCGGGGATGATACCTTGTACTCAACCTTAATTCCGTACCCATGGTTTTCTGAAATGTTGTCTAGAACTTAGAAGTAAACTGTGGATACTATACTCACGGGAACACCATGCAAACTGACAAAATTGTCAAGGGATACATTTACTAATTTATCGAGAGATGATTCGCTCGAGATGGGTAGAAAATAGGTAGACTTTGTTAATCGATCCACAATGACCAAAATCATGTTATATCCACTTCTTGTTCTCGGTAAACTAGCCACAAAGTCCATCGTGATACGTTCCTATTTCTACTCTGGAATCTCCAACGACATCGATAATCCACCAGGTCATTGGTGTTCAGCCTCAACTTGCTGACACATTCAGACATCTCTCAATGAACTCCGCAATATGCCTCTTCATCCCACACCACCAATAATATTATTAGAGATCTCTATATATCTTGGTGCTACCAGGATGTATCGATAACCTTGAGCTGTGAGCCTCCTGCAAAATTTCTTTCCTTAGCTCATCTAAATCATGTACACACAGTTTTCCTCTAAACCATAAGCTCCCGTCCTCATTGACCTTAAATTCTTCAGCCTGACTATGCTTCAGCTTCTCCAAAATCTCACCGAGAGCCTCATCATTCTTCTGAGCTTCTTTCACCTGATCTATCAAACTCGGGGTGATGGTCAATGATGCTAAAACATGAACTATAGATTCAACCAAATCCAAGCCAAATTCTTCTATTTCTCTCTCAAGTGGTGACTGTCGCACATGGCTAGGTTTTCTGCTTAATGCATCGGCCACCTTATTAGCTTTTCCCGGGTGATGATGAATGGTCAAGTCGTAATCCTTTAGCATTTCCGACCATCGCTGATACCCCATGTTCAACTCCTTCTGAAAGAACAAATATTTTAGGCTCTTGTGATCGGTAAACATAGTACACTTCTCCCCATAAAAAAATGCCGCCAAATCTTCAGGGCAATCACAACTGCTGAGAGCTCAACACCATGTGTCAAAAAATTCTGCTCGTAAGGTTTTAGGTTCCTCGAAGCATATGCGATAACTCGCCCATGTTACATCAAAACACAACCTAGACCGTTCTTCGACGCATAACTGTAGATAACAAACCCATTCGTACCGGAGGGCTAAGCCAATACTAGGGCTATGATCAACCTCTTCTTAAGTTCCGTGAAACTTTTCTCGCATTCGGCCGGCCAATCAAATTTGGTCTTCTTTTGCATGACGACTTAGGGGCATCGCTACTATTGAGAATCCCTCAACCAACTTCCTGTATTAACTAGCTAGACCTAAGAAACTCTGCACTTCGGTGACATTTGTCGGTCTAGATCACTCGGTGATAACTTCAACTTTCTTCGAATCAACGACAATCCGCTTAGAAGGTTATATCTTCCATCTAAGAATTCTTAACTGTCACTTGTTGTAATCGATAGTCAATGTTGGTGTGAATTCGTAATTTGATCTCGGGCGCATGGACACGGTATGGAATCTCCAACTATTCTGGTGAACCACAAAGGCACTTAGCGAATCCCTTTCCCACAAAAGAGTGGTTCACACCGCTATCGAAAAGTACATTGGCGAATATCTTATTCACTAAAATTGTATCTCATACCACATCGGTGACTTCCTAAATATCCGTGTCAGTCATGACATTGACGCGGACATTCATCCTCGGATGCTGAGTAGCTTCTCCCAGAGCATTCTTTCTCATCTCTGGCAATCTCTAATGAGATGACCCACCTGTCCGCATCGGTAACATACTCTAACCGGCTTCCTATATTCAGCATCATGACTCTTATTGCATTGCGAGCAAATTCCCACAACCTGTTGGGCTACCGGATTTTGGGGTGGAGGTCTATGAAAATTTCCCCACTGGGCATCTCTTCTTAATCTTGACACAACATTTGGGCCTGCCACCAACTCCAATCTCCTCTCTTTGACTCTTACCTCTGTCAGAGTATCCTCCACCGGCCTCTCTTGCTGGTACTCTGCGGAAATTACTGTCGACGTGAAAGCACGCGTCTAGCATGTCCTCGTAGGTTCTCATCCAAACCTTTACAATTGCTGACTGAATTCTTGAGACCAGATCTCGCTCGAACTTTGTCATCTTTAAGCGATTATCAGACATAATCGCAGGAGCGAATTTACCCAAAGCATGAAAACGATCGACGTACTGTGACACTGTCATCCGACCTTGTTTCAGCCTGTCGAACGCCCTTATCTTGTCTAAGACTGTTCTCTCAGACACGTAATACTTCAGAAAGACATCACAGAACTGTGTCTAAGAGATCAGTGAGGTCTGATATAAAAATTATTACAAAAAGTTTAATGATATACGCGCTAGAACAAAACCAGCCCAGATCATACTTAGACTCTAGATAATCAGCACTTATACCTAAGGATCAAACTTAAGGGGAAAATCACATCTGAAATTGCTAAAAGATCATGAACCTAAGTTTCCGAGATAGATCTGAAGCTTAAGGCTCTGATACCACCTATAGCGTCCCGGCCTGATTCTGGTCATCGATACTAGTGCACCCGCTGTAGTCTGCTACGAGAACTATGAAGCGTCAAAGTAGATCAAGCATATGTCATCCATGACGTAAGATGAATTAGCAGAAATGTCAAAAAATTGAAAACTTCAATAGCAACAATATACCTGAATGAAATACAGCATAATTAAAGTGTAACTGGGGGAATGTCTAATATATTCTCCATTACAACACATTAAACAGTCAGTCTTCCAGCTAAAAGAAAGTGAATGTAAATCTGTCCACATTAGTTACCATCATCTCAATGAGTCTACTTGCCGTTGTCTTTTAAAAAAATCATCTCGTACCCTGGTTCACCTAAAAATCAGATGGAGTATCTATTCTTAGCAAAAACATCGTTAGCAAGTAACCCTTCTATACACCTTACGGGACCACACACGACGAGTCACCAGTACATAAATTATTGCCCAAAATAAGGTGCTCGGGTTAGCAAATAACATCTTCATAACAATTCACCAAAGCCAAATAAGTCACATAAATGATCCATGAATACGGAACAAACATGTATCTAGTAAAACATACTACATAAACAGATCATATACGAATGTCATTTCTTGCAAGTCAAGTCTGATACTTCATGTCACATGATGCATGTACTTCTTTAAAACCACACACTGAATTAAACACAACCCATACATATGCCTTCTTTCATAAACATGGCATGCGTGTCATTTCACAAAACTTTTCACAGTTCTTCTTATCTTATTCTTTGCGTAGCAGAACTTTATACCATGTGTGTGATCAATCCACAGCAAACAGAACATTATACCCCATGCTGAAAGGTCCGAGGCCCCATATCATAAACTTATACCCTGTTGTTGATGCACATGTCACACTTTTATACCCTGCCACTGCAGGCGTGTGACTTTTTTACCCTGTGATCAACCAACAGCAAAACAAAACTTTCTACCCCGTGCTGAAAGGTCCATGCCCCCATAACATAAACTTTGTACCCTGCTATTAATGCGTATGTAACGATTTTATACCCTGCCAAAGCAGGCGTGACTTTTATACCCTGCGATTGACAGCAGCCATAGCTTTTCTTTCGAAAACTTTAATCTTCTTCTGCAAACACATTTTCTTTCTCAAAACAAATCTAATGTCGAAATACAAAGTGTTCATGTCGTGATGCAGAATGCTCATGTAACATCATATCAAACGTGTAAACATGCACACACACTTTACATATCCAACACAAAGTCCTAAACCTCAAACACACACTGCTCGTACCATTTTATGCCCTTTCATATTACAAAAATCATCTCGAGTTCACACTTAGCCTTACTCATTCATACTTCCTCAAACACACCGTATTCGTACCATTTCATGCCCTTTCGTATTACTAATTCACTTCGAGTTCATACCTAACCTTACTCATTCACACTCAATGTTTACAACTCAAGCACACCTCATTCATACCATTTCATGCCTTTTTGTATTCGAAATTCACTTCGAATTGTTACTTAAACTTACTCATTCACACTTAATGTTTACAACTCAAGCACACTTCAAAAATACTTGTATTTTATGAGCAATGGAAGAGAATAAAGGTATCTCACATACATGTAGCGTTTAATGTGTCAAAAGAGAATTCCAGTAGACTTGGTACACCTTCAAGAGGCCCCTAATGTGACTTAAAGCGCCTATACTAGGCGTTCGAAGTATTCTGGAATGTGTTGTGACACATCGAATGCCTACATAAGGCGCCGTATGTGACATAAAGCGCCTTATGGGGTGTTCAAAGTGTTCTGGAAGGTGCTGTGACACATCGAATGCCTACATAAGGCGCCTTATGTGAGATGAAGCGCCTTATGAGGTGTTCAAAGTGTTCTAGAATGAATGGGACACATCAAACGCCAACTTTATGCGCCTTATGTGACATTGAGCATCTAAAGTGGGTGTTTGAAGTGTTTTGATGGTTCCCATAACCTGCAATTCTATAGTAACTTTCTCTCTTCATCTTCTCCCTTCACCCTTTCTATCATAACACCTCAAATTCAACCTTACCATCTGATTCCATCATGCACAACACACAAAAACACAGTTTGATCCTTACATCTATCAGTTTGCATCAACCTTAAGCCTTCTAATGTTCATATCTCTGGATGTATCATCAATCTTCTACCCCATACCAAACTTGCAGCAAAAATCATCTAACTCTTCAAACCTACCCAAATTCTTCTCAAACAATCTAAGACAACCTTTAGAAAACAAGAAAATTTATCACAAAGCAATATTTACACCAAAGATAACACTTTAAGGGAATGTTTATCCACAATTAAGCACAACATAAATATTCTCAGATTTTGGCCCAAAGAACATGATTTTAATGCACCACCACCAACAACAAATACGTATAATAGAGCATTTAACATAAGAAAATCAAGATTACTAATGTGTGACCCAAATTTCTCTTTATAAGAACATAGGGCCTGTTGAATCCAAAATTTGTGTAAAGCGTATAGAAAGATTACTAGCCTTTATTTTAAGATAATCTTACGGGTGTACGATAGAATTTCGGAAAGGGTTAGACCTAGGTTGGTCGCAGATTCTTCTTCTTCTTCTTCCTTTCTCTTTTTCTTTTTTATCTTTCTTTCTCCATTTCTTCTCCCTCTAGTCATTTCCCCCCTCTCCCTTTTCTTTGTAACCGCTGGCCTAATGGTCTAAGGGAGTTATACTCCTTCGGGTAACTCTCCCAGCATTTAAGTGGGGAGGGGTAGTTTTGGTATTTTGGCCTATTTTCATGAATTTCAGCTTTTTGACTATTTTCCACCTACATTTTATTTAACTACGCCTCATTGACATATATAATTAATAAAAATTTATTTCAAGTTGCTCTTAATTATTTAACATCGGACTCGGAAAGATACGTGGAATGACATCTGTCTTCTAGTAAGGTAGCAAAGCGTTCTTTGCACCTTTCATACATCGATCGATGGATATATATTCATTGAGAGACTGATGTGTTATAATGAGGTTTCAGTTTTGAACCTTATATACGTCGATCAATCGATGTATCTTCTTTGTGTGACTGATGTATACATCGATCGAACGATGGCTTCGCCTTGAGAGATCGATGTTGGGTGGTGAGTTTTCAACTTTTAACAGTCCCAACATAGATCGATCGATGTTTCCTCTTTAAGATACTAATGTATACATCGATCGATCCATGTGAGAGATCTATATCTCACAGTGTGTTTTCCTTATTTTGTTTCAATTTCAAAGTATGAAATACATCTTTAACTCTTTTTCAAACATCTTTTAACTTCAACAAAATAATTCATACTCCAATAAAGTTTATCCAAGTAACCTTTGGTGTTAAATATGAAACACTTATAACCAAGGACCTTAAAATACCCAATATTGGGAACTCCACCTTTTTATAGTTTATAAGGATTTTTTTTGTGAAACGGCCTCAAGCAAAATCTATTTGTCACGTCACAAGCAATATTGACTATTTCACCCTAAAAGTACCAAGGAAAATCAAACTCATTTAGTATGGCTCTGCTCTTGAAATGCTCCATTTTTCTTTTTTGCTACACTATTTTGTTGAAAAGTTATAGGAGCCGAGAAGCTATGTCCATACTTTATGGAAACACAAAATTCTTGTAATTCACCATCAAAATCGCAACCTATTTGACTTAAAATTTTCTTGATAGTATTTTCTTTTAAGTTTTCTAATCGCACGCAGCTTTTAATAAACTCTTTGACATGCATAATTAATTTTAGCCGAAAACATAATCCAAGTGTATCTACACTAACAATCTAATACTACAGAGATGTAATGTTTTTCACTTAAGCTTGCCGTATCAATGTCCATATACAAATTCATATGAAGCAAGGGGCTTAGTGGTGAAAATTTATTATTTGGGCTTAAAACTTGACTTAGCGAGTTTTGTCATTTGACAAGTCTCACATAGGACATGATTTTAAAAATTCAATTTCGGAAGACCTTGGGCTTTTTCCCTTTTACAAATCTCCTTGAAATTTCTAAAACTACTATGTCAAAGTTGTCTATGAATTAGTTAGGTCAAATCATTTTTAGCAACTAGACATGAAGCATTTTATGACATCAAGTGATTTGAGCTAAATCTGTAAGCAACATTTTTCCTTAAAGCCTCAAAAGCCACTTCATATTTTTTTTAACAATACATTTTCTTTTAACAAACTCAAACTCAAAACTAGCATCACGGAGTTGGCTAACACTTAAAAAATTAAACTAGAGTTCTTCTATGTATAGTATATTACTAAAAGTAATAGAGAAGTTACTGAATTCTCCATGTCCAAGGATTTTGGCTCTCCTATTTCTATAATTAACCATTTCATTATCTTGGATCTGAAGCATGGTGACTATGTTTTTGTCTCTCATCATAAGTCTAGAACAACTTCTGTCCATGAGATATTTGGTTGCCTCTTCCTTGGGCATTCGTTTGATCTCGATTATTTACATCACCAAATCGTTTATACCTTAGTACCCTTTTATGATTGGGTCTTTCAAGGTTAGTTCTTCGAAACTCAGACTTCCAATCATACATATCAACATGTTAAGCTCTACACACACTTATTCTATGTCTCTTCTTGTTGTAATAGAAACAAGCATTTACAAGCTTTGGTGCAATGTTTTTTAGCTTAGCAGGTAGCAAAGCGTTCTTGGTTCCTTCAACCGTTAAGCGCTACACTACATTTTCTGTTGATGGTAATGAGCCATGTTCAACAATTGAAACTTCCTTTTAATTCTTCAACCGTGAAATCAGAAGTCTCAAATCCTAAATTGTATTTATAGTTTCAAAATTTTTGTTTTCCAAGTAATTTGACAAGATTTTGTTTACTATTAGTTAGTCTTTGCAAATCAAATTTTAGTCTCTCACATAATATCCCTATTTCTATATTCTCTAGTGATAGAACCTTATGCATTGTATGTATGATATCATGATCGTGATAAACCAAAAATTTGGTGCCTTGTCATGGATTAATTTTTTTCAAGCCTAGTCATGTAAATGCATATAAAATATGTGTTGGGATTATATGGTCATGGAAAGACAAACATAAATGCTCAATAGACAAAAAGAACATAATTGCCTCACAACACATATCAAAGAAATTAAAGTATGCACGTATGATAACACACGGCCCAAAAAGGGAAAATTAGCCAATTAAGACAAGCTAATTGAGAAAATATTAACTAAAAACCATTATGAACAAATAAATACTAATTCCAATTAAGAATGACCATAAAGCTAATTACGTAAAAGAGACCTACATTAAGTATTCCTTCATGCATGTTGTCTTCATGATTTTCAACACAAAGAGTTTATTTACAAACATGTTTATGAAATGAGTTCTGCATGAAAGATTTTAAAGTTTTCATCATTTATGGAAGTGTACTACGAGACGAATGATTCTATATGACGTATGCATGTATCTATGGCTGAGTGTAGCACCTTGTCCGGGACAAGTGTTCTCTGCCCTTCAGTTACGTCTATAACATTTTGTGTAGAGAGCAACCTGATGTATGGTCCTTGGGAGGATGTCAAGGGCAAGATACATGTTGCAGAGTGTAATATCGTGTCCGGGACTTCGGTTCTTTGTTGTAACGCGTCATTGTTAGTCATATGTATGTATGACGTAACACTGTCGTTGGACCATCGGGATTCATAGACGGTATTCGCGGCTACTCGGGGAATCATTCGATATGCCATGGGTACCATTCTTATGTTATGAAAAGTGCTATTGCCAATCAATTATGTATGTATTAAAGGAAATGTTTTTCTAAAATTTTTACGATGCATACATCACGATCATGTCTCATGCACCCTCTAGTGCTCCTAAGTTATGACTCTCGTAATACAAGACCAAATATGATACAGAACAATAAAAAACAAACCGAAGAGATTGTACACAAGAACAATACAGACTATATGCTAAAACAAGAATGATTAATGGAAGAATCGGTTTACTTTATGATGCTCTTTATCTATGATAGTCTTCCATTATATGATATCTGTCAGATTTACTGTACTGTTGACTTTTGTTGATTTATTTACTGTTATCTCCACTCATACGATACATCTGATGTTTGAGCTATACTTCACAGTATTATCCACTTCCCCGGTCCCCATGCATGATCCACTAGACGAATCTAGGCGAAAATGCTTGCTGAGCGATTCGTTATCGCTCATCCCTTTATTTTACCATGCAAACCCATAGGATCCTGAGCCAGAGTTAATAGAGTATGAGCTGCAAGACTAGGTGTGGAGAGCTGATTAGTAGCCAGCAGTGGCATCTTTTGTATTTTGGATATTCAGCTCTGTATTATGATATTATGCACTCACTATGTATTGATGACACTTATTCGGATGTAATAGGATGTACTTATGTCGATGTTTATGTCCGCTTATGTTACATTGCTTCCGCTCATCGATACGCGTAATGACAATCTGTGCATGAATGATATCAATGCCTTGTACTTCTCGTAGCAGAGTAAGGGGGTGCAACTTGCCGAGACCCTAGTCTCAGGCGGGGCGCTATAATGACACAATAAATTTCACTATTTAAACAAAAAGGGAAATACAATAGGACATGACAAATATCTCGGAAAAAAAGAAACAAAAAATGAATATGTATATACACACACATATATATAGGCCGCCCACTGGTAGAAAAGAAGAAGAAATGGTGGTTATAATAATACCCCATCAAAATACCAATTGTAGAAAATTGTGTAGAATCCAAATGATGGTATTTTATCCTATTCTAACCCACCCAAAACCCCTATGCCCGTCCCCCCTCCACACATATAGGAAAAGAAGATTTTTCTTCTCTTTCGTCTTCAACTACACAACAAAATCTTACACACTCTTTAACCAATCATTATATTTTATTTCACCTTTCTCACACCCCTCCAAAAGCCAAAAATCAATTGTTCCCGCCCTACTCCTTCATAGGCCGACCATCTTGCCCTTCCAAGAAGAAAAGACCTTCTTTTGTTCCACTCATTACACACAATCATTATGTCTAAACCTAATACAACCAAATACAAATCATGACCAAAAACATCTACCTAACCCTTCCTCCCCACCCCAACCGACCATTTCATCTTCAAAAAGGGGAAACCCTTCTTCATTTCTGCCATTTTACACTCAAACATTTCTCTATCTTCAACCCAACATTTTCTCTTCCCTGTCAAAAATATACAATAAGTCTTCCAACTCAATTTTTCCCCTCACTAAGCCGAGAGACACAACAACAAAAAAGGGGGAAAATTTCTTTATGTCATCCCACAAAAACATCTCCATCACAAGGTTCAAAAACCCTAATTCATCAACGTAGTGACCATGAAAGGTTGTAGACCCAAGAACCAAGGAAGAACAAGGTAAGGGACTTCATGTTGAATAAGTTAAGTTCTTCCATTTATCTACCTCGATAGTTTTTGACTAACCCCCTCATTTCTACCCCATACCCTGATCCTCAAGGAAGGGAGGAGAAGGATTTTTCTTCAAAACTAAGTGAAGAAACCTTCACTTTGAAGTAAGAAATAGTGAAAAAGGCAAGTATTCTGCAGAGATCCTTCATGGATTTCCAAAGGTTAAGTATATATATTCATATAAAAGTTGGATCATTCATGAAGTATGTTCAAGGTTTTAGTACAAAAAACATGTAAAATATATGTTTCTATGTGATGTATATATTATCATATATATATATACCCTAAAAATCGGCCAACACTAGAATGTTTGGACTTTTAGTATAAATGAAATAAAATGAACATTCTTCTGTGATATATGTAGAAGATAAAGAAAGAAGATGAAATCATATGATATGTTATGAAATGTGTACTAAGAATATAACTTTGATACACTTGCTCATGTATTTTTCCATGGTGGTCATCATATATGCATTTTTTATGGTATTTTGGTTTTCATATGTGTTGGTGATCTTTTTTTTAGCATGTTTATGGATGCATAAGCATGACTAACATACTAGGGCACAAATGTTGTTCTTGATGATCACCATGTTCATATATATACACACAAAGAGCCATGAGCCACGTTTTGGCTCCTCCCTTGAGCTTGATCATCCATCTTCATGATACATATATTAATGATGTTTATGGCTCAAAAAGTCAACTGTTCATGGTTTCCATCATATTTATGTTGTATGTATTTTTCATCATGTTCATAATCTTGAAAATCATCATGTTGATGGAAACTAGTATGTACATGGTTAGTATAAATGTTAAACTCATAACTTTTATGTAAAATGGGGAAAAGATGAGATTTATGTGGTCATGTGTGTGTGTGAATTTGTAGTAAGGACAAAAGTGGACTAAATTAATTTGTGACATGTTATGAAAATATATATGTAAATATACATATATATACATACGGCCCTAAGGCTTGTTTATGGTATAAATAACTTTATTACATGTTTATGTATACATATATGTATTAAATATAGCAAGATATAAATGATGACTAAGTTATGCATTTTCTTGTGACATGTGAAAGTAATTAGGAAATAAATGTCATAAATGTTTAAGAGTGAGTTATAAGTTTGGATGTAGAATATATAAGTTAAGAAAGTGGTGTTAGCAGAAAACTACAAAAAAGGGGGCTGTTTTGGGTTGCTTGGCCGAGGGTGACCTTTTGGGGGTAAAAACGGTATTTTCTGTAAGTTATGTCATGTAGAATGTAGATAAGTGATAGATGCACGATGATTAAATTGTAGAATGACCAAAATGACCCTGAAACGAGTATAATGGACCATGAAATAAAATTTTGTGAAATTATTTCTAAAGCATCTCACGTTTTGAAAAGTTTTACGCGTAACGAATAATAAACACTATACGACTGATTCCAACAACACATGTTAGGTAATGTTTACGTTATGTTATGTTATGGTGCGCCAGTATGACATCGGTACCGGAGTGGTAGGTGTCATGGACATATGTTGTTACGTCCTAAAAAATTTTCGTTATGTTGTAACATTTTCGGTACCGGAAATTTAATTTCGTCGATACTTTTTCTAAATTCTTCGGTATGTCGAAACACTAATGGGTTTGATAATGAACGTTATCAAACATATGGCGAAACTTAAATAGCTTCGCTAACAACTTAAGTGGTAGATTAAATTAAATAAAAAATAAAAGACATGACACAATAGTTTTGTACTACGTAAACAAATGAAAAATAAAAACAAGACATAACAAATAATTAGGATAGAAGAAAAATAAAATAAATATATATATACATATATATGGGGCGGCCAATAGGAATAAAAGAAAGAGGAATTTGTGGTTAGAAAAATACCCCAAAAAATACCAAGTGTAGAAAAATTGGGTAGAAACCAAATGATCATATTTTGTCCCATTTTAGCCACTCAAAACCCCTATGGTCGAATTTTTTCCTCCATGTTGGAAGAAAGGATTTCTTCCATTTTGTCTTCCACTACACAACAAAACTCTACACACTTTTATCCTAATCATCACAATTAACAATACAAGCCATCTTTTTGTTTTTCCCCTACCCTTAAGCCGACCCCCTTAAAATCCCAAGAAGCCAAAAAAAACATTTTCTACCCTTAGTGATAACACATAGTGACACCTACATCGTAATGCTTCCAAATGCTATCATGAAAAGGATCAAAAATCTACCCCTCTCCCCGAATCCCCTCTTCAGCCAAGATGTGTAGAAAAAAAGAGAACCTTTTTTTGTCTTCATTCTACACTTAACAACTTCTCTCCTTCACCACAAAATACTCTCTTTCCTCTCCAAAACACAAACCTCCCAAACTTCTTTGCCATTCTCCTCCATAACCGAGGATTTCTCCATGGTGAGCAAGAAAGAGTTTTCTTCATTCTATCCCATCCCACATCATCCATGTTTAAGTTCCACAAAGCCCTCCATCCTTCAAGTGTGCTTCAACAAGATTGTAGAACCTTGAATCAAGTAAGAACAAGGTAAGAAACTCAATGTAACTTAAGTTAGATTCTTCCATTTACTTAGCTACATACGTTTCTCACTAATCCTACAAACTTTGCTTCCAAAACCGTGTACTCAAGCAAGGAAAAGGAGGTAGTTTTCTTCCAAACCAAGTGAAAAAAACATCGCTTTAAGTCTAAGAAAGAGTGATAAAGACAAGTACTCTTCCTAGATACTTCATGGATTTTCCAAGGTTAAGTGCATAGGTTCTTATCAAAGATGGATCATCCATGTTGTATTTTCAAGTTTTCACTATATAAATATGTAAGATATATGTTTCTATGTGATATATATTTATATATTGTATATATACACACATAAAATCGGCCTCACATACAAAAATATGAACTTTAGATAGAAATGAAATGAAAAGATTATTCTTAGAAGAAATATGCATAAAATAAAGTAAGAAAGTGTAGTTATATGTAATGTTAAGAAAAGTATACAAAGAATGCAACTTTGGTATGTTTGTTTATGTATTTCTTTATGATGATCATCAAGTATGCATCTTCAATGTTATTTTAGTTTTCGTACGTTTTAAGATCATGTTTTTTTAGTATGTTTATGTATGCATCATATGCATGACTTACATAAATGGTCTCAAGTGTTGTTTTTATGATCATCATCTTGTATACACACATATTCACACACGGCCGTAAGGCCATTTTTGGCACTCCACTTGAGCTTCGTCATCCATCTTCATGATGTCTATGTAAATGATGATTATGGCTCAAAAGGTGCACTTTTTATGGTTTCCAACATGTTTATGTCTTATGTGTTTTCATTATGTAGTAATATTGAAAATATGTAAGTTTATGGAAAACTATCATGTACATGTTTAACATAAATAAATTTCACATATATCATGTATATTAAGTGGAGGAAAGATGAGTTTTAAATGGCTTTTTGTGTGTGTATAAATCGGCCATAAGGCCTATAATAAATAAAACATAAAAAGTGATATGGCATTACAGTGATAGTGTAAAAATAATATGTATATACATGGCGAAGACACATTTTTAGGGTATAAATAATTTAGTATAGATTATATGGACATATAAGGATAATATAATGAAAATATATATGCATTATATATATTTATTGTACACGGCCCTAAGGTCTATTTATAACATAAATGACCATATTTCATGATTATGTACACTTATATGTTCATGATGTAATGATGTATAAGTTATGGTATCAGTTATATATTTTTAAATGACATTTTAGAGAAATTAGAAAATAAGTGTTATAAATACTTAAATGTTGAAACATTAGTGATACATGGATAATACAAATTAAGAAAGTGGTGTTTGGTTAAAAATTATAAAAAGTGGGCTGTTTTAGTGATATGGCCGAATGGTATTTTTTGGGGGCAAAAGTGGTATTTTCTTTAAGTCTTGACATATAGGATATAAATAAGTAGTGGATGCTTGATAATAAGTCATAGAATGACCAAAATACCCTCATTGGATGAGTTTCATGTTGCATGAAATAAAAGTTTGAAAATTTTTCTTCATCACATTACATGTTTTAAAGGTTTACATTTGCACGTGGTATTATATCATATAGATGGATATCCCATGACATGTTTATAGTATGTATATGTTAATTTGGTGCACCGTCATGACATCGAAACCGGAGTGGTGGATGTCATGGGGCTTACAGTATGTTATCGATGATTGGAGCACTGCATGATATCAGAACCCAAGGGCGTTGATGTCATAGGCATGTAGTATAGGAGATTATTCAATTTCTATGATGATATAATTTTCATGCAAGGTACAGTATTGCTGTTATCATATCAAAGAGGTGATGTTTATGAAAAGTTTAAGTTTTGACACGTTACAAAAAAAATGGTTATTCTACATGATTATAGTTTATGTTTATGACACTTGTTTAAAGACATTTCATCACAAGTGTATTGCATATACATGACTTGTCTAGGTATTTGATTCATCTAGATGATAAGAGTTAGGATAATGACATCTTATGCTTTGTTTGAGATTCTAACTGCGGTTATACTTGATAGAGGCGTTCTCCAAGACTTGACAGTACAAAAGGTTTACTGATAGAGATATATGTGTTGCTTGTTGTTTATTTACCTTTATTTAATGCACTTTACTTCTTAAAGTTGGAGGCGCGTTTTATTATGTTCGTTATTGCGTTTATCATTATTTGTTTACCACGTATCCCCCGTGCATGATCCACATGATGTATCTAGTATGATACTTGCTGGGTGATTATGTTTTACCGCTCACACTTGTCTTTAATTACTTGTAAAGGACAGGGTTCCCAAGATCGGATTTATAGATGACGAGCCTCACATAAACTACCCGTGAGAGATGCGTATGCCAGGACTTAGATTTTGGTGATTTAAGTATCATCATGTTGTATTAATATTATTTTGGGACATGTACTTAGTGACTTGTACGGATTTGACGTTTTGTATATTTATGCATATCGTACGTTTACCATTATGTTGCTTCCGCTATATCGATTCATGTTTCATGTCCACATGCTCAGGCATGTATCGGCGCCCTGTACGTCTCGTAGCAGAGTACGGCGGGTACACTAGGCTGGAACCCTTGTTTCAGGCAGGGCGCTACAGGTGGTATCAGAGCCAAGACTTTAGATCCATGGCGGAAACGGTAAAGTAAACAACTTAGAAAATAAGTCATAATCTTTGAACATAAGAGATGATCTTAGTTCGAAGTGACAGCCTTAGCCTAAGATCACTAAAACGGCTTAGGAATAGCCAGATAAAATTTCAAATACACGTAATTTATAAGTTTTCATTTCAAAACCCTAATTTCAACTTAAACAACTTTCTTGAACTAAACTCTAATTATGTCGTTTAATTGTTATATTGTTAATAACTGCTTCCAATTGGATGTCTTCATGACCGAGAGGCAGACCTCGCGCTGAAAGACCAACACTATTATCTCCTCCTCCGCCACTGTAGGTACCTCCACCGGTAGAGCCGGTACCTCTATTTGCTGAGCTCATACTACCATATGCTGCGCCAGTACCTCTGCTTCAGAAGCAGCAGTATCATGATGATTTTCATCAGGTCGTACTTCATGCCTTAGTATAGATTGGACAAGACGTTGGGAATAATGGTCATCAGAATAAGGCTGTATCCCCATCGCCGCTGCCCGCCACAACCATAGCATTGTACTTGTTTCTATTACGGTGAGATGAAGAGGGTTACAGGGGCAGATCGAATGCAGATGTAGCCGAGAAATGGCTAGACGAGGTAAAGAATAAGTTTGATCTTGTTCAGGTACCTGACGAGATGAAGACTAAGGTGATACGACCTTTTCTGATTGGTGAGGCCAATCAGTGGTGGAATACGAGTCTATCGTATCTGCTAGAGCTAGTGGCATGGGCATGACTTATGACGGATTTCAATAAATTCTATATCACACCTACAGTTACCTTACGGAAGATAAAGATGTTTGAGACCTTGGTACAGTGCCCGATATGACAGTGGCAGAGTATACCAATCAGTTTACAGCATTGGGGAGATATGTCCCATTGACCATGGGGGATGAACAGCCGAAGATGATTAAGTTTAAGATGTGTCTGAACCCCCGCATTTGCACTTAGATTGTGAATGCTAATCCAAGAGATTTTGGAGAGCTACTAGATGCTTGTTACCAGGTAGAGCGGGACATAATAAAACAAGATGTAGATACATGGGGCAAGAGGCCCCAAGAGTTTGGAGACGGTCAGGCAGGTAGAGGGACCAAGTTTGTGAGGAGAGATGATGGACAAGGATCGTAGCAATTCCAACATAGACCACAACCACAACCTCAGCCGCAGCGTTAATGAAGTTTCAGAGGCATCCACAATTTCGGCAGGCCCCATAACCACCGCATCAGCAACTATAGCAGTACCAAGCGGGACCACATACAGCTATTCCCCTTGTCCCACTTGTCATAGAGCGCACACCAAAGAGTGTCGATTGGCAACCGGTGCTTGTTTCAGAAGTGGTACGACTAGTAATATGATGAAGGACTGTCCAATGCCGAGGGACGGACAGCAGAGGAATGCACAGTAGGAAAGAGGTGACCCACAGGCCAACGCACAAGTTCACTTATGTCTGATGCCAAAGCCGAGGACACCCCTGATGTAGGGTAGGTATATTTAATTTCGCAAATTATGTGTGATTTTCTATGCCTGTTAGAATTGTATCCTTAAATTATATACTTTTCCAGGTGCTATATTAGTAAACAACATACCTGCCAATGTGTTGTTTGATAGTGGTGCAAGCCACTCCTTTGTGTCTAATAGGTTTGTTAAGAACCTTAGCAGCTGTACCACATGGTTAGATACTCCTTATCGTGTTTAGGCAGCTGGCAATCATGTGATCATTTCCCACCATCTATATAAGGACTATGAAATCGAGATGGAGGGACACAAGTTCGAGGCTACCCTAATTCTGATTCAGATTCGGGACTTCGACATTATTCTATGTATGGATTGGCTGTTCAAGCACCTTGTCTACATCGATTGTCGCAGTAAGCGTGTCATGATTAAGGACCCGATTCGAGAAGTAGTCATCTATCAGAGGAACTCCAAGTTGAAGAAAATGCCACAAGATGTGTATCTGACAGTAGCCCAGGCATTTTAAGGATTGCAGAATGGAGACGAAGGATTTCTCTTTTACACCCTCCGTGAAGAGTCAATGACGCCATCGATCCACAGTATTCCGGTAGTGAGAGAATTCTGGGATGTTTTCCCAGATGATTTGCAAGGATTACCTCCAAACAAAGAAATTGAGTTTGAGATTAATGTCGTGCCAAGAGTAGAACCTATCTCAAAGGCACCGTATCGGATGGCACTAGAACAGTTAAAGTGACAGTTTCGGGAACTGGTAGAGAAGAAATTCATATGGCATAGCATGTCTCCTTGGGGAGCCCCAGTTTTATTCGTTAAGAGAAGGATGGTATGAGGCTATACATTGACAACCACGAACTGAATAAGATTACCATAAAGAATAGATATCCACTGCACAGGGTCGACGATTTGTTCGATCAGCTGAAATTATGTAAATTAAATGCATGAATAATAAAATTTTAAATTTCATTTATGTATATGAACGTAACCTTGCGTATAGGGTGTTAAAGTGTTCAGCAAGATTGATCTTTGCTAAGGATACCATAAGCTAAGGTCAAGTCCAAGGATGGTGCTAAAGCTTCTTTTCATACGAGGTATGGACATTATGAGTTCTTGGTGATTCTGTTCAATTTCACTAACACCCCTGAAGTGTTTATGGACTTGATGAACATAGTGCTCCGAGATCAACTAGACAAGTTTGTGGTTGTCTTCATCATTGATATTCTTATCTACTCACCGGATGAGGAGATCCATGCGGAGCACTTGAGGATTGCGCTGATATACTAAGGGGGAAACAGTTGTATGCTAAGTTTAGCAAGTGCGGGTTTTGGGTGCGTAGTGTTGCATTCTTAGGTCATGTTGTCTCTGAAGAAGGTATATCGATCGCCCTAAGAAGATCGAGGCTATCACAGAATGGCCGAGACCGACGAATGTGGTCGATGTTAGAAGTTTCTTAGGACTTGCAGGTTATCAGAAAAAGTTTGTCGAGGGATTTCCAAGGATCGCAGTTCCACTAACACGATTAACTAAGAAAAATATGAGATTTGATTGGAGCGTTGACTGCGAGCAAGGATTCACTGAACTAAAGAAGAGGTTGACTTCAGCGCCAGTTCTAGCACAAACATTCTCCAGAGAAGGATTTGTGGTGTATAGTGATCCCTCCAAGAATGGACCAGGTAACCAAATAAGCAACTCGAACTATGGTGAATTTCTTATAAATATACTTGCAATAACCCTTTTTCTTTGTAGGTTGCGTGTTGATGCAGAAAGAATGGGTAATTGCTTACCCGTCAAGACAGTAGAAACACTACAAGCAGAATTACCCTATGCATGACTTAGAGTTATCAGTCGTTGCCTTTGCGCTTAAGATTTGGAGACATTATCTGTATGGTGAGAGATGTGAGATATATATGGATCATAAAAATTTTAAATATGTCTGTTAAGATATAAATTGTTTTGATGAGAAAAATGTTTTAAATAAGTCAAATTTATACTTGAGACTTGAAGCAAAATGAGAAAATTACACTATGTCAAAAATGGTTGAGATTGGAACTCACTATCCAACATCAATCTCTCAGACTGAGGACATCGACCGATCGATGTCACTTCAGTCTCTGACTTCGACCGATCGTTGTCAGGAAGAAAACTTTCTATCCAACATCGATCTCTCAACCTGGGGACATCGACCGATCGATGTCACTTCAGTCTCTCCCCAGAGAGACTTTGATCGATCGATGTCAGACAGAAAACTTTCTATCTAATATCGATCTCTTAGTCCAGGGGACATCGATCGATCGAAGTGACATCAGTCTCTCTAGGAGGGACTTTAATCGATCGATGTCCAGCAGTTTCAAAACTGCAATGTTTCTGGAGGACATCGATCTCTCACCCCAGGCACTTCGATCGATCGATGTCTCCCAGAATTAAAATTTTTATGAACATTGGAATAAAATCCAAGGGAGATTCATGGAATTTTCTCTATCCAATCTTGCTCAAATTTCTTGGACTTTACTCCAACATACTACATCCTTCCTTGACTATTATATCCATGTCTTTGCAATCCTAGGTTGGCTACTGAGGATCACATCACTCCATAGGGTGGCTAAAAACTATTTGGACATTATCTTGACATTTGGTGCAGTTGAAGACATGGTGGAGGCCTCAAAAACATGGTGAACTTCATCTATAAATAGGAGAAGCTTGGATGAGGCAAATACATACACACTTTCACCATCATCAAGCTTCATCATTCATTGTAGTATGCTTCTCTGATATTTGTAAAAGTGCTTAAAGCTTGTTAAGCATTTTTTTGTTCTTAATTGTTGTATATTGAGAGATAGAGAGTCTAACACAAGAGGAACCATAAATATTTGATCTATTGCTTGTGGTTAGGCTAGTGAGAAAGTGTGAACCTTACTATTTTCTTCAACCCACTGTGAGAAAGTTCTTGAGAGAACTTTGTTGAAGTTGAGGTAGCAAGAAGTTGTTCTTGCTAGAGCTGTGGTTGCTGTAGTTGCACAAGTGTATTTTGTGCCAGAAGTTGTTGTTGTGGTTGCTTAAACTAAGGTGTTAGTGTAAGTTTTGTTGTGGTTGTTCTTATTTGCTTTAATAAGAAGAGTAGTTGTTGAAAATCTGCTTTGGCAACAAAGTGGCAGTGGAGTATAATCATTTACGATTCGAACCACTCTATATCCGGTGTACACATTCATTGTTTCTCATCTCCCATTCTTGCTTTGATTCTGATTTCCATTTGAGTTGAGCCACAAAATAAAATTCCGCAAAATTGCCCAACACTCTATTCACCCCCCTCTAGAGTGTGTTTCAGACCTAACAATTGGTATTAGAGCCTAACCTTGATTGCTTGGCCAATCTTTGCAAGTAGCAAGGTTAAAGTTCATGAAAGTTACAACCTCTTCATCCTACAACTCAACTTCCAAGACAACTGCACTATTCTCAGGATCAAGCACTAAAGCACCTATGTTTGATGCCCAAAATTATTCTTTGTGGAAATTTCGAATGATCAATCATTTGAAAGGCTGTGGATTTGATATTTGGAGAGCCATTGTCAAAGGAATTGAAGTTTCTATGATTACCAACTCAAAAGTAGAATCAATGTTCAAATAT
This sequence comes from Eustoma russellianum, assembly GCA_036186865.1. Lineage (NCBI taxonomy): Eukaryota > Viridiplantae > Streptophyta > Magnoliopsida > Gentianales > Gentianaceae > Eustoma > Eustoma russellianum. The sequence continues at coordinate 10,976,824 of AP025063.1, read as the reverse complement.
GAGGATGACTACACCGATGAAGAGAAGATAAACTTTGCCATCAATGACAAAGCATTCGGTATTCTCTCATGTGCTCCTACCACCACCGAGCTCATAAGACTTCAAGTTTTTGAAACAGCCTATGAGGCATGGAAAAGGCTTGAAACGATACATGAAGGAACTGAGCAAGAAAGAATGGCCAAAAGACTTATGCTCATGAAGGAATATGAAATGTTCAAAATGAAGAGCGAGATTTAGGAGACAATCGACCGATTCACACGAATAATGAATCAACACTCCATGTCAAATGAAGACCTTGTCTCAAAACTCCTCAACTCTTTGTCAAGAGAATAGACACCTAAACTGAATCATAGAATCTCAAGACTCTTACCCTTGATAAGCTATCCGGTAATCTTGTTACTCATGAAATTCTTATTGATGAACAAAATAGGATGAATCCTATCAAGCCCACACAAACATCACACAAAGAATTGGTGGTAGAGTCCGATGGATCGGATGAGGAAGTTGCTTTTCTAGTAAGAGAATTTAGAAGAATGGCAACAAGAAATAAAGCTCAAACAAGAAAGTTTTTCAAAAGACCACCCAAGGAAAAAGAAGGAAGTCAAAATTGCTGTAGATGTGGTCGACCCGGTTCCTCCATTGCCGATTGCCACGTAAAGGAGCCGCAAAAAAAGAAAAGAAGGTCTTTACTCAAAAGAAGAAAGCTCTTAATGCGGAGATAACCACGTGGGATGATCTCCTTTCCGAATCGAAAGGAGAAGAAAGTGAAGATCAAGATGTTGGACTTGTTGCAATAGTTGAAAATCCAAAAGCTCAACATACTTGTCTCATGGCAATTGAAGATGACCTTGAGGTAAATTCTAATCCTTCTAATTTACAAGATGAAATAGGGAATTTGCAAGATGATTTTGAAAAACTAAATTTAAAGCATAAACATTTGAAGAAAGAGTTCAAGAAGTGCATTTTAGAAAATAAGAGCTTGCATGGTAAGAACATTTTGATGTTTTAAGATCATGACATCATACTCACCATGCATAAAGCCATAACTCTTGAAAATGTGGAAATTAAGAAAGAATGTGATAAATTGAGGTTAGATTTACAAAGACTAACAAATGGCAAAAATAATCTAGACAAACTACTTGGAAACCAAAGAATTGTAAATGATAAATCCGGTTTAGGATTTAATTCATCACATTCTTCCATTAAGCCGAAGTCATTAAAGAAAAAAAAACAATAGAAAACCACAACATGACTCATCATCTTTTAAACCAAGGCATGTATCTGCTTGTTTTCATTGTAACAAAGTAGGACAAGTGAAGAATGCATGTAGAGCTACATTTGGAAGTACGTATGTTTGGAAGACTAAAGGTCAATAAGCTAACCCTAAAGGACCCCAACATTAAACGGTACCAATGCATAAATCCCTTGGTATTGTAGGCTCTCAAGATAAATGGAGTAGCCAAATAAGAAGAAACCAAATGGCTTATGGACAGCGGATGTTCAACACACATGATCGGAGACAAAACGTTGTTCACCAAGCTCAAGCTCCAAGATTGTGAAATGCTGCATTTTGGCAATGGGAGATCAAAAATCCTTGGACATGGAGAAATTGGTAACTCTTCTTTCACTATCAATAATGTACTATATGTAGAAGGGCTTAAATATAATTTGATAAGTGTTAGCCAACTATGTGATGCTAATTTTCAAGTTGAATTTTTGAAAAGAAAATGCATTGTGAAAAAGAACGATAATATTGTTTTTGAGGCTATAAGAAAGAATGATGTTTACAAATTTAGCACACATGATTTGATATGACAAAATGTTTCTTGCCTAGTTGCCAAAATTGATTTCACTCAACTATAGCATAGACGACTTGGACATATCAGTTTTACAAATTTCAAAGAGATTTGCAAAAATGAAAAGGTCCAAGGTCTTCCAAAATTAAAATTTGAAAACCATGGCTTATGTGACACTTGTCATAAGGCAAAGCTTGTTAAAACAAGCTTCAAACCCAAAAGTGAAATCTCCACCAACCAAACCTCTACAATTACTTCATATGGATTTGTATGGGGATACTGGTACGGCAAGTATAGATGGAAAACATTACACCTTTGTGGTGGTAGACAACTTCTCTAGGTACACTTGGGTAATGTTTTTAGCCGAAAAGACTGATGCATGCCAAGAGTTTATAAAACTATGTAGGAGATTAGAAAATCAAAAAGGAGACACAATTAAGGAAATTAGAAGTGATAGAGGTGGTGAGTTTGATGGTGAGTTTCAAGAATTTTATGTATCCAAAGGGTATGGACACAATTTCTCGGCTCCAAGAACTGCTCAACAAAATAGTGTTGCGGAAAGGAAAAATAGAACATTTCAAGAAATGAATAGAGCCATGTTAAATGAATTTGAGCTACCCAAGTATTTTTGGGCCGAAGCGGTAAACACCGGTTGTCATGTGATCAATAGAGTTTATTTGTAACCATCTCTCAAAAAGACTCCTTATGAGCTTTGGAAAGGTAGAGTTCCAAATATTTGTTATTTCAACGTATTTGGTTGTAACTCTTTTATACTTAACACCAAAGATAACTTGGATAAACTCGATTTCAAAGCGGATGAAGGAATCTTTATGGGATATGCTAAAAATAGCAGGGCATTTAGGGTATATAATAAAAGGAGCATGAAAGTTGAAGAGTCAATTCATGTCAAGTTTAGTGAACTCATTGAGGATGAACCAAGCATTAATAATGACGATGATGAAATAATTGAAGTAAGTCATAAAGAAAAATTTAAGAATCCAAAAGGTAATATTGTCATTGACCTTAGAATTGATCCCCTTAAACCTAAGGTTGAAGATGAAGAAGTAGGAGGAGATACCTCAAATTTACCAGATTAATATAAGTACAGGAAAGACCATCTTGAAGAATTAATATTAGGTGAAACTAGTCAAAGCATAAGAACTAGGAGGAAATTTAATGAAAATGCCTTCATTTCACAAGTTGAGCCTACAAATATAAAAGAGGCAATAAGGAGTGATGTTTGGGAATTGGTGGATAAACCTAGTGATCATCCCATAATTGGAACTAAATGGGTGTTTAGAAACAAAATGGATGATAAAGGAAACATCACTAGAAACAAAGCTAGGTTAGTAGCTCAAGGATATAGACAAGAAGAAGGCATAGACTATGACGAGACCTTTGTCCCCGTAGCTAGGTTAGAAGCTATTAGGATGCTATTAGCATATGCATGCTATAAGGATTTCAAACTATATATAATGGATGTAAAATTCGCATTCTTGAATGGAATAATTAAAGAAGAGGTGTATGTAGCTCAACCACCGGGGTTTGAAAATCATGATTATCCAAATCATGTATTTAAACTCAAAAAGGCACTTTATGGACTTAAACAAGCTCCAGGGCATGGAATGAAAGATTAAGTAACTTCCTACTTGTAAATGAGTTTGCAAGAGGAAAATTCGACACTACTCTTTTTATTAAAGAACAAGGAAACCATCAATTGCTTGTTCAAATTTATGTGGATGATATTATATTTGGTGCTACAATGATTCTCTTTGCGAGCATTTTGCTAAATTGATGGAAAAAGAATTTGAGATGAGCATGATGGGTGAACTCAACTAATTTCTTGGTCTTCAAATCATGCAAACTCAAGATGGAGTATACATATCTCAAACATAGTACACAAAGGATTTACTCAAGAAATACAAGTTTGAGGATGGAAGAAGTGTGAGCACACCAATGAACACAAGTACAAAGCTTGACAAAGATGAAAAAGGAAAGTCGGTTGAGGTAACCAAATATAGGGGTATGATAGGTAGTTTACTTTATTTAATCGCTAGTAGACCGGATATTTTGCATGCTATGTGTTTATGTGCTAGATTTCAAAGTATGCCTCAGAAATCGCATCTAGTTGCCATTAAGCGTATCTTTAGGTATTCCGGAAATCTAGTTGATAGAAAAAGCACCTCCGGGACATGCCAATTCCTTGGAGATTGCTTAGTTTCTTGGTTCTCTAAGAAACAAAATAGTGTGTCACTTTCAACGGCGAAATCCGAATATGTATCGGCCACTACGTGTTGTGCACAACTACTTTAGATAATCAACACATTAAACAATTACAATGTTAAGTTTGATAAGGTTCTCATCCTATGTGACAACACATCAGCAATAAGTATAGCACAAAATCCGGTTCACCATAGTAGGACAAAACATATTGAAGTGAGGCATCACTTTATAAGGGATTCAATTCAAAAAAGTTTAGTATGTGTTGAATTCGTTCCAACCAATGACCAACTAGCGGATATTTTTACCAAATCCCTTCCTACTGAGACATTCGAAAGTGAGCCACAACAATCACATCCTTAAGTCCTAACGGGGTCTAGGATGCATGGGTTGAGGAAGAAGGCCACTTCCTCTCATGAAGCTATGTTGAGTGAGATAAGGGGAAGGCTAACCCTTAACAATTTTCCATGGCTCAAGTCTGGGGAATACAAAGATTCTTTGAAAGAGCCTATAGGGAGAGGTAAATTTGTTTATATCTACCTTAGAGCCCAGCTGCAATTCAGTGAATGGGAAAACAAGAACAGGTCTATCATTTCACTGAAATTGCTCAAAATTGAAGAAATTTTGAGCAATGAGGAGATGAGGCCGATCATCGATTGGTTTGATGATCAAAAATGGAGACTTGTTTGAGAGGTCTCTCAAATGACAAATATGTCTACCCGTTATACTAGAATGTTTTATGTCAATCTATGCATAGACTACCGTAATGGAGTGCCTTATGCTTTACATTTTGTGATAGATGGTCAGTTGTTAGAGTTTAGTTCTAAGACCATCAATGAGTCTCTTGAAGTTCCTGATGAGGGTTGGGAGGATTTTGATCCATGGAGATGGGATACATACAAATATCAAATTTCCGAGAATGAGGTTAAAACCTTCCTTGGATTTTACCCCACCAAAAACACTGATGACATGCCCTTAGTGTATCGAGTGTTACTCGCCATTGTCATTTTTTTGTGTCAATGGTAAGTCGGCTAAACTTCCGAGCAACATAGATATATACATTGCTTACCGTATTGCTATGAGGGAAAGTGTGAATTTCGAGGAGATTGTTTTTGCGAATATGATGGAAGCCGTAACGATGAAATCAAAGGTGCTTCCATATAGCAATCTCATCTATAGATTGCTCAAGGAGGCTAATGTGGACTAGAGGGGAGGGTGAATAGTGGTTAGCGGAAATTACCCTACTACCCTTGATAAAAATCCCCTTTGAAAACAGAATCTGAGACTACCTTAGATTCAAAATCCGTTTTTGAAAAATTCAAAAATCCTTGTACACAACTCCAAAAATTATGAAAATTTTCAGAACTTAACTTCAATGTGTTAACAAGACTCTATCCAAACATCATACAAAAATAAGATCGTTTGATACTTCAAACAGATAAAAAGCTTCAGATGGTCAATATGGACAGAATTGGACAGAATGTTGCTTAAATTGAAAAATGTGTTTCTCTTTGAATACTTAACCATAATGTTAAACTTTATGTCAAAACACTCCTTAGGATGTCTAGTTTATGTTTACAAAAGGGCTTGACCTTTAACAATTCTTGATTAATACAGAATTCAAGTTTTCTCAAAACTGGTCAGATTGCAGCCAGATTGGAGAAGTTATCTTACAAAGACTAAAAGACTAACTTTCCCTTTCTCAAATCAAGTGATTCTTGTTGAAAATGAAAGCTAACATTCTGAAGTATAACTCCATCAAAAATCACGAATTTTGAAAGTGTTTAGCTATTTTTTCAAATCGTGAGAAGTTATTTGAAAACTGCAGTAAAAACGGACAGAAAACAGAAATGTAGAAACAAGACAAGAACACCAAGGATTTATCCTGGTTCAGTCAATGTGACCTACTCCAGTCCCAAGGAACATCTCTACTTGGATTTCACTATGGTATGAATCAACTTACAACAAGAACCAAGCTTGATCCTTGGGTTATACACCAACCCTATTCAAGACATGGATGAACACCTTCTATGCAACACTTAGTTGCAACACCTCCACCACATATTGATGTAGCCTTCTGGAATTGGCTAATCAATCTTACAAATGAAGCTCAAGAGGCTTGTAGCTCAACAAATACAACAAGAACACCTTTGCTACAAAGAATGAAACAAGAACAACTAGAAGAAGATGATTGCTAGACAAATCAACAAATGCTTTCAAGTGAGCTTCAAGTGTGTTTCATCTTCTTCATCATTGCCTCCTATTTATAGTGTGAATTGAGCATTGGAGATAAGAATGCACATGTGTTACCATCTTCATCATCAAGCTTAAGTGTCTTCACATCATTGGTTGGCCTTGAACACTTAGCAACATAAAACAAAATGATTGGTCCATCTTGGAGACATAATGCTGGCCAATTTTCACACCTTGGAAAGTCATAATTATCCTTTGCAAAATGAAGATAATAAGAGGGATAATGCCACAAGAATACCTCAACTTCTAGGTTTGAAAATAGGGCAGGTGAAGGCTGAATGTGTGAACCCAAAATCAGCCAGTTTCAACCATGTAGCCCTTGGCTACATATTCAAGTTTTTCAATATTTCCAAGTTTGCCCTTTTTTGATTTGCCCACTTGTCACCAAGCCATAAAATGAATAACACATCATCACAAACTGAATATACACGTTTTTGGACCAATATATATGCATATCAACTCAGATTTTTGAAGAAGAAATCACCAAATAATAATTGACAAGATTATGTCAACATATAACACCAAAATTCCCAATATTTCTTCTTGTATGTTGTGATCATTTTCACACCTTGAACACCTTTATATTCTCTGAAATATAATGATAAATATACTCAAATAACTTATATAAAAATGTCTTCAAGAAAGATATAGAATGCGACATCACAACTCGTCACATATCTCGCTACAGTCGATAATATCATCATGTAAGCGAATTACTATTAAATCCCCATATAATCTTAAAAATAAGCATAGCTCAACTCCAGAATGATGATAAGAATATAATCAAGAGATTCCTTGAGTTTAAATACAAAAAATACCCTCAGAGGTGAAATGACCAAAATGTCCCTGGTGTGAGAAAACTCCAGAAATGACCCTGATGGTCTGAAATAAATATAATTCCACCTTTGTCTTGATAAATATGATAATAATAAGTGCTTGAAGTAATTCCACCTTATCACGTTCCTACAAAACTCAAAATACCAATTTTGCTCCTTTTGGTAAGTTGTACAAACTTCCAAGGCACATTAGTCACAAGTCATTTATAATCATAAAAAAACACATAATATCCACATAATGAACATGTATAAATCATGTACAAATGAAAACAACCACTTTATCACATTTTAGAAAAATATTTCTAAAAACCCTAGACATCGGTCGATTGAAGTGACTCAGCTTCAGAGATCGATGTCTCAAAGTGAGTTTTAGAACTTGGCTCTAACCTACATCGATCGATCGAAGTGAGGGTTTGATGTATACACCGATCGATCGATGTGTCTCAAGTTTAGAGATTGATGTCTCACAGTAAGGTCTTGAACTTTCACTACCTTACATAGATTGATCGATGTGAGAGATCGAAGTACATCGATCGATCAATGTGCAACAACCTGAAAGATCGATGTCAACTTTTTAAACTTTTTCAACTTTTACTCACATATAACACCATGTGTGACATTTTTATGTATTCACCGCTTAAAACATAACTTTGAAAATTATTCAAACATATTTCTCAATATTCTCTCCCTTTTGGATGATTTTGAAAATAACCTAACATGATTTTAATGTCACAACTTTTTACCAATTGTTTATCATAAATCTACCAATTTTAAACCAATTGAATTTTTTTGAAAACTCACCATTTACCATTTGTTTCACCAAATCTGTACCAATTGTTTTAGAAACCAATTACGAACCAATTACTAATTGTTTTCAAATTCTCAATTCTCATGTCTTTAACATATGTGTTCATGTGCTCCCCCTCAATTTATACTCTCCCCCTTAACCTATGCTCCAAAACTTATAACAATTTATAACAATTGAAACTTAGCATCATGACTTACCAACTAACAACCGAATCATGACTTACCAACTAAAATCATGAATCATGTCTAAAATTATGTTCTTATTCTATCTCCCCCTTTATTTTGCAAATCATGCAACAGATAGAACTACGCAATCGTATCGTAAGTCATCACACTTAACTTGGCTCGTAAGTTTTCAAAATTGTCTTGATTAAGGGGGTTTGGTGAAGATATCAGCTATTTGATGATTAGTTCTTATATGGTTTATAACTACATCCTCATTTTGAACATGATCTCGAAGGAAGTGGTATCGCACCTTAATGTGTTTGGCCTTAGAATGAAGTACGGGATTCCGAGAAAGATTGACTGCACTTGTGTTATCGCTATTAATTGGAATCTTATTCATTTTAATGCCAAATCTACTAGGTTGTTGTTTAAGCCAAAGTATTTGGATACTGCATAAACTTAGGGCAATATGCTCGCCTTTGGTGGTAGAAAGAGCTACACTAGGTTGCTTTTTAGAAAACCAACACATCAAGTCGGTTCATATGAATTGACATGTATCGCTAGTGGATTTTCTATCTAATTTGCAACCACCATAATCAGCATCACTATATGCGTATAATTCCATCTTAGCGTTTCTATCATACCAAAGTCCTAAGTGAGGTGTGTGTTTAAGATATCTAAAGATCTTTTTCACTGCATTGTAATGAGATACCTTAGGACAAGGTTGAAACCTAGCACACATATACACACTAAACATGATGTCGGGTATTGATGCGATTAAATATAACAATAAGCCAATCATCGACCTTTATAGTGTGTCATCAAAAGGTTTACCATTTTCATCCTTATCTAGTTTGGTGCTAACACTCATGGGTGTTGGTGTTGGTTTCAACTCTTCAAAGCCAAACTTCTTAATCATATCATTGACATACTTAAGTTGGTTAATGTGAATTCCTTGAGAGGTTTGTTGATTTGGAGCCCTAAGAAGTAATTCAACTCTCCTACCATTGACATTTCAAATTCTGACTTCATACACTCTTCGAAGTCTTTTACTAGAGTAGAGTTTGTTGAACCAAAGATAATATCGTCTACGTATATTTGAACTATTAATAAATCATTATCTTTTCTTCTTAGCAATAATATGTTGTATATGGTTCCCTTTTGATAATTATTTTCAATAAGAAAGTTTTCAAATCTATCATACCAAGCTCTTGGAGCTCGTTTTAAACCATATAGAGCTTTCTTAAGCTTGTAAACATGGTTAGGATTCTTTGGACCTTCGAATCCGGGGGATCGTTTGACAAACACCTCTTCTTGGATGTATCCATTCAAGAACGCACTCTTGACATCCATATGGAAGATTTTGATATCGCTTAGACTTGCAATCGCAAGTAACAATGTAATTTCTTCTAGTCGTGCAATGGGTGCAAAGGTTTCTTCATAATCTATTCCTTCTTATTGATTATAACCTTGTGCGACTATCCTAGCCTTTTTTCGTGTGATGTTTCCTTGTTCATCCATTTTATTCCTAAACACCCATTTCGTTCCAATTACAGACTTATTTTCAGGTTTAGGTACTAAACCTCACGTGTTGTTCCTTGTGAATTGGTTCAATTCCTCATGCATGGCATCTATCCATGATATATCATCTAAGGCTTCCTGGACATTCTTAGGTTCTAAGTTTGAGATTAAGCTATGTCCTTCAGGTTGGCTTACGTTTCTATGTTTTCTAACCCCAACATTTGGATCCCCAATTATTAATTCTTTAGGGTGCCACCAATTCCTAGATTGACTAGGTTCACCCTCATCCTGTTCAAATGTTTCATTAGTGTGAACAATGTCGTATACAATTAAATCATTTTGTAAGTTAGTTGTATTATCTTCCAATTGCAAAATCTCTTCATTTATTTCATCTAAGGGTTCATGCATGTCTTGTTCAGGGGGAGTTGGTTCTAGATGATCAAGTACAGGCTCAAGTAATATATCATCATCTTCAAACATATTTTCAACATTATTTTCTGTATATATTGAGTTTTATCACTAACTTCAAAGCATGCATTTTCATTTAATTTCACATGTATAGATTCAATTATTTTTCTAGATGTAGAATTGTATCACCTGTACGCTCTTGAGTTAGTTGAATAACCAACAAATATACATTCAATAGACTTTTGTTCAAACTTGTCTAGATTATCCTTAATATTCAACACAAAACATTTACAACCAAAAACTTTAATATAATCTACTTTAGGTTGTCTATTGTTTAACAATTCAATAGGTGTTTTATTCAATTTCTTTTTAATGGAAAGCTATATATAATATAGCATGCACAACTAACAACTTCAGCCCATAAATATTTTGGTACTTTATTTTCACATAACATTGTTCTAGCAACTTCTTGAATTCTTCTATTTTTCTGTTCTACAACTCCATTGAGTTGTTGTGTTCTAATGGTGAGAATTCATGTTTAATTCCATGTAAGTCACAAAACTTGATCACACCTTTGTTTTTACATTCTCCACCTCTATCACTTCTAATTCTTTTAACATTTTCTTCGTATATATTTTCAAGTTGCTTAATAAGAGTTTTGATTGCCCATGGAGCATCGTCTTTGTGTGTTAAGAACAATGTCCATGTGTAGCGTGAGTAAAGCATCTATTATGACACACATATAGTAGTGTCCACCTAGACTTGTCCTACTTGGACCAAATAAGTCTAAGTGAAGCAATTCTGGTACATGAATAGTACTCACTTCATGTTTCGTTTCAATGTTTCTTTAATGTGTTTTGTTGTAATACATGTTTCAAACATTTGAAAATTATCTAAGTCTAACTTAGGCATTCCTCTAATTAAATTCTTCTTAGATAATTTCTTAATGGTTGAAATTCTTATATGGCCTAATCTTCTATGCCATAAATGCACATCTAAGTCATGTGATATTAAACACTTAAACTTAGCATCTAACATGTTATCTAAGGTAAGAGTATAAATATTACCATCCCTATTTCCTTTTAAAATAATTTCTCCTTTTTCACTTATTATATCATAAGAATTAGGAAGAAAAGAAACATTATATCCGCAATCTATAAGTTGAGAAATACTTAATAAATTATAAGAAAGATTACTTATTAACAACACATTTCGTATTTCAAATGTGTTAGGGTACCCAATTGTTCCTTTTCCAACAACTTGTCCTTTGTTGTTGTCAGCGAATGTTACCTTTCATCCATTCTTTAAATGTTCCAACTCGGTGAATAGTTTGGGGTTGCCCGTCATATGCCGTGAACATCCACTATCTAAAAACCATTTAGTTTTTAGATTCTTTGACTTTGCCTCCTTCTTGCATTCCTTGCGATTTTCCTACAATGGAGACAAAGTTTTAGGTACCCTTTACTTGGGTCCTTGAATGTTAGGGACACCAACCTTGTTTATATACCCTTTGGGTATCCAAACTTGGATATACCTTTTTGGCCCATTTTTACCATAGTTATAATTAGAAAAATAAGGAGAATTAGCATATACATTCTATGAAGATGCATTGTTATACATGTTGTACCTTGGTTTATATGTACTTTGTTAGGGCCGATTTTGATAGCTTATGTAAGGCATATGATTTTGTTTCTTATATGGTGCTATGTATGTATGTTCATATACATTTCTATACGACTTATATGAGTGTTGCCTATACTTAGCTTCATAATAAGTTGGATGCATTTTATTATGTCTAGTTGCATTTGTATACATGCAGGCATAATTTCTAGGTTGTCTAGATGCAAAAATTTGCCTAGTTGCGCGTTTATTCGTGTGTAAATTTGTGGGTGTGTGTTGTATTTTTGCCTTAGAACAAACAGAAGGAGTAGAAGAAGATGCAGCAGGCAAAGTTTATTTCGATGTGTTATACGGCAGTTTCGTACTAGATGAGACAAACTTAGTGTTTTTATCTACTTTTACATTTTCTTCTTCATAGCCTAACCTGGTTTTATCATCTCCATATTTTTGCGATGATATAAGTGTATCTAACATATTTTCACCAGATTTAAATTATTCTAACATTTTTTCTAAGGTTAGTTTAGAAGATTTAAGTTGTGCTATTTCATTTTCACAACTTTCTACCTTAGATTTCAACAAGCTATTTTCAGTTTTTAGTGTATGTTCATTTTTCCTATATGATTCAATTTTAATCTCTAAAGAATCAAGAGTATTAGTAGACTCTTTTTTTAAAAGATTCTAATTGATCGGAAAACTCCAAGTTGGACGTCTTCAACTTGTCGTTTTCTTCAATTAGTTTCTTCTTTTCTTTAGATAGCCTCTTACAGTGAGCATGCATTCTTAAAAATTCTTCATATATTTCATCAAATATCATGTCACTATCAGAATCATCGTCAGAAGAAGAACTTACTTCGTTGGATACGAAACAGACTTGAGCTTCCTCAGTTTTGGATTCTGAGTCGGATGATTCGCTCCATGTGCTCACCTTCATTGCTCATTTGCCTTTCCTTGACTTAGACTCCTTTGCCTTAGTCGCTTGTGCCTCCTTATCCTTGGCTTGTTTATTACTGTTGTTATGATTATTTTCCTTTGTTGGGCAATCATATAAGATATGTTCTTTTTGACCGTATTCGTAGCACTTTAACTCTTTATTATACCATTTGTTGTTGTTAGAGTTATTTTTCGTAGGCTGAGAAAATGAAGAAGAAGAAGAAGAACGTTGTCTATTCCTATTAGGACGTCTTAAAAAATTTCTAAATTTTGTAGCTATCAATATTAAGTCATTGTCTAATTCATTATCGGTATTACTATCATCATAACTTGCATGTGTTTCATTTGTTTTGGAAGCTATAGACTTACTGGATGACTTTGATGACTCAGACTTCCGTTGGTTTAGTTTTACCTCGTATACTCTAAGTGAACTGATTAATTCATCCATCTTAGAGATTGACTTTGTTTCTTTAATTGCCTTGACCTTAGGATCCCATTCAGCAGGAAGGCTTCGCAGCACCTTTTGCATCTTCTCATTTTTGGTGAATGATTTTCCTAAAACTTCAAGGGCATTGAAGATATTAGTAATTCTCAAATCCATAGATGTTATGGATTCGTTTGACAAACATTTTGAAAGATTCTAATTCAGTCATACGCATGTTTATTTTTGATTCTTTTACACCGCTTGTACCTTCATGCTTTAATACAAGTGATTTCCACATATCGTGTGCACTTGTGCAATTTGACACATATCCTGCTTCAGAAGTTGTAAGTCCATTAAAAGTAATTGCATAGCTTTAGCATTCATTGACATTTTCTTTTTATCTTCTGATGACCATTAACTTCTATATTTTTCCACCTCTCGAGTGACTCCACTAACTTGTACAATTTTCATTGGAATGTACAGCCCATCTTCAACCATAGACCATAAATCAATGTCTATAGCCATTAAGAAAAGCCTCATTCTAAGTTTCTAATGAACAAAATTATTGCCATCAAAAAGAGGAGGACGTGTGGACATACCTTCCAACTCACCTCTGTGAGAAACTATGGCCATTGTATGTACCTTTAATCTGAGATTAGCAGGCTAAGTTGAAGTATTGTTTCTTGGCCTTGTGTTGTTTGTATGGTGTTGAATCTTGCTTCTTTGAGTGGTGTAAACCTTGCTCTGATACTAATTGTAGGACCATGTACCTACAATAAACACCACTAGAGGGGGGTGAATAGTGGTTAGCGGAAATTACCCTACTACCCTTGATAAAAATCCCCTTTCAAAATTGAATCTGAGACTACCTCATATTCAGAACCCATTTTTGAAAAATTCGAAAATCCTTGTACACAACTCTAAAAATTATGAAAATTTCCAGAAGTTAATTTCAATGTTTAACAAGACTCTGTCCAAAATTAGAGAAAAATAAGATCGTTTGACCCTTCAAACAAATAAAAAGATTCAGATAGTCAATCAGGACAAAATTGAACAGAATGTTGTTGAAATTGAAAAACGTGTTTCTCTTTGAATAGTTAACCAAAAATGTTAAAATATAAGTCAAACCACTCCTTAGGATGTCTAGTTTATGTTTCAAAAAGGCCCTAACCTTGAACAATTCTTGGTTAATAAGGAATTCAAGTTTTCTCAAAACTAGTCAGATTGCAATTAGATTGGAGCAGTTATATTGCAAAGACTAAAAGACTAACTTTCCCTTGCTAAAATCAAGTGATTCTTGTTGAAAATGAAAGCTAACAGCCTGAAGTATAACTCCACCAAAAATGACAAATTTGGAAAGTGTTTAGCTATTTTTTCAAATCTTGAGAAATTGTGTAAAAACTGCAGTAAAAACAGGGCAGAAAACATAAAGGTAGAAACAAGACAAGAACACCAAGGATTTATCCTGGTTTGGTCAATGTGACCTACTCTAGTCCCAAGTAACATCTTTCCTTGGATTTCACTACGGTATGAATCAACTTACAACAAGAACCAAGCTTGATCCTTGGGTTATACACCAACCCTATTCAAGACTTGGATGAACACCTTCTATGCAGTACTTAGTTGCAACACCTCTACCACCTATTGATGTAGCCTTATAGAATTTGCTAATCAATCTTACAAATGAAGCTCAAGAGGCTTGTAGCTTAACAAATACAACAAGAACACCTTTGCTACAAAGAATGAAACAAGAACAACAACACTTAGATGATAAGTAGATAAATCAACAAATGCTTTCAAGTGAGCTTCAAGTGTGTCTCATCTTCTTCACCATTGCCTCCTATTTACAGTGTGAATTGAGCATTGGAGATAAGAATGCACATGTGTTACCATCTTCATCATCAAGCTTAAGTGTCTTCACATCATTGGTTGGCCTTGAACACTTGGCAACATAAAGCAAAATGATTGGTCCACCTTGGAGACATAATGCTGGCCGATTTTTACACCTTGGCAAGTCATAATTATCCTTTGCAAAATTAAGATAATAAGAGGGATAATGCAACAAGAATACCTCAACTTCTAGGCTTGAAAATAGGGCAGGTGAAGGCTGAAAGTTTGACCCTAAAATCAGCCATTTTCAACCATGTAGCCGTTGGCAACATTTTCAAATTTTTCCATTTTTCCAAGATGGCAACTTTTGCCAACTAGCCTCTTTTTGATTTGTCCACTTGTCACCAAGTCATAAAATGAATAACACATCATCACCAACTGAATATACACATTTTTGGACCAATATATCTGCATATTAACTCAGATTTTTGAAGAAGAAATCACCAAATAATAATTGACAATATTATGCCAACATGTAACACCAAAATTCCCAATATTTCTTCTTGTATGCTATGATCATTTTCACACCTTGAACACCTTTATATTCTCTGAAATATGATGATAAATATCCTCCAATAACATATATAAAAGAGTCTTCCAGAAAGAAATAGAATGTGACATCACAAATCATCACATATCCCGCTACAGTCGATAATATCATCATAGAAGAGAAATAATATTAAATCACCATATAATCTTCAAAATAATCATAGCTCAACTCCAGAATGATGATAAGAATATACTCAAGAGATTCCTTGAGTGAAAATACTAAAAATACTCTCAGGGGTGAAATGACCAAAATGTCCCTGGTGTGAGAAAACTCCAGAAATGACCTTGATGGTCAGAAATAAAAATAATTATGCCTTTGTCTTGATAAATATTATAAGAATAAGTCCTTGAAGTATTTCCACCTTATCACGTTCCTACAAAACTCAAAATACAAATTTTTCCCTTTTTGGTAAGTTGTAGAAACTTCCAAGGCACATTAGTCACAAGTCATTTATAATCATCAAAAAAACACATAATATTCATATAACGAACATGTATAAATCATGTACAAATGAAAACAACCACTTTATCACATTTTAGAAAAATTTTCTAAAAACCCTAGACATCGATCAATCGAAGTGCCTCAGCTTCAGAGATTGATGTCTCACAGTGAGTTTCAGAACTTGTCTCTGACTTACATAGATCGATCGAAGTGAGGTTTCGATGTATACATCAATCTGTCGATGTGTCTCAGGTTTAGAGATCGATGTCTCATAGTAAGGTCTTGAACTTTCACTGCCTTACATAGATCAATCGATGTGAGGGATCGAAGTACATAGATCGATCGATGTCAACTTTTTCAACTTTTACTCACATATAACGCCATGTGTGACATTTTTAAGTATTCACAACTTAAAATCATAAATTTGAAAACTATCCAAACATATTTCTCAACAGAGTTGGATAAGGAATATACCGAACAGATATCCAACAAGGATTATTACACAAAGGCCAACATCCAACAAATACATAAGTCACGAAAAAAGCATAGAGTCGGGGTGGACAACATGAGTAAGAAGAGGAAGAACCTGAAGACATTCCACCCGAAGATCTCATTCCTCCATCATCACCCACTGAACCTCCCATTGAACCCCCTTCTCACCCCCAAACACAACCGCCCTCACAACCCAGCTCTATCTCCTAAGCGGACAAAGGAAAAGCTCTGATGGAGGGAGCTAGTGATTTAGAGGAGGAATTCGATGCAGAGGCTGAAATTGAGGACATAAACTGAACACTTGGTCAATAGGGGGAGGACTTGACCAAGGAAGCCGTGCGCATTGATGATTTGGAAAAGGAAAATGCAAATCTCATGAAGAGGGTCAAGACTTTAGAGACGGAGTTGACTGCACAAAAGACCAAGTACTAAAAATTGAAGACAAAGCTCAAGGCGGCCCTATCAGGATTATGTTTTTCTTTCGATGAAGAGTAGTTTTTCTATGCTTCCTCATTCCCCTCGTAGCTATACGATTAGAATGGAAGTTGAGATTACTCGTGCATCTCATAAACTTTGTATTTGTTAATGATATTTCAATTCTTCATTTTCGTGTCTTTTATCATTTTTTTGATGTTTTCAGAAAGAGGGAGAAGTTGGTGGTTTGAGTCTTGATGAGTCTTGATGTGTGGTTTGAGTCTTGATTTGTTGATAGTTTAAGCTGGCAAGTTGGTTTGGGTTTTGATAGTTGATGTTGCATAAGATGGCATGGTGTTGATGGCATGGTTTAAATTGGTTTGAGAAGTTTAAATTGGACGAGTTTCATGTTGCGTGAAATAAAAGTTTGAAAATTTATTTTCATCATATTACATGTTTTAAAGGTTTACCTTTGCACTTAGAATTATATCATATAGACGGATATCCCATGACATGTTTATAGTATGTATATGTTCATTTAGCGTGCCGTCATGACATCGGAACCGGAGTGGTGGATGTCATGAGGTATACAATATGTTATCGATGATTGGAGTGTCGCATGATATCAGAACCCAAGGGGGTTGATGTCATGGGCATATAGTATAGGGGACTATTCCGTTTCTATGATGATATAATTTGCATGCAAGATACAGTTTTACGGTTATCATATGAAAGAGGTGATGTTTATGAAAAGTTTAAGTTTTGAAGGTGATGTTTATGAAAAGTTTAAGTTTTGAAATGTTACTAAAAAATTGTTATTGTACATGATTATAGTTTATGTTTATGACATTAGTTTAAAGACATTACATCATAAGAATTTTGCATATACATGACTTGTCTAGGTATTTGATTTATCTAGATGATAAGATTAGGATAGTGACATCTTAGGCTTTGTTTGAGATTCTAAGTGCGGATATACTTGATAGAGGCGTTCCTAATGTAGGATCTGCAAGGCACCACTAGAAGGGGGGGTTGAATAGATGGTGCGGAAAATAAGGTTTTTAAAATTTCTTTAAACCTAACCAATTCAAGTTCTGAAAACAGATTCTGTTTTCAGGACCAGTTTTAAAACGTTTCAAAAACTATGTTAGAGGTCTCCAAAAATTATGAAATTTTGAGAGAACTTAGCCTCAGATGTTATAAGGGTCCCCTAAAAAGTTCAAATCAAAATTCAACCTTTAACCCCTTCAAACACCGTTGGCACTCAGATTGTGCAAATCTGCCAGAACCGGTAGATGGTTTTGAAAAATTAATTCCTATTTGTGTGAATGTCCAAATGATCTGAAAATTTGACCAATAACTATTCACACACTATAATTAAATGGGTTGAAAAAGTTTTTGAAAATTTGTTTGGGAAGTAGGTCAAATACACCCAAAGTCTCAACCTTTGCAAGTCTGAAAATCAGACTGCACTAGTCTCAGAACTTTTGATGTTTGAATGACTTATACTTGTCCAAAAGGGTTGAAACTTATGCCAAATTAACCCTAGAACGTTTATGTATGTTTCTGGAAATTTTTATAATTTTTGGAAAACGTTTACTATTTTTACGAACGTGAACAATATGAGTAAACAGTGCAGAAACTGAAACGTAAATGCAGAAAGTAAATTGCACCAAGAATTTTATACTGGTTCGGTTATAAACAACCTACTCCAGTCTTCAAGGAACACCTTCCTTGGTTCACACTAATCACACACACGCAGTACACCTTACCGCAGGGTTGATAGAGTTACACCTTAACTCCAACCCTTTACAAACCTTGTATTGTGAGTACAATTCACACGAACACCACCACCTCGTAAGAATGAAGATTGATCACACCTTGATCAATCTTGTACAAAGATGAATGAATGGTGGTTTGTATGAAGCCTATTCAAGAATGAAAGAAGTAAAATACAATAGGCTTTTTACAAGAGAAGAAAGAAAGAAAGTGTAAGAAAAGAGGGCTAGAACACTTTTGATCTTTTTCTTTGCAATTCTTGTTCTTGTTTTTGTTTGCTCTCTTCTCTTCTCTTTTAATGCTTCCAGCCGTCCCCCTCTAGCCTTTCTCCCCTCTTGAAAATTTCCTTTTAAGTGCTTGAGAGAGTGTAAGACATCAGAGTGACAATGCTTTGCTTACTTGGCATCACTTCATTGGACCATCATTTAGTCATTGCTTACTTGGCACCTCTTGATTGGCTCAATGTTGTCATCATTTTATGACATGAAAAATCTGAAATAACCACTTAATATTTGCCAAAAAAATCAACACATAATACATTCCATAAATCAAGAGATATTCACATAAATTGTGAGACAAAAAAATCCTTCCTATTCAAGTCATGAAAATCGGTCATAATGTCTTATTGCCATGCTGAAAATTCAGCATGTGCATCACTCAATTCTATTCAAGATAATACCAAATTTTCTTTGATTTTTTCTTTATAAAATGAATCACAAAGTTATGGTAAGTATTGCTATCACATGAGAAATGAACTTGGACACTTTCAAGCTCACAAATTCGGCCAGCACACCCTTCACACATGCTGAAAATTTCAGCATGTGTGATATGTAGAATATCACACTTTTATTAATTTAAATAATGTTCAAATCACTTCCATAACTCCTTCAATTTATCCTTTAATGAAAAATTGACAAAATATCTTGTCTTAATGATGAAGAATTCGGCCACCATATGTGTAACATGCTGAAATTTTCAACATGTGACATAAGAGAGGTATATGTTGAATACTTACCTTTTGTAGCTTCTCTCTTTGATTTCTCAACATTGTATGATTGATTCTTGACCAATCAACATGCCAACAAGGCTCCACATGTGCTCCATCTCAGCTGTAGTGACGTTTGAAAGTGTATATACATGTGCTGAAATTTATTTTTGCCAACTTTGTAAAATAGTGCACATTCAATAATACACACATGTAATATTCCAATCAGCCCTTAATTTAATTTTCTAGAATACTTTAAGATGTATATTATATGTAGAAAGTGTCTAGATACGTGTCACATGATGTTCAAGAAAAACGTTCCATGTTAAGTGCGTAGAAAACCGAATTTTCGATATTTATCGATCACCCGATTTTTCTCTAATTTAAATTCCAACTTTTGCACATGATATATATATTATGTTATACATAATATATATAATATATATTTTAAATTTCAGCTCTTGGCTGATTTAAAATGGTACCATAAACATGTGACAAAAATAAAATTGGAATGTGCCAACATGGAAAGTATTTTTGCCTGATTTTTCAGTGATGTGCACGAATTTTACATCAATTTTTGATGTATATGGGCTGGCCATTTAATTATGGCAAGTACGTGACACGTTGGTGAAGTTTCGGTATTCGCCCGATACGACAAATTTCGGTTTAGAACCTTTTATCGTGTCGTATTTAATTTGTCATCACCATATCTTATATCATATGATATAAGACCTGAATGTACTCATAAATATGAGTTAAGTACGGTGGTGTGACGTTAACGTACGTACGTAAGATATATAACGTGTCGGTAGTACGTTGGAATACATGTGTATGTGCCTTTTATAAAAAATCTGAAAATATAGTATATATGTGTATAAAAACGTGTGACATTGAATGTGGGGAGGAGGAGAAGACTTTCCTTCCATAGCCTTGTTGCCTTTGTGCCTTTTCCAAATGCATCTTCCTTTAATGAACTACTTAGTTTATTAAACTAAGTACTTCACTTAATGAACTACTTTAGTTCATTAATTGTGGCACCTAAAAATAGTGTAAACTCAACAAATGTTCGCCATATGATGTAAGCTTTAATGCTTCATGGCTCGTTAGTACGGCAACATAATATATAAGCTAAATAAGGCAAGTAATGTCAAGTTATCATGCACACATGTATATATATCATGCACGTTTTATCTTATGCTCGTTTTTGTGCACATTTAAATCATGCATTTGAAAATCACTCAAACCCCTTTTTCTCTACAATCTCCCCCTTTTGATGATTTTCAAAATAACTTGTGTACATGATTTAAAACTATCTCTCCCCCTTGAATCGTGCACAGATTTGAAATTTGTCATTACGAATTTCAAATCCGGCTCCCCCTTGATTTGTGCAATTAAGATCAATTAGTCTCTCTCTCCCCCTTAAATCATTTCTCTCTCCCCCTTAAATCTCCCCCTTAAATCATGCTTTCTCTCCCCCTTTATTTTGGAAAGCAAATCAAAAGATGCCTGTAAAGATGAAGAAAAGAAAATCATGCATTTCATATACGTGCTTTCGTAAGGATTATTTATTTAACCCTTTGAAAGTGTCCCTTTTGGTACCCACATTTGGGTGACCTTTCTAGGTCTTCTAAAAGGTGAGAAAGGTGATGAGAACGCAACATAATAAACTTTTGATGCGACTGTATCTGGCCTTTGGCCAAGGACTCCTTTATACACATTATATGTAGAACGCTTTGGATATGTCCTTGTGTTTGTATGCATAGCGCGTGGATGGATTGAATGCCATGTATGCATCACTCTTTTCTTTTCATATCTATATGGTACAACATTGTGTTTCGCATGATATGATGAAGAGGTGGGGCGTGAGGAGGGAATATGCAATTTTTGCGTCATCTTAGACGCCACTTGAGGCTTTGGGGAGTCTACTTTCTTAGACATAACAAACTTTGTTGGTTTGGTTGATACTTCATTTGTATCAACGTATCCCAACCCCGTTTTATCACTGTCATGCTTTTGTGATGATATAATGCGATGCAGCATGTTGGATCCTGTATCAAACTGTTTCACCTTTTTCTCTACATCGGCATTCCTTGATTTTAATTTTGAAATCTCGGATTTCAATTCAACGTTCTTGGATGTCAATGATGAAATTTCAGATTTTAATGCATTGATGATACATGATGACTCTTCTTTAGAATCGTTTAATTGAGCAACAAGATTTTCGTTAGAAGATTCTAACAATTTCTTGTCTTCAATTAATCGTTTCTTTTCTTTTGCAAGAGTCTTTGAAAATTTATGCAATTCTAAATATTGACTAAATAAATCATCATATGAACATTCAAGATCGGAATCAGAGTCGAAAGTTACCTCATTTGATGCTTTAGATGTAAAGCATGCTTGTGCCTTGTGTTCTTCCGTATCATCAGTCTCAGAATCCGATGTGTCACTCCAAGTGGAGGCTTTGAATGCTCTTCTCCTTTGCTTAGGTTCTGAGATGAGTCTATTCTTGTTCCAATCCTTGTCAGGGTATTTGTTTGTTTGTTTTTCTTTATTAGGGCAGTCATATGATAGATGTCCGAGTTTGCCGCATTCATAGCACTTTATTTCTTTATTTTTATTTTTATGATCCTTAGATGAGGTGGACTTATGTTTAATCGATTTTCTCAATATTTTTCTTAATCTCTTAGCCATTGTGATTAAGTCCTCGTCATCGGAATCTGTATCACTATCATCTACGACGTATTCATTTGATTTAAATGCTATGGCCCTATCATTATTAGAAATAGACTCAGAATGTCTTAAAGCAAGTTTGTTTTCATATACCTTAAGTGATCCGATTAGTTCTTCCATTTTAATTGATTTGGTCTCTTTGCTTTCTTCTATGGCCGTTACTTTAGGGTCCCATTCGGAAGGAAGGCTTCGTAGAACTTTCTGCACCTTTTCCTGCGTAGTAAAAGCCTTACCAAGAGACTCAAGAGAGTTGTAGATGTTAGTCAAACGAAGATCCATATCTACAATAGACTCATTTGGCAATAATTTAAAAGACTCAAGTGTGGACATGAGCATGTTAATTTTGGACTCCTTTACTTGGCTAGTCCCTTCATGTTTCATTTCAAGAATATGCCACATCTCTTGAGCACTAGAATAATTTGACACGTAACTAGCCTCACTTTTACTTAGGCCATTTAATAATAGTTGCATGGCTTTAGCATTCATGCTAAGTTTCTTTTTATCATCACTTGTATATTCTTGTCTAGTTTTAATGACTTCTAATGTGACTCCGTCTACAGTGGACAACTTAGATGGAACAAAAGGACCATCTTCTATAATGGACCAAAGATCAATATCTATTGCCATAAAGAAGAGTTTCATTCTTACCTTCCATTGAATGAAAGACTCACCGTCAAAAAGAGGAGGCCTTATGGTTGACATTCCTTCTTGCACGGTTGTGGTTGCCATCTCACTGAATCGTTGGATTCTTTGAAGTGAGTTTTCCTGCTCTCTGATACCACTTGTAGGATCTGCAAGGCACCACTAAAAGGGGGGGTTGAATAGATGGTGCGGAAAATAAGGTTTTTAAAATTTCTTTAAACCTAACCAATTCAAGTTCTGAAAACAGATTCTGTTTTCAGGACCAGTTTTAAAACGTTTCAAAAACTAGGTTAGAGGTCTCCAAAAATTATGGAATTTTGAGAGAACTTAGCCTCAGATGTTATGAGGGTCCCCTAAAAATTTCAAATCAAAATTCAACCTTTAACCCCTTCAAACACCGTTGGCACTCAGATTGTGCAAATCTGCCAGAACCGGTAGATGGTTTTGAAAAATTAATTCCTATTTGTGTGAATGTCCAAAGGATCTGAAAATTTGACCAATAACTATTCACACACTATAATTAAATGGGTTGAAACAGTTTTTGAAAATTCTTTTGGGAAGTAGGTCAAATACACCCAAAGTCTCAACCTTTGCAAGTCTGAAAATCAGACTGCACTAGTCTCAGAAACTTTTGATGTTTGAATGACTTATACTTGTCCAAAAGGGTTGAAACTTGTGCCAAATTAACCCTAGAACGTTTATGTATGTTTCTGGAAATTTTTATAATTGTTGGAAAATGTTTACTATTTTTACGAACGTGAACAATATGAGTAAACAGTGCAGAAACTGAAACGTAAATGCAGAAAGTAAATTGCACCAATAATTTTATACTGGTTCGGTTATAAAAAACCTACTCCAGTCTTCAAGGAACACCTTCCTTGGTTCACACTAATCACACACACGCAGTACACCTTACCGCAGGGTTGATAGAGTTACACCTTAACTCCAACCCTTTACAAACCTTGTATTGTGAATACAATTCACACGAACACCACCACCTCGTAAGAATGAAGATTGATCACACCTTGATCAATCTTGTACAAAGATGAATGAATGGTGGTTTCTATGAAGCCTATTCAATAATGAAAGAAGTAAAATACAATAGGCTTTTTACAAGAGAAGAAAGAAAGAAAGTGTAAGAAAAGAGGGCTAGAACACTTTTGATCTTTTTCTTTGCAATTCTTGTTCTTGTTTTTGTTTGCTCTCTTCTCTTCTCTTTTAATGCTTCCAGCCGTCCCCCTCTAGCCTTTCTCCCCTCTTGAAAATTTCCTTTTAAGTGCTTGAGAGAGTGTAAGACATCATAGTGACAATGCTTTGCTTACTTGGCATCACTTCATTGGACCATCATTTAGTCATTGCTTACTTGGCACCTCTTGATTGGCTCAATGTTGTCATCATTTTATGACATGGAAAATCTGAAATAACCACTTAATATTTGCCAAAAAAATCAACACATAATACATTCCATAAATCAAGAGATATTCACATAAATTGTGAGACAAAAAAAATCCTTCCTATTCAAGTCATGAAAATCGGTCATAATGTCTTATTGCCATGCTGAAAATTCAGCATGTGCATCACTCAATTCTATTCAAGATAATACCAAATTTTCTTTGATTTTTTCTTTATAAAATGAATCACAAAGTTATGGTAAGTATTGCTATCACATGAGAAATGAACTTGGACACTTTCAAGCTCACAAATTCGGCCAGCACACCCTTCACACATGCTGAAAATTTCAGCATGTGTGATATGTAGAATATCACACTTTTATTAATTTAAATAATGTTCAAATCACTTCCATAACTCCTTCAATTTATCCTTTAATGAAAAATTGACAAAATATCTTGTCTTAATGATGAAGAATTCGGCCACCATATGTGTAACATGCTGAAATTTTCAGCATGTGACATAAGAGAGGTATATGTTGAATACTTACCTTTTGTAGCTTCTCTCTTTGATTTCTCAACATTGTATGATTGATTCTTGACCAATCAACATGCCAACAAGGCTCCACATGTGCTCCATCTCAGCTGTAGTGACGTTTGAAAGTGTATATACATGTGCTGAAATTTATTTTTGCTAACTTTGTAAAATAGTGCACATTCAATAATACACACATGTAATATTCCAATCAGCCCTTAATTTAATTTTCTAGAACACTTTAAGATGTATATTATATGTAGAAAGTGTCTAGATATGTGTCACATGATGTTCAAGAAAAACGTTCCATGTTAAGTGCGTAGAAAACCGAATTTTCGATATTTATCGATTACCCGATTTTTCTCTAATTTAAATTCCAACTTTTGCACATGATATATATAATATGTTATACATAATATATATAATATATATTTTAAATTTCAGCTCTTGGCTGATTTAAAATGGTACCATAAACATGTGACAAAAATAAAATTGGAATCTTCACATTTTGGCCTAAATGTGGGGTGATTTGTGTGTGCCAACATGGAAAGTATTTTTGCCTGATTTTTCAGTGATGTGCACGAATTTTACATCAATTTTTGATGTATATGGGCTGGCCATTTAATTATGGCAAGTACGTGACACGTTGGTGAAGTTTCGGTATTCGCCCGATACGACAAATTTCGGTTTAGAACCTTTTATCGTGTCGTATTTAATTTGTCATCACCATATCTTATATCATATGATATAAGACCTGAATGTACTCATAAATATGAGTTAAGTACGGTGGTGTGACGTTAACGTACGTACGTAAGATATATAACGTGTCGGTAGTACGTTGGAATACATGTGTATGTGCCTTTTATAAAAAATCTGAAAATATAGTATATATGTGTATAAAGACGTGTGACATTGAATGTGGGGAGGAGGAGAATACTTTCCTTTCATAGCCTTGTTGCCTTTGTGCCTTTTCCAAATGCATCTTCCTTTAATGAACTACTTAGTTTATTAAACTAAGTACTTCACTTAATGAACTACTTTAGTTCATTAATTGTGGCACCTGAAAATAGTGTAAACTCAACAAATGTTCACCATATGATGTAAGCTTTAATGCTTCATGGCTCGTTAGTACGGCAACATAATATATAAGCTAAATAAGGCAAGTAATGTCAAGTTATCATGCACACATGTCTATATATCATGCACGTATTATCTTATGCTCGTTTTTGTGCACATTTAAATCATGCATTTGAAAATCACTCAAACCCCTTTTTCTCTACACCTAAGACTTGATAGAGATATATGTGTTGCTTGTTGTCTATTTACCTTTATGTAATGCACTTTACTTCTTAAAGTTGGAGACGGATTTCATTATGTTGCTTGTTGCATTTGTCATTATTTTGTTACCCCATCTCCTCCATGTATGATCCACATGACGTCTCTAGTAGGACTACTTGCTCGGTGATTATGTTTCATCACTCACACTTGCCTTTAATCCCTTGTAGAGGACAAGGTTCCCGAGATCGGATTTATAGATGACGAGCCACACATAGACTATCCGTGAGAGATGCGCATGCCAAGACTTAGATTTTGGGGATTTAAGTATCATCATGTTCTATTATATTATTTTGGGACATGTACTTCATGACTTGTACGGATTTGACGATTTGTATATTTATTCATCTCGTACGTTTACCTTTATGTTGCTTCTGCTATATTGATTCATTTTTCATTTTGACATGTATGTATCGACGTCTTGTACTTCTTGTAGCAGAGTACGGTGGGTGCACAGGGCCAGAACCTTATTTTTGGGTGGGACGCTACATATGTTATCGTTATGGCTGAGTGTAACACCTGTCCGGGGTACGGTACCTCCACCATAACGTGTCAGCGTTAGAACATTTATTTATGTTTTATGTTGTACATGTTACTATACGAGAATCATTCGGTATGTCACGCCTTATTATTTTTATATAGCCAATTATAAAAATATTACGTCTTTGTGTTTACGAATTCCATGTTATGCATGTTTACGACTTATGAAATGTCATATTATGCAAGTTTAAAAAAGTCATGCTTTGATTTCATGAAAAGTCATGTTTTTAGATTGTCATAAAAATGAACCATGTTATGACCATGTCCATCCGAATTTCCAAAATACCGTTAAGTTATTGATCCTTAAGTTTATGATATTTTTATTCCGACCAAGATAGAATTTGTGCATGAAAGTGTAGTTGTTATAAGATTTGTGACCTTAGTCTAGGACATGGAATGGAAATTAAGCATGGACATGTATATGACGTTTCATGGACTTAGGTAGAAGTTCACTATGTTATGATGTTGGATTTCATATATATTACATGTTATATGCTTATATGTATGTTATGTCACTTTACTTGTTTCAAATGGAGACGTGTCATATTATGTTCTTTATTTACGATTATTTATTTTATCACCCCGTCTTCCCATGTATGTTTCATATGTCGTATCTAGTAAGACTATTTGCTGGACGATTCGTTTTATCGCTCATACTTGCCTTTAATCACTTGCAGAAGACATGGTTCACAATATGGATACATAGAGGACGAGACTCGAGTAAGCTACCCGTCAGTGAGGAGTATACCAGGACTTACCCTTTTTGGTATGTTAGATGATGTGGTCATGATGTGTTTTTATTATTTTTGGACTTAAGACATTATGATTTGTACCAGATTATGACGATTTGTATGTTTATGCATGTCGTATATTTATCCTTACGTTGCTTCAGCTATATTGATTCATGATTCATATCGACATGCACTTGTATGTATCAACGCCTTGTACTTCTTGTCGTAGAGTACAGAGGATGCAACGGGCAAAAACCCTAGTTTCAGGAGGGACACTACAGGTGGTATCAGAGCAAAGTCTCTAGATCCACGACAGAAACAGTAAAGTAAAGGACTTAGAAAATAAGTAATGATCTTATTACTTAAGTTATGATCTTAGACCAAGAGTAACAACCTTAGCCTAAAATCACTAGAACGGTTTAGAGATAAACGGATAAAAGAATTTTAACTCTACGTAAATTATAAGAAAATTATTTTGAAACCCTTATAATTAATACTAATCTTAGGAAATGGATAAATCACTTGGATTTTTTTATTTTTTCGTCCATATTTTATTTATTTCTTACCCTCACTTGTGGCGGAGGAATACCTTGGTTTATGGCAAGATGTATATGATATGCCTCCTCAAAACTTTGCCAGTAAAACCACCCTTGTGGATAAAAACCGAACGAAGGAAAAAGAGTACATATTTATACATCATTGTCGTTACATATTGTATGGAGTATAAAATGAGGAAAACTAATGAAAACTGTGAGCAGTATATGTTGGATAGTGGACAGAAGAAATTTTGAGGTGGGTGAAAATTGATATCCTCCCGGGGATGCCGCAGCCGAAAGTGCCTGTGCGGGAAGGGTGGATCATCCATTGCTTGTTGCTCATGAGTGAAATCATGCAAGCAGTACCCATCATCAGGAAGTATCGTACTCAATGTAGAATAAGCAATAGAAATATACTGAAGAAAACAGACATACCCAAGTTTCTGTAATCATGAAGAATACATGCAACAATTTCATCAAAAAGCCAACCCCATGGGAGTATCAGCCGCTGCTCATAGATCCCATCCTTCGCGGTGTAAGAAATGAAAAAGGAACACCCAATAATAATAAGAAATGAACGAAAATGAAAAGATGCACCCAAGAGCATGAAGGAGTAGAAGTGGAAAGCATACTCAGGTTGCCTGTATCTGTGCGATACATGCAACAACAAGAAACAGAAGGCAACCCTATAGGAGACTCTATATGCAAAGGTATGGTGTGAAAATTCAATACAATCCAAATTGAATCAAAAGAAAGTTCATCATTCAAACATGAAACATAATCGAGGAAGAAACTATCAAGTCAAACATTCAAATGAAGAATTCTAAGAATGGGACAGAACAAATGGAGAGATTGATAAAAAAGGAGAGGATTCCCAATTGATTCAATTCCATGAATCCAAAGAATGAATTGCAGCAGCGATTATGGTCCAGCTTAAAAGGAAGAAGAAAACAACCTGTGAAATGACTAAAAGGTCCCTTACTAACGTCTCCCTATATTATTAAACATAGGGTAAAACAGTCATTTCATTCGTTTAAATCTACGTGCGCGTTCCCTTCTCTTCATCCTCCTAGCTTTCTTCTTCGCAACAGAGCCACCTCCGTCACTTCCTGTGGGTCCACCAATTAACCACCTTCCTCGCTCCGTTCTAATTGATCCACGTGACACCTAATCCTCCTAATCTTTGAGTGGTTCTCTTTACGCAATCAATTATACCCAAAACTACTCCTGATCAATGCAATGCATCACATGCTTCGACACCCCCCTCAAGCTCAGGTAGTCGAGCTTGCTATTGCATATAAGTTTTGAACTCCAAGTGCACCAATCAACTGCTTGATCTTCTGAAATCTAGCGCTTTAGTAAACAAATCCGCAAGTTGCATCTAAGTTTGTATGGGCGTAAGCTTCAACGTACCATCCTGCACCTTGTCCCTAACCACATGACAATCTATCTCTATGTGTTTGGTCCTTTCGTGAAACACCGGGTTCTCTACAATATGGATTGCACTCTTACAGTTGCAAAAGACCTCTACAGGTCTCTGATCCCCTAGTCGTAGGTCCCTCATCAAGTACAAGAGCCATTGCACTTCACAAGCCACCATAGCCATAGCCTTGTATTCTGCTTCGCAGATGATCTAGATACTGTTGTTTGTTTCTTGACTCTCCATGAAATCAATGCATCTCCGAGAAAAACACAGTACCCAGTAATGGATCTTCTTGTCTAATGTCAACCTCTCCAATCTTCATCTACAAATGCTTTCAACTTTATTTAACCACTTTTAGGAAATAGAATTCCCTGCCCAACTGTTCCTTTCAAGTATCTGAGCACCCTATGCGCTGTTTTTAAGTGATTATAAGTGAGACAGTCCATAAACTGACTAAGTTGTTGTACAACAAAGGCAATGTCAGGTCTAGTGATGGTTAGATAGATTAACTTCCCTACCAACCTTCTGTATTGAGTGATGTCCTCTAATGGTGATGAATCTTGATGTGTAAGACTAAGATGTGTTTCCATTGGAGTTTTAACTGGCTTAGCGTCCACAAATCCTGCCTGATCCAACAATTCTAGTGTGTATTTCCTTTGATTAATATGAATTCCTCCTCTTGCTTGGGCTACCTCTATCCCCAAGGAAAACTTTAGCTGTCCCAGATCCTTGATCTTGAATTCATTATGTAGGGACTGCATAATCTCTATGATGGCCCCCTCATTGTCACAAGTGACAATGATGTCATCCACGTAAACCAGAAGAATCAACAGTAATTGGCCAGTTGATTTAGTAAACACGGTGTAGTCACATTTAGATTGCTGAAATCCATTTGAAATCAAAAATTTTGTTAGAGTAGCATTCCAATCTCCACTTGCTTGCTTGAGTCCATAGAGTGACTTATGAAGTTTGCAAACCAACTTGGATCCTGTAATGGTTAGTCCTGGAGGAGGTAGCATATATATATATCTTCATGAAGATCACCGTGTAGGAATGCATTATTAACGCCTAATTGGTGGATTGGCCACTGTAATCTTGCTGCCATAGCAAGAATTACTCTCACCGTTATCATTTTAGCAACTGGGGAAAAGGTGTCCTAGTAGTCTATGCCATAATGCTGCGTGTATCCATTTGCCACAAGTCTTGCTTTATGTCCCTCCACTGTCCCATCAGCTTTCAACTTCACCTTATACACCCACCTGCAGCCTATGGGGTGCTTACCTTCAAACAAAGGTACCAAGCTCCAGGTATGATTCGCCTCCAGCGCTGCCAACTCAGTTGCCATCGCTGCTTGCCAGACAGTGGAGCCAGCAGCTTCTGCATAGCTATTAGGTTCTATATGTACATTTAAACTCAAGATGTATGCCTTATACTTTGGAGCTAGTGATGCATATGACATGTATTTTTGAATGGAGTGTGGTGAGGTGTGGACAGAAGATTTAGTGTCTTGTGTAAAGATTAGAGAGTTGCAATGATAATCTTGAAGGTATGTGGGGGGCTATTTGGCACGCTGAGTTCTCATATTAGGCATGTCTTCTTTGGCAATGGGCAGGTCAACAACAATACTTCCATATTTTGGAGCTGGAACTGGGGAACTATGAGAGGGACTGGTTTCACTTGGCATTGGAGATAAAGGCTGATTGTGATGAGGGTCCAATGCAGGCTCAACTTGGTCAGAGGTACAAGGAGGAAGTTCAGTGGATTCTACAATATAACCTTGCTGAGGAATGGGTTGTGTGTCAGTGTGACAAAAAGAAGGATGACTTGGAATAGTAGGTTCTGAGACAGGAGAAGCGGAGCTGGTGTGATCATGAGAGGAGAATGGAAATATGGGTTCAAAGAATGACACATCTCTTGAGATATATATAGCTTTGGTACTGAGATCTTGTAATATATATCCTTTTGTGGTATATGAAAGTCCCAAGAACAGACTTCTGTGTGCTCTGGCTGCAAACTTTTCCTTGTGATTCTGGGTGTTACTGCCGAAAGCCAGACAACCAAAGACTCTAAGGATGGAGTAATCAGGCAATGATTTATAAAGAAGCTTATGAGGTGTTTTGTTTTGAAGAAGAGGTGAAGGTGTTATATTAATGAGGCATAGTGAGTGTTGTACACAAAAGCCCAGTAAGAAGAAGGTGAACAGACTGAAATCGGAGTGCCCTTGCCACATTTAAAATATGTTGGTGTTTCCTTTCAACAATCGCAATCTGTTGGGGTGTGTTAACACAACTAATTTGATGTAAAATACCATGGGAAGCAAAGAAGGCAGTCATCTTAAATTCTAGTCCATTATCAGACCTGATGATTTTGATCTTAGCATCAAATTGAACTGAAACAAAATGGTAAAAGCTCTCAACAATGGAGCTTGTTTCTGCTTTGGTTCTCATCAGATACACCCAACAATATCTACTATAGTCATCAATTACAGTAAGAAATTAATATTGTTTGTACAAAGTTGGGTACTTATATGGACTCCAAATATCCATGTGTATAAGGGAAAATAAGCTAGAAGAAATTGAACTGGAAACTGGAAAGGGTGATCTCCTTTGTTTGGCTAGAGGACAGATTGTACAGACATGTGTTGATTCAGGAATAGTCACAAGTGGTTCAATTTTCTGGATCTCTTTCAATCTTGGAGTAGACAAATGCCCAAGTATTGAATGCCACAACAAGTTTTCTGACAGATTGATAGCACATGCCAAGGAAATATGAGAGGAAGGAGGGAACCTTGGTGTGCCATGTAGATAATAGAGGCCTTGATCTACCTCAGCTGAACCAATCATCCTCTTGGTTTTGAGGTCCTGAATCAGGCAAACGTTTGAACAAAAAATGAATGTAAATAAGTCTGACTGGGTAGGCTTGCTAAGTGACAACAAATTGAAGGCAAAAGATGGCACATAGAAAACGTTGGTAAGAGTAAGATTGGGATTGACATGGATTGTTCCAATATGTGTGACTCTTGCTAGGGATTGATCAGGCAATTTTACTGATATGGTGTTAACAGCAGATACGAATCAAACAGATGAATACTAGAACATATATGATCACTTGCTCTAGAGTCTAAGATCCATACATTTAAGTTTTGATGCAATACATTATCTGACATGTAGAGCCGCAGGCAGGTAGAAGATAACAAAAGGGAAGCAGGAATCGCTGGAAGCGCTTCCGCTGGCACAAGTTCAGCCAATGCTTGAATTGGCTGAGTTACTGGTGCAGCATCCTTTTTAGCAGTCCATTGTTGCGGTGGCTTCAATGGAATAATGGACTTGGGTGGAAGCATTGGTTTATGTAAGATAGGATCTGTCGATGGCTGACTAGTAGCAGCTGTGTGGCCTCCTTGGCGATCATCTGTTTTATGACCCAATATGCAACATGTGGAGCAATATATAGGAGCGTTCTCATACTCAACTATTTGATAGAAACCGTGATCTTCACACTGTAGATATACCTTCTTAGGTGGATCTTTAGAGACGTCAACTTCTACACATACCCACGCTACAGATGGCCGAAGCGCTTTGCTGGTTGCTGTATCAGATTTCAATGGAAGGCCAATCATGCGAGCAATCTCAAACAATGCGTCCTGCATATGCAAGTACACGGGGAGACCCGGCAAAGAAATCCAAACAAAAACAATAGGGACGTCAACCTTCGGATCAAAATCATATGTATATTTTGTGACATGCATTACATGCCCTAAAACACTATAAGTACGACGATAAAAGCAGCGGATGTAATCATCTTCACGTTCAAAAGTGATGAGAATGTGTGTATGATCAAGCAAACGAATTTGATATGCACCATCAAAACCAATACGCTCAAAACAGGAATGGACGGATATCATCGTTTGGGACTACCATACTAGAAAGTGCACCAGACTATATTTGAAAGGAGCCGCCAAAGATTCGACCTCGTCCTTCGCAAACTTGATGCCTTAACTCCTTTATATTTGAAAACCTCCAAACGGGGTTAAGACACCGTAGGAGAAGCGGCCACGATAGAAGCATACGTCCTTTTGGCCATGGCATTTGATGTAACTGTTTCCAATAGGAAGTCGCCGTGACCTAGACGCATACAGCGCACGGATAGGCCAGCACAACACCTCCTCTGCCGCTGTACGTACCTCTGCTGGTCAAGTCGATACCACAGTATCAGGAGCATGTTCCACTGCCACATGCCCAAGAGGTAGGTCTTGCTTAACGCCCTGATTCAGATTGGTCAGGCAGTCTAAAATAATAATCATAATTACCATGACGCACCACCGCCTCCACCGTCAATACAGCAGCACGGTGTTCGATTCTATTACAGGGAGATGAAGAGATCTTGAGTTTTGAGTTTCGAGTTTCGAGGAAGGTTCTGATCTAGAGGTAGTAGAGAAGTGGCTAAACGAGGTGGAGAATAACTTTGAGCTGATTCAGGAGTCTGATGAGTTTAAGGCACATGTGATTAGACCGTTTATGATTGACGAGGCCCATTAGTGGTTGAAAAAGAGCATGCAGCATCTGTCTGGACCCGTTACATGAACTCTTTTTTGGAGGAGTTCTATAAGTTTTACATCCCACCACCAGTGACACTGTAGAAGATCGGGATGTTTGAGTCACTGAGGAAGAGACCGGGCATGAGTGTAGCGGAGTACGCTAATCAACTTACAGCTCTGGAGAGATATGTTAAGTCTACGATGGGTGTAAGCAGTTAAAGATGATTAAGTTCGAGAGAGGCCTGAATTCGCGCATACGGACATGGATTGTGGATGCTAACCCAAGAGACTTTGGAGAGCCACTTGATGCATGCTATCGGGTTGAGCATAACATTCTGATACGTGATGAGGAGACACAGGGAAATAGGCCCCAAGAGTTTGGAGATCAGGCTAGGAGATGGACTAAGACCATGAGGAGAGATGATGCTCGAGCACAGCAGTAGTTTCAACAGATACCACAGCCTCAGCATCAGCCACAGCCCCAAGGCCGGGCACAGCCGAAGCATCATCCACAGGCAACAGCGATCCCTAGATGCCCCATCTGTCAACAACAGCACACTGGAGCTTGCTTACTGAGGCAGGTTCTTGCTTTAATTGTGGCAAGACTGGCCACATGATTAGAGACTACTCGTAGCCGAAGAGCGGGCCATGGAGGATTGCACCACACTAGAGAGATGGTCCACGGGCCAACGCCCGAGTGCACGTGATGGCTGATGCTGAAGTCCTAGATACTCCTGATGTTGTGACAGATATATATAAATACACCATTTAAGTGATATTTTCTATACCTATTTAGAATTCATTATTTGAATTCTAATTGTCTCAGGTGCTATTTTAGTAAACAACATGCCTGCGAATGTATTGTTTGATAGTGGTGCAAGCCACTCCATGTCTAAGAGGTTTGTTAAAAACCTTAGCAACTGTCCGACATGGTTAGGTGTGCCTTATCTTGTTCAGGCAGCTAGTGAACAATTATCATTTCCCACCATCAATACAAGGACTGTGAAGTTGAGAGGGAAGGGCAGAAGTTCAAGGCTACCTTGATTCTGATCCAGATTGGAGACTTCGACATCATTCTAGGCATGGATTGGTTATTCCACAACCATGAGTATATCGATTGCCGCAAAAAGCATGTGATGATTATGAACCCAGCCAAGGAGGAAGTCATCTATTAAGAGAATTCAAAGTTGAGGAAGGTACCACAAACTGTTTATATGACCGAATCCCAAGCTTATCGAGCACTAAAGAAGAGAGATGCAAGTTTTCTTATATATGCCCTTAGTGATAAGTCAGAGATGTCTTCGATTGACAGTATTATAGTGGTCAAAGAATATTCAGACGACTTTTCGGATGAGTTCCTAGGTTTACCTCTAGACCGTGAGATTGACTTTGAGATAAATGTCATCCCAGGAGCAAAACCTATCTCAAATGCACCGCATCAGATATCCCCAGAAGAATTGAAAGAATTGAAGGCATAGTAACATGAGCTAATCGAGAAGAAGTTCATATGACCCAGAGTATCACCTTGAGGGCCCAGTTTTATCCGTTAAGAAAAAGGATGGAAATATGAGACTCTCCATCGATTACCGAGAGCTGAACAAAATTACTATCAAGAATAGATACCAACAGCCTAGGATAGAAGATTTGTTTGATCAATTGAGAGTAAGTAACCAAAAATGGACGAATTGATCGACTCACTTAGAGTTTATGAGGTAAAACTGAACCAACGAAAATCCAAGTCATCTAAATCATCTAGTAAGTCTATTGCTTTCAAATCAACTGAGTCACATATAAATAATGATGACAGTAATAGCGATAATGAATTAGACGATTATTTAATATTAATAGCTAGAAAACTTATAAAGTTTTTCAAACAGCCTGATAAGAATGGAAAATAATCTTCTTCTACTTCTTCTCAACTTAGGAAAAATAATTTGAATAATTCTAATAATAACAAGTGGTATAATAAAGAGTTAAAATGCTACGAATGTGGGCAAAAAGGAGACATTTCTTATGATTGTCCGACAAAGAAAAATGACAACAAGAATAAGCATAACAATAAACAAGACAAGGAGGCACAAAAGCCTAAGGCAAAGGAGTCCAAGTCAAGAAGAGGCAAATGAGCAATGAAGGCGAGCACGTGGAGCGACTCATCCGACTCAGAATCCAACACCGAAGAAGCTCAAATCTGCTTCGTATCCAACGAGGTAAGTTATTCATCTGAAATAGATTTTGATAATGAAATGTCTTTCGATGAAATGTATGAAGAATTTTTAAAGATGCATGCTCACTGTAAAAGGTTGTCTAAAGAGATAAAGAAACTAACTGAAGAAAATGACAAGTCGAAGACGTCCAACTTGGAATTTTCTAATCAGTTAGAATCTTTTAAACAAGAGTCTACAAATACTCTTGACTCTTTAGAAATAAAAATTGAGTCCTATCGAGAAAAATGAACATGCTTTAAAAATTAAAAATAGCTTGTTAAAAGCTAACTTAGATAATTGTGAAAAGAACTTTCTCAACTTAAATCATCTAAACTAGACTTAGAAAAAATGTTAAAACAATTTAAGTCAGAAACTAACATACTAGACACACTTATATCGTTACAAAAATATGAAAACGATAAAACTGGATTAGGACATAAAGAAGAAAATGTCGAAGTAGATAAAAATACTAAGTTTGTTTCATCAAGTACTAAAAAACCTTATAAAGCAACAAAAATAAATTCGACTTTGCCTGCTACTCCTTCATCTACTTTTTCTTCTACTTATTGCAAGTTACAAACGCAGCATATACCTGCAAAAGCAACTAGGCAAAACTTTGTATCTAGACAACCTAGAAATTATGCCTATATGTATACAAATGTGACTAGACATAATAATATGCAACCAACTCATTATAATGCGTATAGACCTAAATATAGACAACATTCATATAAGAATTATAGAAATGCATATGAACACACATGCATAGCACCATATAAGAAATAATCATATGCATTATGTTAGCTATCAAAATCGGCCACAACATAGTACTTATAAACCAAGATATAACAATTATATGCATACACCTTCATTTAATTGGAATGGTCAAGTATGTGTAATTCTCTTTATTCTTTCAACTATAAAATGCCAAATATGTGGCCAAAACGTACATCCAAGTTTGAATACCCAAAGGGTATATAAACAAAGATGGTGCTCATAACATTCAAGGACACAAATAAAGGGTACCAAAAACTTTGTCTCCCTTGTAGGTAAATCATAAAGAAGGTAAACTGGAGACAAAGCCAAAGAATCTAAAAACCAAATGGTTTTTAGACAGCGGATGTTCAAGACATAAGACGGAAAACCTCAAACTATTCATCGAGTCGAAACATATCGAGAATGGAGGAAAGGTGACATTCAGTGACAACAACAAAGGAAAAGTTCTTAGAAAATGAACAATTGGGGATTCTACACATATCAAATAAGAAATTCGTTGTTAGTAAGCAATCTATCTTACAATTTACTTAGTATTTTGCAACTTATTGATTATGGATACAATGTTTCTTTTCTTCCTAATTGTTGTGATATAATAATGAAAAGGGAGAAATTGTGCTAAAAACAAATTGGGACAGTAAAATTTATACCCTTTCATTAGATAACATGTTAGATGATAAAGTTAAGGTTTAATATCACATGACTTAGATGTGAACTTATGGCATAGACGACTAGGCCATATAGGAATTTCAACTATTAAAAAGTTATTTAAGAAGAACTTAATTAGAGGCATGCCTAAGTTAGACTTAGATAATTTTCAAAATTTGTGAAACGTGTATTAAAGGAAAACATATTAAAGAAACGTTAAAACCAAAACATGAAGTGAGTACTAGTCATGTACTAGAATTGCTTCACTTAGACTTATTTGGTCCAAGTAGGACAAGAAGTCTAGGTGGACACTATTATGTGTGTCATAGAAGATGATTACTCACAATACACATGGACATTGTTCTTGACACACAAAGACGATGCTCCATTGGGAATCAAAACTCTTATCAAGCAATTCGAAAATCTTTACGAAGAAAATGTTAAAAGAATTAGAAGTGATAGAATTGGAGAATTTAAAAAGAAAGATGTAATCAAGTTTTGTGAATTACATGGAATAAAACATGAATTCTCACCACCTAGAACACAACTCAATGGAGTTGTTGAACGTAAAAATAGAACAATTCAAGAAATTGCAAGAGAAAAATGTTATGTGAAAATAAAGTATCAAAATATTTACGGGCTGAAGCTGTTAGTTGTGCATGTTATATTATAAATAGGCTTTCTATTAGAAAGAAATTAAATAAAACACCTTACGAATCATTAAATAATAGACAACCTAAGGTAGATTATCTTAGAGTTTTTGGTTGTAAGTGTTTTGGGTTGAACACTAAGAATAATCTGGACAAGTTTGAACAAATGTCTATTGAATGCATATTTGTTGGTTATTCAACTAATTCAAGAGCATATATGTGTTATAATCCTTCATCTAGAAAGATAATTGAATCCATACATATGAAATTCAATGAGAATGCATGTTATGAGGTAAGTGATAAAGTTCAACATAAACAAGAGAATAATACTGAAAATATGTTTGATGATGATGATATATTACTTGAGCCAGTATGTGATCGTCTAGAATCAACTCCCCCTGAACAAGACATGCATGAATCCTTAAGTGAAATAAATGAAGAAATTTTGCAATTAGAAGATAATACAACTAACTTGCAAGATGATCCAATTGTATATGATAATGTTTACACTAATAAAACATTTGAACAAGATGAAGGTGAACCTAGTCAACCTAGGAATTGGTAGCTTATAAAAGATAAACATAAACACCCTAAAGAATTGATTATTGGGAATCCTAGTGATGGGGTTAGAACTCGTAGAACCATAAGTCAAGTTGAAGGACATAGCTTAATCTCACACTTAGAACCTAAGAATATTAAGGAAGCCTTAGGTGATATATCATGGATAAATGTCATGCATGAGGAGTTAAACCGATTCACTAAGAACCACATATGGGACTTAGTACCTAAACCTTAAAATAAATCTATAATCGGTACAAAATGGATATTTAGAAACAAATTGGATGAACAAGGAAATATCATAGGAAATAAGGCTAGGCTAGTCGCACAAGGTTATAACCAAAAAGAAGGAATAGATTATAAAGAAACTTTTGCACCCGTTGCATGACTAGAAACAATTAGATTATTACTTGCTAATTCAAGTTTAAGTAACATAAAACTCTTCCAAATGGATGTCAAGAGTGCATTCCTGAATGGATACATCAAAGAAGAAGTATTTGTCAAAAAAACCCCTGGATTCGAAGATCCTAAGAATCCTAACCATGTATACAAGCTTAAGAAAGCTTTATATGGTTTGAAACAAGATCCAAGAGCTTGGTACAATAGATTTGCAAACTTTCTTATTGAAAATAATTATCAAAGGGGGACCATAGACAACACATTATTCCTAAAAGGAAAAGATAATGACTTTTTAATAGTTCAAATATATGTAGACGATATTATAATTGGTTCAACCAATCCTACCCTAGTAAAGAACTGCGAAGAATGTATGAAGTCAGAATTTCAAATGTCGATGGTAGGAGAATTGAACTACTTCTTGGGGTTACAAATCAAACAAACCCCTCAAGGAATCCATATTAGCCTAATTAAGTATATCAATGATATGATTAAGAAGTTTGGATTTGAAGAATTGAAACCAACACCTACCCCTATGTGTGTTAGTGCCAAACAAGAAAAAGATGAAAATGGTAAACCTTTTGATGACACACTATATAGGTCTATGATTGGATCATTGTTATATCTAACTGCATCAAGACCTGATATAATGCTTAGTGCGTGTATGTGTGCTAGGTTTCAATCTTGTACTAAAGTATCACATTACAATATGGTGAAGAAGATATTTAGATATCTTAAACACACACCTCATTTCGGACTTTGGTATGATAGGAACGCTAATTTAGAACTGTATGCTTATATTGATGCTGATTACGATGGTTGCAAGTTAGATAGAAAATTCACTAGCGGTACATGTCAATTCATAAGAACCAACCTGATCTCTTGGTTTTCTAAGAAACAAGCTAGTGTAGCTTTCTCTACCACCGAAGCCGAGTATATAGCCTTAAGCTTATGCACTACTCAAATACTTTGGCTTAAACAACAACTTAGTGATTTTGGTATTATAATGAATAAGATTCTAATTTTCTGCGATAGCACAAGTGCGATCAATCTTTTTCGAAATCCGATACTTTATTCCAAGGCCAAACACATTGAGGTAAGATATCATTTTCTTTGTGACCATGTTCAAAATGGGGACATAACCATAGATCATGTAAGAACTGATCATCAAGTAGCTGACATCTTCACCAAACCCTTTAATCAAGCCACTTTTGAAACTTTACGAGCCAAATAAGGTATGATAACTTACGATACAATTGTGTAATTCTATCTTTTGCATGATTTGCAAAATAAATGGGAGATAGAATGAGAACATGATTTTAGATTGTAAGTTATAATTTAGACGTTGAATAGTAAGTTAATTTCAATTGGTATAAGTATTAATTGGTGTTAAATTGGCTTGGAGCACAGGTTAAGGGGGAGAGCATAAGTCGAGGGGGAGCACATATGTATTTAAAAAGAGTTTTGAACGTTTGAAAACAATTGGTATAGAATTGGTGAGGTTTTCAAAAAAATTCAATTGGTATAAAAATTGGTAGATATGTGATAAACAATTGGTAAAAAGTTGTGACATTAAAATCATGTAGGGTTATTTTGAAAATCATCCAAAAGGGAGTGAATGTTGAGAAATATGTCTGGATAATTTTCAAAGTCATGATTTTAAGTGTTGAAGTCATTATTTTAAGTGTTGAATACTTAAAAATATCACACATGGTTTTATAAATGATTAAAAGTTAAAAAAGCAAAGAAAAATGACACCAGTCTCTCAGTTTAATGCACTTCGATCGATCGATGTACATCGAACTGTCACATCGATCGATCCATGTAAGGCAGAGAAAAACCAAGACCTTACTGTGAGACATCAATCTCTAAACCTGAGACACATCGATCGATCAATGTACACATCGAACCCTCAGTTCCATCAAACGATGTAGGTCAGAGACAAACTCTGAACCTCACCGTGAGACATCGATCACTCAAGCAGAGGCACTTCAATCGATCGATGTCTAGGTTTTTAGAAATATTTTTTTAAAATGTGATAAAATAGTTGTTTTTATTTTTACATTATTTATATATGTTTATCATGTTGTTATTATGTTTTTGATGAATATAAATGTCTTGTGACTAATGTGCCTTCGAAGTTTCTACAACTTACACAAAAAGGGCAAAATTAGTATTTTGAGTTTTGTAGGTACTTGACATGGAAAAAATATTTCAAGGATACATTTATCTCGTTTATCATCAGAAAGGTGTTATTATATCTATTTCTGATCATCGGAGTTATTTCTGGAGTTTTCTCTCACCAGGGGTATTTTGGTCATTTTACACCTGAAGGCAGTTTTGGTATTTTTACTCAAGAAATATTTTGATTATCTTATTATATTCATTTTGGAGTTTATTTATGGTGTTCTTGAAGATTATTTGGTGGTTTTCTATCTTATTTCTCTAATTGGTTATATTATCGATAGTAGCGGGATATATGACGGGTTTTGATGTCATATTCTATTTTCTTGTTGAAGACTCTTATGACTATATTATTGGAGCTTCTTAATCATTATTTTACAGCGATTATAAGGTCTTCTTGGTGCAAAATTTATTGCAACATATAAAGGAGAAAAAGTGAGAATTTTGGATTATAAGTTCACATAATCTTGTCAACACTTATTCATTATTTTCTCTACAAAAATATGAGTTGATATACATATATGCAGCCTCAAAAACGTGTGTATACATGTGTAATTGAGGCCTTATCTATTTTATGACATGT
This sequence comes from Eustoma russellianum, assembly GCA_036186865.1. NCBI lineage: Eukaryota > Viridiplantae > Streptophyta > Magnoliopsida > Gentianales > Gentianaceae > Eustoma > Eustoma russellianum. Next base: position 10,934,902 of record AP025063.1, on the reverse strand, counting down.
GTACAAGTGGACCAATCAAAAACAATTGAGTTTGCAAAATTGCCAACTTGGAAAATTTTAAATTGTAGCCAACGGCTACTTTAGGTGGTTGGGAGCTGATTTTATCCAATAGATGGCAGCCCTCATTTGACCTATTCTCATGGCAAGGAGTTGAGGGATTCATGTGGCATGTTCCTTCTTATTATCTTCACTTTGTAAAGGATAATCAAGATAATTCCATGTGAAAAAAATCGGCCAACATAAGAATTCCAAGGTGGACCAATTATATTGCTTTATGTTGACAATTGTCAAGTTGTTTATGTGGCCAACCAATGATGTGAAGACAACTAGGAGTTGATGATGAAGGCTTTGACACATTGGAGGTCTTATCTTCAAGGCTTATTTCACACTATAAATAGGAGGCAAGGTGAAGAAGAGAAGACACACACTTGAAAGCTAATGTTGACGACCATTCTCGCTATTCTCTTCTTGTTCTAGATTCATTCTTTGTAGCTAAGGTGTTTCATTTCTTGTTGTTATTGAGCTACACTATACACGCCTTCTTGGGTTGACTTCGTAAGATTGGTTAGCCAAATTTATAAGGCTACACCAATATGTGATAGATGTGTTGCAACCAAGAGTTGCATAGAGGTGTTCATTCAAGTCTTGAATAGGTTGGTGTTTAACCCAAGGATCAAGCTTGGTTCTTGTTGTATTTGTGTTCATACTATAGTGGAATCCAAGGAAAGGTGTTCCTTGGGACTTGAGTAGGTCACGTTGACCGAACCAGAATAAATCTTCGGCGTTCTTGTCTTCTTTCTGCTTTTCTATTTTTCTGCCTGTTTTCACTATATTTTTTATCCAACTTCACATGTCTTGAACAAATGGAAAAACAATTCCAAAATTTGTGATTTTTGGTGAAGTTATACTCCAGAATGTTAGCTTTCATTTGCAACAAGAATCGCTTGATTTGAGCAAAGCAAATTTTGTCTTTTAGTCATTGCACGATAACTGCTCCATTCTGGCTGCAATCTAACCAATTTCAAGGAAACTTGCATTCTGAATTTATCAAGCATAGTTTCAGGTCAGGGACTTTTGGAAACTTAAACTAAACATCCTAAGATGTATTTTTACATAAAGATCCTTTTTGATTAAGTAATTAAAGAGAAACATATTTTCAAAATTTAGCATTACTCTGTTCAATTCTGTCCAGATTGACCATCTGAATCTTTTTATTTGGTTGAAGGGTCAAACGATTGTATTTTTGTCTCATTTTTGGAAAGACCTAGTCAAGACATTGAAATTAATTTCTGGAATGTTTCATAATTTTGGAGTTGTCTACACTGAATTTTGAATTTTTCAAATACGGGTACTAAATCGGAGGAGGTCTCAGATTCTGTTTTCAAAGGGTATTTTATTCAAGGGTAGTAGTGTAATTTCTGCTAACCACTATTCACCTGTCCTCCCCCTGCCTCTAGTGGTGTGTACTGCAGGTATACAGTCCAATAGAGCAGAGACAAAAAGGATACATCGTTTGAAAAGCAACTGAAAAAGTACCTAGATTTTCAACAAAGGGCAAAGCGTGAAACAGCAACTTACACATGAACAGTTTTGAGGACTGGGGTGAGCCAGGCCACCAAATATATCGGCTAGAGCGCAAGTTGAGGACGACATCCAACACTCCTCGTACGCACTCTTTAACGAAAATTGCCCATTCAGATGAGGGACGCCAATGAAGGCCGTCCTGGCCCTCCTGCACACGGCTCTGGCAAAAGGCATTAATTCGACAAATACGCTTCCAATCAGGGGGGTCATAAAGAAGCTCACGATAATGCTCACGACAACCATATTTTTTATGCATAAATCGAGCCCAAACCAAGGAAAAAGTCTGGTAGGACCACCACACTTACATTCATAAGCTTGCTGCAAAAAGTCAACAAGCGAATCCCAAGACCTCCTTCTTCAGTCAGAAGACAAATATCCGGCCAAGATTTCCAATGCTGGGGGTGACTCCAGAAGAAATGCGACAAGTTCCGCTCTAATCCCGCAATGACATTGCTCTGAAGCCTAGAAACAGAAAATAAGTTCAATGGGATAGCCGAAAGAACTGAGTATATGAGCATCACACGACAAGCTGCATTCAATAACATGTTCACCCATCCAGCTAAACTGGCATCAAAATGACTCAATAATGAAGTGTAGTGAACAGCTCGTCAAATACCACGGTGAATAGGTGCCTCGAGGTACTTCATTGGAAGCGTAGATAAGCGCATGCCTAACAAGCCTGCCACCTGACTACTGGAGCGATTGCTATTGACAAAAACCATACACTTATGAAAGTTTAATAGCAGACCAGGCACAAGCTGATACTCAGCAAGAAAACGAGTAAATTGTTGCAAGTCCTGAACCGAAGCAGAGAGAAATATAAGCAAATTATCAGCGAATCCCAAATGTGACAGGGTATTCACTCGACTCTCCAAAAAATCGTGCACCCTGGGATTCCCTACTAAAGAATTGAGCCCCCTGCTAAAACCTTCAGACGCAAGAATAAATGGAAAAGGAGACAGAGGATCACCCTGCTTAACTGCACAGCCAGTACTGAAAAAACTGCAAGGCTTTCCATTAACCAAAATCGAGCATTTAGTCGCAGCTAAATTGTTCATACTGATCCTGACAGAAAAACTATAAAAACCCATCCGAAGAAGCAAGCGCTGAAGGTAATTCCAACTCACTCTATCAAATGTTTTAGCCATGTCTAATTTAACAATAGCACAACTTCCCCGACTTGGTTTGTCCAGCAAATGAACCATCCCTTTAGCCATCAGAATTCGCTCAGAAATGGAACCTACTCGAAGAAAGCCATACTGATCAGAAGAAATCAATCGGGACAACAAAGCTCCTAGCCGAGTAGACAAAATGCGCGCCACTACTTTACAGATAAAATTTATCAAACATATAGGACGAAAGTCCACAAAAGTTTTTGGCGAGGCAATCTTTGGAATTAAAGTGATCAGTGAAGCAGCCATGGCCGTCGGCACTGGGACCACAAAAAAGAATTCCTGCACTGCTTTCAGTGCATCGTGATTAATTACCTCCCAATAATGCCAATAGAACTTACCATGGAAGCCATCCAGACCAGCCACACTATCCGAACTAAAAGCTGAAACAGCCTCCTTAAACTCTTCCAAATGTGGAATAGCTAGCAAAGCCTAATTATCTTCCGAAGTCACTAATGATGGAATGTATTGCATAATAGACTCATGATCTGACGTAGGCTCCGCAGAAAAGAGATCCGAATAAAACCAAACAGCTTCCTCCTGAATAGCCGCATCTGGTAAGCACTCATCTCCAGTACCAGATAGAACACGAGAAATGTGCTGCTTATGTCGGCAATTCATAACCAAACCATGATAATACGACGTAGTGGCATCCCCCTTTTGCAATCAAGTAACATGCGCTTTCTATTTCCAAAAAAGACAAACCAGTTTAGGCTTGAAAAAGAATTGCTTTGGCCACATGATAAGCCTCAAGATTTTCAGCAGTTAGATTGGAATCATATTGAGTCTGCGTTTGCAACATGTGCGCCTCAGCATCAGACACCGCATCAAAGACATAACCAAATACAGATTTATTCCATTTCCTGAGATCAGCCTTAAGTCGTCGCAATTTATTATAGAGCCCTCGCATTCCACCAGTTGTAGGGTAACTATTCCAAGTATGACGCACAAACACACTAAAATCTAGATGGGAAAGCCATACCGCTTAAAAACGAAAAGAACGAAGGCCCTCAAGCGATGACATGAGACTCGTAAACAACAGAGGCGAATGATCAGAGGTAGCTTGATTCAGATGTTGAACAAGTAAAGTATCAAACACATCATAAAAATCCACAGAGCAGAGAAGGCGATCAAGACGTCAACAGACTTGGCCAAGACCACGACCATAAGACAAAGTATATGGCGAACCTTGAAAAGGTAACCCCAACAAAGCCGCATCATTGACCCATTTGTTAAAATCCTCTAACTGCCTCAGAGTAGGAGATGACGAGCCCCTGTGCTCATCCATACTTAAAAAAGCACTAAAATCTCCTCCCACAATCCAAGGATCCAAGGTTACCCTTGAAAAAGTCAACAAACCACTACAAAGAAGACGACGTGCCGAAACAATGTGATGGCCTTACACGGAAGTCCACCAAAAAGATTTACCCGAAGGAATCCATTAAAACCGGACCGAAACATTTCGGATTCCCTGATTAATGCCCAAATGAACAAGAACCGATGTGTTCCAAAATATCCAAATTTTACCATCATTTGAAGAAATTGCTTGAGAAAAACCAAATTTAAGGTGATAATGATCTAGCTTATTACATGGCAACATAGACTCGATTAAAACCAACAAATGAATGTGACATTCATGCACTACATATTGAAGTCAGGACAGCGAAGTGCGTACGCCCCGAACATTCCATGTCAGAGAATCATTGAGCATCAGGAGGATCCAAGCTTGATGCCGTCCGAGTTATCCGTCCTGATGGTGGTGGGCGTGGCATATCTTTTTTCCTAGTCCATTGTCACTTCTTGCTACATGCAACAAACCCCTTTAACGATGTGGATCATTCAAGTTTATCCCCATAGAGGGGTCATCGACTTCCCCTTGAATATGACTGAGCTGTTGCGCCAAATTTTGCACTGCCTGATGTAATTCTTTATCGTCAATTGATGAAATTGCTACAGCAATATCAACACCCGAGGGAGAAACCAGATCAGCAACAACCGAGGGGCCCTCTTACATAGATGAAAGCCTTTTGTCCAAAACCTGTGCCGAACGCCGCAATTCCAGGGGATCAAACCCACAAGACACATCCTGCGGCAAACCCAAATCTGAGGCATGTGCATCAAGATCAGCTGCAATTGGCACATCTACTAGGAGATTCTCATAGGGATCGGATCGCAAGAGAGAAAGATCCTGGGCATTAGAAATCTTTTGTGAAATTTCCAGGGGTCGGGCCACTATATTCGACGAAGGAGAAGGCAACAAATTGGATTCACTGCCACTGAATCGTCAGGGGAGACTTGCTGTCCGGTGGCATCAGTCGGTGCATCATTCTCCAATATATGTTTATCCTTTCGCGGAGTCCATCGCTGCTTAACAGGTTGAGGCTTTACGGATGAGTGGTGTCTCTAGGTCGATCAATCGGCAAGGGAGAAGGCGGGACAAAAGGTGTATCTGGATGATAAGATTGAGCAGTATGGCCAAGCGTATGACATTTAGAGCAAATCTCAGGCGTGTCCTCATACTCAATTTGTTGGAAAAAATGATAATCAGTGTTATAACCGTATAAAGAAAAAAAAATTAATGATAAATATAAAATAAAAAGGGGTTGCCGTGTATTTAGGTGGGTGGGAGAAAAAAAAGAATTATTAATTAACCAAATTCTATCCTAAACCATTAGTCAAATTCTATCCCAAATTCCCCTCACTTATCATCCCACCCTTTATTCCCCAATCTCTTATTAATATATATCAAACCCTAATCCCCTCCCCCTCTCTCAAAAGAAACGCAGCCTCTCCTCTCCCCCTTCCCCCATCAAAACTTGCGGCATCCAGTAGAAAAAAAACATTTGATCCAAGGCTTCAAGAGGAGTGGAAATCACAACCACATCATCACCATCATCTCTCGTATATAAAAGTCTTGTTGGGATTGAGATAGGTGCATACTATTTATTCCCTCAAAACGGTACAAAGTTTGCATGCTCAAAACGGTATTTTATTTGTTCATTGTTGTTCTTTTATTCTTAATTCGATCATGATCTATTTGATGTATCCTCTTTGTGATAACATAAAGCCTATATGTGTGTGAAAGTATATATGTGTGTATGGTGTTGGCCGAATGGGTTATAAGGAGGGGGGCCGATTGTTGCCTAAAATTTTGTGTTCAGTTGGTTGTGTTTGATTCTAGTGTGTATTGATATTTTAGGTTTCTTTGTTTTTGGCATGCAGCATATAAAAAAAATAAAAAATTTGTTGGGCCATGTTTGGCCATTTTCTGTGATATGCATACATACAAAAAAATAATGAATAAAAGGGTTTGATCATTGTCGGCTAAACCCAATTTAAATTAAAAAAAATAAATAAAAGGGACAAAAGGGTTTGGCCAATTTCGGCTAAACCCAATTTTATAAAAAAAAATAATAAAAAAATAATTAAGTAATAAAAGGGCAAAGGGTTTAGCCTTTCGGCTGAACCCAATAAAAAAAGTAAATAAAGTAAAATAATAAAATAAGTAGACTAAGTAATGGGAGACGGACGTGGTACAGAGGGAAGTAATGGGGGCTGTGTGGTGTTCCTGCATTCATGGCACGTGCATTGCATGAGGTATACTGCGTCTATAGGGCGTGGGTATCGGGATGACTTACCGTGTCTATAGGACACCGGGGTCATGAGACATACTGCGTCTATAGGGCGTGGGTGTCCAAACGGCTAGTGGTGGCTAGAGGCCACGACGCTAGATTTAGGACCCGGGAGCATGCATAGCATATAGGTCTAGGGGCATATTGCATGACATGATTCTCGTTGCGTGTGACATGTTGATTGAGCATGCATCACGTACTTGCGCATTTTTATATGGAGTGACTTACTTTCCGCAGTTTATCTTAATCATTGATATCTTGTTCTATGTGTTATGTGGTGATATCTTTTTGGATATGTACTCTTTGTATTGTTTTGAGAGGCACCTACTGGGTGATTACCATCACTCACCCCCTACAATTCCAGGTGAGACCGAAACTGGTATGACTACATCTTCCTTGAGGATGGGACCGACGTCGTGGAGTGGGCTGAGTGACCAGTAGATATGATTGCGGCGAGGGCAGAGACAGGTTGTTTATGATATTCTTGGGGTGGCATTGAGATTTATATTTTTCATTAGTACGTTGAGACATTCCTTTTAGGCTTTTAATTCAGACATTTGACTTTGACTTGTAGGGCCTGGTCAACCTAATAATGATGTTTTTATTTTTATTGAGGTTCATTAAATCCTAGTTAGTGTTGTGTTTAACAGTTTCCGTGAAAAGAAAAAAAAAATTCATTTCGACACTGACGTGTAACAGGTTGATGTGACGCTTTGTATTCTCCTTAGTGAGATACGGTGGGTGCACTGCTACCGAGGCTAGGGCTCGGAAGCAGGGCGCTACAGGTGGTATCAGAGACAAGTTTCAGATACGCCTTAGAAACATGAAATTAGTTAATCACCCCTAGATATAAGTGACGATCTGTTTTCAAATGATATTTTTTTAACTTAAATAAAATGAAGTAGACATAAGCTATGATTGGGTTTGGGTGGTGTGTGCCGTTAGTGAGTATACGTTATAGGCTACCATTTTTGCCCTCCAATTTTATATCTCTTTACGATATTCTTAACTTTAAATTTTGTATAACATGTTTTAACCTATCTAGAGACAATGCCACCAAGACGTGAACCCCCAGGGAATGGAGGACATAAAGGAGACGAGCAACATGGGCAAGGGGCTATCCCCCAAAACCTTGTCGATACGCTGGCCAATCTGACGGCCTTGATAGCTAATTAGCAGATACAGATGGCGCAACAGTACACTCAGATGGCACAGCAACAGGCACGAATCGCCGAGATACTTCAACAAACTCAGCAGCAACAACAATAACCACCACCACCACCACCACCGCAGCAAGGCTTGCGGTTCTACTATAGGGAGATGCAGAACTCCTGGATACTGATGTTCAGGGGTACCACTCGGCCTGAGGAAGCCGAGATCTGGCTCAAAAATGTGACCGAACATATAAGGCTTATACAGGTACCTGCGAATCTAAAGGAGGAGATAACGACCCCGTTTCTGGAAGGGGAAGCTGAAAGATGGTGGAATGGAGTGAAGTGCAGATTGACTCCACCGGTGACTTGGGAGCAGTTTGTGGAGGAGTATAAGAAGCACTATGTTCCGAGCAGCGCTATTCAGAAAAGGATGGCAGAGTTCCAGATGCTGACACAGGGGTCCATGACAGTCGATCAGTATTCTGAGAAGTTCCACGAGCTGGGTCAGTATATGTCATGTATCATGGACAATGAGGAAGCCAAGATGCTGAAGTTCTAGACCGGTTTGAGTTTTCGCATCCAGCAGGCTATTGTTTGTGCGGAGCCCATGACATTTGAGGGACTACTGGAGGTATGCAGACGTATTGAGAGGAACTTGGACAGGGCTGCTGCATTGGATAGACTTAAGAGATCCCGTGAGGATTTTCATGCTGGCAGATCGGGGAGATGGCTGAAGGTGCCCTGACGCCCTCAGTCCGGGCAACCTTCCCGACCAGAGCAACAGCAGGGTACGGTGAGTCAGACACCGATGATTGAAGGACCAGTACCGATTGATGCGCAGCTAGTGAGGGCTGTGGCACCTGCCTCACAGTGCACATTGTGCAGACTTTCTCATCCGGGGCAATGCTGGAAGGCTCAGAGGGCTTCTATATATGTGGGAAGCAAGGACATCTAGCTAGGGAATGCTCCGTACCAGCTCAAGTAAATCCGCAGACTTAGGCACAGCAGGGAGGCCGAAGCCAGACCAATGCTCGGGTTCATGCGATGACAGATGCAGAGGTCGAGGAGTCAGGCGACGTGGTTACAGGTATATTTATTCAAGTATTTAAATTCGAAGTTGAATTAAATTCTATGTGTTGTTATTGCATGTTGTGTGCTAGACCTTGAATGCGTTAGGTGTGATTTTAATTAACAAAGTGCCAGCCAATGTTCTGTTCGATAGTGGGGCGAGTCACTCGTTTATGGCAAAGAGGTTTGCCAAGAATATGGATGTTCTCCCTGAATGGCTCGAGACTCCCTACCGTATACAAGCCGCTGGCGACCAAGTACTCGTGTCCCATCATCATTGTAAGGGATGTGAATTGGAGATTAACGATGTGCAGTTCTCTGCGACCTTGATACCGATCCGGATGCACGATTTCGACATTATTCTGGCCATGGACTTTTTGGCAAAGTATCATGCCAATATTGATTGCCGGCGACTCCAGGTCATCATAAAGACACCGGAGTTGTGGGAAACTACTTTTCAAGGGAACTCTAAATTGAAGAAGGCACACCAGAAGATTTATCTAACTACGGCTCAGGCTTTTCGAGCACTAAGGAAAGGATGAGAGGGATTTCTGATTTTCTCCATGGGTGTCGAGCGGGAGGTTCCGCAGATTGACCAAATTCCCGTAGTAAAGGAATTTACAGACGTTTTCCCTGAGGAGCTACCAGGACTACCTCCAGAAAGAGAGGTAGAGTTCGAGATCAATCTTGTACCCGGTGCTGAACCCATTTCCAGGGCACCCTACTGCATGGCACCAGCAGAGATGAAGGAGTTGAAGAAGCAGTTACAGGAACTGCTAGACCGTAAATTTATTCGACCCAGTGTATCACCTTGGGGTGCTCCAGTCCTGTTTGTGAAAAAGAAGGATGGAAGCATGAGATTATGCATAGATTATCGGGAACACAATAAGATCACCATCAAGAACAAGTATCCATTACCTCGAATCGAGGATCTCTTTAGTCAGCTACGGGTAATGGTAAATTTGGAGTTATAAATTAAACTTTTCAGTTGCTCGTTAAATTGCATCACTAACAAAATTTCTTTCAGGAGGCTAAAGTATTTTCCAAAATTGATTTGCGATCCGGTTACCATCAGTTGAGGATCAAATCAGGGGATACAACAAAGACTGCTTTCCAAACACGTTATGACCACTACGAATTCCTGGTTATGCCTTTCGGATTGACCAACGCTCCAGCCGCCTTTATGGACCTAATGAACACAGTATTTTGAAAACAGCTGGATAAGTTCATAGTTGTGTTCATCGACGATATCCTTATATACTCCCCTGGCGAAGATACTCATGCAGAGCATTTGAGGGAGGTTCTAGAGACCCTTCGGAGAAGCAAATCATACGCCAAGTTCAGTAAATGTGAGTTTTGGTTGAAGAGCGTAGCCTTTTTGGGTCATGTGGTCTCTGAAGAGGGGATTTCTGTGGATCCAAAGAAGGTAGAAGCGATCACTGAGTGACCTAGACCCACTAATGTGACTGAAGTAAGGAGCTTTCTCGGTCTGGTTGGATACTACATGAAGTTTGTAGAGGGCTTCTCATCTATTGCAGTGCTTCTGAGCCGATTGACGCAGAAAAAGTCGAAGTTTGAATGGACCGCCGAGTGTGAGCAGAGCTTCGCTGAATTAAAAAGGAGACTGACCACAGCCCCTATTCTTGCTCAGCCCTCCGCGTCAGAAGGGATTGTCAATTACAGTGACGCTTCTAAGAACGGGCTAGGTAAATGTATATAATTTCAATTGATTTTGTATACAATTAAAGATGTGGTCTAACTCTTATATTTCAAGATGCGTGTTGATGTAAAACGACAAGGTCATTGCGTATGCTTCACGACAGCTAAAGCCCTATGAGCAGAACTATCCGACTCATGATCTGGAGCTAGCAGCGGTGGTGTTCGCACTGAAAATCTGGCACCACTATTTATATGGAGTGAAGTGTGAGGTGTTCAATGATCATAAAAGCCTCAAGTATCTGCTCACGCAAAAGGAGTTGAACATGCGCCCAAGGAGATGGTTAGAGTTATTGAAAGATTATAATTTGACCATCAGCTATCATTCAGGGAAGGCTAATCGGGTTGCTGATGCCTTAAATAGGAAATCGAGCCATGCCCGGCAGGCAATGTTAGAAAAGGAAATGGCAGAGTTTGACTTGGACCTTGTGGATTCTACCGCAGATGTTCTGGCAGCACTGATTATAACTCCAACTCTGGTGGATCAGATTAAGAAAGCACAGAAGGATGATACAGAAATCAGGGCCATCCGAGAGAGAATGTTGACCAGCCTGGTAGATGGATTTCAGGTTCATGATGACAGCAGTATGTGGTACCAAGGAAGGTTGTGCGTGCCGGATGTTGAGGACCTCAGGAGGGAATTGTTGAAAGAAGCACATAATTCGGAACTGTCTATCCACCCTGGTTCTACGAAAATGTATAATGATCTGAAGAAACATTATTGGTGGAACGGCATGAAGAGGCACATCGCTGAGTTTGTGGAAAGGTGCCTTGTTTGCCAGCAAGTTAAGGCAGAACATCAGAGGCCGGGTGGACTGATGTGACCACTGGAGATACCCGAATGGAAGTGGGAGCATGTGACAATGGACTTTGTGGTTGGAATTCCGAGGACAAGAAATGGGAATGATGTGATATGGGTAATCGTGGATCGATTGACTAAGTCTGCTCATTTCTTACCTATCCCTACCGGATTTACTATGGAGAGGTTGGTGACTATGTACATCGAAAACATTGTCTGCCTTTATGGAGTGCCAGTTAGCATAGTATCTGATCGTGATCCGAAGTTTACTTCTCAGTTCTGGGCAGCCTGTCAGAAGAAAATGGGGACTGAGTTACGATTGAGCACTGCTTTCCACCCTCAGACCGATGGTCAGTCTAAGAGGACCATTCAGACCCTGGAGGACATGCTGAGGGCGTGCGCATTGGATTTGAAGGGGAACTGGGACAACATGCTTAAGTTGATTGAGTTCTCCTATAATAACAGCCATCAAAGTGCCATAGGCATGGCACCATTCGAGGCCTTGTATGGACGTAAGTGTAGGTCACCTGTTCACTGGGACGAGGATGGCAAGCGTGTGTTGATGACCCCCGAGATAATTGAGCAAACTAAAGAGAAAATGAAACTGATTCGTGAAGGTCTTAAGACGACTCAGGATAGAAGCAAGAGTTGGGCAGACATAAAAAGATGACCTTTGGAGTTCGAGGAGGGAGAAAAAGTCTATCTCAAGGTGTCACCCATGAAGGGTGTGACACGTTTTGGAGTTAAAGGGAAGTTGAAGCCTCGTTTTATTGGACCTTATGAGATACTCGAGAAGGTTGGAGACTTGGCCTATAGACTGGCGCTACCCCCGATGCTGGCTCAGGTGCACAATGTATTTCACGTCTCATAGTTGAGGAGGTACGTATCAGACCCAAGTCATGTGTTAGACGCTCAGCCACTTAAGATCAGGCCAGATGCTTCCTATGAAGAGGTACTGATCAGAATTCTTGACTGGAAGGATCAGGAGCTAAGAAGGAGAATTATTCCCTATGTCAAAGTTCAATGGAGCAACCATCGGGAGAATGAACCGACATGGGAACTAAAAGAGCAAATGCGCGACCGCTATCCCCACCACTTTGAGTAAGGTACGGCAAGTTTCAGGGTCGAAACTTTTTGGAAGGGGGGTAGGATGTTATAACCATATAAAGAAAAAAAATTAATGATAAATATAAAATAAAAAAAAGGGGTTGCCGTGTATTTAGGTGCGTGGGAGAAAAAAAGAATTATTAATTAACCAAATTCTATCCTAAACCATTAGTCAAATTCTATCCCAAATTCCCCTCACTTATCATCCCACCCTTTATTCCCCAATCTCTTATTAATATATATCAAACCCTAATCCCCTCCCCCTCTCTCAAAAGAAACGCAGCCTCTCCTCTCCCCCTTCCCCCATCAAAACTTGCGGCATCCAGTAGGAAAAAAACATTTGATCCAAGGCTTCAAGAGGAGTGGAAATCACAACCACATCATCACCATCATCTCTCGTATATAAAAGTCTTGCTGGGATTGAGATAGGTGCATACTATTTATTCCTTCAAAACAGTACAAAGTTTGCATGCTCAAAACGATATTTTATTTGTTCATTGTTGTTCTTTTATTCTTAATTCGATCATGATCTATTTGATGTATCCTCTTTGTGATAACATGAAGCCTATATGTGTGTGAAAGTATATGTGTGTGTATGGTGTTGGCCGAATGGGTTATAAGGAGGGGGGCCGATTGTTGCCTAAAATTTTGTGTTCAGTTGGTTGTGTTTGATTCTAGTGTGTATTGATATTTTAGGTTTCTTTGTTTTTGGCATGCAGCATATAAAAAAAATAAAAAATTTGTTGGGCCATGTTTGGCCGTTTTCCGTGATATGCATACATACAAAAAAATGAATAAAGGGGTTTGGCCATTGTCGGCTAAACCTAATTTAAATTAAAAAAATAAATAAAAGGGACAAAAGGGTTTGGCCAATTTCGGCTAAACCCAATTTTATAAAAAAATAATAATAAAAAATAATAATGTATTAAAAGGGCAAGGGGTTTAGCCTTTTGGCTGAACCCAATAAAAAAAAGTAAATAAAGTAAAATAATAAAATAAGTAGACTAAGTAATGGGAGACGGACGTGGTACAGAGGGAAGTAATGGGGGCTGTGTGGTGTTCCTGCATTCATGGCACGTGCATTGCATGAGGTATACTGCGTCTATAGGGCGTGGGTATCGGGATGACTTACTGTGTCTATAGGGCACCGGGGTCATGAGACATACTGCGTCTATAGGGCGTGGGTGTCCAAACGGCTAGTGGTGGCTAGAGACCACGACGCTGGATTTAGGACCCGGGAGCATGCATTGCATATAGGTCTAGGGGCATATTGCATGACATGATTCTCGTTGCGTGTGACGCGTTGATTGAGCATGCATCATGTACTTGCGCATTTTTATATGGAGTGACTTACTTTCCGCAGTTTATCTTAATCATTGATATCTTGTTCTATGTGTTATGTGGTGATATCTTTTTGGATATGTACTCTTTGTATTGTTTTGAGAGGCACCTACTGGGTGATTACCATCACTCACCCCCTACAATTCCAGGTGAGACCGATACTGGTATGACTACATCTTCCTTGAGGATGGGACCGACGTCGTGGAGTGGGCTGAGTGACCAGTAGATATGATTGCGGCGAGGGCAGAGACAGGCTGTTTATGATATTCTTGGGGTGACATTGAGATTTATATTTTTCATTAGTACGTTGAGACATTCCTTTTAGACTTTTAATTCAGACATTTGACTTTGACTTGTAGGGCCTGGTCAACCTAATAATGATGTTTTTATTTTTATTGAGGTTCATTAAATCCTAGTTAGTGTTGTGTTTAACCGTTTCCGCGAAACGAAAAAAAATTTCCATGTCGACACTGACGTGTAACAGGTTGATGTGACGCTTTGTATTCTCCTTAGTGAGATACGGCGGGTGCACTGCTACCGAGGCTAGGGCTCGGGAGCGGGGCGCTACAATCAGAGCTTTGAATATACACACGCGAAGGCAAGTCCTTAGACACATCATTCTCCACACATACGTGCCATCGAAGGTCTCAAAAGATTCATGGTTGCATTGTCAGCTTTTAGAGGAGTCCCAATCATGTGCGCAATTCAAATAAAGGTTCCGATTGTGCAAATAAATTGGCAGCCCTGGCATTGAAATCCAAGCCGGAATAATAGGGGTATCAACCTTAGGATCAAAATCATAAGACCACGTTGTGATTCGCATATGATAGCCCAGAACATTCCATGAACGGTGTGAAAAACAACGAATATAGTCAACTTCTTGGTCGAAAACAATCAGTATATGCTTTGAATTAATGAGACTAATCTTCATGTCTCCTAAAAATCCAACCTTATCGAATCAGGAACGAATTGCATCAAGTTTTGGCCGACTATACCAAAATGTGTCCACCACGATGAATTTGCATGAATCAGTGAATTGAAGGACCTCAGCATAAGAAAAAGAAATGGCCGACACCCCCTTAAAATGGGTGATCTCACGAGACTGATGCGGCGATGTCGTACCAGAAACCACCGTCGTAAAATATAGCGCAGTTGGAACCGGAGTCGGCGTCGAGAATGGAAGTGCCATCCCGGCAATGCAGAAGCGAAAGCGAATCAGAACAGAGTAGGAGGATGCCAAAATTACCAGACAACACGATGATCCGAACAGTTAGGACGGTGAGCATCGCCGCCGGCAACACATGATTACGCGGAATTCCAGAGAGAACGCGCCGCCATTCAGAAAATTCTATATCACCGTATATACCTATATGGATGTCTATATATATATATATTTTTATATTTTATACATGTAGGTATTTATGAGACAAATTTAAGTCATTTTATTATAAAAAGGCCTTTAAGGCCGTGTGTGCATATATGTATGTCTACATATATTTTTTTAAAAGAAGATATTATTGAGTAGGGGCCTCACTTTTGGCGGAGGAAAACCTTATTACAACAAAATGTCTACGGCAAAACATAACGAATGAAAAACGCCAATGACTACCATCTTCCAAAATATATATGATATGCCGCATTAAAACATTTCCAAGTAAAACCACCTTTGTGGATAAAACCTTGGCGAAGGAAAAACGTACATATTTATATAGTTGGAGAGATGGTATACAATACAGTACATAGTGAAAGAGAAAATAACGTAAGCCGACCATGAGAGGATCCGTGTAATGTCAAGCCTCGAAGAATGCCGCCTGTTGAGTTGATGCATCGTCCTCCTATGATTGTAAACTGCTTCCATGCCCAAGTTTTGATGGTATTGAGACTTGCGCCCGTCCATATACATGTGAAGAAAAGTGAGAAGTTAAACAAGAATCCTAGCCATGACAAGAAAAAGAGCACCAAGAGAATGCAAAGCATACCGAGGCTGCCCGCACCCCTTAGGATACATGCAGAAAGAAAAAATGCATGCCAATCCATATGGAAGACTGAAAGAGCTTAAGGAAATCACACTTGTACCGATGAGAGATCCAAAGCAATAGAGCCACGAACTAGCGATGGAAGATTGTGACAAGTATGATGCTGCGTTTGAGGAAATAGCATCGCATGTTGGGCAAGATAGTGAGCTGCCATGTTTGCTTCTCTATAAACATGTGTAAATTCTAGTCGATGGAGATGAAGTAGGGTCTGTAATAACTGCAAATGAAAGTTTCCAGAAACCCTCTGGGGCTACCTGAGGCGCAATATTATTTGTTCACAATCAGTCTCTAAATTTATGGATCGATGAAGCGGAAGGAAGTATAGCAACCCAAACAACACTGACTGTATCTCTGCATGAAGAGGTGTACTCGTAGGTAATCGAAAGGAGATTGCTCCAACACAGATACCTGAAGCATCTCGCAAAATAGCCCCCCTGAAGCATAATGCCGACCAACCGCTGCATCTACATTTAATTTCAAACGGCCATAAGGGGGTGTTCGCCACCGAATTACTTGTAGACGTGGGAGCGAAGGGTTGGAATCCATGAAAGATGTAGTGGTGGTCCTGTTGCAAGTTTTGATCCATGAATTGTTTTAATCCACGTTTCAATGTCATATTGAATAGAGGCCGGAATGGAGGATGGAACAAAAGTAGTCGACTTCCCATACACCAGAGAAGCATAGGTGCGCCATATGTTAGATACCACAATAGCTGGTACAACATTTTTTAAGACCCAAAAGAGAGTTGAAGATGTTGATCGATACCACCACGATAGCAGATATTGTCGAAGATGCAAAGATATGGGCGCTAATCCGTGTAGCTCAGAGGCAAAGAAGTCCCATATAGCACGAATGGTAATGCAGTATAAAAGGACATGATCAACAGTGGCAGAGGCTTGCTTGCAAAAAGGACACTGTGTTGGACGAGCGGCTGAGTACCTACCAATGTAATCCTCAAAAGGCATAGCAGAATGAAAAAGGCGCCATAATAATAGCTTGGTGCCTGGTGAGTGATGCTTGAACAAAATAAATCTAGGTGATATTAGTGTTGGGCGTGGCGTCCAGCAAATGTCATAAGCAGTGCGTAAGGAGAACTCCCCCAACATAGACGGCGTCCAAGTAAGCAGTGATCCATGGCCTGCAGTCTGAGCTAAGCAGGTAGGATGAATCCGACAGATAAGTCTCCATACTGGCGAATCTGGTAGGCGCGGTATGCAGTCCCCTCTACGTCCATATTTAAGATGCATATATTTACTCCAAAGTTTGTCGTGCTGCTGATATGTCCACCATATCCGACAGTGATAAGCTTTTTGTAACATGCTAAGATCTCGAAGGCCCAAACCACCTTCCTCATAAGGTGTAGTAATAGTAGACCAGGCAACCCAATGATGTCGATGTCCCCAGTAAAATGCCGCCATTTTTCTTTCTATGGCTTTGATGATTGATTTAGTCAAACCTCCTGCTGCAAGAACATGTAATGGAAGAGCTGAGATCACAGAATGAAGTAGTACCAGGCGTCCTGCGGAAGAAAGAAGCTAGGAGTGCCATCCATGTAATCGTTCATCAATATGTTGAAGCAGAGAATTACAATATCGAGAGCAATTGATACCCTTATGTAAATAGGAGCCTAAGTATCGAAATGGTAAAGTAGAGCATCGCATGCCCAACATGGCCTCAAAAGCACGTCGCTGGTGTGCAGTGGTGCGGGCAGAAGGAATAAAGCTGCTCTTCTGAAAATTTACCTTCTGACCAGAAGCAGCTTCATATGATGTTAAGAATGTGTGGAATTTGCATAAATTACACTGTGCACCTCTCAAGAATACAAGAAGGTCGTCCGCATATGCCAAATGTGTAATAGTAAAAGAAACCCTGCCTAGCCTAAAAGGATGTAGTGCGCCTAAAAGGCCTTCATCATTGTTGCAGCAATAATTCCAGATTTTCCCAGCTGACTCTATCAAAGGCCTTCATCATGTCCAACTTTAAACATAACTGGGAGCCACCCTTATCAAGCATATGAACCATCTCACATGCCATTAAGACTTGCGTTGAAATATCATGGCTGGGAAAGAAACCTATCTATTATGGAGATATTAATTTGGGTAGCAGGCTACTCAAGCAGGAGGCAATGATTCGAGTACAAACTTTACTCAGGAAGTTTGTGAGACAAATGGGTCAAAAATCACCATATGTTTAAGGAGATGATGTCTTTGGAATCAACGTGATTAGCGCACTAGCCATCACTGATGGCTGAGGAACTCCAAGAAACAATTCATGTACTGCTTTAACAACATCCGAGTGAATAAATGGCAAACAAGAAGGATAAAACTCACCATGAAAACCATATGGTCCTGCTGCACTATGGGGATCTAAACGCCACACTGCACCCTTTACCTCTGTCTCCATAGGTAACTGTGTAAGCATGGTGTTTTCTGCATCCGTGATTAGACAAGGTATATGCGATAAAATAACTGTGTGATTCTGCGTTACTTCCTTAGCAAATAAAGAAGTGTATAAAGAGACTGCTTCAGACATGATATCTGCGGGTGTCGTACACTGATCACCGTTGGCAGTTCGGATTTGCTGAATCCATAACTGAGATCGCCAGCCTTTAACAATAGAATGAAAATAACGTGTGTTGGCATCACCTTCTTTAAGCCATTTTACTCTTGCCTTTTGTTTCCAAAAGTGGAGTTCATATGTGGATGTACGGATATAATCATCTTTAGCACGATGATATGTCTCACGTGTCCTTGCATTAGGATCCGCCATCCAGGATGCCTCCGCTATGTTAAGATGAGATTCTGCTCGAGTGAGATTGGTAAAGATATTACCAAAGATTTCCTTATTTCATCGTCGGATGTCGCGCTTTAATAAAAATAATTTAGAATAGAAACCATACATTCCGCCAGTAGTGGGATACGATGACCAAGCATCCTGTGCATAAGAGTGGAAATCCGGATGTAATAACCACGAGTCTAGAAAGCGGAAAGAGCGTGTGCCGCCAGTCGGACTTTGTCTACATATATAAAATAATGGCGTGTGGTCCGAAGTTACTCGCGGGAGATGCATGAGCTGCATGTCCTCAAATACATCTTGGAATGTAGAGTTGATAAAAAGCCAATCCAATCTACGACAAACACGTCCTAATCCCCTCCCATCAATCCAAGTGAATCTGGAGCCATGATATTGTGGAGCCATAAGAAACAAGACTCAATACATTCATTAAAGTCTTGTAATGCTGTAACATTGGGATGTGAGCGACCACTATGATCATCAAGCGCTCGAAAAATGTTGAAATCTCCACCCACCATTCATGGCAAAGAGGACCCCCCAGAAAAATCACATAAAGATTGCCAAAGAGAGCGACGCAGAGCTGATGTATGCTTGGCATATACTATCGACAAAACAAATGTAAATTGAAGTGGGTGAAAGAGAAAAGTAAAATGCACCACTTGATCCTCGTCCTGCGTAGCAAGCAGTTGAAAATCTGAGTCACGCCAGAAAAACCATATACGTTCCGAAAGAGAAGCATAACTATGCGAAAAACCAAGACTCAAACTAAACCCGTCAATCCGTGAGGTGGGATGTTTTGGTTCAATCAACGCAAGTAAGTGTAATCGATGTTCACGTATCAAACTATGCAATCTAGGTATAGAGGCACGCATGCCTCTGATATTCCATATTAATGTATTCATTGAAAAAGATTAGAGTCACTTCCCTTCAAGACATGCGAAGCACTACGTGTTAATATGTTTGATGGTGGCAAAGGCGGCAGATCCTTCTTGGACCGGCATTTTCGACGTGGCACAACTGGTATGAATTCGGCCTCTTCAACAGGCTCCTGCAGGCGCGAGATCAAAACTTCCACCTCGGGTGACGGAGGTAGAAACTGCATGCTTCGAACGACGTCCTCTGAGACACCTTGTAACTCCTCCATAGGATCTTCTGTAGGCAGTTCAGTATCTGAGGAATGGCCCATATCGCAGTGAATGGGATTATGTGTGATTGGAGGTACAGCTGGCGCGTCAAAGAAATCCGACTGCATGTTGTTGGTCTAGTCAAAAGGCACGGCATTATCAGAAACAAACTGATTAGCAGCAGGTTGATCCGTAGGTGGCTGCGCAGGGGGAGGATTATCTGCATGGGGATTTGACACTGTTTTTCTCTTTATTGGTGTCCATCGCTGAGCTCTGGGACGAGGAGGTGGAGGCGGCAGCGGAGGTGGTGGCACAGCTGGAGTAATTTTTTCAGGACATAACTCCGCTGCATGCCCTAAACGGCGACATGAGGTACAAAACAAGGGAAGATCTTCATAAACCACGGATTGCAGAATAAATTTGTTCTTAGCCTGCAAATAAATTTTTTGGGGTAGGTCTTGGAATACGTCTACCTCAACACACACTCTAGCAACAGATGGTCGAAGTCCATCGGATGTAGCGGCATCCAACTTTAGGGGCGTGCCTATGGTTCGGACAATCTTAAACAAAGCTTCTCGACGATGTAGATGAATAGGCAACCCAGGGAATGCAATCCAGATCGGAACAATCAGAACATCAGCGGTTGGATCAAAATCAACAGTCCATTTAGTGATTCTCATATGACATCCAAAAATGTGCCAGGAACGACGATGAAAGCAGCACAAATAGTCTGCTTCGTTGCGAAAATTCAAAAGAATGTGCTTTTGGTCGATTAGAGTAATGCGTAAATCATGATGAAAGTCAATCTTCTCAAAAACGTCACGTATAATTTTCAGAGGGGGGCGACCATATCAGAATGTACCCACTAATGAGTATCTGAACGGAGCAGCAAGGGCATCAATCTCCGAGTCTGAGAAGGATATCAGTGGAATGCACTTATATGGGGATACCGTATTCGGCGAAATGGATATATTACATGCGGATGTCGTACTAGAGACAATGTCAGCAAAAGACGGAGGAGCGGTGGCCATGTCTGGGATGATGGAAAAGATAGCGCCTTTGGACAGTAGCCGGAGAGAAATAATCGCCGGAGTTCGAGAACGATCAGCAGGAAGAGGGCGGCGTTGGGCACACGGCGGCGGCGGCTATCGCTGCAAGTCCTTAAACGATCGCCAGAGCATTCCTTCCGCCCGTCTTCATATTGTCAAACTTATATATCATATTTTATATTCTATATATATATATACATATATACATATATATATATATGTATACACACTTGTTACCTATATGTATTTATAACACAATATAAAGCTATTTTTATTATAAAAAAGGCCTTTAAGATCGGGTGTACATATATGTATGCCTAGATATGCATATGTTTTTTTAATCCAAAAGATGTTTATTTCTCAACCCTCACTTATGGCCGAGGAATATCATATTACATCTCAAGTCATCATACGAAAAAAGCGAGTGTAAAAAGGAAATAATCATTAGCCTCCAATCATATATGATATGCCGTATTAAATCCTTGTCAAGAAAAACCACCCTTGTGGATAAAACTTTGGCGAATGAAAAAACGTATATATTTATATAATTGGAATGCTTGCATTGATGAATTGTAAAACTATAGTATGATCTACATACAGCATGAACTAATCGTCGTGAAGGATGTACAAATGTATATCTTGTCCAATTGAGTAACGCATGTTGACGTAACCATGCTTCTGAGGTGCAAAAGTAATCATTTGATCTCCAGGGATTGCAGGCTCCGAATATTTATGCATATGATTTTATACTTGTTACCTATATGTATTTATAACACAATATAAAGCTATTTTTATTATAAAAATGCCTTTAAGTCTGTGTATACATATATGTATGTCTACATATATATATTTTTATACTTTGTACATATATGTAAAAACAACACAAAATAAAATCATTTTTATTATAAAAAGACCTTTAAGGCCATGTGTTATATGTATATACTAACATGATATATTTTCATACATCTTACATATATGTATTCATAATATGTAATAAAGTAATTTTTATTATAAAATAGCACTTATGGCTGTGGGTGTATATATATATATATATATATATATATATATATGCATCTATACATTTTCAAATATACCACTTATATACATCACCTGAAATCATATATTTTACATATTCTTGTTTAGTGAGCAATCATGGAGCTAAATAAATGGAAGAACTTAACTAGACTACATAAAGTTCTTATGTAGCGCCCCTGCTCCCGAGCCCTAATCTCGGGAACAGTGCATCCGCCGTATCTCGCTAAGAAGAATACAAGGCGTCGAATTAATCTCTTACCTGTCAGAAATGACGTAGAAATGTTTCTCGCAGAAACGTAAATTGTAACTTAAATTAACCTCAAATAATCGTCATTACATTACTGATAAAAGATTCTAATAATAAAAACAATAAAGAAGTATGTGAAAATCCCCACAAGATAACTAAGAACAATCAGTTGTCGAGTCCACTTGTATCCTAGATGCAGCTATCAACCAGCCCACTCAGCTATGTCTGTCTCGTCCTCAACAAAGATGTGCTCGTAGTCCTCGTCCGGCTCACCTGCGAAGTAGGGGTGAGTGACAGAAATCATCCAGTAGATGCCCGTCTCAAACCAATACAAAACTTACATACCAAAATGATATAACCACGTAGCATATAAATACGATATACATACATAAGATAATGTAAATGCAGTAAGGAAAGCACTCCACATAAAATGCGCAAGTACATGATGCATGCTCAATCCATGTGTCACACGCAACAAGAATCATGTTATGCAATATGCCCTAGACCTATATGCAATGCATGATCCCGAGATTGACTGGATGCCTATAGCCCGTACACTATAATCCACCCTGACGGATGCCCGTGGCCCGTACACCACGATCTACCCTGACCGATGTCTGTGGCCTGTACACCACGATCCACCATAACCGATGTTCATGGCCCGTATACCATGATCCACCATAACCAAATACTCATGGCCCATACACCATGATCCACCATAACCGAATACTCATGGCCCATACACCATGATCTACTCCACTCGAGCGTCTGAGACCCGTACATCTCAACCCACTCCAAATGCAAATGCACGTGCTATGAATAAAACAACAAAGTTTCCTGGGGCCCGTACGTCCATCCTCACCATCTCCAGCACTCAATATTTAGTTTCATAAATTTTTCAAAAATTGAAAAGTTGTTATTTATCATCACTTTTATTTTTCATTAGCTTGTATTAATTTCTTAGAATTTTCTACTAATTTTTCCTTACTTAATTCTATTTATTAAAAATTATTTTTAATTACTTATATTTACCAAAATTCAGAAATTAAGTGAAAATAATTTAATTTTAACCTTTTATATTTTCTGGAATCTATTTAAAATTTTCTGACAATTAAATATATTTTTCTGGAATTTTAAACTAATTTTAATTAATTATTTATCATTTATTCATTTCAGAAATTAATTTTCTGATTTTTTTATTTATTATTAATTTCGATTTTGGGCCGGCATGCTGTCCTGGTCCAGTCCGCTGGCCATCCGGCCCGGTCCGGTAGCCAGGTCCGGTCCATTCCTTCCCTCTTTTATTTTGTAAAATTTTCGGACCAGCCCAGACCAGAAACTGGGTCAGCCTGGCGGGTCAGACCAGGGTCAGGCCGACCTGAAAATTACGGTTTTTTTATTTTTTTCAATTAATTCCTATTTCCTTCAAACCTCAATAAAATCTCCGTTTTAACTCCGATTGACCTCAAACCAGTTGCGTTGGACTCGTTATAACGCGACGCATCTTTTGGAAGTGGAAACATCAGCGCGTGTCCGGACGCGCCGTCAGTTGCCATGTGTGGGCCCCACGCGCCACCCCCTGAAACGCATCTGTCAGACCTGTTTTTTCGACTTCCAACCTAATCCCAACCTATTCCGGGCTAGATGAACTTATTCTAAAGACAAAACGCAATTATAAACAACTACAAGTATGAAAATTTCTAATCTTTGGGATTAATTTGAGGCTATTTTTAATTTAATCCAATCATACCACCAAATCAATGCACATACACGCACGTATCAGCAATAAACAAATCATCTCATGCTTTGTCATATAAAACATATGCAAAATTAATATCTTAAATAAATAAAAACAACGAATCACATAAATATACCATCAAAGCATGCATAGATTATACCCGTTTGAGGGAGGAAGAGGCACCTACCTTGATTGATGCTAAAACGAATAGACTAGACGGATTAAGACTCGGACTTGGGGATCACGTTAGCCTTCTTCTCCTCTCCCTTTTTCTTTCCTTCTCTTTTTCTTTCCTCTCCTTTTCTTTTTCTTTTCCCTCCCTTGGTTGCTACTGCTGTTTTTTTTTTTGAGGGGGAAGACACGGTTGGGGTTTATTAAAGGAGAGGGTGGGAGGAATTTTTAGGAGGAAAGGTAATTATGATTATGATAGGTATTTGGGGATTTGATTTGGGGTAGATTGAGGAGTTAGGATATGTAGTTATCTTAAATAATTTCAACTAAGAAATTTTCCTTTTCTTACCCGGTTTCACTTACCCCCACCCCGCTTTATTTGTTATATTTTGTTTCATTTATTTATGACATACATATTTTACTTTTATTTACCTATTAATATTATTGTTATTATTTCCTTTTCTTTTACGGTCGTAACATCCTACCTACTTTACAAAAAGTTTCGTCCTCGAAACTTATCGTACCTTGTTCGAAGAGCTGTGGATATCGCTCTCGCATCTACTCCTCAAGCTCCCAGGTCGCCTCTTGCTCCATGTGATTGATCTATTGAACTTTAACGTAAGGGATGACCCAGTGTCTCAACACCTAGTCCTTGCGATCTACTATCCTGATAGGAGTCTCCTCACATGTTGTGTCCGGTCGGATCCTCAACGGTGGCGCATCTAGAATATGGTTCGCGTCCAGGACATATCTCCTCAACTGAGAAACGTGAAATATGCTATGCACCTGAGCTAGGACAGGGGGTAATGCTAATCGGTAGTCCAAGGTACCAACCTTCTCGAGTACTTCGTACGGACCAATGTAGCGAGGCCTCAGCTTACCCTTCAAACCAAATCGTGAAACTCCCTTCATAGGCGACAACCTATAGTAAACTTTTTCGCCCACAGCAAACTCTAGAGGACGTCGTTTCGAATCAGCCCAGCTCTTGCTTCTGTCTTGAGCAACCTTTAGTCTATCACGTATCAGCTTCACTTTCTCTCTAGTTTGCTAAACCAACTCAGGACTGGTAATAACGCGCTCACCAACCTCATCCTAATGAATAGGGGATCTGCACTTATGTCCAAGAGCGCCTCAAAGGGTGCCATGCCGATGGCACTGTGGTGGTTGTTGTTGCAGGAGAATTCAATGAACTTGATCATACTATCTCAGTTCCCCTTGAAGTCTAGGGCGCATGCCCTTAACATGTCCTTCAATATCTGAATGTTCCTCTCTGATCGTCCGCCGGTCTGAGGATGAAACGCGGTGCTCAAACGTAGCTTTGTTCCCAACTTTCTCATGCAAGCTGACCAAAATCTGGAGGTAAATCTCAGATCACGGTCTGAGACGATGCTGACTGGGACCCCATGAAGACTGACAATAACATCGATGTATGTCACTAATCTCTCCAAGGTCACATCACTAGGCACAGGTAGAAAGTGAGCAGACTTCGTCAATTGATCAAGAATCACCCCGATCATGTCATTGCCGTTTCTTGTCTTAGAGAACCCCAGTACAAAATCCATTGTCACATGTTCCCACTTCCACTCCGGTATTTCTAACGGCAACATCAAACCTTCAGGCCTCCGATGCTCTACCTTAACATGCTGACAAACAAGGCATCTCTCAATAAACTCGGCGATGTGTCTTTTCATACTACTCCACCAGTAGTGCTTCTTTAAATCATTATACATCTTTGTAGAACCTGGTTGAATCGACAACTTCGAATTGTGCGTCTCTTTCAATAGCTCCTTTCTAAGGTCCTTAACTTCAGGTACACACAACATTCCTTGGCACCAGATACTGCCATCGTCATGAATCTGCAAGTCCTCAATCAGATTGGTCAACATCCTCTCTTGGATATCACTAAGCGTCACATCCTCCTTCTATGCCTCTTTAATTCGTTCAATCAGAGATGGTGTAATAATCAAGGCCGCTAGAACATTAGCAGTGGAATTGACAATGTTATGGTCAAACTCTGCCATCTCTTTCTCCAATGGCGTCTGTCTGGCGTGATTAGACTTTCTACTCAAAGAATCTGCAACTCGGTTTGCCTTCCCCAGATGATAACTGAAGGTCAGGTCATAGTCTTTTAGTAGCTCAAGTCATCTCCTCTGACGCATGGTCAACTCTTTCCGTGTGAATAAATACTTCAAGCTCTTATGAGCTGTGAATACTTCACACTTTACACTGATAGTTAATGGTGCCAAATCTTTAACGCAAACACCACCGCTGCTAACTTCAAGTCATGAGTCGGATAATTTTGCTCATATTTTTTCAACTGCCTCGAAGCGTATGTAATAACCCTACCCTATATTAACACACACCCTACAACGAGAAAGTTAGGCTAGAGTCTATATGTACACGATAGTAAATTGAAATTCATATACATATACTTAGCCCATTTTTTCGAGGCGTCGGTGTTGAAGACAAACCCTTAAGGCCGGAGGGTTGTGCCAACACTGGTGCAGTCGTCAACCTCTGCTTCAACTCTGTAAAGCTCTTCTCACACTTGGAGGTCCATATAAACTTGGTCTTTTTCTGAGTCAATCGATTCAGTGGTGCTGCGATCCTCGAAAATCCCTCCACGAACTTACGATAATAACTAGCAATGCCGAGAAAACTGCGTACCTCAATGACATTAGTAAGTCGGGGCCATTCGGTGATCGCCTCTATCTTCTTTGGGTCAAGAGAGATACCCTCCTCAGAAATCACGTGGCCCAAGAAAGTCACACTCTTCAACCAGAATTCGCACTTGCTGAACTTTGCGTACAACTTCTTCTTCTGAGAGTCTCCAAAACCTCCCGCAAGTGTTCTACACGCGTCTCCTTATCATGTGAATACACAAAAATGTCATCGATGAACACTACCAGAAATCGATCCAACTGCTTCCCGAACACTGTGTTCATCAAATCCATAAAGGTCGCTGGTGCATTCGTCAGTCCAAAGGGCATTACAAAAAAAAACTCGTAGTGCCAATATCTAGTGCCGAACATCGTCCTTGCTATATCCTTTGTCTTAATCCCCCACTGATGGTAGCCTGATCGAAGGTCAATCTTCGAGAACATCCTGGCACCCTTCAACTGATCAAATAGATCGTCGATCCTCGATAGTGGGTGTTTATTCTTTATCGTGATCTTATTAAGCTCACGATAGTCGATGCACTCATACCATCGTCCTTCTTTTTCACAAGTAATACTGGTGCCCCCGAAGGCAAGACACTAGGCCTGATGAACTTCCGGTCAAGCAGCTCCGGCAGTTGCTCTTTGAGCTCCTTTAACTCTGCTGGTGCCATTCTGTATGGAGCCTTCGAGATCGATTCAACTCCGGGTATATAACCGATCTCAAACTCTACTTCACTGCTCGATGGTAAACTTAGTAGCTTAACAGGGAAGACATCCTTAAAATCTCGTACTACTAGAATATTCTCAATCGATAAGAGTCTCGGCACTGGCATTTAAAGCATAAACAAGAAAACGCTTAGCTACTTTCTTCAATGATCGAAAAGCATGCATTGTGATCATGTTGATCTTCCTGGATGACTTTTTCAACTTGACATCCTCTTGGACGATGGTTTCTCGCTTATCCTGCGTCTGCATGCGGACCTGCCTCTCACGGAGGTCAATAGTAGCATGATATCTTGCCAATAAATCCATGCCCAGTATACGTCGAAATCGTGCATCTGGATCGAAATTAGGTTCGTAGAAAACTCCAGCTCATTAATCTCCAAGTGACCTTCCTGGTAATGATAATAGGATGCAAGCATCTGGTCACCAGCGGCTTGAACACGATAAGGGATTTCAAGCAGTTCTGGTAGAATATTAACGTTTTTGGCGAATCTCCTGGCAATGAGCGAGTGGTTGGCACCGCTATCGAATGGGACGTAGGTTGGGACTTTGTTAATTAATATCTCACCTATAACTACGTCTTCGACCTCCTCTACCTCATCGTCTGTCATAACATGCACACGAGCGTTGGTCTGCCCCTTTGCTTTCTGTTGCATCTGACTCGATGATGGAGGAGGTGCTTGTGCCGGTGTAGGACACTCTCTGGAACAAAGTGCTTCTAGTACTCCTCCCTAAACTCGGTCCATTTCAACGATGGAGTCAGTCTGCGTGCCACACCATGCCATCTTTGCTCGGTATAACCCTCTAGGGACGGTACAACTACATCTACCTTCAGGCCATCGGGGACCTGCAGCAACCTCAACTTCTCAGACACATTCTTGAGCCAGATCTCTGCCTCCTCTGACCGAGTGGTACCGCTGCACGTAGGTATCAGGGAGTTTTGCATCTCCCGATAGAAAAATCGAAGCCCCTAAGGTGAGGGTGGTGCTGTGGCTGCTCCTGCTGCTCCTGTAGGTGAGCCATCTGTACCTGCTACTGGGCCACCAATGTAGTCAGCGTCCCCAAAGTATCTGCAAGGACCTAGGGGATGGTCCCCTGACCGTAATGATTACCACCATTATGCCCTCCATTCTCAGCTGGCTCCCATCGTGGAGGCATTTTCTCAATAGCAAAGTTCATGAGAAGAATTCAGATTACCCAAGACAAGTTGAAAGGTCGGACACGGGGAAAAATGGTAATTAGACAAGGAAAGCTCACCATCGGCATATACCTCCCATACATAACTTAGGTCTAAAATCATATCTTAAGTCTACTTTGTTTATTAGGGGTAAAATCGTAATTTTACAAAAGATCGTAACTTACGTCTAGTGATCTAATTAATCATGTGTTTCTGAGGCGGATTTGAAGCCTCGGCTCTGATACCACCTGTAGCGCCCTTGCTCCAGAGCCCTAATCTTGGGAACAGGGCACCCACCGTATCTCGTTAAGGAGAATACAAGGTGTCGAATTAATCTCTTACCTGTCAGAAATGACGTAGAAATGTTTCTCGCGGAAATGTAAGTCGTAACTTAAATTAACCTCAATAATCGTCATTACATTACTGATTAATGATTCTGATAATAAAAACAATAAAGAAGTATGTGAAAATCCCCACAAGATAACTAAGAACAATTAGCTGCAGAGTCCCCTCGTATCCTAGATGCAACTATCAACCAGCCCACTCAACTATGTCTGTCCCGTCATCAACAAAGATGTGCTCGTAGTCCTTGTCCGGCTCACCTGAGAAGTAGGGGTGAGGGACAAAAATCACCCAGTAGATGCTCACCTCAAACTAATGCAAAACTTACATACCGAAATGATATAACCACGTAGCACATAAATACGATATACATGCATAAGATAATGTAAATGCAATAAGTAAAGCACTTCACATAAAATGCACAAGTATGTGATGCATGCTCAATCTACGTGTCACACGCAACAAGAATCATGTCATGCAATTTGCCCCTAGACCTATATGCAATGCATGATCCCGGAATTGACTGGATGCCTGTAGCCCGTACACTACAATCCACCCTGATGGATGCGCATGGCCCGTACACCACGATCCACCCTGACCGATGCCTGCGGCCTGTACACCACGATCCACCATAATCGATGCCCATGATCATACACCATGATCCACCATAGCGGAATACTCATGGCCCGTACACCATGATCCACCATAATCAAATACTTATGGCTCGTACACCATGATCCACTCCACTCGAGCGTCTGAGACCCGTACATCTCAACCCACTCCAAATGCAAATGCACGTGCCATGAATGCAACAACAAAGTCGCCTGGGGCTCATACGTCCATCCTCACCACCTTTGGCACCCAATATTTGGTTTTGTAAATTTTTTGAATATTGGAAAGTTGTTATTTATCATCACTTTTGTTTTTCCTTAGCTTGTATTAATTTCCTAGAAATTTCTACTAAATTTCCCTTATTTAATTCTATTTATTACTAATTGTTTTTAATTACTTACATTTACCAAAATTCAGAAATTAAGTAGAAATAATTTAAATATAATAATTAAATATATTTAAATATATTTTCTGGAATTTATTTAGAATTTTTGGACAATTAAATATATTTTTCTCGAATTTTAAACTAATTTTAATTAATTATTTATCATTTATTCATTTCAGAAATTAATTTTCAGATTTTTTTATTTATTATTAATTTCATTTTTGGGCCGGCCTGCAGTCTTGTTCCGGTCCGCTGGCCATCCGGCCCGGTCCGGCAGCCAGGTCTGGTCCATTCCTTATCTCTTTTTTAAAAAAAAATTTCGGACCAGCCCAGACCAGAAACCCAGTCAGCCTAGCGGGTCAGACTAGGAATTCAGGTCGGCCTGACCCGGCTGACCTGAAAATTACATTTTTTATTTTTTTCAATTAAGTTCTATTTCCTTCAAACCTCAATAAAATCTTCGTTTTAACTCCGATTGACCTCAAATCAGTTGCGTTGGACTCGTTAAAACGCGACGCATCTTTTGGAACTGTACACGTCAGCGCGTGTCTGGATGTGCCGTCATTGGCCGCGCATGGGCCCCGCGCGCCACTCCTTGAAACGCGTCTGTCAGACCTGTTTTTTCGACTTCCAACCCAATCCCAACCTATTCCGGGCTAGATGAACCTATTCTAAGGACAAAACGCAATTTTAAACAACTACAAGTAGAAAAATTTCTAATCTTTTGGATTAATTTGAGGGTTTTTTTTAATTTAATCTAATCATACAATCAAATCCATAAACATACACGTACGTATCAGCAATAAACAAATCATCTCATGCTTTGTCATATAAAACATATGCAAAATTAATATCTTAAATAAATAAAAACAACGAATCACATAAATATATCATCAAAGCATGCATGGATTATACCCGTTTTGAGGGAGGAAGAGGCACCTACCTTGATTGACGCTAAAACGAATAGACTAGACGGATTAAGGCTCGGACTTGAGGATCTCGTTGGCCTTCTTCTCCTCTCCCTTTTTCTTTCCTTCTCTTTTTCTTTCCTCTCCTTTTCTTTTTCTTTTCCCTCCCTTGGTTGCTACTGCCTTTTTTTTGTTTTTGAGGGGGAAGACACGGTTGGGGTTTATTAAGGGGGAGGGTGGGAGGAATTTTTAGGAGGAAAGGTAATTATGATTATGATAGGTATTTGGGGATTTGATTTGGGGTAGATTGCGGAATCAGGATATAGTAGTTATCTTAAATAATTTCAACTAAGAAATTTTCCTTTTCTTACCCGGTTTCACTTACCCCCACCCCACTTTATTTGTTATATTTTGTTTCAGTTATTTATGACATGTATATTTTATTTTTATTTGCCTATTACTATTATTGTTATTATTTCCTTTTCTTTTATGGTCGTAACATCTTACCTTATTCTTTCTTAGTTCTTGGTTCTTTAACCTTCTTTGTTTACTTCTTGGATGGAGGAGGTGTTGGAACCAAGTTTTAGGTGTGTGTAGAAGAGATGAAATCAAGAAAACTCCTCCTTGTTCTTCCATGATATTCTCGCTATGAAGAGAGGAAAGGAGGAGTTGGAAGACTTGTTTATTTTGGAGAGAGAAGAGAAAGGTTGGGTGGAAGATGGAAGATTGTTTGAGTGTAGTATGAAAGAAATGAAAAGGGTATTGTAACTTGTCTTGGATGATGTCCTTGTGAGGTGAAGAGAAGAAATTTCTCCCTTTTGTTCTTGAGGGAGTTTCTCGGCCAAATATGGTGAAAGGAGGAGAGTTGGAAGACTTTTTGTATTGAAAGAGAGAGAAGAGAGGATTTTGGATGAATTGTTGAAGTGTGAAGTGAAGATAAGGAGAGGGGTTTGCCTCTCATTGATGTATTTGGTTGAAAGTAAGGGAAAAAAAGGAAAGAGAAGATTTTTTTTCTTGGAAAATTTGGTGGTATTAGGTTTAGGGTAATGATGAGATGTGAAGGATGTGTAAGAAGGAAGAAAAGAAGAAATCATTCTCTTCTTTTATGGCAAGTGGCTGGCCTACGGCTTGTAGGGGGAGGGAAAAGTTTTGTCTTATTTGCCATGTAGGATAAGTGGAAGAAAATGTGATGATTTGGGTAAAAATATATAGGATTTTGTTGTATAGTGGAAGACAGAAGAGAAGAAACTTTTCTTCCACTTGTAGGGAGGGGGCGGCCAAGTAGGTTGGGAGTGGATAGAATATGACAAAATACTATTCATTTGGTTTCTACACAATTTTTATACTTAGTATTTTGTTGGAGTATTTTTCTAACCACAATTTCTTCTTCCTTTTCTTACCCTAATTGGCGCCCACTATACATGTATATATATATTTAATACAAAATGCATCGATAAAGAGATGGTGAGAGGGTGATTGGCGATGTAAACAGTAGCCCCCAATTGATGTTGTCAGGTTGTGCATTCGATACTTCTGTTTGTTTGAAGAAGGCAGTATGTATTGTAGCTCGAACTAATGGTGGCAAATCTGAAGTGCTGTGAAATATTGAGAGTAGATTCCGTAGCTATCCATGTTGTGCTAGGAAGTGTGCTGCTTTATTCGCTTCCCTTGGTGTATAAGTCAGGGATAAAGAGAGATTATGCAAAAGATCACGAAATAAGGTGGCTATCATCGAATACCCCTGCTGGACTTGTCTTAAAACCTCTTATGCATCCACTTCTACATCAATAGGTGTATAAAATCGTGCATAACATAAATGAGCAAAGAATGCTGCCTGTAATTCTGTGTCAGCCAGAGTAGAGAGTGGTAGATGAAATGAAATTGCTCCCACAAATTGTCCTGAAGCATCCCTTAAAATTCCACCTTGCAGCCACAGATTTACTCTCATGTGTTGCGTCAACATTCATCTTAAATCTACCAGATGGAGGTTGTAGCCAACGAACCACCCAACATCTTAGAGCTCTCATAGTCGGTGAAAGTGCACATTGAACTAAATATGAATTGGAAATGGTATATTTCTTACCATGTTGGGCTAAAGACGAATCATATATGGATCTTCTAATCATCTCAACAACCGTACAACGAGACCACACTCCCTCTCCAGAAGTGACTGATGAATAAACCTTTCAAAGCTCCCATGTAATTATACCCGGTGTAACAATACACAGACGGCCTTTGAAAGATCGTGCTTGAGTGGAAGTCCACCATTATAACAAATATGGAAATAGAGTGATATCCGATACTGCAGACCCATCAAGGCAAGAACTAAAATACCGCCAAATGTCAGATACTTCTGGACATCCCATGAAAATGTGATCTTGTGTTACCAACACAAATAGACATAACGGACATCGCGACGGACCAACCATTACAAATTTAGACATAGATTCTGGAAGAGGTACGGTAGCATGATATAAACGCCAAAGAAAAAGATGAATAGAGGGTCTTAGAAGCTTATGCCAGACAAATTAAAGAGATAAGCGTCGAATCCCCACCAACCGAATTTGTTCATATACTGTTCGTAGGGAAAACAATCCATCTGGCATCCTGTTCCATCTCAATGTGGCCTCACTGATCGTAGAATGTGTCATTCACAATGAATGAACTCGATAGATACGCTTCCAAACAGGAGAGTTTGTAATCCGCCAGCCTATTTAAGGACTATCGCCGTATCTTGATCGAAAAATG
The DNA here is from genome assembly GCA_036186865.1 of Eustoma russellianum. Classification (NCBI taxonomy): domain Eukaryota; kingdom Viridiplantae; phylum Streptophyta; class Magnoliopsida; order Gentianales; family Gentianaceae; genus Eustoma; species Eustoma russellianum. The sequence continues at coordinate 10,901,581 of AP025063.1, read as the reverse complement.
ATACTCCATAATCAAGGTTTATTATGGAACCTCTATCATAACCTACAAGAATAAGAAAGTTGTATGTCTTCTAATCATCTTTGTCTTATACCTCCCTTACCAATAGGTCGAAAAAGTTTCTCGCAAGAGACCCAGGAATGTGGCATCCTATCATCTGTACCTCCCCAGAAGAATTTACAAATTAATCGATGCAATGTTTGAATAATGCTTTGTGGTAGAGAGGAGGCTACCATCATATGAAAAAGGGATAGCACCCAGAACATGTTTGATTAAAATCAGTCTCCCTGCATAGTTCAGAAACTTGTTTTGCCACATATGAAGTTTCGCCTGAAAGAAAGACACTAAGGATAAGAAATGAGATGCCATCTCCTTTCCTTTGTATAACTGTATCCCCAAATATTTGATAGGCAAAGAACTGAGGTCATTTGAGTCATCTGCTCCATTTGATGAACCCTTGAAGTTGAAAGATATTAAGCTACCACAAATTGGCTCTTGATAAAATTCACGGCCTGAAGAGACGCCCTCTGATACAACTGTAGAAATTGCCTAAATCTTTTCAAATTCATTAAACTGCCATTCAGAAATATAAGCAAATCATCAGCAAAAGCAAAATGTGTAATGCATGGTCGAGCCCTACCAACGCTAAAAGATTGCAGGTTTCCGGTTGAGACCAAATAGTTCAAACCCCTTGAAAATGCCTCAGATGCAAGTATGAATAAGAGTGGGATAATAGATCCCCTTGCTTAACCCCTCTAGTGGGTTGAAAATGGCCAGTTGGAACTCCATTTACTAAGATAGATAAGAATGTTCCTTTCAAATGATTGAATATTAGAGTGTAAATCGATTGTCAAAACCAAAACGAGTGAGAAGCTGAAAGAGGAAATCCCAACTTACCCGATCAAACGCTTTCATCATATCTAATTTAATTATAATGTTCGATCTTCTAGCTTTCTTATCAAGTGAATGAACCATGTCCCGAGCCATGACAATATGATCTGAAATATCTCTGCCTTTCAGAAAACCTGCTTGTTCAGCTGAGATAATCCGAGATAATAATGGTTGTAATCGTGAAGCGAGAATGCGGGTTGCAACTCTCGAAATAAAATTTGCCAAACTTATCTGGCAATAATATGAGAAGGTCTGAGGACTAGCAGTTTTTGGAATAACCCTTATTAAAGTACTGACCATGGCAGTGGTAGTGGGAAACCCATAAAATATTCTTGAATTGTCTTGAGAACATCTAGATGAATGATACTCCAACAAGAAAATGTCTGTTATAACCGTCAGGACCTGGAGTACTATTGGGATCCAAAGCCCAAGCAGCGTCTTTAACCTCTGATAACAACGGTAATGCCACCAGTATTTGATTATCCGCCTCTGTAACCATCGTTAAGTCTAGAATCTCACCTACGTTGGCTATTTGTTCAATATGATAAGATGATAACATAAGAAGGCAAATTAAACTAGTATAAATATTGAATTTTTTTAATAAGGTAATGTCATGTTATTAAACTTAGCACCCACAAAATTCTGTAACAATGTATCATTAAAATATTGACGTGATGATATTTAGGGCGTCCATGTATATTGGCTACTTTGATAGAGCGCCTGGACATATTGACTATTGAGATAATCAATTCGTAGGTCTTACTATATAAGTCACTTGTAAGAAAAGTGCCATAGCCATTGTATTGAACTTGATTTTGGAGATTTGGAAATTCGGACTTTGTATAGGTTTGGAATCGGATTTGGATTTGCATTTCGCACCGATTCGGAATCTGATTTGGATTTGAAATTGGAATTTTGGATCTTGGAATCGAAAATTTAGGTTTCAAACTTTGCATTGTATTGATTTCGTAACTTTACATCATTGGATTTTGACTAACATCTGAGTGGATATTGAGTGGATGTTTGACTTTGTTGCTTGTTTGACTATAAAAGGTAATATAGTAAATTATTTGCGAATGGAAAACTCGATATTTTCCTAAATTTTGAATTTATGCATTTATACTTTCCCCCCGTGTATGATCACATAGTGGGTACAGACAAGTTACTTACTGTACGATCATTTGTCGCTCATACTACACTTATTTGTGTTTTGCAAAAAAAGGGATTATGATCTAGTGTTTGTAGAGTAAGAATCCAAGTGGGGATACCGTTGATCCAAGGATTCACGAAGAGATTTATTTGTGGAGTTTATGTACTTTTATTTTATGGATCTGAGATTTTATTGTTTGAGACTTAGAATTTTCTGGGTTTAGTTTATGATTTATTTATTGGTTTTGCATATTGCCTATATTTATACTGTTACGACCCGAGATCCCAGGCTAGTGGAAATGATGAAAATAGAACACAAATGCGATGTTGATGAAATTGCAGCGGAATTTTAAATTTCTATTTAGAATTAATAAAGACATCGACATTAAATATCGGGGTTAGAAACACACATAAAAATAACCTTAAGATAAGTTAATGGATATAACGAGACTGGATGAGACTAGACAATGACTGTATCGGACATACAAGGCATTCAAATAAATTAGTCGGTAACAACCTAAGTCATTAAATATAAATTCAACCAAATAAAAATACCCGATACGATAATTCCAATACACACTTTTATCACATTTTCTCCCACTCTATCCTACATGGAACAAAAGACAAATTTTTCCTCCTTCCCTAAAACACTAGACTGCCCCCGCCCCCCCCCCCCCCCACTCTCCAAAAGTCAAGATTACTTTTTCTTTCTTACCCATATTCTTACAACACTCCACCATCTTACACTCTCTTTACACCTCATTATTATACTTTTACCCATCACCCCACCACCATTCTTTAATCTTTCCCTTTATCATTTCATACATTATTCCCCTCCTCACTTGCACTCACACGGTCCCTCTTTCCCTTTTCATTTAGTCAAAAGCCTTCTTTTCTTTATTTTTACACATTCTCCTACACCATACTTTCTAATAAAATATTCACTACACAAATTATTGTTTCTTCACTCTTTTTATGCCTCACAACCGAAAGTGTGTATCTTGCACACTTGAAGCTTCATCTTCTTCATCTAACAGGCTCTCTCCTCTCTCCATCAAGAAAACTCAAACATTCAACCTCCTTACTCTATATTTTCGGCCATACCTACAAGATCAAGAAGAAGATTTCTTCTTCATCTCAAAACACATAACAACTTTTACACCAAGTGTTAAACAACTCGTATTCTTTCAAGAAGGATTCAAGAAGGGTGTAGGACTGAAATCAAAAGCAAGTAAGGTAAGAATTTCATGAAGTTTAAGTTTGATTCTTCTATATAATTAGTTTCATAAGTTATACACTAACCTTTCCTTTTTGGGCATCAAAACCGTATACACCAAGGAGAAGGAGGAGAGGTGTGTTCTTCAAATCCAAGTGAATGAATCACTATCTAAGGGTAAGAAAGTAAATCAAGGCAAGTATTCTTCCTAGATCCTACATGGGTTTTCAAAGATTTATTTGTTATGATTATATTAAATTGGATCATTCATGGTATATGTTCAAGTTTGATTTTCAAGAATATGTAAAAATACATGTTTTAAGAGATCCATTTATATAAACTTGATATATATATATATATATTAGAACAGAATTTTATTGAGAAAAAACCCTCACTTTTGGCGGAGGAAAACCTTATTACAAAGAAATAATCAGAAGTAAAACAGTATGCGATTATCAACATCCAAAAGATATATGATATGCCGCATTAAAACCTTGCCAAGTAAAACCACCCCTGTGGATAAAACTTTGGCGAAGGAAAACGCGTACATATTTATATCTTTGGATGGTTGATAGACAACATCGAATGTATGAAAACGAGAATAAGTCAGCCGGTAGCACCAATGCGCAAGAAGGAGGAACGTGCATAGCAAGGATGTCCAAAACTGAGCCGTTGTCTTGCAAGCAAGTGATGTCTCCGAGCCAAGCCGAGAGCGCAACCATGCAGAAGAGATATGAGGTGCTGAGTAAAGCAGGTATATTGTAATGAGCAGAATGCTGTAGTAGAAGCAGAATAAGATCATACCGCGTCTGCCAGCACAAACGAATGCGCCAGCAGCAAGTGAATTAAATGCGCAGCCCTTGAAGAATGTGGCAATGGTAGACCAGCATGGCGGCAATAAAACCACTCCGATGAGCATGTAAAATAGTATAGCGTGGACGTTCCGGAGCCATAAGGATTCATCATCATGGTGGCATAAACAATATGTCAAAGAAGCAGGAGAAATGATGAAGGCAAAAGAGCTAGGTCCAGTATCCAACCGTTTAAGAGAATAAAAATCATACCGAGTCTGCCTGTACTCAACCGAGCACAGGCGGAGAGCATAAAAGATCGCCAATCCTGATGGAAGGCTTGCGCAGAGTAAGCATGATGACAGCAACCCAGAGATGCAGTGTAATGTATCCACCAAGCAAAATGTGTAAATAAGAAGAACAAAGTGTAAGTGCCGAAATTGAGTAAAGCATAGCAGTATAGCAATGGGATAGAAATCGTACCGCGCCTGCCCGTAACTGTGGTGATACGGGCAGTGAAAAGCAGAATACGTCAATCCATGAGGAAGACCTGATTGTCAGCCTACGCGCAGATTAGCCGATGTGAGATCAAGATGGATTGCGGCACGCACTAATGATGGGAGATTATGACTGTCAAAATATCCTGTCTCTGGGCAAAGCATTGCATGCTGAGCTAAATAATGGGCTGACATATTAGCTTCTCGATACGTATGCGTGATATCCAATCCAGCCGAATGAAGGAGCGAATGTAGAAGATGCAGATGATAATTGCCAAAGATGCGCTGCATGCCTCGAAGTCGCAAGACCAATTGTTCACAATCGGTTTCTATCACCAGAGAGCGGAAGAATGGCAGAAAATAGAAGAGACCAAATAATGTTGCCTGGATTTCTGCCATTAATGGTGTGCTCGGTGGCAGCCTAAAGGATATAGCACCCACACAAGCACCAGTATGAGTACGCAAGATTGCTCCTCTCGCCGCATAGCGAGCACCTACCACGGCGTCAACATTCAACTTATGTCTTCCAGATGGCGGACATTGCCATTTAATAAGCTGAAGTCGGGGTGGCCGAATACGCGGAATCCAGGAAAGGGAAAGAGTTGGTCCTGCTGCAAGTTTGGAACCTTGGATTTTCTGAGTCCAGGTATTAATGTCAAAATGAATGGCACTTCGCAGCCTAGCAGCCGAAAAAGTTGCTGTATCCCCATAAGTAAGTTGAGCATATTGTTTCCAGATGTTCGTGACTATGATAGCCGGGACAACAATTTTTAAAACTCCATATAAGGATAATGTGGAGGCACGATACCACCACGATAATAAGTATTGCCAAAGTGTAGTGCGAGTCGGAAGCAAACCATGTAGTTCCGTAGCAAAAAACATCCAAATCGGAAGTATACAATGACAATGGAGAAAGACGTGGACAATCGAGGCTGAATCTTGCTTACAAAAAGGACATTGCGTTGGGCGAACCACTGAGTATCGACCAATGCAGTCCTCAAACGGCAAAGCAGAATGGAATAAACGCCATAGTAAAAGTTGCGTGTATGGTGAGTGATGTTTTGACCAGATAAATTTTGATGAGAGCTGCGTAGAGATGGAAGTCCGACAAACCGCATATGCTGATTTGAGCGTGAACTCACCTGTTGACGACGGTAGCCATGAAAGGGAGGTATATGCGCCAACTGCGTGGGATATACAATGAGGATGGAGACGACATATTAATTTCCATGTCGCAGAGTCTGGAAGCCATGGCCTAAAATCACCTCGTCTGCCATATTTCAGATGCATGTAGCGACTCCACAAAGTGTCCTTTTTATGGTATGTCCACCATATTCGGCAATGATATGCTTGTTGTAACTGACTGAGATCCCGAAGGCCCAGACCGCCTTCATCAAAAGGCTATGTAATCCGAGACCATGATACCCAATGACGACGGTTATCCCAAAAGAATGAAGCCATTTTGCGATTGATCAGTCGGATGACAGATTTTGGTAAACCACCCGCTGCTAAAACATGTAACGGAAGAGCAGCAATCACTGATCGCAGGAGGACTAAGCGGCCAGCGTGTGAAAGGAGTCGGGTATGCCAACCTTGCAAACGGTCCTCTATATGTTGCAACAAGGAGGTACAATACACTGCTCGATTGATGCCTTTGTGAAGATATGAACCCAAATATCGAAAAGGAAGAGAAGCTAGTCACATACCAAGTATATCTTTAAAATTTCGTTGCTGAGACACAGTCACACTTGCGGATGGTATGAAATTACTTTTGTGATAATTTACTTTTTGTCCGGAAGCCATTTCATACTGAGTTAAGAAAGCGCGGAAATGTGTAAGATTGCGCTGTGTGCCTCGAAGAAAAATGAGCAAATCATCCGCATATGCCAAATGAGTGATAGTAAATGGAATACGCCCTAGCCGAAATGACTGTATTTGTCCGGCCGCTGTAAGGGATTTTAAGCCCCTGCTAAAACCTTCAGATGATAATATAAATAAAAGCAGAGACAGTGGGTCCCCCTGCTTGATACCGTGAAATGGACGAAATGAAGGAGATGGTTGACCATTGATTAAAATTGATACTCGAGTGGCACTAAGATGATTAATAATCACGCGTATGAAAAAATCCGAAAAACCAAACTTACGTAATAAAAGCTCCGAGTATTCCCAACTAACCCTGTCAAAAGCCTTCATCATATCCAACCTCAAGCACAACTGAGATCCTCCTTTATCCAACATATGTATCATCTCCTGGGCCAATAGCACTTGTGATGAGATATCATGCCCGGGCAAAAATCCTGCTTGCTCCGGTGAGATTAATCACGGCTACAGTCTCCCTAGTCGCATGGCAATAATGCGCGTACATACCTTACTCAAGAAATTCATAAGACAAATAGGGCGAAAGTCACCAAATGTTTGTGGAGAGCTTATCTTTGGGATCAATGTAATCAATGCACTAGCCATGACGGATGGCTGCGGAACGCACAGAAAAAATTCTTGCACTGCTTTAAGGACATCCGAATATATAACATTCCAGCATGAGCGATAAAAATTACCATTATATATATATATATACGGTCATAAATACATCTTTTTATATGTATGTAAGTTATATATAAAAATATACGATATACATATACGTATGGATATATATATATATATATATGTGTAGGTATAGTTGTGGCAATAATGTTTTGATTAAAAAAATAGAGATATATATACATGTTACATACGTTAGATATATATAAGTATATAAGAAATGTATGTATATTATATATATATATATATTATATACGCACCCATACGGTAATATAGAAATATATACTAAATATATGTATACGCTATACATGTATGTACGGTTATCATATATATATTAATATGAGGTTATGTATAAGTGAAAAGCATTATACAAGTATTAAAATCATATACTATATTTATAAATAAAATAAAATGGACACAAAGGTACATCATACATATAGATTTGAAGAAAATATAAAAGTGTATATATACATATATATACCCACGGCAAAAAATATATATATATATATATATATATATATATATTTAAGGGAAACATTTTCTATTTTATGGGTTTCATTATTGAAAATGTTATATATATGTATATTTAGGTTTATATACATATTTTGTAGCCTAATGTTTTCATATTTGTGAAAAGTATATTTAAATGATTTATGCCGCGGTATATAGTTGTATATGTGTAGCGTTATGAAGATTATAAATATATACGTAGTAAATATATATTTCAGCCTTAAGGCCATTTTAAGGTTAAAATATGATTTTATATGTTTATGTATATATATGAGTAATATATATGTTAAAGAGAGAAAATGAATAAGTATTGGTGTATTATGTTTTATGTATTATGTACATAGGTACTATATATATATATATTTCGGTTTTATATTCTAATTATGAGTATAAATAATTTTTATATGTATTGTGTACACATAAGTATATTACATATGTTAAGATATGTAAATGAATAAGTTTAAGATGTTTTGTTAATGTATCATAAGACAAATTATTTATGTATTCATGGTATATGTATGTATTCGGCCATAGGCCAATTAAGGTAAAAATGATTTATTTATTATGCATAAGAATATATATATTATATATATGAAGATATGAAAATAAATAAGTTTTGAACATTATATGTTATATTATAAAATGATTTTATATATGTATAAAATTATATATATTTCGGCCACTAGGCCTAGTATGATTGAATGATTTTAGTTTATGCTTGTATACATAAGTATGATGTATATGTTAAGAGTATGATAAGAATGACCTTATTATGACTTATGTATCTATTTATGAAATATGATAATATATATTTTATTGTGCCTTTACCCACTTAAAGAACATTCATACGTACTAAAGTATATATTGTACATACATGGAATTATATACATGTTGAATATAATGTTATGACAAATCATTTTATTTCATGTTAATTGTATTCTTATGTGTTATAAATTACTATGTGTGAGTTAAGATAAGAGTTATGAAATCCCTACATAGTATGTTAAAGGGAATAGGAAGTATATGTTCTGTGTACTTAAGTTATGATTTATGAAGAACATGTGTTGATAGATCTTAAGAAAGTATGGTTAGGATATTTTCTTAAGTTATGATAAGTAGACTTTAAGTAAGTAAATGATGTTTCTAGTGGTAGTAGGACAAGATACCCTTATTTGACCGAGTCTCACGTTGCATGAAAACAAGATTTGCAAAGTTATGTTGTCACATATCATGTTTTGAAAATTCATATGCATGTGAATAATCAACGCGAGACGATTGATTCCATCGACACACGATATGTTATGTTATGTTATGTTCATGATTACGATCATGTTATGTTCGCCAGTGTGACATTGATACCGGGGTGGTAGATGTCAGGGGCATATCATTACGTATGTGGCTGAGTGTAACACCGGGTCTGGGACACGGGATCTCTGTCATAGCGCGTCACTGTTGGTACATGTACATTTGTTATGATGTTTATGTCGTACATGTATTATATGGGGAATCAATCGGTATGTCGTGTGTTATTATTCTTATGAAAAGTGATATAGCCAATAATGAAAATGTTATGTCTTCATGTTATGAAAATGTCATGTCATGCAAGTTATGAATATGTCATTTTATGCAAGTTATGGAAATCATGTCAAGTTATGAAATGTCACGTTTATGAAAAGTCATGATTACAAAAAAGTCATGTTTACGAAAGGTCATTTTATGAAAAGTCATGTTTTATGCATCACGTCATGACCATGTTACCTTAGAGTTATGATTAAGAATGCTTTAAGTATATGACAGCACTACAGTGGACAAGGTAGTGTTAAGTATGAAAATGTAGTACATGTAAGGTAGGCAAAGATGGTATAAGTATGGATTAGGAGTTAAGTATGGATGTAGTATGATGTTACGGGTTAAGCAGAATGAGATGTTTTTATGCTATGTATGCTCTGAAATCTCCCTTATTTACCTGCTTTCAGTTTACAGCAGTTTACAGATATGAAATGATACTTTAATTGTTAAAAAGGAGACGTGATTATTATATTCAAAATTTATGGTCATTATGATTTGTTACCCCGTCTCCCCATGTATGATCCATATGTCGTATCTGGTAAGACTACTTGCTGAGCGATTAAAAGTCGGTGGCTATCGCTCATACTTGCCTCATTTATAATTTTCCAGATAACAGGTATCAATATACAGGCTCGTTGAAGACATGCTAGATAGACCATTGATAACGAAGAGCATACTGAGAGATTACTTCGAAGGCATTAAGTTTCGGATTATGATGTATGATATATTATTTCAGTATTCTGTATATGATGATTGTACAGTTTATGATGTAGTACAGTGCATGTGGATGAAGATTTGTTTATGTTATGTTGCTTCCGCTTATCGATTCATTATTCATGTCGACATGTACATGTATAGTATCGACGCTTTGTACTCTATGGAGTAGAGTACGGCGGGTGCACCGAGCCAGAACCCTGGTTTCGGGCGGGGCGCTACAGTTGGTATCAAAGAAGAGGCTCTAGATCCACTGCGGACACATAAGTAAACAACGACATGAACTTAAGCAATGATCTTAGAATTTAAGAAATGATCATAGACGTAAGAAACGATCTTAGATGAAAGCGACAGCCTTAGTATAAGAGAAATAGAACGGTATTAGACAGATACAAGAAAACTAGAAAGTGTAAGTGGGTCGTTTAGGCTTTCCGACATTTGTACAGGTCAAGTCACTAGAATACCTCAATGCTATTTTCTAGTTAGTAACATAGTAGTTATAAACTGTAATTTCCACAATTTCAGGTTTAGCTCTAATTGGGATAACATTTGGAGATAGTGATAGAATTTCTTAGGCTGATTAAGATATGATATGTAGTAGAACTATAAGCAGTGATTTATAAGAATTACGATGATTAGAGTTTGGCAAATATATGGCACAAATAATACGCGTATGAATAAGAGGATGAAATTATAAATTTTCAGAGTAGGTCAAAGATGTTAGTCGTATTAGGGATGTAAATTCATAGTGATAAGAGTACGATTATATAAATAGATATAAGGATATAATGAGTCAGGCCACATTGGGAGCTAAATTATGAATGTAAAAAGTTGTCGGACTATCTGATTGGAATTAGTATGCGTAAGTTGAATCGGAATAGGCATGACTAGAATTAAGTTGATGTGATTTAACCGGATTAGGTTTAATGGCTGAAAAATCGGTAAGTATAAAAGTTACTGTAATGCGCAGAGATACGAAGTTGTAGAATACCTAAGCGGATTAACAGGAGGTATACAAAAATTGTGAATCTAGAAAAATTTTATCATAAGTTGGCAAATATTAAGTTGAATCAAAGGCGATTAAGAAATGACGCTAGAAATTAAGTATTTAAATCATTAAGGACAAAATCGATACAATCCCTAAGTTTCGAGGACGAAACTTTTTATAAGGGGGGAAGAATGTTACGACCTGAGATCCCAGGCTAGTGGAAATGATGAAAATAGAACGCAAATGCGATGTTGATGAAATTGTAGTGGAATTTTAAATTTCTATTTAGAATTAATAAAGACATCGACATTAAATATCGGGGTTAGAAACAAACATAAAAATAACCTTAAGATAAGTTAACGGATATAACGAGACTGGATGAGACTAGACAATGACTGTATCGGACATACAAGGTATTCAAATAAATTAGTCGGTAACAACCTAAGTCATTAAATATAAATTCAACCAAATAAAAATACCCGATACGATAATTCCAATACACACTTTTATCACATTTTCTCCCACTCTATCCTACATGGAACAAAAGACAAATTTTTCCTCCTTCCCTAAAACACTAGACCGCCCCCGCCCCCCGCCCCCACTCTCCAAAAGTCAAGATTACTTTTTCTTTCTTACCCATATTCTTACAACACTCCACCATCTTACACTCTCTTTACACCTCATTATTATACTTTTACCCATCACCCCACCACCATTCTTTAATCTTTCCCTTTATCATTTCATACATTATTCCCCTCCTCACTTGCACTCACACGGTCCCTCTTTCCCTTTTCATTTAGTCAAAAGCCTTCTTTTCTTTATTTTTACACATTCTCCTACACCATACTTTCTAATAAAATATTCACTACACAAATTATTGTTTCTTCACTCTTTTTATGCCTCACAACCGAAAGTGTGTATCTTGCACACTTGAAGCTTCATCTTCTTCATCTAACAGGCTCTCTCCTCTCTCCATCAAGAAAACTCAAACATTCAACCTCCTTACTCTATATTTTCGGCCATACCTACAAGATCAAGAAGAAGATTTCTTCTTCATCTCAAAACACATAACAACTTTTACACCAAGTGCTAAACAACTCGTATTCTTTCAAGAAGGATTCAAGAAGGGTGTAGGACTGAAATCAAAAGCAAGTAAGGTAAGAATTTCATGAAGTTTAAGTTTGATTCTTGTATATAATTAGTTTCATAAGTTATACACTAACCTTTCCTTTTTGGGCATCAAAACCGTATACACCAAGGAGAAGGAGGAGAGGTGTGTTCTTCAAATCCAAGTGAATGAATCACTATCTAAGAGTAAGAAAGTAAATCAAGGCAAGTATTCTTCCTAGATCCTACATGGGTTTTCAAAGATTTATTTGTTATGATTATACTAAATTGGATCATTCATGGTATATGTTCAAGTTTGATTTTCAAGAATATGTAAAAATACATGTTTTAAGAGATCCATTCATATAAACTTGATATATATATATATATATATATATATATATATATACGGTCATAAATACATCTTTTTATATGTATGTAAGTTATATATATAAATATACGATATACATATACGTATGGATATATATATATGTGTAGGTGTAGTTGTGGCAATAATGTTTTGATTAAAAAAAATAGAGATATATATACATGTTACATACGTTAGATATATATAAGTATATAAGAAATGTATGTATATTATATATATATATATTATATACGCACCCATACGGTAATATAGAAATATATACTAAATATATGTATACGATATACATGTATGTACGGTTATCATATATATATATATATTAATATGAGGTTATGTATAAGTGAAAAGCATTATACAAGTATTAAAATCATATACTATATTTATAAATAAAATAAAATGGACACAAAGGTACATCATACATATAGATTTGAAGAAAATATAAAAGTGTATATATACATATATATACCCACGGCAAAAATATATATATATATATATATTTAAGGGAAACATTTTCTATTTTATGGGTTTCATTATTGAAAATGTTATATATATGTATATTTAGGTTTATATACATATTTTGTAGCCTAATGTTTTCATATTTGTGAAAAGTATATTTAAATGATTTATGCCGCGATATATAGTTGTATATGTGTAGCGTTATGAAGATTATAAATATATACGTAGTAAATATATATTTCAGCCTTAAGGCCATTTTAAGGTTAAAATATGATTTTATATGTTTATGTATATATATGAGTAATATATATGTTAAAGAGAGAAAATGAATAAGTATTGGTGTATTATGTTTTATGTATTATGTACATAGGTACTATATATATATATTTCGGTTTTATATTCTAATTATGAGTATAAATAATTTTTATATGTATTGTGTACACATAAGTATATTACATATGTTAAGATATGTAAATGAATAAGTTTAAGATGTTTTGTTAATGTATCATAAGACAAATTATTTATGTATTCATGGTATATGTATGTATTCGGCCATAGGCCAATTAAGGTAAAAATGATTTATTTATTATGCATAAGAATATATATATTATATATATGAAGATATGAAAATAAATAAGTTTTGAACATTATATGTTATATTATAAAATGATTTTATATATGTATAAAATTATATATATTTCGGCCACTAGGCCTAGTATGATTGAATGATTTTATTTTATGCTTGTATACATAAGCATGATGTATATGTTAAGAGTATGATAAGAATGACCTTATTATGACTTATGTATCTATTTATGAAATATGATAATATATATTTTATTGTTCCTTTACACACTTAAAGAACATTCATATGTACTAAAGTATATATTGTACATACATGGATATATACATGTTGAATATGATGTTATGACAAATCATTTTATTCCATGTTAATTGTATTCTTATGTGTTATAAATTACTATGTGTGAGTTAAGATAAGAGTTATGAAATCCCTACATAGTATGTTAAAGGGAATAGGAAGTATATGTTCTGTGTACTTAAGTTATGATTTATGAAGAACATGTGTAGATAGATCTTAAGAAAGTATGGTTAGGATATTTTCTTAAGTTATGATAAGTAGACTTTAAGTAAGTAAATGATGTTTCTAGTGGTAGTAGGACAAGATACCCTTATTTGACCGAGTCTCACGTTGCATGAAAACAAGATTTGCAAAGTTATGTTGTCATATATCATGTTTTGAAAATTCATATGCATGTGAATAATAAACGCGAGACGATTGATTCCATCGACACACGATATGTTATGTTATGTTATGTTATGTTCATGATTATGATCATGTTATGTTCGCCAGTGTGACATTGATACCGGGGTGGTAGATGTCAGGGGCATATGATTACGTATGTGGCTGAGTGTAACACCGGGTCTGGGACACGGGATCTCTATCATAGCGCGTCACCGTTGGTACATGTACATATGTTATGATGTTTATGTCGTACATGTATTATATGGAAAATCAATCGGTATGTCGTGTGTTATTATTCTTATGAAAAGTGCTATAGCCAATGATGAAAATGTTATGTCTTCATGTTATGAAAATGTCATGTCATGCAAGTTATGAATATGTCATTTTATGCAAGTTATGGAAATCATGTCAAGTTATGAAATGTCACGTTTATGAAAAGTCATGATTACGAAAAAGTCATGTTTACGAAAGGTCATTTTATGAAAAGTCATGTTTTATGCATCACGTCATGACCATGTTACCTTAGAGTTATGATTAAGAATGCTTTAAGTATATGACAGCACTACAGTGGACAAGGTAGTGTTAAGTATGAAAATGTAGTACATGTAAGGTAGGCAAAGATGGTATAAGTATGGATTAGGAGTTAAGTATGGATGTAATATGATGTTACGGGTTAAGCAGAATGAGATGTTTTTATGCTATGTATGCTCTGAAATCTCCCTTATTTACCTGCTTTCAGTTTACAGCAGTGTACAGATATGAAATGATACTTTAATTGTTAAAAAGGAGACGTGATTATTATATTCAAAATTTATGGTCATTATGATTTGTTACCCCGTCTCCCCATGTATGATCCATATGTCGTATCTGGTAAGACTACTTGCTGAGCGATTAAAAGTCGGTGGCTATCGCTCATACTTGCCTCATTTATAATTTTCCAGATAACAGGTATCAATATACAGGCTCGTTGAAGACATGCTAGATAGACCATTGATAACGAAGAGCATACTGAGAGATTACTTCGAAGGCATTAAGTTTCGGATTATGATGTATGATATATTATTTCAGTATTCTGTATATGATGATTGTACAGTTTATGATGTAGTACAGTGCATGTCGATGAAGATTTGTTTATGTTATGTTGCTTCCGCTTATCGATTCATTATTCATGTCGACATGTACATGTATAGTATCGACGCTTTGTACTCTATGGAGTAGAGTATGGCGGGTGCACTGAGCCGGAACCCTGGTTTCGGGCGGGGCGCTACATATACATTGATGACTGAGGATTATTTTAATCGTTTTTACTTTTATGACTTCCATTGACACCAGTCTACGTCACTTTGATGATGTGTATGTGAATTAGTTTCTACGCCTTGTATCTCTCTTAGCAGAATACGGCGGGTGAACCGTTTCGAATAGTAGGGCTCGGGACAGGCCACTACACACCTCTTGTCGCCTTTCTTTCAGATTTTGAGATTTGGTGATTTTATTTCATGGTTTATGACAGTTTTAAAGTTGAACCTTTGGTTCTACCTATTGTTGTTTCAACAGTAGTCGATTTGAATATATGAAATTTGTAAAATACTCGAAGCCTGAAAAAGCCTAAAAAATACACGAAATGACCCGAACACGACCTGAAATATTTGTACATGCCAAGTTTCTGGGTAAACCTGATACATGACACGAAATCTGATGTGCACAGATTTAGGTATCTATTTCTGGGCGTGCGAAAAAAAAGGTCATGCATGGGTTTGGTAATTCGATATCCAGAACCAGAAAAACACAAAATACGAAACATGAAACACAACAGGTTTACCGCACTCGAATAGGCATGTCTTGGTCTGGTTTACTTTAACAGCATGTCCTATTTATCTTGTGGCAGTACAGTCTAAGACATACCATGTAAAAAGCGTTGAGTTCTTTTTAAACGCAAAAAAAATTATTCAAATGCTTTTACTCTACATTTTCACTTTTTCCAGCACCATATCAAACATTTCTTTTTCCCGCCTACTCTTTGCTGATCAGAGTAAAACAGCAAAGAAAATACATCCTTGGGGCGTACCGCATAGAGGATCAAAAAGGATTTTCGACCAGAATTTCACTGAAGGATTCTCCCGAAGACAATTCCGCAAAATACGAGAGCAGCAAAAAGCGCACTGCTTTGAAACCTAGGAATCAAAATTTTATCAAAGTTGATTAAAGAATACGAAATTCATTTCGACTATTCTTGCAACCAAACTAAATGAAAAAAAAAACATGCTACTCACGTTTTGCCACAATCAGCAGGAGAGGATAGATCTACCCTCCAGATTTGCCAGGCTAAATTGGTAGAAGCAGCCGCGAGAAATGCATAATATGGCCATCCTTCAACACCGCAGAATTGTTTATTTAGTTTCAAGAGATAAAGTGAGAAATGTCCGAATATAATTTCAAGAAATTTCACCTATTATCTAAACAACAAAACTACTATCTGGTAGAAACAAATATTTCACGTTTATAGGATCATCGACTACCTTCCTCTTGTTTTCTTAAAAAAAATTAAAAAAGAGAAAAAGAAAAACAACTTTATAAGTTGTTCTTAAAATGTACTATTCACTATAGACGAAAAAAATGTGCTACCTGCTTGCGAAGGGTGCATGAATATTCACAAACTTTAACATGGTTAACACATAATATTGAACATTTTGACGATAATTTATTCACCAATAGCATAAACATATATGGAATAACACAACTTTTCGATCCGAATATTGAATCATAAAAATCTTGCTAATATAATATTTCTCTTAGATACCTTCGCTACATTAATTAGTAACTGTTTACTACAAGGATGGATAGTTAGTCATGTAGTTATATGTTACTAGCAAATATCGATATAGTATTGGAAAGAAGAGGCAACAAGAAATTATGAGAATTAATAATGATGGAATAAATATGTGCATCATATATGCTATAAATACAAGTACCGATTTCTGCTGCGAAGCCCGTGAGAGTCAAGCCAGCAGTACATGCGGCTGTAAAGCCAGTTGTCCACTCTTTTGTTTGATTGCCAAACAATACTGCTGTAGATTTAAGTCCAACTTTTTCATCATCATCTTTATCCTACACAAAGGTTTTTTTTTTTGTTAATATGAGCAGTTGTCTCCATATGAAATCACCAGAGGCTTTTTCATGTTTTTTATATACATATACATTAGAGGAACTAAAACTTGAATACGATGAGATTGGAATATGTTACTTAATCAAAAGACTTATTGTCAAACCACAAGAGTTTAAACATCACTTAAAAGGTTGTTCCAGGATACAACTAATACTCCCAAAACATGGCTTAGAAAGTTGCATAGTTGATGTAGTTTTCTAGTTGTAGTTGATTACTCCTTCTGTCCTAATAATATTTTTTTTTTGTTACAGTTGACTTTTCAGATTAAGGAAATATTAATTATAATAATTGGTGGTGAACTCTTTGAAGGTATTTATAAAAGAAGTTGAAATCTACTTTAGAAGTAAAATGATAATAGAATAAAAACAAAAAGATTCAAACTATTATAAATAGTTTGTTCATTCTCCATTTACTCTCTTCAGTGTAACTTGCTTGAGGTTCCTATAGATTGTAGATTTTGTTAGTAGTCAACCATATAACAAAATTGTCTAAATACTTCATTTACTCTCCCCTCCATCCGGCCCCCCACCCACCCACTAGAGTATTTTAATATAAGCAATTCATTTGAGTGTAAAGGAATATAACAACATAATCGAACAGATGAACAAAGATAACACAAACTGCAAGAGAATGTTGAAAGAAGGAAATGAATACCTGATGTGCATAAATCGTATCGTAGGCAATTGTAAAACACACACCAGCCATGTAAAGAGGAAGTAAAATATGACCATCAAGGCCTCCTTTAACAGATGACCATCCATATAGTACTGAGAAGTTCATAGCTAAACCAAGATATGCTTGAGCCTGCACCATCCAGCAACAATTTTAGGATGTAAAATATGGTAATTTTTGCCTCGTTTTGTACGTGAGATTATTCTGCCTCGGAGTGTATTCCGTCTTGAGTTTCCGCAAATATCTTACCTCATTCTACAGTTGTTTTTATTAGTGTACGTCACACTAAATCACAGTCTAAGTCTAAAGCCACAGGAGGTCTTAACATAATTTGAATTTATTTGATGAAAATAGAGTTGGACAGAAAGAAAGAAAAGAAATGAGTTAGTGGAAAAAGGTTACCCAATATGTCAGCCTCTTCATAAGGGGATAACTGAATATCAACAGCATCGATGAAATCCACAATACGCGGCTGCCAACATCAAACAAAGCACAAGCTACTTATAATAATGCAGTTTCATTTAACACGTTTTGTGGGGTTTTTTTCCCCTGACAGTTTTCCCTTGGTCTGTGCTGTTGCGGGGGTGGGGGTGGGAGAGCGGTTGGAGCGGGTAGGGAGATATTTATAAAGATTGAGTACAAACCTGAGATCATTCACAGAACAAAGAAGGCCATAACCGACTAGTAGCTCGAAACAGAGGCAACAAACTGCTTCAAATGGAGTCACTTCACCAGAAACAAGTGGCCTGGATTTTGTTCGCTCCACCTGAACAGGAAAAATCACTCACTCACTCAGATTATCACAGCGACAACTGTTAATGATTAAATATTTAAATTAGGAATATTTGTTCATTGGCTATTTTGAAACGTTATTCTTCATCACATTTCAATTGTTACTGGCTTAGTATTCCCAGTTTTGTTACTTTTAGAGCAATGGTAAATGTTACCGACTATATTAATAAATAGCATCTGATATGATGAGATCTGACCGAAGTATATATAGATAAGCAAAAAGGTTGCAAGACATAAGGAGTTATAAGCTTCAGCATCGGTATAGTTGTAAAATGAAAGTCGAAAACCACTCCATAGCCTTGATGAAGTTGTAAAATGAAAGTCTAAACACCACTCCATGCCCTTCACAGACCCGTACGTAAATCGTCCTCTAGGGCTTAATGTATGTATCGGTTAAATTGGACATAAATGTCTTTGATAGAAGAGAATTTTGCTTGCTTGTGGCATAAATGTTTAGGTCATATATCCAAGGAAAGGATAGAAACATTAGTAAAGGAAGGTATTCTTTCGGACATGGATTATACTCATCTCGGAGTGTGCATTGATTAAAGAAAAACAAACAAGCACATTTCAAAGAAAGCCGCCACAAGAATCACCCACCTTCTTGAAACAGATGTATGTAGACCATTTGATGTTCCTTTGGGAAAGAAAAGTATTTTATCACCTTTATTGATGATTTTTCTTGTTATGGTATGTCTATCTATTACGTGGAAAGTCTCAATCTGTAGATGCACTTGAAATCTACATTAATGAGGTTGAAAGACAATTAGATAGAAAGGTGAAAATTATAAGACCTGATAGAGGTGGTGAATATTATGGAAAGTAGAATGAAGCGGCACAAAATTCTGGTCCGTTCGCTAAGTTCCTTGAAAAGCATGGTATTTATGTTTAGTATACAAAGCCACGGGCGCCTGAACAAAATGGTGTGACAGAAAGGCGTGATCGTACCCTCGTGGAAATGGTTAGGAACATGTTAAGTTATCCTAATTTTTCTTTATCCTTATGGATGTGTCTCTTAAAAAATGTCATGTATCTATTGAACAGAATTCCTAGTAAAGCAGTTCCTAGAACTCCTTATGAGTTGTGGACTGGAAGGTACCTAGTTCACATCATATACATGTATGACGTTGTCCCCCAGAAATAAGGATTAATGATCCATATGAAACAAAATTGTACATCAGAACGTTTAGTGGTTTTTTGTTGGATATCCAGAGAAGTTAAAAGTTTGTTCTAACCATAGTAGGAGAATTCTTGAGACTGGAAATGCTACATTCATCAAGAATGGTGAAACTAGTGGGAGTGAAGAACTACGTAACATCAACATTAGAGAAGTTGTTCCTAAAACTTTTATAGATATGATAACAGTCAAAAACAACATCTTGATGAACAAGTAGTTCATAATGAATGTGTCTACAGTGATTCTATAATAGAAGAACCATAATTAAGGTGATCTCAAAGGGAAAGAAGATCTGTAATTCCCGAAGACTATTTGGCTTATCTGCAAGAATCAGAAATGGACATGATATTTAATGATGATCCAGTTCCATTTAAGTAGCCCATTATATGTGATCATTCTAGTGAATGGATGTATGCCATAAAATATGTTAAAATCTGTTGATCAAAAACGAGTGTGGGATCTTGTCGAATTACGTAAAGGTTGCAAGAGAGTTTGTTGCAAATGGGCCTTTAAGACAAAACGAGAATCTAATGGTAATATCGGGAGATATAAAGCTAGACTTGATGCCAAAATTTTTACTGAAGGAAGGTATTGATTATAAAGAGACATTTTGACCAGCATCCAAGAAAGACTCATTTAGAATTATTATGGCCTTGGTAGCTCATTACGACTTACAGTTACATCAAATGGATGTCAAAACTGCTTTTCTTAATGAGAATTTAGATGATAAAGTTTATATGGATCAATTGGAAGGTTTTTCCATTAGAGGAAAGGAACATATGTTGAGTAAATTAAAGAAGTCAATGTATGATCTTAAACAAGCTTCCCAATAGAGGTACCTCAAATTTAGTGACACTGTGACCTTGTTTGGTTTTAAATGAAACATCGTTGATCAGTGAATATGTATGAAGGTCAGTGGATCTTTTAAGCATAGAGTTGTAGGTTATCGGAGAAATTTGGCCAAACATGTGTCATTTCTCCTTGTTACTATCATCACGGTTAGTTGCTGGTAGATTTCAAAGAGCTAAATTTCGGTGGTTAAAAAAGAACCATATTGTTCATATCGATTGCATGGTTAAGTGGGGGAAATTGTTGCGTATCGCCCCTAGTTAGAGAGTCATAATGATTTGATGGAACTTAAGTCAATGACTTATAAAATTACTGAAAGACTCTAGGACACTTGGTGGCTTAGAATAATGAGAAACCTCTTTGGTATCTTAAGCATATTGAATTCTTGAAAAATAGAAGATTCTAGGATGGCCTTGTGCATTAGAAAGGCCATAAGAAGAAGCATAAATAGGTGTGTTGAGACACAGACAAAAGAGGTAGCAAGGAAAATAGAAAGAGACACAAGAAAAAGTGCAAGAGAGAAGAGGGAGAAAACAGAAACTCGTAGGTGATGGGCAGCCCCGCCAGCTTCTGGGAAAATTGCCTTTGTCAAGTTCTCTACTGTTGGATCGTCACCAAAAGCTTACAGATTATTGTTAATACACAGAGGTATGTTTTGCATGGTGGAGATGTGATTTGGAGACCTTTAGGTGAGTCCGATAAGTACATTCCCAAGATAGTTTTTCATGCTAGAAAATTTGAGCTTTGTATTTTGTTCCTCTCTTTTATCTTGTTGTGCACCAATATTGGATGTTTGATCTTGACGATGATGTACTCCTCTAGTTGTGCCTAGAGATAACTTGTTGTATCCATTATTGATTGTAGTGGAGATCGTTTAAATGGCCTACGGGTCCCATGGTTTTTACTCCTATTTTGGAAGGTTTTTCCATGCTAAAATTTGTTGGTGTATTTGTTCGTGTTTTTGTTTGATTGTTTCTCCATAGTTGCTGTATTTTGTGAGAAATTATTTGTTATTTCGTCGTGTAATCATGGTTTCCTCCCAACAAAGTGGTACCAGAACCTTGATTTTGATCTTGTGCAACTATGGAAGTGAACACATATATAAATGGTGAGTTTGAATAGCTTTAACTACAATGTTTGGAAAAGAAAAATAGAAGATTTGTTTGATGTCAAAAGTTTTCGTGTTTCGGTTTTCTCCGCCCAAAAGCCGGGTGGAGAAAGTGATGAGGAGTGGAATTTGTTGCATATACAAGTTTGCATATATATCCGTCAATTGGTTGGTGAAAATGTTTTGAATCATGTGAGCACTGTGGTTAATGCTAGAACACTTCGGACTGCAGTTGAAGACTTATATGCAAAGAAGATAGGGAATAATAAACTATTCCTAATCAAGAAAATGATGTTCTTGAAATACGATGAAGGTTCATCAATCTCAGACCATTTGAATTCATTCCAAGAGATCATCAACCAATTGGTGACAATGGACATTTGTTTTGATAATGAGATACAGCTTTATGGCTCTTTGGCACTTCGCCAAACTCATGAGAGACGTTCAGGATGTCGTTGTCTAATTCCGTTCCGAACGGTGTTCTCACAATGGAATCGCTTAAGAGCGTCGTTCTTAGTGAAGAAATGAGGCACAAGCCCCTTGGCCCCTCTCCACATTTCGAGGTATTGGTTACCAAATCAACGGGGACAAGCCAAAATCGAAATAACCATGGTGCATCAAAGGGGAGAAGTCAAAGTCGGACTTCGAATAACCATTGTACTTCTCATGGAGGTTCCAACAAATAGTCTAATATTGAGCTTCACCATTGTGGCATGAAAGGTCATATCTGAAGGCATTGCGAAAGTTGAAAAAAGACATAAGAGGGAAGAATAACAACAATGATGTCAAGAAAGAAGGTACCAACAGTAATAACGTTGCCGTTGTTGATGATTTCTTCATTGTTTGGGATGATTTTTGTGCTCGGGTTTGCTGCTACTCTTGATTTAGAAGTTGATCAAATGGATATGAAGATGTCTTTCTTTCATAGTGATCTACATGAAGAGATTTATATGGAGCAACCTGAAGGTTTTCAACAGAGGGGTAAAGAAGACTATGTTTGCAAATTGACCAAAAGTCTCTATAGTTTGAAGAAAGCACCGGGATAGTGGTACATAAAGTTCATTTCGATGATGATTAAGCATGGTTACAAGATGAAAAAGGATGATAATTGTATTTTTATACGAAGATTCCCTGATGGTACCTTTATCATTCTTTTACTATATGCTGATGATATGTTGATTGTTAGAAAAGACATTTTCAGAATGAACAAGTTGAGAAAGACCTTGAGTGAATCTTTTGCTATGAAAGAGTTGGGGCCAGTGGAGAAAATGTTGAGAAACCAGGGTTTGAGTGATTTGAAAATGCATGATTTAAATGTTACATGTTTTCAAAATGCATGATTTAAGTCTTACATGACATGTGTGCATGATATATATGTTTTATATGTTTATATATATCATTGTTGGACTAACGTGCCACGAAGCGTTAATGCTTAAATCACATGGCAAAAATTATGTCTTTAAACTATTTTCAGGTGCCATGTTAAATAAACTAAACTAGTTCATTTCATGAAGTGCTTAAGGAGATGAACTAAACTAGTTCATTTAAAGAAGTACTTAAAGAGATATATTTGAAGATACCTAATTGGCAACAAGTTTGAAATGGAAAGTTCCTCTCCACAATACATACACGCACGGCGATATATATATGTATCCATACATACATACATACATACATACATACATATATATATATATATATATATATATATATATATATATCTGTGTGTGTATTATATATATATACAAATTTTTTTGTAATGACGAGCTATATATTTATATCCCGACATTTCACCGACACATCATAAACGTACATCAACATCAAGCTACCATATACACATCATATTTTTGAGTATATACAGGTTACAAGTCATACTTTACATATCATCAAGTTACCAAAATTATACCAACATGTCACAAGTCCAAAAACCGAAAATTGCCAAATCGAGTGATACCGAACCATCACCGACATGTCACATACTTAAAATACAAAGGTGTTCAGCCAATATGCACTCTAAATACTTAAAAATTTCGTGCACCACATGCCCAATACAGCCCCAAAGTCATACGATATTTACCCATATCAATTACCTATCATTTGCCTTGATTTGTTGGAAATTCAAATTCAAAAATGAACAACACATGGCCGAATTCTTCCTCATATTTTGGAGCTGAAATTACACATTATATTATTTATATTATATGTTACGTAACACATTTTACATGTCTACGGAGTTTGAGACTACTTGGAAAAAAATCGCGTAATCAACGAAAGTCAAAATTTTGTTTTTCTACACGCTTGAATGGGACGTTTTTTCCTATATGTTGTGACATGTATCTAGACATGTCTTACAACTCTAAGACATATCGGGGTATTCTAGAAAATAATTTAAGTGATGATTGAAATTTACCATATGTGTGAGGATACTACACCATTATTTGTCAAAATTCAAAAATTGATTTTCAGCACATGGGAGCTGAGCTATGGATGCTTATTGGAGCTTATGTGGAGTCTAGGTGGAGCTTGTTTGTCACTTTGATTGGTGAATAATGATCCACAAATGAGTGGTGGCATTGATGAAAACCAAGACACATAAGGAAAGGATTCAAAATTCAAACACATGCTGAAGTTTTCAGCACATGTACATTGTGGCCGATTTTTGCACATATTAATCTTCAAAATTCATCCCAAAATGAGGGGCAAACAACTCATGATCGATTGGAAATTAACACATTTGAATTTTGAGACATTTTCAGATTTTTATGGCAAAATTCCAGATCATATTCTTTGTGCCAATGTGGAAAAAAAAGACCATATCATAGAGTGGCAACAAGGCGAAGACACGTCGTTTGTCCAATCACATTTCACCAAGTTATTATGTCACAAAGCTATAGAAGGCATCTTCCAAGGGTATTCAAGACATTCTTCAAGGAAGAACTCAGCCATAAAGGTCGGCCACACCATCTATACAAAGGGAGGAAGATGATCAAACAATGCAAGACACATTTCCATATCCAAGCAAGTGAAAAGCAAGACTTCTCTTGCACATAGCCTTAAGCCTATCATATATAAATTCTATAATCTGTATAAGCTTCTATTTTACCACCCAAACATGTTCCATTCTTGTACAAGGTTGATCAAGGTGTCATGAAACCTTCATGAGTGAGGTGGTGGTGTTTTTGCTGGTTGTTTGTGTTGTTCATTGTAAGAAGGGTGGATATTTGTGTATAACTCCAGCCACCCTTGTCTTAGGTGTTTTTGGTGATTAGTGAATACCGAAGAAGGTGTCCTTGAAGAATGGAGTAGGTCGTTTTGACAAAAACAGTATAAGAATCTTGGTGTTCTTACTTTCAGCACTTTTACTTTTAGTTCCTGTTCTTGCATCGTTTTCATAGCCACATAAAAAAATCATAAACGTTTTGCAAAAATCATCAAACTTTTTAGAAACATAGATAAGGGTCTTAGGTTTCATTTGAGACAAGTTTCATTGAATTTGGATAAGTATAAGTCATCCAAACGTTCATAGTTCTGAGACTACTGCAATCTGATTTTTAAATTCGCAATGTTTGAGAACATCAACGTGGTTCATATACTTGCCAAAAGGAATTTTGAAAAACTGTCTAAACCCTTTAAAGTGTACATCTTAAGGGTCAGATAATTTAGAGTTGTCATTAAATATGAATTAATTTCTCGTTCTAGGGGAAAGTTTTTTGGCAGATTGACGGAGTCCAGGTAAGAACATTTGTTCAGAGCCTTACAATTTGAATTTTAATCTAAAATTTTTATGACACATTGATAACAACTGAGAGTACATTGTCACAAAATTTCACGAATTTTTGAAGTCTATAATCTGGTCATTCAGTCAATAAAAAACAGGATCTTAAAACAGAATCTGATTTTAGAAGTGAGTAATTAGTCAATAAAAGTTTTTAAAAACCAATTTTTACCACACTCACTATTTAACCCTCTTCTAGTGGTCCTATATAAGTCATACAGAAAATTCTTGGGATCCATGCCATATGTGATAGAAATGCGAAGAAGTTGTATTTGTCGCAAGAAAAATACATTGAAAAAGTTCTTCGGCGTTTTGGTATGGACAAAGCTAAACAGTAAGTACTCCACTTGCTTCTCAATTTAAACTTAGCCACAAACAGTGTCCATCTATTGATGATGAGAAATCAGGTATGAAGAATGTTTCATACCCATTGGCAGCTTGTAGTATAATATATACCATGGTTTGCATAAGACCCAATATAGCTCATGCTGTGGGAATTGCCCGTCGTTATCTCTCAAATCCAGGGAAACAACTTTGGGAGGGCGTGAAGTGGATTATGAGATATCTCCGAGAAAAATTAAACTAGAATAACTTCGGGATGTGAAAAGCCTACATTGGTTGGTTTTTCAAATTCAGATCTAGCCAAAAGCTTGGATGATCGTCTACTTCGAGACATATGATGACTTTTGCAAGAGGAGCCATGGCTTGGCATTCTAAATTTCAAAAGCAGATCACACTTTCCACTACAGAGGACAGTTTATAGCCATCGTGGAAGCAACAAACAATTTGTTGTGGTTGAGGAAATTATTGGCGGAGCTTAGAGTTAAACAAGCAAATATGTCTTGTTTTGTGAAAATCAAAATGTTGTCCATTTATCAAAAAATTTCTCATTTCATTCGAGGTCCAAGTATATTGATGTTCTATTATTGGATTCGTGATGCTTTGGATTCCAAGCTATTGGCGCATGAGAAGATTCATACGGATGAAAATGGTTCCGACATGTTCACAAAAGTTTTGTCAAGAGAAAAGTTTGAGTTTTGTCGTAAAGTTTCCGAGTCGACATTGCCCTAACTAGTCAGTCAAGAGGGTTTTTTGGGTATCTCTCCTAGTTGGAGAGTCTAAATGACATAATGGAACTTAAGTCAATCACTCATTAAATTATTGGAAGACTCTAGGACATGTGAGTAGCCTAGAATAATTAGAAGTCTCATTGGTATCCTTGGCATATTGAAGGCTTAAAAAATAGAAGATTCTAGGACAACCTTGTGCATTGGAAAGGGCATAAGAAGAAGTATAAATAGGTGTGTTGAGACACACACACACACAATAGGTAGCAAGGAAAAAAGAAAGAGAAATCAATAAAAAGTGGAAGAGAAGAAAGGAAGAAAAGAGAAATTCGTAGGTGCTCGGCAGCCCTGCCAACTTTCAGGAAAATTACATTAGCTAAGTTGTCCATCGTTGGATCGTCACGAAATTCTTACAGATTGTTCTCAACACACAGAGGCACGTTTTGAATTGTGGAGATGGGATTTGGAGACTTCTAGGTTAGTCCAAAAAGTACATTCCCGAGATAGTTTTTCTTGCCAGAAAATTTCACCTTTGTGTTTTGTTCCTCTCTTGTATCTTGTTGTGTTCCAAGATTGTTTGTTTGATCTTGATGATGATGTATTCCTTTAGTTGGGCTTAGAGATAACTTGTTGTACTCATTATTGATTATAGTGGAGATCATTTTAATGGCATACAGGTCCCGTGGTTTTTCACTCCTATTTTTGGAGGTTTTTCCATGCTAAAAATTGTTGGCGTTTTTTCGTGTTTTCGTTTAATTATTTCTCCATAGTTGCTGTATTTTGGGAGAAATTATTTGTTATTCCACTGTGCAATCTTGGTTTCCTTGCAGCAGAAATTTCCGTAACTTATCATGGACAATAACAACAAAAGGACGTTGCAATTAGTCTTGACACCATCATTGAAATTATAACATGAAGCTAGGATCATGAATAGCACGGCACAAGAAAATACCCTCATTTTCACGTGGCATTAATGTTGCAATTTTCATGTTATAATTACATACGAACAGTATTATGCACAAGGAAACGGTTAAGAAATGCTATCACCTTGGCATCAATGTCGCGGTCAAAAAAATCATTGATGGTGCAGCCTATGCCATGAGTGAGCACACCAACAAAGCCAAAAAGTGCCAGCGTTTTGGCATCAGGAAGGGTGTTTGCTTCTGCTGCAAGAGCAATTCCCCACCAAGTTGGAGCAGTGACAAACCAGCTCCCCATATGAACCACTCTCATCAGAGTAGTATATGCCCGAGCTCTCTCCGCCAAGTACAACCCAATCCCAGACGACGTGTTTGTCATGTACCTTTCTTCTATGTCTGATTCCAAATTTTTTTTTGCTCTCGCCACGATATTGTTACCCGTAAATCGGGACATCTGACTGTTCGTGAACAAGGATACCGGAGCCTTAAACTTTGTGTTAGTATATCTTGGTTTTTGTTTGATCAAGAGATTTTTCTTGGTGGTGGGAGAGAGAAGAGTCTTTGAGGGGTTAGGATAATGATTTTGTGTGATGAAAGACTTGTTACAAAGATGATAGATAGACGCCATCAGAGGAAACTAACAGAAATTCCACAGGATGCTATGGGGCTCTTATGAAAATTTTGGGATGAACGAAGGTATGAATAGTTCAGTGATATGTGTGTGTAATAAAACAAACTAATAAAACAAAGTAATAAAAACAAACTAATAAAACAAACAAAACAACCAATCTTATCAAACAATTTATTAAACAATTTATTCAAAGGCTCAGGATAACTTTACATAGATATAATCTGGCATTGGAATCTATTTCTAATCTCTCAGTACGCAGTCTTGCCCTTAAAACGCCATTAACTCATTCGGCTAAAACGGACTCCCGCAAATTCGAGAAACTAAAATAGATCCAGCCTGATCACATCTATAACCTTTCCTTCAAGAACAAATTATATAATAAATTTTTTTTTACCGATCAATCCTCCATCACAGAGTTTACAAATCCAGACATCTCAGAAGGGATTAAGGGCATAAACACCCCCTGGCACACTCATGATGTATATGATCGTTGTTCATAACCATATCAAATAAATTAATCATATAGCATAGTTCAACACATAAATTCTTAGCCTTTCATTAGGCTAAGTTCAAAACAAAAATGAAATAAATAAATAAGAAGAAAGAAAGAAATATACCTCAAACTGAAAGACTCTAAGCAATGCACGAACAATCTTCCAAATTTTTATTCACAAAGAGTTGTATACAAAAAACAGAAAGAGAATATCTGAAAGGTGTGTTTACAAATGGGGGATGTCCTCTTTTTATAGGCAAAATCCCGGACTTCAAATCTATTCTATACTAAAATTCAAATGAAATGTAAATGAAATTTACATGAAATTAAATTTTACAATAATGGCCAGTATAATGCCAAAAAGAAATAATGTCCTTTACAAAAAGTTGACATGATAAGACCCATATGTCTACCATTTCTTCAATTATTTGTCTTTAGCCAATTTCTTTATCAATTTGTTGACGAATATTTTTCATCATTGCATCCACCATTTGTTGCATCTGATCATCATTATCTTCTTCATCTTGAGATTCTCCAGCTAATACATCTTTATCTTGATATGTACCAGACATAGATACATCTGAACAACTCGAGTCATTATCTTTCTGAAGATTTCTCATTAGATCTTTCTTGATTTCTTCGAAATATGAAGATATAATTTCTTCCTTAGAGAGATTTATATAATCTCCTTTAACCATCTTTATTTTTTGCATCATCTGTTGAAATGGGCTAGAATGATCTTTTCGTTCCTCCATTTGAGTTTGATATATTATCAAAGTTTTTTGGATATGATCCAATGTTTGTTGTCATTCAACAATTCCTTTTTCAGTCTTATTAAGCATTTTCTTCTAGAATTTTGTATAAAAAACTCTTCTTAATGACGGAATATTTTGTTGGGTATATCCAACTCTCACCTCCCATTTCCAAATCCAGGGTATTCCAAAATCCATAATGAAATGTAATGTATTCATGCCTGTAATTAGGCTTCTTTCATTCTGAGCCTCTATTATGGCTGGTGAAATTTCAATCCATTGAGTATATAAACTCTTGTATGGTTCTATTTATTGATGGACCATATGAGGACCACCATTGGTATAACCAATTTGGTATTTCTTGTTTATATACCTCAGGACATATCCTGAAAAACCAGGAATGCTTCCTTTTTGGATTCTCATATAAGAAAGCTTTATGAAATGCTTCAACATAATCCCAGTAATTATATTTGACTGGAACTTTAACTTCTGGGTGTATAAACTCTTTTTCTTTTAGGGTAGATATTCCCCATGAATCAGCTGATATAATCTGTTTTATTATTACCTTGCTGAAATTATAAACAGCAGAATTAGCAGTTGTAAAATGAGTAATTTCACAGGATTCTGTGATTTTAAGTATAGACTCATAATATCCTCTGTTCTTATAAGAAGCTGCAGTGTATGACACTGTGTCCAAATATCTTTGTAATAAAATTCATGGTTGATCTTTCCATTTAAGATCCTTTTGTTCCAAAAGTAATATACTTTCAGAATGTGAATTTTGATCATAAACTTCATCAGTTTCTTCTGTTACCATTGTAGCATAGGAAGGTTTATTATCCTCCTTCTTTTGAGAAGCTTTATAAGCTAAAAATTCTTTATATAACTTATCATCATCTTTTTGAGCATTACTCGAAGATGAAGATGCAATATTCGCAGAAATTAATTTCTGTTGACCAATTTGGCCAATAATTTCACCACCTCTTCCTCCTCTATTAGAGTAGGTTCCTCGTCCTCTCCTATTAGAGGGACTTCCTCTGCCCTATTGGGACATATCTGCAAAATGAGAAATATTAGTCATTAATATATTCTCTTGTAAGAAAATCAGGGAGACTATTATCTGACCCTTTCTTGTATTGAATTTCAAAATCAAAGGGTGCCATATGAGCCTGCCATCTTGCAAACATCTGTTTGGAAACATCATGTTTAAAATCTTTATTAAACATAAATTTTGCTGCTTGACAATCAGTTTTTATAATAAACTTTTGATTATATAAATCATCTTGAAATTTAAGAACACATTTCACAATAGCAAGAATTTCTTTTCTTATAGTAGCATAATTCTTTTGACTATTAGTCCATTTTTCTGAATGAAATCTAACAAGATATTCTTGTTTCTCAATAGGTGAAATTTGTTTTAGAATACCTCCATATCCTATATCTGAGGCATCTGTTTCTATAATTTTTTCCCAATTTGGGTTTGCTAACATCAAACAAGGCAAATGAGTTACTTTTTTCTTAATTACCTGAACTGCTTTAGTATGATCTTCAGTCCATGGTTTAACATTTTTCTTCAACCTGTCATATAATATAGCAGTATCTTCTGCCAATTTCTTATAATAAGGAGAAATATAATTTAAACTTCCTAAAAATCTCTGTAATTGTGTTTTATCCAGAATATTATCTGGAAATTTAGAAGCAAATTCTATACTCCTATTTATAGGAATAATTTTTCCCTTTTCTATATTATGTCCTAAAAATCTTATTTTTGTCTGAAATAATAACATTTTAGGCCTAGAAATAACTAAACCATTTTGAATAATTATTTTCTTAAATATATTCAAATGTTTAAAATGTATTTCAATATTCTTAGAAAACACCAAAATATCATCTATATAAACTATAATAAAATCACTATAAGGAATAAAAATATCATTCATAATATTCTGAAATTCAGAAGGTGCATTTTTCAATCCAAATGGCATTACATTCCACTCATAATGTCCTATTGGAACAGTAAAACTGTTTTGTATGTATCAGATTCATTTATTTGAATCTGCCAATATCCTGATTTTAAATCAAATTTAAAAAAAATAAGTGCTTCATTTAGCCTATACAATAAATCTTTTTTATTCGGTATAGGATACCTGATCCATTTTAAAACCTTATTTAGGGGTTTATAATTTATTACTAATCTTGGAACCCCTCTCTCTTGTTCTGAATGCTTATTTACATAAAAAGCAGTACAAAACCAAGATGACTTTGAGGGCTTAATTAATTTTTTATCTATTAAAGAAGATATTTTTTTTACATAATTCTAAATATTCAGAATTCATTTGACAAGGTCTTGCCTTTGTCGGAATTGTTTTTTCATCAAACTCTTCTTCATATGGAAGAGAAACTATATATTTTTTTCTATCCCAAAAAGCATTAGGATGATCATTACATATTTGTAATGAAATTCATTCTGCAATAGTTTGATTTTATCCTGTAATTTAGGATTTTGCAATTTTTCTTCTATAGTTAATATCGTAATTTCTTGTCTTAAGAAATTTATTTGATTTTCTTTTGCTTTTACAGATTCTGTAAAATTATTTATAAACCTTGTTAAAGGTTCTGCAATAAATTTAAAAGTAATATCTTTTCCTTTGAAATTTCCTATAAAGCCTGTTTTATCAATATTTTTAATAGGAAATAACTTTTGTAAAAATGGTGTACCAAGTATTACTTGGTTAGTAATATTTTTAACTAATAAAAAACTAACAGGAATACATACCTGATCTTTACATACATAAGCTTGAGGAAGCTTATAATTAATATGTAATTTCAGCCCACTAGCAGAACTTAATGAATGTGTAGTTTTTTTTGAAAATATCTAGTAGGTATTAACCCTTCTTGAATACAATTCAAATATGCACCACTATCAACTAATGCAACTAATTCCTTACAAAATTTATCATCTATTAATAAGTTAATTTTCACATACCATTTTTGTGAAGTAACAATTTCTAATATAGACAAATATTTTTGATCATCTAGTCCTTCAAAAATACTTTCAGAAGGTTCAAAAAGAATTTCCTTTCCTTTTTGAAGTTTATGAACTCTTTCTTCTAATAACAAATTATTTTGTTTTATTTCTTTTATTTCTTGT
Source organism: Eustoma russellianum (assembly GCA_036186865.1). Lineage (NCBI taxonomy): Eukaryota > Viridiplantae > Streptophyta > Magnoliopsida > Gentianales > Gentianaceae > Eustoma > Eustoma russellianum. The sequence goes on along the minus strand of AP025063.1, from coordinate 10,868,959 downwards.
TTTAGATTATTAATCTCAATTATTAATTCTACAATTCCTACATATTCTTTATTTTTATTTCTTTGAGACATTTGTCTCTTAACTTCTGATAATGTATAAGGTTCTGTTTTTTGAATTATTCTTGGTATAGAAGACTCAGCTTCTCCTTTATTGCTGATATAAGATATAATCTTTTGTTTTACTTGAGAATCATCTATTAGTTTTAACAAATCTAAAATATCATTTGTCAAAACATTAATTTCTAAATCATGAAATTGTGAAATAATTTGATATAATTTATCTTCTTCTATATCAGAAGATTGTTCACAACATGTTTCTCCTCTATGACAAGGACCACATTCTTCCTCTGAAGAATATATACTATCATCTTTAATTCTCATGATATCTTCTGAATCCTCAGAAGATTGATATGACTCTGTTTCTGAGTCTGAATTTAATAAAATGTTTAATAAAACATCTTTTAAATTATTATCTTCTAAACTATTAATTTTTTTCTTTACCCAACATGTATTTGCCTTATGGCCTGGGCGTCCACATTTTTTACATATTATATATGCTTTATAAGATTGTTTATATTCTTTGGATTTTTTTACCATATTTCTTTTTGGTATTACCAATATCTTCCTTATAATTATCTTTCATTCTT
>AP025063.1:10667454-10868303 GCA_036186865.1 Eustoma russellianum | reverse complement strand
TTCATTCTTTTTCTTTTTCTCCCTTCTCTTTTTATTTTTCTTTTTTTGAAATTTATGAGAAGATTGAAATTTCTTATTCTTTTTATTATCAATTTTATCTAAGTGATCTTCTAATCCAAATTGAGCACAAAATTGACCCAATTGTCTTTTTTCATTTAAAGAATATTTTTTTATTTGTTGATTTAGCTTAATTTCATTACACGAGGCTAAACCTTCTTGGATACAAGTTCCTATTAACTTGCCATAAGTATAAATATCATAATTTATACTTCTCCTTTGCGAAGATTCTTTCGAACTCTTTCTGCAAATAAAGGAGGTAATCCATCTATAAACTTTGATTTCCAATGAGTACTATTAGACTTTGGAAGTTCCATTACTCTACTTAAAAATGTATCTTTATACCACCTGAATGAGGTAAGTGTTCTACATCTTAGTTTTTGTAATAATGTTCTAAGAGTCTCAGAATTATCAAACCATCTGCCTGTAAAATATTCTATTATATTAATTATAAGAGTATAAACTATATTCTCAGTTTGTACTCCATCTTCTACCTTAATATTATTAAATATTTCTGCCTTACTTTGGGGAGATAAATAATTATCCCACCAACCTTTTAATTGGCCTGTAAATCCTGATATTAACATATTGGCTACTACTTTATCAGAATTATTATTTGTTTTACAAATTGTACTATACATTAACATTCTATGGACAACATTATATATCTGTCTCTCTGTAAATCCATCTATGTTCCATTCATAAATAGATCTCCCATGATATGACTTATTTATTATATATTCTTCTTCTTCAAGTAATATGTCTTGAGGAGTAGGTCTTGGATAATAATATACCCTTTGAGTTGGCCTATCCACAAATTTATATCTTAATTTATTTATCTCATCATCTATTATTTTAGGATGATTTTCTTTATCAATCATTAATTCTTCAAATTCTTCTTCAAGAGTACTTAATTTAAGATTTTTAAATTTATCTTCTAATAATCTTTCTAAATCAGTAGTTGATTTTAATTTAAAATCTTTTATATCTGAAGGAGGTTGAATAGTAGGAGCAGATATTATGCTCTTACTAGCACTGACTATATTTGTAGCTTGTACTTTATTATTTATTTGTTTTACATATGATAAAATATTATCTATCTTAGTATTTATATCTTTTAATTGTTCTCATAACACAACCATATATAAATTACTATAATTTTGTTGTGTTAATATCATATTAATATGAGCAATTGTAACTGAAAGAGTATTATTGTCTAATAATTTTTGAAAAGCAGTAAAATGTCTTATTTCATTTTCTTTTCCAATCTGAAAAGGTTGTTGTGGTGGAAATACAGTATGGAGTATTTTACCATTCATATTATAATCTCTTTCTATGACAGAGATAATACTATAAATGTAATTATTCAAAAACCAAGGCACAAATGGTATAACTTGGTTTTTCTGAGAAAGATCTTTATAATATTTTTCCTAAAAATATAATTTATCTTGATTATTAAAATTACCAAAAAACCAATTTCTAAATGGTTCCCATTTTTGTAAATAAAATTCTTTATTTATCTCCTGTCTTGCTGGAGATCCTTTTCTAAAATCTATATTTGTTTTTAAATTCATATTGAAAAATTCATTTCTGATTCGGTTATTTCCGGTTCATGATTCTTATGAATTCCTCTCACTATATTCTGCTCATTTATTCTTATTTCATCTATTGATGCAGGATATTCTTCTCTAATTTGAGAAGTTGAAGCCCTCGAAGGACTTGTTACTTTATATTCAATTGGAGATATATAATAATGTGAAGATCTGCTTCTAGAAAGACTAGATTTTGTCTTGTAATCTATTGTATTTTTATTATCAAATTTTATTTGTACAGTTCCTTCCTCAGACTGTGTAATATCAATTGGATTATTATCCACATATGATTTTGAATGGACTGATGCTTCCATTATCCAATTTTATGGAAATTCAATTTCTTCCCATCTAATTTTTCTCCTAGTAGTTATATTAGATTTTCCAAAATTAGTTTCTATTATAATTGTTTCATTTATTGGTCTATCCATAATCTTACATCTAGGATTATATGTAACCAATGGTTTATAATATATTTTATAACAAACACATATAACCTCTGATCCTGATTTATAATCATAACCATGAGTTTTAATATTCAAAGTTAATGCATCACAAACATTAACATCTGATAAAGATAATCTTAGATTAGGATATATATTAAAATATACTGGACCATGAGCCAGTGATGATTGTATAATACCAATCAAAGATTTTTTTCCAATTATTATTCCTACCATCTCTTAAAGCTGCTATAAAGCTTTCTGGTAAACCTTCTAAGGTTAAAGGTTTAAAAGCTATTTGAACTAAACCTATACGTATAAATTTATAATTAGATTTATATCTACTTAATTCTCTATCATTAAGTAGTCTTATCATCATATCATCTTTATTAGTAGATAAAGTTGACTCAGTAGTTTTAACTACTTGTTTAATTCCTAATTTTTCAAATGTACCTAATTGATAAACTATTTTATAGTCTACCTTAGGAATTGTCCATTTATTCAGAAGATCTATATTGTGAGGAATATTGTATTCTTCTTCAATACTGTTTTGAACAGTATCTTCATTCTTGATTATATTCATCAAGAGATTACGTGTTGAACTTTACTATATGCTAATCTATTTTCCATGGCTCTGATACCAATTATTCAACCAGAATCTCTAATAAAACAAACTAATAAAACAAATTAATAAAAACAAGCTAATAAAACAAACAAAACAACCAATCTTATTAAACAATTTATTAAACAATTTATTCAAAGGCTCAGAATAACTTTACATAGATATAATCTGGCATTGATATATATATATATATATATATGTGTGTGTGTGTGTGTGTGTATATATATATATATATATATATATATGAGCATATTTTGTCCTCAAATTAACTCATGTGTCCCAGGGACATCGTTTGAGTTGGACGCCTGCCGTCCAACTTCTGATTAGGCATGCATTGACTATTAAATCGTATAGGTACCAACATCGTGAATGTTTTATTAAAATCCCATTGATTTTAGTAAATCAATGGGTTTTATTTCTTATTCTTATTACCTCTCTTTTTTGTGAGATTTTGAGATTAAATCCTGTTTGTGTAGTTTCTGCAAATATCAACGCTTTTTAGAGCTGCCACACCTAAGGCACCAGAAAACTATTCATCATTTGCTGCTCCACTAGTACAAGGGAGAAGTGTTACTAGAAAATATATATCTATCTATTCCTATATATATATGTATATATATGTGTGTATATATATGTGTGTGTGTATATATGTATATATTATATAAGAATAGGCGGCGGCTGAATTGTCATCATCGAAGGTGCACTCCGAAATCGCCAGAGCTCATGATCGCAGCCATTATTCACTTCTGCGACTTCAATTCATCCTTCGTCAGCGACTTCGAAGATTCAATCTTTCATCTTTTTCGCAACAAACTCGACTCCCACCGGTAATTTTCTCTTGTTCCGTATCTTTCAATTTGCTTCAGCGATTGCTCTACGGTTTTGTTCGGCAGCCCCTTATTGCAAAAGCTTCAATCTTTTAATTGTAATGCTGCAACATCATTTACTACTGGTCTTGAAATCATACTTGGTCTGAGATGGGACCGCCGCCACTCTCCAAATAATTTGCGGCTATGGTATCGTCTGCAGTTGCAGGCAGATTCCCATCGCGTGAGTTGGGATGCTATAAAGGATATCCCGCTGTTTCATTTACGCAAGATGAAATTGACATTGTTGCAAATCGCTTTAAGTACGCCTTGGTTGTAGCCTTTTGGCGTGGCCGGCCGTCTATGGCAGGCTTACGCGCCTCGATTGATAGAATTGGGTTCAAAGGTTCAGTTAACATTGGTCTTCTTGATGAGGGACATGTGCTGCTAAACTTTGTTAACAAAGATGATTATACGCGATTCTTTTATCGTCGTCACTGGCGTTTCCAGGGATACGACATGAAGGTTACGAAATGGACTCCGTCTTTTGATCCATGTCTAGATACCCCAATTGTCCCGGTGTGGGTGGCACTTGAGGGTCTTCCAATTCATCTCCACGATTATCGTACGTTATATGAGATTGCAAAGTTGATTGGTACACCATTAAAGATGGATTCGGCTACCTTAAGTTTTCATCGTCCCTCCGTGGCGAGATTTTGTATTGAAGTAGATGTCACCATGGATTTACCATCCAAGATATTTGTGGACTGTGGCGAACACTCTTTCTTTCAAGTTGTTGTGTATGAAGATCTCCCTAGGTACTGTAGCAAATGCCGTCGGTTTGGCCACTTACTAGATTCATATGGCGATGCGAAGGATCATGCGCCAGCACATCCAACAAAGAATGCAGGAAAGAATGAGGTGTGGATTTCAAAAAAAAATATTCAGAAAGAGGTCGGAGAACAACCTGTTGGAGATTCTCTTCAGCATCTGACACAAACTGTTGGGGTAAAGGACGTTAATGACAGGGAAGAACTACAGGCGGCAACAACTCAATCCACTAATGCTACGGAATCGCAGTACCCTGCGACTACTGCTGATCCATCTATATCGCAGATTTTCTCTCGGCTGTCTGCAGATTTATGTCCTGTACTATTAGTGCCGCCAACATTGGAAGTTCAAACACAACAGGATCAGCAGCAGATAGATACATCTACACTATCTCTACAGGCTGCTGAAGATAACATAGAAGAGAGAGCAGTCCACATATCTCCTCCGCCCTTGGAGGTTTCAGGCACGACTGTACAACATGCTCACGAGATGAACCCACCGTCTGAAGTGGCTCCAGAAGTCCAAATTCAATCCATTCAAGTTGAATTGCCAGTTCCACTAACGATAATGCCAACCATTGACCAGCCTGCTTATGATCCCTTAATTGAACAGTTCTATCAAGACCACTTTCGGGAAGAGGAAGAGGAAGTTGATTTGGCATTAGGTTCGGACAATGAAGCTTCTCTTTCATATACTCGCCGTAAAGGGACTGAATATGATGATCTTCGCGAGAGTTTGCTCATTGCGGGAGATGATATTGATTGTTGCGTGACATCGACTGGTGGCGGGACTCTTCTTGGCGGACTATCTCGGAAAAAGCGCAGATTTTGGAAGGATCTTCCACCACCTCCACCGTCCTCAATGGTTACTAGACGGCGCAGTCATCGTTCTTTTGAAATATAGATAGATTAGCAGTCCCACGACTGATCATTTGATTACGTTTTCTTTTATTTTAGTTTGTAGTAACGACTACCCTCGGCCATTAACGCGGGATATTTAATGCATAAATAAAATCCGGAAGGTGTCCTTCCGTTTAATAAAAAAAAATTATGTGTATATATATATATATATGTATGTATGTATGTATGTATGTATGCATGTGTGTATGTATACGTGTAGATGTATACATCGGCATACATTTATTCACATATATGTATATATACATGTATTTATATGTATGTATATACACATGTGCATATACATTTATCTGCAGACATTTGTCAACAATTTATCTGCAGACATTTGTTAAGCTGGCTGAAACAGACCAAAATGACGAGATTTTTTGTTTTTTATTTATTGGTTTCTTATATATTGTTTAATTCGGTATGTATTCTTTATTTTATTGTTGTTATTTTAGTCGTTTATTCGTTGTCTGAAGTTTATTGTCCCGTTTCGGTTGCCGGAGGGTTCAGAGGGCCCAAAGTTTGTGATTAAACTATCAATTTTAATGAAAGTCCAATTGGACATTTTAATATAGTGTAACCTATAATATCTTGAAAAGTCTTACCCAAAGTTGTCTTATTAGAGTGAGGTGGCTAAAAACCAAAAGAACAGAAAAAATGGACAGCTAAAATGGAGAATGACGTCACGGTGGCAGTTTCTTTTAAGTCCCTTGTACATATAGAAATCATAAGGTTTATTTGTAAATCTGATCTCCAAAATTTGTAATAGTAATCCTTGAAGTTTAGATGAAAACAAACTCTAGTCCCTTAGGAGGATTTGAAATAAAGTAATTGTAAAAGCCATTACATTTCATGGTAACATATAAGACAATGTGTGCCTCGAGAGCATGTAAATATTCACTTAAGACACTAGTATGTATGTGTGAAATGACTAAGTCTTAATTTTTCCCAGGCTATTCTTTTCGCAAGTCAAGATAGATTATTAATTGGACAAAGAAAGTAAGAAACATGAAAAGAAAACAAAAAGAGATATACAACACAAGTCACGATAATCGACTGGTTGGATTGTAACTTACATGAAAAACATCGAAACATTGAACCAATAGAATGGACTTGGCCTTGTGATGCCTTTTGATGTTTTATTCGGGAATCCATTGCCGATTGTAAGGAAACCATGTCTAATGATTCTCAAAGGATTATGGTTAAATTAAAATTTCTAACTTAATTTAAACACAGAAATTACAATTCATCACCATGCACACACAAAGCAATCCTCACAAAAGAAATAAGTTTTAACTAAATGCGCTAATGAACAAAAAGAGAACAGTCATTTACCAATTTAACAATTACCCTTTACAAAAATTTAAAATTTACTTAATTAAATTATTCTATTTCTTTTTTTGACCGTTTTGGCTTCTGCAATATTAAAAATATTTTATTCAAGATGTATTTATTTTATTTGGTCTTCCGTTTGTTACTAGCTTGTCTCATTTTCGAAATTAGCCAGCCTCTAGAAATTGAAATCTGGACCTCCATATTGGTGTATGTTGTGTGTTGGCCATATTTGTCAACAATTTATCTGCAGACATTTGTTAAGCATGCTGAAACAGTTGAAAATGACGAGATTGTTTGTTTTATATTTATAGGTTTCTTTATATATCGTTTAATTTGATAAATATTCTTTATTTTATTGTTTTTATTTTAATCGTTATTTGTTGTGTGAAGTTTCCTCTCTCTTTTGGGTTGCCGGGGGATTCAGAGGGTTTAGACTTTGTGAATAAATTATCAATATAAATATTTTAAATAATTCAATAAAGTAGGGATTATAATCCTTATTACATTTTCTTTATTATTAATTTATGCGATTTTGTTGAGAAATATTTTAAATAATTCAATAAATTCATTTCTGGAGGTGTTGAGAATGGATTTTGGAGCAGCCCGTACCGCCTTGAACACCACGTCTTAGGAATTGATTCATGTGTATCTGAAAATGGATTTCTAGCATTGCTCGATTTTGACATTGAAGTTTCTGTTGAAAATAATTCAAGATAAAATTTTCTTCTGTACAGTTTGCTTGTAAAATAAAGCAGTGGAAGACCTATCGAGCTTAGGTCAGGTCGGACCGATCTACCAGGTCAAGACAGTGCAGGTAGAGCAATTGAGTTTGCGTTCGGAACAGTCAGACGACCTGCCGACCTCAGTACAATAGCACTTCAGAACAGTAGTTTTGTGCTATCAGTCTTCCAGCCGAGCTCAGCTCAGGTCGGATTGATCAGTCCAGGCTGTGCAACTGAATTTGCGTTCTGGACAGATGGCCGACCTGCCGACCTCGGCACCTCACCACGGCAGTATAACAGTTATCTTGTCAGCCGCTCCAGCTGAGCTCAGCACACCAGTAGATTTCAGCACGATAATGATGCAGAACAACGAATGCTCTCAGCCAAACAGCCGAGCTCATCACACAGTAGAGCTCAGCTCGGCAATAACTTCATTAGCTCAGTTGAACAGATAATCTGAGGTGAGTATAGGTCTCTGTCCTTAAGACGTATTGCTACAGTATACTGTGCCCAACTAGAGGGAGCAATTATCTCCCAGGATACAACGGAGTCAGTTCAGACGAACAGCGTTGCAGCATAATGAACTCAACAAACCTTTAAACTATCCTGACTTCTCGGATTACTTGAAATGCTGTGAATGTTTTGTGTGGGAAAAATGATTATACAGACAGGGAGATTGAGAGAGCAAGAAAGAATACTATTTTCTGATGAAATCTTAGTGACTAGAGAGGTCAGCTCGGCGTCTATTTATAGGGGAAATATGAGATCAGTTTGTTACAGCCAATTCAACCATAGCCATAGGATAAGATACCTGCTCGATCTGAACCTTTGGATCAGATAACCGCATCAGGTCTGCCCACAGTCGTCGGATTCAGTAACTGTTCAATCTGAACCTTGCGATTATAGCGTCTTCAGGTCAGCTTAGCACGGTTAAAGCTCAACAACTTTTCAAACTTAACCTTAGTCAATCCTAACAACGTGAAGAAGTTTAAACTCAAACAAACTTCACCCAAGCTGATAGGATCCGGCACGCTAGCTGCAGGACCTGGCCTGGAGTATGCACCCTGTAGCTTGAGTCCATCAGGCCCGCAGCTCAGTCTGCAACCTGAGCTCATCAGGCCCGCAGTTCAGTTATAAACCTGAGCCCATCCCAGGCACTGGCTAAGCTGAGCTAATTTTCCTCTTTACTTTGAGTATTAATTTCTCATTCACTCGATATCGAAATTGAGTGATTCAAAAGCCTAAAATTATCTATGCGTCATGTAGATAATTAAGGATTCATTAGTTTCCACTCATCATTAATAAAAACAGATCATAACTTAGCTCAAATTACGTTGCTAACTACAGTTTGCAACTTGGACATTTCTTCCAATTTTCTACAACAATTCCAGGATTGGGAATTAATGCAAATGCATATGCACACTTTATCAAGAAGTCAGACAAGAAAATATTGCATCAGAAGAGGTAGTTTCTAGCTTTGAACCTTTCTTAGTGGTTATATTATCGGATCCATTCGGCTAATTAGTTACTTGATGTCTTGAACTAACCGGCCCTTTATTGTGAACCTAGACAATAGTACTCACACACCATTTCCTTCAACACATTTTTGGTTCTCATAATTATGTATTTTCTCTGCAGACAGCACTTTAGTTAACAGAATAAGTAAGTGCTCACTGAACGTTGTCTTATTGAACCAAGATTCTAGAATCTCTAGTCAACAAGGTTGGGTTTCCATTACAAAGATTCATGCTTTATAGGCTTTAGTCCCATTCCGTTTGTGGAATTTGACATCTGATCTCTAGGCAAGCTTTTTATAAGCGGATCTGCAAGATTCTCATTTGATTTTATATAATCAATGGAAATCACGCCATTAGATATCAACTACTTAATGGTATTGTGTTTCCGATGCATGTGCCGAAACTTGCCATTATAGATGCTGCTTTGAGCTCGTCCTACAGCTGACTGACTATCACAGTGTATGTTGATAGGAGTGATTGGCTTAGGCCAGCAGACACATCTTCCAGGAAATTCTGAAGCCATTCATCCTCTTCTTCGGTTTTATCTAGTGCTATATACTCTGCTTCCATAGTGGAACGAGCTATGCACGTATGCCTTGTTGATTTCCATGACGCACCACCTCCACCAACCATGAATAAATATCCACTAGTGGACTTAGAATCTTTACTATTAGATATCCAGTTGGCATCACAATAGCCTTCCAATACTGCTGGGTATCTTGAGTAAAGTAATCCAATATTCATTGTATGCTTCAAGTATATCATCACTCTATTCAGAGCTTTCTAATGATCATAACATGGATTACTGGTAAACATGCTCAATTTGTTTACTTAGCATGCTAAGTCTGGCCTTGTACAGCTCGTTATGTATATCATACTTCCGATTACTTGCGAGTACTCCAATTGAGCTACTAGCTCTCCTTGGCTTTTCCTTAAGTGAATACTCAAGTCTGTTGGACCGTGTACCTGCAATAAACACCACTATAGGGGGGGTGAATAGTGGTTAGCGGAAATTACATTACAACCCTTTGAAAAAATCTCCTTTGAAAATAGAATCTGAGACCACTTCAGATTTAGAATCTGTTTTGAAAAAAATAATTGTACACAACTCCAAAAATTATGAAACTTTTTAGAATTTAACTTCAATGAGTGTTAACAAGACTCTATCCAAAAATCAGACAAAAATAAGATCGTTTAACCCTTCAAACAAATAAAAAGATTCAGATGGTCAATCTGTACAGAATTGGACAGAATGTTGCTGATTTTGAAAAACTTGTTTCTCTTTGAATACTCAACCAAAAAGGCTGATCTTTACATCAAAACACTCCTTAAGAAGTGTAGATGATGTTTACAAAAGGCCCTGACCTTAAACAATTCTTGATAAATACAAAATTTAAGTTTTCTCAAAACGGGTCAGATTGCAGCCAGATTGGAGCAGTTATCTTGCAAAGACTAAAAGACTAACTTTCCCTTGCTCAAATCAAGTGATTCTTGATGCAAATGAAAGCTAACAGTCTGAAGTATAACTCCACCAAAAATAACAAATTTTTAAAATGTTTAGCTATTTTTTCAAAATGTGAGAAATTGTGTGAAATCTGCAGTAAAAACGGGCAGAAAACATAAATGAAGAAACAAGACAAAAACACCCAGAATTTATCCTGGTTCGATCAATGTGACCTACTCCAGTCCCAAGGAACACCTTTCATTGGATTTCACTATCAAATGAATCACCTTACAACAAGAACCAAGCTTGATCCTTGGGTTATACATCAACCCTATTCAAGACTTGGATAATCACATTCTAAGCAACACCTAGTTGCAACACCTCTACCACCTATTGATGTAGCCTTATAAGAATGACTAATCAATCTTATAAATGAAGCTCAAGAGGCTTGTAGCACAACAGAAACAACAAGAACACCTTTTCTACAAAGAATGGAATAAGAACAACAACAAGAAGAAGATGATAGCTAGACAATTCAACAAATTCTTGTGAGCTTCAAGTGTGTTTCATCTTATTCAGCATTGCCTCTATTTATAGAGTGAGATGAGCCTCAGAGATAAGAATGCACATGTGTCACCATCTTCATCATCAATTCCAAATGTCTTCTTATCATTGGTTGACCTTTGTACACTTGGCAAAATGAGACAACATAATAGTTCCACCTTAGCACACCATGTTGGCCGAAATTTTCAACTATAAAATGACTTAGAATTATCTTGAGAATGTGAAGATAATATTACCATAACAACTCCATCATCTTCTCAACTTTTTGGCACGATAATAGGCATGTGGGCATTGACCATTTTAAATTTAAAATTCAACTCCAAAATGAGTAGTAGCCGTTGGCTTACTGCTTGGTATTTTCCAAAAAATATAATCTTGAATACCTTTTGTAAAATGAAGATAAAAAGAAAGGATAATACCACCAAAATATCCTCAACTCCAAGTACAAGAATAGGACATATGAAGTCTTCATTTGACTTCAAAAAATCTGCTGAAAATAGCCATGAAAACCAAGTAGCCGTTTGGCTACATTTGAATATTTCCAAGTTGTCATTTTTGCCAACTAGCTCCTTTTTGGTTGGTCCACTTGTCACCAACTTATAAAATGAATAACACATCATATCCACCAGCTCATACACGTTTTTGAGCATAAAAATATGTGTAGCAACTCATATTTTTGAAGAATAAATAAATAAATACTAGTTGACAAGATTATGTCAACGTGTAACACCGAAATTCCCAATATTTCTTCTTATATGTCATGAAAATTTTCCACAACTTTGACACCTTTAATATCTCTGAATAATGATGATAAATATACTCTTATAACATATATAAGAGTGTCTTCAAGAAAAAATAGAATGTGACATCTCAAATCATCACATATCCAGCTATAGTCAATAATATCATCATGTGAGAGAATAAAATAGAGAATCACCATATCATCTTCAAATTAATAATAAATCAGCTCCAGAATGAAGATAATAATATGTTCAAGAGATTTCTTGAGTGAAAATACCAAAAATACCCTCGGGGATAAAATGACCAAAATACCCCTGGTATATGAAAACTCCAGAAATGACCTGGATGGTCATAAATACTCATGATATCACCTTTGTCACAATAAATAGAATGAGAATAAGTCCTTGATATATATTCATCATATCATGTTCCTACAAAACTCAAAATACCAATTTTTCCCTTTTTGGTAAGTTGTAGAAACTTCCAAGGCACCTTAGTCGCAATACATTTAAAATCATCAAAATCTCTTAAGATTCACATAATGAGCATGTATAAATCATATAAAAATGAAAACAAACATTTTAACATATTTTAGAAAAATATTTCAAAAAACCCTAAACATTTTGTGAGACGTGGATCGATCCATGTGAGGGGCTGACGTACGTCGATCGATCCACGTGAGAAATTGACATCTCACAGTAAGTTTTTGGTTCTTCTCAGTTCAACATGGATCGTTCCACGTGAGGGGCTGATGTACATGGATCGATCCATGTGTCTCTACATGAGAGATCCACATCATTTTTCTTTACTTTTTCAACCTTTAATCAATTATAACACCATATCTGACATTTCTAAATATTCACCACTTAAAATCATGACTTTAAAAATTATCCAAACACATTTCTCAACATTCTCCCCCTTTTGGATGATTTTCAGAATAACTTAACATGAGTTTAATGTCACAACTCATAACGATTTGTTTAACATCATAAATCTTACCAATTGTTTTCAAACTTTGTTTTCAACAAAATGTTAAATAGTTATGCTCCCCCTCAACTTATACTCTCCCCCTTAACCTATACTCAACTTATATGTCATTTGAAACTTATCATACCAAATCATGACTTACCAACTAAAATGATGTTCTTATTGTAGGATCTGCAAGGCACCACTAGAAGAGGGGGGTTGAATAGTGGGTGCGGAAAATGTGGTTTTTAAAATTTCTTTGAACCAAAAACCCAACTTCTGAAAACAGTTTCTGTTTTCAGGACCAGTTTTAAAACGTTTTTAAAACTAGCTTTCAGGTCTTCAAAAATTCTGAAATTTGGAGAGAACTTAGCCTCAGATGTTATGAGTGTCTCCTAAAAATTTCAGATTTAAATTCAACCTCTAACCCCTTGAAAATTCATTGGTGGTCAGATCGCGCAAATCTATCAGAACCGATACACTGATTTGAAAAATTAATTCCTATTTATACACAACTCCAAATGCTCTGAAAATTTAACCACTAACCCCTTATATGTTATATTTAAATGGTTTGAAACAGTTTTGAAAAATTCTTTTGGGAAGTTAGTCAAATACGATCAAAGTCTCAACCTTTGCAAGCCTGAATATCAGACTGCACTAGTCTCAGAACTTTGGACGTTTGAATGACTTATACTTGTCCAAAAGGGTTGAAACTTGGGCCAAAAGAACCCTAGAACGTGTGGTTATATGTTCTGAAAGTTTCGTGATTTTTGAAATTCGTTTACTATTTTTACGAACGTGATTAAAAACAGTAAACAGTGCTGAAACAGAAAATCAGTGCTGAAAGTAAATGACACCAAGAATTTTATACTGGTTCGGTTATCAACAACCTACTCCAGTCTTCAAGGAACACCTTCCTTGGTTCACACTAATCACACGTACACAGTACACCTTACCGCAGGGTTGATAGAGTTACACCTAACTCCAACCCTTTACAAACCTTGTATTGCGAGTACAATTCACACGAACACCACCACCTCGCTAGAATGAAGATTGATCACACCTTGATCAATCTTTTACAAAGATGTATGAATGGTGGTTTATCTCAAGCCTATTCAAGATTGAAAGAATATGAATACAATAGGCTTTACAAGAAAAGAGAAAGAAAGAGAGAATGTGGAAGAAGAAGGACTAGGTTTTTTGATCACTTTGAATTTTGCAATGGTTGGCCTTGTTTTGTTTGCTCTCCTCTTCTCTTTTTAATTGCAGTCGTCCCCTCCTAGGGTTTCTCCCCTCTTGAAAATTGTCTTTTAAGTCCTTGAGAGAGTGTAAGACATCATGGTGACAATGCTTTGCTTACTTGGCATCATTCTATTGGATCATCATTTAGTCTTTGCTTACTTGGCACCTCTTTATTGGCTCAATGTTGTCATCATTTGATGACTTGGAAAATCTGAAATAATCACTTAAAACATGTGCCAATATCAATCATAAAATCATACCATAAGTTAAATATTTCATCATAAATTGCAAGACAAGAAATCTCTCCTTTTCAAGCTCAAAAAATCGGCCATTATCACCTTGACATGCTGAATTTTTCAGCATGTGCATTATGAAATAAAATTCAGATTATTTACCATTTTTCTTTGAAATTTTATCATAAAAATGAATCAACCATATATGGTAAGTCTTGCTATCAATTGATGAATGAACTTGGACACAAAAGGAGTGAAAAATTCGGCCAGCACACCTTCACACATGCTGAAAATTTCAGCATGTGTGATATGTAGAATATCACACTTAATTACCTTACATAATATTCAAATCATTTCCATAACATCTTCAATTAATCCTTTAATAAAAAATTGACAAAATATGTTATCTTAGCCATGAAGAAATCGGCCAAGATGTGTGTAGCATGCTGAAATTTTCAGCATGTGACATAAGAGAGGTATATGGTGAATACTTACCTTTTGTAGCTTCTCTCTTTGATTTCTCAACATTGTATGATTGATCCTTGACCAATCAATATGCTAACAAGGCTCCACATGTGCTCCATCTCAGCTGTATGCAACGTTGGAATGTGTATGTACATGTGCTGAAATTTATTTTTGCTAACTTTGTAAAATAGTGCACATTTAATAATACACACATGTAATATTCCAATCAGCCCTTAATTTAATTTTCTAGAACACTTTAAGATGTATATTATATGTAAAAAGTGTCTAGATACGTGTCACATGATGTTCAAGAAAAACGTTCCATGTTATGTGCGTAGAAAACCGAATTTTCGATATTTATCGATTACCCGATTTTTCTCTAATTTAAATTCCAACTTTTGCACATGATATATATATTATGTTATACATAATATATATAATATATACTTTAAATTTCAGCACTTGGCTGATTTAAAGTGGTACCATAAACATATGACAAAATTAAAATTGAAATCTTCACATTTTGGCCTAAATGTTGGGTGATTTGTGTGTGCCAACATGGAAAGTATTTTTGGCTGATCACACCATGTGTAGCATGAAATTTTTGTCATTTCTTGATGTATATGGTCTGGCCATTTATTTATGGCAAGTACGTGACACGTTGGCGAAGTTTCGGTATTCGTCCGATACGACAAATTTCGGTTTAGAACCTTTTATCGTGTCGTATTTAATTTGTCATCACCATATCTTATATCATATGATATAAGATCTGAATATACTCATAAACATGAGTTAATTATAGTGGTGTGACGTTAACGTACGTACGTAAGATATATAACGTGTCGGTAGTACGTTGGAATACATGTGTACGTGCCTTTTTCAAAAAATCTGAAAATATATATATATATATTATGTATATGTGGCGTTTTTAATAAGATGGGGAGGAGGAGAGAACTTTCCTTCCTTGGCCTTGTTGCCTTTGTGCCTTTTCCAAATGAATCTTCCTTTAATGAACTACTTAGTTTATTAAACTAAGTACTTCACTTAATGAACTACTTTAGTTCATTAATGGTGGCACCTGAAAATAGTATAAACTCAACAAATGTTCGCCATATGATGTAAGCTTTAATGCTTCATGGCTCGTTAGTACGGCAACATAATATATAAGCTAAATAAGGCAAGTAATGGCAAGTTATCATGCACACATGTACACTTATGCACGTTTATATCTTATGCTCGTTTTTGTACACATTTAAATCATGCATTTGAAAATCACTCAAACCCCTTTTTCTCTACACTTATTCTATATTCCCCCTTTATTTTGCAAATCATGCTAAAGATAGAACTATACAATGGTGTTGTAAGTCATCATGCCTAACTTGGCTCGTAAGTTTTTAAACGTGGCTTGATTAAGGGGTTTGGTAAAGATATCAGCGATTTGGTGATCAGTTCTTATATGGTTTATGACTATATCCTCATTTTGAACATGATCGCGAAGAAAGTGGTATCGCACCTCAATGTGTTTGGCTTTAGAATGAAGCACCGGATTCCATGAAAGATTGATCGCACTTGTGCTATCGCAGAAAATTGGAATCTTTTTCATTTTAATGCCAAAATCACTAAGTTGCTGTTTAAGCCAAAGTATTTGGGTAGTACATAAACTCAAAGCAATATACTCGGCTTCAGTGGTAGAAAGAGCTACACTAGTTTGCTTTTTAGAAAACCACGAGATCAAGTTGGTTCCTATGAATTGACATGTACAGCTAGTGGATTTTCTATGTAACTTGCAACCACCATAATCAGCATCACTATATGCGTGTAATTCCAACTTAGCGTTTCTATCATACCAAAGTCCTAAATGAGGTGTATGCTTAAGATATCGAAAGATCTTTTTCACTGCATTGTAATGTGATACCTTAGGACAAGATTGAAATCTATGAAATCTAGCACATATACACACACTAAACATGATATCAGGTCTTGATGCAGTTAGATATAACAGTGATCCAATCATAGACCTATAGAGTGTGTCATCAAAAGGTTACCATTTTCATCCTTATCAAGTTTGGTGCTAACACTCATGGGGGTAGTTGTAGGTTTCAACTCTTCAAAGCCAAACTTCTTAATCATATCATTGACATACTTAAGTTGGCTAATGTGAATTTCTTGAGGGGTTTGTTTGATTTGAAGTCCTAAGAAGTAGTTCAATTCTCCTACCATTGACATTTCAAATTCTAACTTCATACACTCTTCGAAGTCTTTTACTAAGGTAGGGTTGGTTGAACCAAAGATAGTATCGTCTACATATATTTGAACTATTAACAAGTCATTATCTTTTCTTCTTAGAAATAACGTGTTGTCGATGGTCCCCTTTGATAATTATTTGCAATAAGAAAGTTTGCAAATCTCATACCAAGCTCTTGGAGCTTGTTTCAAACCATATAGAGCTTTCTTAAGCTTGTAAACATGATTAGGATTCTTTGGATCATCGAATCCAGGGGGTTGTTTGACAAACACCTCTTCTTGGATGCATCCATTCAAGAATGCACTCTTGACATCCATTTGAAAGAGCTTAATATTTCTCAGGCTTGCAATCGCAAGTAACAATCTAATTGCTTCTAGTCGTGCAACGGGTGCAAAGTTTTCTTCATAATCTATACCTTCTTGTTGATTATAACCTTGTGCGACTAGCCTAGCCTTATTCCTTGTAATATTTCCTTGTTCGTCCATTTTATTCCTAAAGACCTGCTTAGTTCCTACTATAGACTTGTCTTCAGGTTTAGGTACTAGGTCCCACATGTTGTTCCTTGTGAATTGGTTCAATTCCTCATGCATAGCTTCTATCCATGATATGTCACCTAAGGCTTCCTTAACATTCTTAGGTTCTATGTGTGAGACTAAGCTATGTCCTTCAATTTGACTTATGTTTCTACGTGTTCTAACCCCAACACTTGGATCCCCAATGATTAATTCTTTAGGGGGCCACCAATTCCTAGATTGACTAGGTTCACCCTCATCTTGTTCAAATGTTTCATTAGTGTGAACGTTATCATATGTAATTGGATCATTAGTTGTATCTTCCAATTGCAAAGTCTCTTCATTTATTTCATCTAAGGGTTCATGCATGTCTTGTTCAGGGGGAGTTGGTTCTAGATGATCAAGTACAGGCTCAAGTAATGCATTATCATCAAACATATTTTCAACATTATTCTCAGGCTTATGTTGAGTTTTATCACTAACTTCAAAGCATGCATTTCATGAATTTCACATGTATAGATTCAATTATTTTTCTAGATGCAGGATTATAACACATATATGCTCTTGAGTTAGTTGAATACCCAACAAATATGCATTCAATAGACTTTTGTTCAAATTTATCTAGATTATCCTTAGTGTTCAACACAAGACACTTACATCCAAATACTTTAAGATAATCTATTTTAAGTTGTCTATTATTTAACAACTCATAAGGTGTTTTATTTAGTTTCTTTCTAATTGAAAGCCTATTTATAATATAGCATGCACAACTAACATCTTCAACCCATAAATACTTAGGTAATTTATTTTCACATAGCATAGTTCTAGCAACTTCTTAAATTGTTCTATTTTTATGTTCAACAACTCCATTGAGTTATGGTGTTCTAGGTGGTGAGAATTCATGTTTAATTCCATATAGTTCACAAAATTTGATTACGTCTTTGTTTTTAAATTCTCCACCTCTATCACTTCTAATCCTTTTAACATTTTCTTCATAAATGTTTTCAAGTTGCTTAATAAGGGTTTCGATTGCTAATGGAGCATCGCCTTTGTGTGTTATGAACAATGTCCATGTGTAGCGTGAGTAATCATCTACTATGACACACACACAGTAGTATCCACCTAGAATTCTAGTCCTACTTGGACCAAATAAGTCTAAGTGAAGCAATTCTAGTACATGACTAGTACTCACTTTATGTTTCGGTTTTAAGGTTTCTTTAATGTGTTTTACCTTAATACAGTTTCACACATTTGAAAATTATCTAAGTCTAACTTAGGCATACCTCTAATTAAATTCTTTTTAGATAATATCCTAATGGTTGAAATTCCTATACGGCCTACTCTTCTATGCCATAAATTTACATCTAAGTCATGTGATATCAAACACTTAACCTTAGCATCTAACATATTATCTAAGGTAAGAGTATAAACGTTACCATCCCTATTTCTTTTTAAAACTATTTCTCCTTTTTCATTTATTATATCACACAAAGTGGGAAGAAAAGAGACATTATAACCGCAATCTATAAGTTGAGAAATACTAAGTAAATTATAAGAGAGATTGCTTACTAACAACACATTTCGTATTTGAAATGTGTTAGGCTCCCCAATTGTTCCTTTTCCAACAACTTGTCCTTTGTTGTTGTCACCGAATGTAACTTTTTCTCCATTCTTGATATGTTCCAATTCGATGAATAATTTGGGGTTGCCCGTCATCTGCCTCGAACATCCACTATCTAAAAACAATTTGGTTTTTAGATTATTTGACTTTGCCTCCCTCTTGCATTCCTTGCGTTTTTCCTACAATGGAGACAAAGTTTTAGGTAACCTTTTTTTGGGTCCTTGAATGTTAGGGGCACTATTTTTGTTTAGATAACCCTTAGGTATCCAAACTTGAACATACCTTTTAGGCACATTTTTAGCATGGTTAAAATAAGAAGGATAAGCATATAGATGATTATTCCACATAAGTGAAGATGCATTGTTATACATGTTGCGCCATGGTTGATAATCATTATATGATGGCCGATTTCTATAATGTGATAAGGCATGTGATTTTGTTTCTTGAATGGTATATAAGTATGTTCATAGGCATTTCTATAGGACTTATATGAGTGTTGCCTATACTTAGGTTCATAATAAGTTGGATGCATTTTATTATGTCTAGTTGCATTTGTATACATATAGGCATGATTTCTAGGTGGTCTAGATGCAAAGTTTGACATAGATGTATGTTTATGCGTGTGTGCTTTTATGGGTGTATGTTGCATTTTTGCCTTAGAATAAATAGAAGGAGTAGAAGAAGATTTATCATGAAAAGTTGTTTTTATATCTTTATAAGGTTGTTTAGTAGTTGAAGATACAAATTTAGTCTTTCTACCTACTTTGTCATCTTCTTCTTTATAGCCTAAGCCAGTTTTATCATTTCCATACTTTTGTGATGAGATTAGTGTATCTAACATATTAGCATCCGACTTAAATTGTTCTAACATTTTTTCTAAGTTAAGTTTAGAAGACTTAAGTTGTATTTTTTCATGTTCACAACTTTCCAATTTAGACTTTAACATATTATTTTCTGTTTTTATCTTTTGTTCATCTTTCCTATATGATTCAATTTTATTCTCTAAAGAATCAAGAGTATTAGTAGAGTCTTGTTTAAGAGATTCTAATTGATCAGAAAATTCCAAGTTGGACGTCTTCAACTTGTTATTTTCTTCAATTAGTTTCTACTTTTCTATAGAGAGCCTCTTACAGTGAGCATGCATTTTTAAGAATTCTTCATACATTTCATCAAATGTCTTGTCACTATCAGAATCACTATCAGATGAAGAACATACCTCGTTTCATACGAAGCAAACTTGAGCTTTCTCAGTTTCAGATTCTGAGTCGGATGAGTCGCTCCATGTGCTCACCTTCATTGCTCGTTTTCCTTTCCTTGCCTTAGACTCCTTTGGCTTTGTCATTTGTGCCTCCTTGTCCTTGACTTGTTTATTATTGTTGTTATTATTACTATTTTTCTTCGTGGGACAGTCATATGAAATATGTCCTTTTTGACCGCATTCATAACACTTTAATTCTTTATCATACCATTTGTTTGTGTTATTTTTCCTAGGTTGAGAAGAAGAAAAAGAAGAACGTTGTCTATTCCTATTAGGACGTTTGAAAAACTTCCTAAGTTTTCTTGCTATCAATATCAAGTCATCATCTAATTCAGTATCACTATTACTTTCATCATTATTTGTATGTGTTTCAGTTGTTTTGAAAGCTATAGACTTGATGATTTAGATGACTCGGACTTCCGTTGGTTTAGTTTTACCTCATAGACTTTAAGAGACCCGATCAATTCATCCAGCTTAGTGATTGACTTTGTCTCCTCGATTGCAGTCACCTTTGGATCCCATTCAGCAGGAAGGATTCGTAGCACCTTTTGAACCTTTTCATTTTCGAAAATGACTTCCCTAAAGCTTCAAGGGCAGTGAAAATATTAGTAATCCTCAAATCCAAAGATGTTATGGATTCATTCGGCAACATTTTGAAAGTCTCTAATTCAGTCATAAGCATGTTTATTTTTGACTCTTTAACACCACTAGTACCTTCATGCTTTAATACAAGCGATTTCCACATGTCGTGTGATCTTGTGCAATTTGAAACATATCCTACTTCAGAAGTTGTAAGTCCATTAAAGAGTAATTGCATAGATTTTGCATTCATTGGCATTTTCTTTTTATCTTCCGATGTCCATTCACTTTTATATTTTTCTACTTCTTGAGTGACTCCACTAACTTGTACAACTTTCATTGGAATGTACGGCCCATCTACAACTATAGACCATAAATCAATGTCTATAGCCATTAAGAATAGCCTCATTCTTAGTTTCTAATGAACAAAATTATTGCCATCAAAAAGAGGAGGGCGTTGAGTGGACATATCTTCCAACTCACCTTTGTGAGAAACTATTGCCATAGTTTGTACTTTTAATCTTTGAGTGGTGTAAACCTCGCTCTGATACTAATTGTTGGACCGTGCACCTGCAATAAATACCACTAGAGGAGGAGGGTGAATAGTGGTTAGCAGAAATTACACTACAACCCTTTGAAAAAATCCCGTTTGAAAACAGAATCTGAGACCACTTCAGATTCAGAACCCTTTTTGAAAAATTCAAAAATAATTGTACACAGCTCCAAAAATTATGCAACTTTTCAGAATTTAACTTCAACGAGTTACAAGACTCTGTCCAAAAATCAGACAAAAATAAGATCGTTTGGCCCTTCAAACAAATAAAAAGATTCAGATGGTCAATCTGGACAGAATTGGACAGAATGTTGCTGATTTCAAAAAACTTGTTTGTCTTTGAATACTCAACCAAAAAGGTAGATCTTTATATCAAAACACTCCTTAGGATGTGTAGATGATTCTTTCAAAAGGCCCTGACCTTAAACAATTCTTGATAAATACAGAATTTAAGTTTTCTCAAAACTGGTCAGATTGCAGCCAGATTGGAGCAGTTATGTTGCAAAGACTGAAAGACTAACCTTCCCTTGCTCAAATCAATTGATTCTTGATGCAAATGAAAGTTAACATCTTAAGTATAACTCCACCAAAAATCAAAAATTTTGAAAATGTTTAGCTATTTTTTCAAAACGTGAGAATTTGTGTGAAATCTGCAGTAAAAACGGGCAGAAAACAAAAATAAAGAAACAAGACAAGAACACCGAGAATTTATCCTGGTTCGGTCAATGTGACATACTCCAGTCCCAAGGAACACCTTTCCTTGGATTTCACTATCAAATGAATCATCTTACAACAAGAACCAAGCTTGATCCTTGGGTTATACACTAACCCTATTCAAGATTTGGATAATCACCTTCTAAGCAACACTTAGTTGCAACACCTCTACCATCTATTGATGTAGCCTTATAAGAATGGATAATCAATCTTACAAATGAAGCTCAAGAGGCTTGTAGCACAACAAAAACAACAAGAACACCTTTTCTACAAAGAATGGAACAAGAACAACAACAACAAGAAGATGATAGCTAGACAATTCAACAAATGCTTGTGAGCTTCAAGTGTGTTTCAACTTCTTCACCATTGCCTCTATTTATAGTGTGAGATGAGCCTTAGAGATAAGAATGCACATGTGTCACCATCTTCATCATCGATTCCAAATGTCTTCTCATCATTGGTTGGCCTTTGTACACTTGGCAAAATGAGACAACATAATTGGTCCACCTTGGCACACTATGTTGGCCGAAATTTTCAACTAAAAAATGACTTAGAATTATCATGAGAATGTGAAGATAATATCACCATAACAACTCCATCATCTTCTAAACTTTTTGGCAAGATAATAGGCATATGGGCATTGACCATTTTAAATTCAAAATTCAGCTTCAAAATGAGTAGTAGCCGTTGGCTGACTACTTGGTATTTTCCAAAAAAAATAATCTTGAATACCTTTTGTAAAATGAAGATAAAAAGAAAGAATAATACCACCAAAATATCCTCAAATCCAAGCACAAGAATAGGACATGTGAACTCTTCATTTGACTTCAAAAAATCTGTTGAAAATAGCCAAGAAAACCAAGTAGCCGTCTGGCTACATTTGAATATTTCCAAGTTGGCATTTTTGCCAACTAGCTCCATTTTAGTTGGTCCACTTGTCACCAACTTATAAAATGAATAACACATAATATCCATCTGCTCATACACGTTTTTGAGCATACAAATATGTGTAGCAACTCAGATTTTTGAAGAAGAAATAAATAGATACTAGTTGACAAGATTATGTCAACGTGTAACACCGAAATTCCCAATATTTCTTCTTATATGTCATGAACATTTCCACACCTTTGACACCTTTAATATCTCTGAATAAAGATTATAAATATGCTCTTATAACATATATAAGAGTGTCTTCAAGAAAAAAATAGAATGTGACATCTCAAATCGTCACATATCCAGCTGTAGTCAATAATATTATCATGTGAGAGAATAAAATAGAGAATCACCATATCATCTTCAAATTAATAATAAATCAGCTCCAGAATGAAGATAATAATATGCTCAAGAGATTCCTTGAATGAAAATACCAAAAATACCCTCGGAGGTAAAATGACAAAAATAACCCTGGTATATGAAAACTCCAGAAATGACCCGGATGGTCATAAATACTCATGATATCACCTTTGTCACAATAAATAGGATGAGAATAAGTCCTTGATATATATTCATCATATCATGTTCCTACAAAACTCAAAATACCAATTTTGCCCCTTTTGGTAAGTTGTAGAAACTTCCAAGGCACGTTAATCACAATACATTTAAAATCATCAAAATCACATAAGATTCACATAATGAGCATGTATAAATCATATATAAATGAAAGCAAACATTTTAACACATTTTAGAAAAATATTTCTAAAAACCCTAAACATTCTGAGACGTGGATCGATCCATATTAGGGGCTGACGTACGTCGATCGATCTACGTGAGGGGCTGAGGTACGTCGATCGATCCACGTGAGAGATCGACATCTCACAGTAAGTTTTTGGTTCTTCTCAGTTCAATATGGATCGATCCACGTGAGGGGCTGATGTACATAGATCGATCCATGTGTCTCTGCCAGAGAGATCCACGTCATTTTTCTTCACTTTTTCAACCTTTAATCACTTATAACACCATATGTGACATTTCTAAGTATTCACCACTTAAAATCATGACTTTGAAAATTATCCAAACATATTTCTCAACAAAGTCCAGTGGAGTTTTCACTAGTTTCACATCAATCATATTGAAGCATCTCAGAACGGATTCAATATAGTGAGTTTGTGACAACACGAGTCCTTCTGCTGTCCTAGAAATTTTAATTCCTAGAATAACATTAGCAACTCCCATATCCTTCATATCGAAGTTTCTCGTCAACATCTTCTTCATATTTAATATAATATCACGAGTATTGCCTATGATTAGCATGTTGTCTGCATAGAGACATACTATTACATAGGCATTCTATGTGTTCTTAATGTCAGCACACTTGTCACACTCATAGATCTTGAAACCATTAGATAACATAGCTTGATCAAATTTCAAGTGCCACTGTTTAGCCGCTTGCTTAAGTCCACACAATGACTTAACAAGTCTATAGACTTTCGATTCTTGTCCGGGAACCCCACACCCTTCGGGTTATTCCATATAAATTTCTTCTTTCATCTCACATTCAGAAAAGCATTCTTTACATCAATTTGATGGATTTCCAAATTATAGACTCCAGCAATAGCAACTAGCACCCATATAGAAGTGATTCTTGTTACTGGTGATTAGGTGTCAAAAAAGTCAAAGCCTTCCTTCAGTCGATAGCCTTTAGCTATCAACCTGGCTTTATACCTTTCGAAAGACCCATCCTCTTTCATATTCTTCTTGAAAATCCACTTGCACCCGAGTGGTTTACTTCCCGGTGGAAGGTCAACCAACTCCCAAGTGTGATTTTGAAGAATCGAGTCTATCTCACTGTTAATTGCCTCTTTCCCAAAAGGAGCTTGTTGAGTTGACATCGCCTCGGCAAAGTTTCTTGGCTCATTTTCTGCCATATAGGTTAGAAAATATGGTCTGAAACCAAAACTCGTTTCTTCATTGTTCGTCTCTTTCATGGAAATACATCTTCGAAGAACACAGCATTCTTGACTCCATGACAAGGTTTTCATGTATGTCAGGAATATCCGATTTGTGCACTAACAAATGATATGCATAACTGTTTGTTGCATATCCTATGAATATGCAGTAAATCATTTTAGTACCAATTTTTGTTGAGAAACCAGGGTTTGAATGATTTCAAAATGCATGATTTAAATGTTACGTGTTTTCGAAATGCATGATTTAAGTGTTACATGACATGCGTACATGATAAATATGCTTTATATGCTTATACATATTGTTGTTGTACTAATATGCCATGAAGCATTAAAGCTTAAATAATATGGCAAACATTTGTTATGTTTCTACTACTTTCAGGTGCCATGTTAAAGAACTATATTATTGTTGTACTAGCGTGCCATGAAGCGTTAAGGCTTAAATCATATGGCAAACAGTTGTTGTGTTTATACTATTTTCAGGTGCATTGTTAAATGAACTGAATTATTTCATTTAATCAAGTGCTTAAGGAGATGAACTAAACTAGTTCATTAAATGATGTGCTTAAGGAGATATATTTGAAGATGCTTATTCGGCAACAAATCTCAAATGATATGTTCTTCCCCCACACTACATATACACACACACCGCTGCATATATATTATATATATGTATATATTTATTATAACAACAAGCTATGTATTTCTATTCCGATATTTCATCGACACGTCATCAACACACGTTAATGTCAAGCTACCACATACACATCATCTTTTTTGAGCATATACATATTCCAAGTAATATATTGCATGTCATCAAGCTTTCAAAAATATACCGACATGCCACATGTTCGTAAACCGAAAATCGCCACATCAAATGACTACCGAACCATCACCGACATGTCACATACATACTGTATAAAGATGGCAAGCCAATATACACTTCAAATACACAAACATTTTGTGCACCACATGTCTAATACATCCCCAAAGTCATATTATAATTACATATATCAGTTACCTATCATTTGCCTTGATTTGTTGGAAATTCAAATTCAAAATAAAACCCCACATGGCCGAAATTCTTTTCAGCTTTTGGAGATGAAATTATACAATATATTATGTCTATTATATGGCGTATAACATATGTTACATGTCTAAGAAGTTTGAGATAAAGTGGAGAAAAATCACGCAATCGACGGAAACCAAAAATTCGGTTTTCTACACTTTCAAAAAGTCGGTTTTTTTTTCTACAGTTTATGACATGTATCTAGACATGTGTTACACATCCAAGACACATCTTGGAGTATTCTAGAAAACCAAGTTAAATGGTGATTAAAATTTACCATATATGTGAAGATACTACATCATTATTTTTCCAAATTCAAAAGATATTTTCAGCACATGCATGATGATGTTGGACGCCTAAGCGGAGATAATTTTGCACTATGATTGGTGAATAATGATCCACAAATAAATGCTAGTATTGATGGAGACCAAGTCACACATGGACAGCTTTCAAAAATTCAAAAATGCTGAAGATTTCATCACATGTTCAAAGTGGGCGGTTTTAGCAAGTCTTCAAGATCAAATTCGTTCAAAAAAAATGGGGCAATTGCACTTATGATTGATTGGCAATCAAGAAATTTGAAATTTGAATTGTTTTCAGATTTTTATTGTTAATTTCCAGGTCATATTTTATTTGCCAAGGTGGAAAAATGAAGACCCTATCATAGAATGACAACAAGGCGAAGACACATCATTTGTCCAATCACATTTTGCCAAGTAAGCAAAGGTATGTCCCTAGGCTATACACGTTATCCTCCAAGAGTATTCAAGACATTCTTCATGAGCATTCCCAGCCAAGGGGGGCGTGCCAAACATCAACAAAAGCAAGCAAGAGGATCAAACAAAGAACAAGACTCGTTTTCATATCCTATCAAGTGCAAAACAAGACTTCTCTTCTTCTCCTATCTTCTTCTCTTGCACATAGCGTGAAGTATATCAAATATACATTCCATAATCTTCATAGGCTTCATATATACCACCCACACACATTCCATTCTTGTACAAGGTTGATAAAGGTGTGATCAAACCTTCGTTAGTGAGGTGGTGGTGTTCTTGTTGACTGTTTGTGTTGTTCATTGTAAAAGGGGTGGAGATTAATGGAGTTGGTGTATAACTCTAGCCACCCTTATCCTAAGGTGTTTTTGGTGATTAGTGAATACCGAATAAAGGTGTCCTCGAAGACCGGAGTCGGTCATTTTGACCGAACCAGTATAAAATTCTTGGTGTTTTTACTTTCACCACTTTTACTCTCAGTGTCTATTTTTACATCGGTTTCAACGCCTCTGAAAAATAGCAAAAGTTCTCCAAAAATCATCAAACTTTGCAGAGACATAGATAAAGGTCTTAGCTTTAATTTATGACAGGTTGCATCAAATTTGGATAAGTATAAGTCATCGAAATGTTTATTGTTCTGTGACTAGTGCAATCTGATTTTAAGTTTCGCAAAGGTTGAGAACATCAACTTGTTTGATATACTTACCATAGGAATTTCGAAAAACTGTTTCAACCCAATAAATTAGACATATTAATGGACATTTCGTAAAATTTTCAGATCATTTGGAGTTGTCATTAAATAGAAATTAATATTTCATTCTAAGGAAAAGTTTTTCATAGATTGACAGAGTCCAAGTAAAAATGTTTGTTCAAGGCCTTACATTTTGAATTTTAATCTGAAATTTTTGTGACATATTTATAACATCTGA
The DNA here is from genome assembly GCA_036186865.1 of Eustoma russellianum. Lineage (NCBI taxonomy): Eukaryota > Viridiplantae > Streptophyta > Magnoliopsida > Gentianales > Gentianaceae > Eustoma > Eustoma russellianum. The sequence continues at coordinate 10,840,668 of AP025063.1, read as the reverse complement.
GAGTACGTTGTCACAAAATGTCACGAATTTTAGAAGTCTATAATTTGGTCATTTAGTCAATCAAAAAAGGATCTGAGAACAGAATCTGCTTTTAGAATTGAGTAATTAGTTACTAAAAGTTTTTAAAACCAATTTTTCCGCACTCACTATTAAACCCCCCATTCTGGTGGTGCCATGCAAGTCCAACAATTTTGACTTGTCTTAGTTTAGGTACTACAATCTTTGCCAGATACCCCCATACTTTCAATTTTTTTTAACTAGGCTTGTGGCCTTTCCATGGCTCGTATGGGGTTTCATCTATCTTCTTAGATGGAATTCTATTCAAAATGACGTTAGCTGAGAGAACGGCTTCCCCCCCACAAGTTTTGAGGTAATCTTGAACTTATCAACAAACAATTCACTATCTCTTTTAGAGTTTGGTTTTGCGTACGATTGAGGTGAATATGGTGCAGTCGTTTGATGAACAATGTCATGTTCTGAACAGGATTCATTAAACGGCGTATCATATTAGCCACCACTATCACTATGAATTGCTTTAATTCGTTTACTAAGTTGATCCTCAACTTCATTTTTATAGTCTTTAAAGGCATCAACGACCTCATCTTTGCTACTTAGCAAATAGACACAACAGTATCATGTGCAATCGTTGATAAAAGTTACAAAATACTCTTTACCACCTCTTGTTTGCACAAACTTTAAATCACACACATCTGTATGAATTAAATCCAAAGGTTATTCTTCCTTTTTATTGAAGGAATGGCGCCTTTGCCATCTTTGTTTGAACACATATTTGGCATTTTTCATTGTCAAAATTTAATTTAGGTAACAAGTCAAGATTAACCATATGTTGTATTGACTTATAATTAACATGTCCCATAAGAAAATGGCATAAATAAGAAGACTCAAGCATGTAAGCAGAAGAGGAAGCATTATTATTAGCTTTGCGGGCAAGTCTTTCTTTGGTACAATAGTGATGAAATTTAATTTGAACATCCTATTTGACAAGTACCCATTCCCCAAATACATGCCATTTTTCGAAAGAATAACTTTATTGGACTCTAATACTAGTATATATTGGACCGCACACCTGCAATAAACACCAGTAGAGGGGGGGGTGAATAGTGGCTAGCGGAAATTACACTACTACCCTTGATAAAATTACCCTTTGAAAACAGAATCTGAGACTACCTCAGATTCAGGGCTCATTTTTGAAAAATACAAAACTCCTTGTACACAACTCCAAAAATTATGAAATTTTTCAGAATTAAACTTCAATGTGTTAGCAAGACTTTGTCCAAAAAGTAGACAAAAATAAGATTGTTTGTCCCTTCAAACAAATAAAAAGATGCAGATTGTCAATTTGGACAGAATGTTGGTGAAATTGAAAAACGTATTTCTCTTTGAATAATTAACAAAAAAGGTTGAACTTTATGTCAAAACACTCCTTAGGTTGTCTAGTTTATGATTCCAAAAGGCCCTGACCTTGAACAATTCTTGATTAATACAGAATGCAAGTTTTCTCAAAACAAGTTAGATTGCAACCAGATTAGAGAAGTTATATTGCAAAGATGGAAAGACTAAATTTCCCTTGCTCAAATCAAGTGATTCTTGTTGCAAATGAAAGCTAACAGTCTGAAGTATAACTCCACAAAAAACACGAATTTTGAAAGTGTCTAGCTATTTTTTCAAATTGTGAGAATTTGTGTGAAAACTGTAGTAAAACCGGACAGAAAACAGAAAGGTTGAAACAAGACAAGAACACCAAGGATTTATCCTAGTTCGGTCAATGTGACCTACTCCAGTCTCAAGGAACACCTTTCCTTGGATTTCACTATGGTATGAATCAACTTACAACAAGAACCAGGCTTGAACCTTGGGTGATACACCAACCCTATTCAAGGTTTGGATGAACACCTTCTATGCAATACTTACTTGCAACACCTCTACCACCCATTGATGTAGCCTTATAGAATTGGTTAATCAATCTTACAAATGAAGCTCAAGAGGCTTGTAACTCAAAAAATACAACAAGAAGACCTTTGCTACAAAGAGTGAAACAAGAACAACAACAAGAAGATGACAGCTAGACAAATCAACAAATACTTTCAAGAGATCTTCAACTGTGTTTCATCTTCTTCACAATTGCCTCCTATTTATAGTGTGAATTGAGCCTTGAAGATAAGAATGCAAATGTGTCACCATCTTCATCATCAAGTCCAAGTTGTCTTCACATCATTGGTTGACCTTATACACTTGGCAAAATGAAGCAAAATGATTGGTCCACCTTGAAATCACTTTGTTGGCCGAAAATATACACTTGCAATTGTCTTGAAAATGTGAAGATATAATAGTATGATAATAGCCATAACAACTCCATTATCCCCTAAACTCTTTGGTAAGATAATAGGAATGTGGGAATTGAATTCAAACCAAAATCTTCTCTACAACAGCCATGTAGCCGTTGGTTTTGAATGTTGAATTTTCCAAGTTGACAATTTTGCCAACGAGCTCCTTTTTGGTTGGTCCACTTGTCACCAACTTATAAAATGAACTATACATCATCTTCATCTGTTTATACACGTTTGGAGGCTTGCATAGATGTGTATCAACTTAGATTTTTAAAGAAGAAATCACCAAATAATAATTCATAAAATTATGTCAACAAGTAACACTAAAATTTCTAATATTTCTTCTTGTATGTTGTGATCATTTGCAAACCTTGAAGACCTTTATATTCTCTGAAATATGATGATAAATATGCTCCTATAACATATATAAGAGGGTCTTCAAGAAAGAAATAGAATGTGACATCACAACTCGTCACATATCCCGCTATAGTCAATAATATCATCATGTAAGAGAAATAATATTAAATCACCATATAATCTTAAAAATAATCATAGATGAACTCCATAACGATGATAAGAGTATGCTCAAAAGATTCCTTGAGTGAAAATACCAAAAATACCCTCAGGGGTGAAATGACCAAAATGCCCCTGGTGAGAGAAAACTCCAGAAATGACCCCGATGGTCAGAAATGAATATTATAACTCCTTTGTCATGATGAATAAGATAAGAATATGTCCTTGAAGTATTTCCACCATATCATGTTCCTACAAAACTCAAAATACCAATTTTACCCTTTTTTTGTAAGTTGTAGAAACATCCAAGGCACATTAGTCACAATGTATTTATAATCATCAAAAACACATAATAATCACATCGTGAACATGTATAAATCATGTACAAATTAAAAAAACCACTTTATCACATTTTAGAAAAATATTTCTAAAAACTCTAGACATCAATCAATCGAAGTGCCTCAGCTTCAGAGATCATTGTCTCACTATAAGTTTCAGAATTTGTCTCTGACCTACATCGATCGATCGAAGTGAGGGTTTGATGTATACATCGATCGATTGATGTGTCTCAGGTTTAGATGTCTCACCGTAAGGTCTTGAACTTTCACTGCCTTACATAGATCGATCGATGTGAGGGATCGAAGTACATCGATCGATCGAAATGCAACAACCTGAGAGATTGATGTCAACTTTTTAAATTTTTTCAACTTTTAATCACATATAACACCATGTATCATATTTTTAAATATTCACCGCTTAAAATCATGACTTTGAAAATTATCCTTCCCCTTTTGGATGATTTTCAAAATAACCTAACATGATTTTTATGTCACAACTCTTTACCAATTGCTTATCATAAATCTACCAATTTTAAACCAATTAAATTGTTTTGAAAACCTCACCATTTACCAATTGTTTCACCAAATTTGTACCAATTGTTTAAAAACCAATTACCAACTAATTACCAATTGTTTTCAAATTCTCAATTCTCATGTATTCATGTGCTCCCTCTCAACTTATACTCTCTCCCTTAACCTATGCTCCAAAACTCATACCAATTGAAACTTAGCATACTATCCAACCAACCAAATAACTTACTAACTAAAATCATGTTCTTATTCTATCTCCCACTTTATTTTGCAAATCATGCAAAAGATAGAACTACACAATGGTATCGTAAGTCATCATACCTAACTGGGCTCGTAAGTTTTCAAAATTGGCTTGATTAAGGGGCTTGGTGGAGATGTCAGCTATTTGATGATCAGTTCTTATATGGTTTATAACTATATCCTCATTTTCAACATGATCTCGAAGGAAGTGGTATCGCACCTCAATGTGTTTGGCCTTAGAATTAAGTACCGGATTCCGTGAAAGATTGATCACACTTGTGCTATTACAGAAAATTGGAATCTTATTCATTTTAATGCTAAAATCACTAAGTTGTTGTTTAAGCAAAGTATTTGGGTAGTGCATAAGCTAAGGCTATATACTCGGCTTCAGTGGTGGAAAGAGCTACACTATCTTGCTTTTTGGAAAACCAAGAGATCTAGTTGGTTCCTATGAATTGATACGTACAGCTAGTGGATTTTCTATCTAACTTGCAACCACCATAATCAGCATCACTATATGCATATAATTCTAACTTAGCATTTCTATCATACCAAAGTCCTAAGTGAGGTGTGTGTTTAAGATATCTAAAGATCTTTTTCACCGCATTGTAATGAGATACCTTAGGACAAGATTGAAACCTAGCACATACACACACTAAACATGATGTTAGGTCTTAATGCAGTTAAATATAACAATGAGCCAATCATAGACCAATATAGTGTGTCATCAAAAATTTTACCATTTTCATCCTTGTCTAGTTAGGTACTAACGCTCATAGGTATAGGTGTTGGTTTCAACTCTTCAAAACCAAACTTCTTAATCATATGACATACTTATGTTGGCTAATGTGGATTCCATGAGAGTTTTGTTTGATTTGTAGTCCTAAGAAATAATTCAACTCTCCTACCATTGAAATTTCAAATTCTGACTTCATACACTCTTCGAAGTCTTTTACTAATGTAAGGTTAGTTGAACCAAAGATTATATCATCTACATATATTTGCACTATTAATAAGTCATTATCTTTTCTTCTTAGAGATAATGTGTTGTCTATGGTCCCCCTTTGATAATTATTTGCAATAAGAAATTTTGCAAATTTATCATACCAAGCTCTTGGAGCGTGTTTCAAACCATATGGAGGTTTCTTAAGCTTGTAAACATGGTAAGGATTCTTTGGATCTCCGAATCCAGGGGGTCGTTTTACAAACACCTCTTCTTGGATGTATCCATTCAAGAACACGCTCTTGACATCCATTTGGAAGAGCTTGATGTTGCCTAGACTAGCAATCACAAGTAACATTCTAATTGCTTCTAGTCGTGCAAGGGGTCCAAAGGTTTCTTCATAATCTATTCCTTCTTGTTGATTATAACCTTGTGCGACTAGCCTAGCCTTATTTCTTGTAATATTTCATTTTTCATCCATTTTATTCCTAAAGACCCATTTAGTTCCTATTATAGACTTGTCTTCAGGTTTAGGTACTAAGTCCCACACGTTGTTCCTTGTGAATTGGTTTAATTCCTCATGCATGGCATCTATCTAAGATATATCACCTAAGGCTTCCTTTACATTCTTAGGTTCTAAGTGTGAGATTAAACTATGTCCTTCAAGTTGACTTAAGTTTCTACGTATTCTAACTCCAACACTTGGATCCCCAATGATTAACTCTTTAGGATGCCACCAATTTCTAGGTTGACTAGGTCCACCCTAATCTTGTTCAAATGTTTCATTTGTATGAATATTATCATATGTAACTGGATCATTAGTTACATTATCTTCCAATTGCAAAATCTCTTCATTTATTTCATCTAAGTGTTTATGCATGTCTTGTTCAGGGGGAGTTGGTTCGAGATGATCAAGAACATGCTCAAGTAATATATCATCATCTTCAAACATATTTTCAACATTATTTTCTTGTTTATGTTGAGTTTTATCACTAACTTCAAAGCATGCATTTTCATTGAATTTCACATGTATGGATTCAATTATCTTTCTAGATGCAGAATTATAACACCTGTATGCTCTTGAGTTAGTTGAATAACCAACAAATATTCATTCAATAGACTTTTGTTCAAACTTGTCTAGATTATCCTTAGTGTTCAACACAAAACACTTACATCCAAATACTCTAAGATAATCTATCTAAAGTTGTCTATTGTTTAACAATTCATAAGGTGTTTTATTTAATTTCTTTCTAATTGAAAGCCTATTTATTATATAGCAAACACAACTTACAGCTTCAGCCCATAAATACCTTGGTAATTTATTTTCACATAACATTGTTCTAACAACTTCTTGAATTCTTCTATTTTTACGTTTAACAATTCCATTGAATTGTGGTATTCTAGGTGGTGAGAATTCGTGTTTAATTCCATGTAATTCACAAAACTTGATTACATCTTTGTTTTTAAATTCTCCTCCTCTATCACTTCTAATTCTTTTAACATTTTCTTCGTGTATATTTTCAAGTTGCTTAATAAGAGTTTCGATTGCTAATGGAGCATCGTCTTTGTGTGTTAAGAACAATGTCCACGTGTATCGTGAGTAATCATCTACTATGACACATACATAGTAGTGTCCACCTAGACTTCTTGTCCTACTTGGACCAAATAAGTCTAAGTGAAGCAATTCTAGTACATGACTAGTACTCACTTCATGTTTCGGTTTTAATGTTTCTTTAATGTGTTTTTCCTTTAATACATGTTTCACACATTTGAAAATTATCTAAGTCTAACTTAGGCATTCCTCTAATTAAATTCTTCTTAGATAATTTCTTAATGGTTGAAATTCCTATATGGCCTAATCTTCTATGCCATAAATTCATATCTAAGTCATATGATATTAAGTACTTAACCTTAGCATCTGACATGTTATCTAAGGTAAGAGTATAAATGTTACCATCCCTATTTCCTTTTAAAACAATTTCTCCTTTTTGATTTGTTATATCACAAGAATTGGCAAGAAAAGAAACATTTTATCCGCAATCTATAAGTTGAGAAATACTTAATAAATTATAAGAAAGATTACTTACTAACATCACATTTCGTATTTGAAACGTGTTAGGGTCCCCAATTGTTCTTTTTCCAACAACTTGTTCTTTGTTGTTGTCACCGAATGTTACCTTTCCTCCATTCTTTGTATGTTCCAACTCGATAAATGGTTTGGGGTTGCTCGTCATATGCCGTGAACATCCACTATCTAAAAATCATTTAGTTTTTAGATTCTTTGACTTTGCCTCCTTGCATTCCTTGCGATTTTCCTACAATGGAGACAAAGTTTTAGGTACCCTTTATTTGGGTCCTTGAATGTTAGGGGCACCATCCTTGTTCAGATATCCCTTAGGAATCCAAACTTGAAGACACCTTCTAGGCACATTTTTAGCATTTTTATAATTAGAATAATAAAAAAGATTAGCATATTCATGATCATTCCACTTAAGTGAAGAAGCATTGTTATACATGTTGTGCCTTGTTGATAACTACTATAGGATGGCCGAATTTGATAGCGTGTATAAGGCATGTGATATTTTTTCTTGAATGGCGCTATGTAAGTGTGTTCATATGCATTTCTATAAGACTTATATGAGTGCTGCCTATACTTAGGTTCATAATAAGTTGGATGCATTTTATTATGTCTAGTTGCATTTGTATACATGTAGGCATAATTTCTAGGTTGTCTAAATGCAATATTTTGCCTAGTTATACGTTTATACGTGTGTACATTTGTGGGTGCATGTTCTATTTTTGCCTTAAAATAAACAGAAGAAGGAGTAGAAGAAGATGCAGTAGGCAAAGTTGATGTTGTTGTATTATATGGCATTTTTGTACTAGATGAGACAAACTTAGTCTTTTTATCTACTTTAGCATTTTCTTCTTTATATCCTAACCCAGTTTAATCATTTCTATATTTTTGTGATGATATAAGTGTATCTAACATATTTGCACCAGATTTAAATTGTTCTAACATTTTTTCTAAGGTAAGTTTGGAAAATTTAAGTTGTACTATTTCATTTTCACAACTTTCTACTTTAGATTTCAACATGCTATTTTTAGTTTTTAGTGTATGTTCATTTTTTCTATATGATTCAGTTTTATTCTCAAAAGAATCAAGAGTATTAGTAGACTCTTGTTTAAAAGGTTCTAATTGATCGGAAAATTCCAAGTTGGACGTCTTCAACTTGTCATTTTCTTCAATTAGTTTCTTCTTTTCTTTAGAGAGCTTCTTACAGTGAGCCTGCATTCTTAAAAACTCTTCATACATTTCATCAAATGTCATGTCACTATCAGAATCATCATCAGAAGAAGAACATACCTCAATGGATACGGAGCAGACTTGAGCTTCCTCAGTGTTGGATTCTGAGTCGGATGAGTCGCTCCATGTGCTCACCTTCATTGCTCGTTTGCCTTTCCTTTGCTTAGACTCCTTTGCCTTAGTCGTTTGTTCCTCCTTGTTCTTGGCTTATTTATTATTGTTGTTTTTATTATTTTTCTTTGTTGGGCAATCATATGAGATATGTCCTTTTTGACCGCATTCGTAGCACTTTAACTCTTTATTATACCATTTGTTGTTGTTAGAGTTATTTTTATTAGGTTGAGATGAAAAAGAAGAAGAAGAATGTTGTCTATTCCTATTAGGACGTTTAAAAAACTTTCTAAGTTTTCTAGCTATCAATATCAAGTCATCGTCTAATTCAGTATCACTATTACTATCATCATTATCTGTATGTGATTCGGTTGATCTGAAAGCTATTGATTTACCAGATGATTTAGATGACTTGAACTTCTGTTGGTTTAGTTTTACCTCATATACTCTTAGTGAGTCTATCAATTCGTCTATTTTAGAGATTGACTTTGTTTCTTCAATTGCCGTGACCTTTGGATCCCATTCAGCAGGAAGGCTTCGCAGCAACTTTTGCACCTTCTCGTTGTTGGTGAATGATTTTTCTAAAGCTTCAAGGGCATTAAAAATATTAGTAATTTTCAAATCCATAGATGTTATGGTTTCGTTTGGCAACACTTTGAAAGATTCTATTCAGTCATAAGCATATTTATTTTTGATTCTTGTACACCACTTGTACCTTCATGCTTTAATACAAGTGATTTCCACATGTCGTGTGTACTTGTGCAATTTGAAACATATCATGCTTCAAAAGTTATAAGTCCATTCAAAAGTAATTGCATAGCTTTAGCATTCATGGACATTTTCTTTTTATCTTCCGACGACCATTCGCTTTTAGATTTCTCTACCTCTTGTGTGACTCCACTAACTTGTACAATTTTCATTGGAATGTACTGTAGCGCCCCGCACCGGACCTTGTCCGAATACGGTGCACCTGTCGTACTTCACTACGGAGAGCACAAAGCATTGTGCATAACATCTGAAAATCCATATGTCATGGACTCCCATGTTAACATTTAACATGGTAGTAAAATTTAGGCAGAATGAAAAATTTGAAATAAACATGTATACCGAATATTAAATCCCCAAAACATTAGTCCAACAAAACAAGATAAACAGAAATCCCAAAGGTTCCAACATAGTTCAAAATACAAACATCATATCAGCACAAAAGTCCTTAAGCATGGTCTCCTCCTGACTCCTTGACTACGGGTATGGCACTCTCGGTTCATCCTCGATCTACTCAACCTTAACATTCCCTGGCTCAGGGGAAAAATAAAGGTATGAGTGACAAAAAATCACCCAGCAAGCATACAATAAACTACCATGAAATAAATAAAGAATTATAACATGAATGGAAAACCTCAAGAACCTCAAATCATTAATTCATACTCGACCTTTAATCCTAGATCCGCTGAAGATATAGCCTAATCATAATTTAAGTTGTACCATTCTGACAATGCCATATCTCTTCCTAAGATAACCGTCTTAACATGCAAAGTGCACATGAAATATGCATGATGAAATGCATGATGTCATGTCAGAAAACAGAGTATATCATCATTTGGTCCCATAAAGCAAGCATATCAGAAAACAGAGTATTAGATCAATTAGCCCCAGATCTGAATGGGTCCAGAACATGTCATCAGACCAATTAACCCCGGGTCTGGGATGGGTCCAAAATATATCATCAGGCCAATTAACCCCGAGCCTAGATCGGGTCCAGAACATATCATGGGACCAATTAACCCCGGGTCCAGAACTTATCATGTCATCAGACCTATTAACCCCAGGTCTGGATCGGGTTATGAGCATTCTTAGCTGGCAAGGAAGTCACAAAACATTTCTTTTGAAAATCATGGGACCATAAATAACTTACGTGCATAACGAAACTTGCTCGCTTGAAAATAACTTGCTTGCATACGGAAAAACTTAGAAAATCAGATTCATGATGCACATGATCATGCGTGATACATGGGATCAAATGCAATGCAAGTCATGGCATAAATCATCTTAAAATTTACTTAGAACATGGCATAGACATAATCCATGAGCTGAAAATTTTTCAGAATTTACGTTCTGTTCATAAGGCCTCCAATATAACAAATAAGGCCTATTTTCATGATCTCTTGACTTACACATGCATAATGGGGTCCTATCTTCATGCCATAAAATTTTCGTAACGTTTGAAGATGAGTAAGACCCTTAAACCATTAAGTTGCTAAAAAGTGTACTGCTGAATCCAGCAGTACAGTACGCATCTTTTCCTTAATTTCCAAGACCATAAAATCTTAATTAATTTGGTCCAACACCTGGGAAACACGGTAAACACATCAGGGAGTAATATACATGGGCCCAATCCGTTCATACATGACCAAATCCACAAAACTAAGGCCTCCTTACTTATTCCATAATTCTGTCCTGTTTTCCAGTTTTGTAATGCCAATTTCAATTCAGTAGTTACCTATCAAAAAAATAATTCCAAGTTTATTAATTTACATGGACATGCTCATCTATGTCCTAAGTAATTACCATAAAAATTCCAGAGTCATACAACAACTTTAAAGGGGTCATTTAATTATTTTCCCAACATTGGTTACATGCTGATTCTGGAGTGACAAGTTTTACTAAAAATTTTATTGTGGCAAAACCATAAATCCTATTACCAAAATTCCAACTCAAAGACTTAACAAACACACAACTAGCATCTTACCAAATATCAGCTCATTTTCACGTTCCTAAGGTCCATTTTCAAGTCACACAACAGACCGCACAAAACTGTCCTGTTCCAGTAGTTTTGTCTTTTGTCACTTTTTCATATCAAGTCTTCTCCAACTAGCCTTATTCTTAATAAAAAATTTATTAACCGCTAAATATACCATTTATCATAAACGTTTCCATGTTTCATAGCATTCATTAAGCCACTTATGAGTGAATCCAAAACAGTTTGCATCATGCACATATCACTTATCACATTTGCTCATTTCGCACTTTATAGAGTCTACCTTGGTAAAAATATTTTATGCATCACGTCACCACCATAACAGCCCGTTTTATTGTACTAAAGAGGGCTCATGTTACATTTCAAATTGAGTACAAATATCCCCATGTAATAAATCATTAGGCATGCAAATTTCATATATCTTTGGGCTCACAAGATATGTTCTTCCTTAGGTTCAATGTTCTCTCCTACTAATTCCCCTTAGCCGTCCCTTTTTATGATGAGGTAGACATCTTATACTATGTTTATCTAGGCATGCAACTCATTTATATGCTAATTCACTCCAATCATATCAAAACATCTTGTAAAAATTACATATAGCACACTCACGCCATCTTGGTGCTACACAAAATCTATTCTTGCCAAGAATCACTTTACTAATCCATGCACCATCCTAAAACAGCCCTCATATTATATTGCATGTAGGCAAAGAACTCATCTTTAGAAGAATTATTCACATGAAAGCCACTTTTCTTAAAGAACCACTAAGATCTCATGCTTAACACCTAGTATCTTCAACTAAAATTCATATCTTAAAAATAGCTAGTCATTCAAGTCATTAACTCCTTAAATAAATCATGAAAGTCTAGAGTATACTTGCCTCTTCAAGCTAAAACCTTCTTTAAGCTTGGATCTTGGATGAAATGGGTTGAAGATTCCTCCCCTACTCCCATGTAGAATACGGTTTTGAGGGAGGAAAAAGGAGGAATGTTAGCTACCATTTTAAATAAAAAATAGAGCTAGATTGATGCTAGATTTACTTACCAAATTGAGGCTTTGAATGGAGTTTGAAAGGATTTCAAACCACCAAGAAACTAGCACCTCTTAGAAGCTTGGAAAGCTTGCACCTAGTGACCAAGGAGGTCACGGTTTTTGGGCAAGAAAAAGGGAACCATGTGAGCTTCATTCTCTGAAATAGGGAATTCACTTAAGAAGCTTGGAATGTGAGTTACCTAGATGATTCTTTGAGCTGGAAGATGAGAATAGTCTTGGATCTCCTAGCTCCAAAGGGGCCATGTGGTAGGAGGATGATGGTGATGAAAATAGCCTAAGTGTTCTTGCTTGTGAACTTCTTGAGGGTGTACAAGGTGGAGATGGATGGAGGAAGCTTCTAGCTATTATAAAGAAGGCTTAATGGTGTAAGAGGGAGAGGGGGCCGACGCATGGGGTAGAGGGAGACAAGGCTTTTCATGAAAAGTAAGAAAAGCAAATCTTGGTCTTGTGAATTTTAAGCTTTTTGCCTCCCATGCTTTGATTTATTTTATTATCATTTGTAATATATTTTTAAATAGTGGAAAACTAGAAAGGTAGAGAGGGTTCTAGAAACCCCTTGGGTTTGGCCGAAATCTTGGAGGCATTGGGGAGGGCATTTTTGTCCTTCCACCCTTTCATAATACATAATTGTATAATTATTCCATTATTTATTTTATCTAATTTCTTGTATATGATTTTAGGTTTGCTTTTAAGAAGACCATTAAGGTTAGTCTTCTTATAAAAAAAAGAAAATAATCTAAGGTCCTTTAAGGCCTTGTGGCCGAAATTCCAAGATCTTGGAGGGGCGATATGGTCATTTCACACACTCTATGACATCCACTTGTATAATTATATAGTATCTATCTTAAAGGAATTTAAGTAAAGAAGCACTAATATAACTTAATAAAATGTACTTGGAAGAATTAATATTTCATTGTGCCACCTCATCATCGTTTCAAGTACAGTACGGTTGGGGTACAACATGTACGGCCCATCTTCAACTATAGACCATAAAATCAACGTCTATAACCACTAAGAATAGCCTCATTCTAAGTTTCTAATGAACGAAATTATTTCCATTTAAAAGGGGAGGACATTGTGTGGACATACCTTCCAACTCACCTTTATGAGAGACTATGGCCATTGTATGTACCTTTAATCTGAGATTAGCAGGCTACATTGAAATATTGTTTCTTGGCTTTGTTTTGTTTGTAAGGTGTTGAATCTTGCTTCTTTGAGTGGTGTAAACCTGGCTCTGATACCAAATGTTGGACCATACACCTGCAATAAACACCACTAGAGGGGGATGAATAGTGGCTAGCGGAAATTACACTACTACCCTTGATAAAAATACCCTTTGAAAATAGAATCTGAGACTACATCAGATTCAGGGCTCATTTTTGAAAACTACAAAACTCCTTGTGCACAACTCCAAAAATTATGAAATTTTTCAGAACTTAACTCGAATGTGTTAGCAATACTCTGTCCAAAAATCAGACAAAAATAAGATTGTTATCCCTTCAAACAAATAAAAAGATGCAGATTGTCAATTTGGACAGAATTGGACAAAATGTTGGTGAAATTGAAAAACGTATTTCTCTTTGAATAATTAACAAAAAAAGGTTGAACTTTATGTCAAAACACTCCTTAGGTTGTCTAGCTTATGATTCCAAAAGGCCTCGACCTTGAACAATTCTTGATTAATACAGAATGCAAGTTTTCTCAAAACAAGTCAGATTGCAGCCAGATTAGAGCAGTTATATTGCAAAGATGGAAAGACTAACTTTCCCTTGCTCAAATCAAGTGATTCTTATTGCAAATGAAAGCTAATAGTCTGAAGTACAACTCCACAAAAAATCACGAATTTTGAAAGTGTCTAGCTATTTTTTCAAATTGTGAGAATTTGTGTGAAAACTGTAGAAACAAGACAAGAACACCGAGGATTTATCTTGGTTCGGTCAATGTGACCTACTCCTGTCCCAAGGAACACCTTTCCTTGGATTTCACTATGGTATGAATCAACTTACAACAAGAACCAAGCTTGATCCTTGGGTGATACACCAACCCTATTCAAGATTTGGATGAACACCTTCTATGCAACTTTTACTTGCAACACCTCTACCACCTATTGATGTAGCCTTATAGAATTGGCTAATAAATCTTAAAAATGAAGCTCAAGAGGCTTGTAGCTCAACAAATACAACAAGAACACCTTTGCTACAAAGAATGAAACAAGAACAATAAGAAGAAGATGATAGCTAGATAAATCAACAAATGCTTTCAAGAGAGCTTCAAGTGTGTTTCATCTTCTTCACCATTGCCTCCTATTTATAGTGTGAATGGATCCTTGAAGATAAGAATGCACATGTGTCACTGTCTTCATTATCAAGTCCAAGTAGTCTTCACATCATTGGTTGGCCTTGTACACTTGGCAAAATGAAGCAAAATGATTGGTCCACCTTGAAATCACTTTGTTGGCCGAAAATATACACTTGGAATTGTCTTGAAAATGTAAAGATAAAATAGTAGGATAATAGCCATAACAACTCCATTATCTCCTCAACTCCTTGGCAAGATAATAGGCATGTGGGAATCGAAAAATTCAAACCAAAATCTGCTCCACAACAGCCATGTAGCCATTGGTTTTGAATGTTGAATTTTCCAAGTTGGCAATTTTGCCAACGAGCTCCTTTTTGGTTGGTCCACTTGTCACCAACTCATAAAATGAATTACACATTATTGTCACCTGTTTTTAAACATTTGGAGGCTTGCATATATGTGTATCAACTCAGATTTTTGAAGAAGAAATCACCAAATAATAATTCACAAGATTATGTCAACAAGTAACACTAAAATTCTTAATATTTCTTCTTCTATGTTGTGATCATTTGCAAACCTTGAAGACCTTTTTATTCTCTGAAATATGATGATAAATATGCTCCTATAACATATATAAGAGGGTCTTCAAGAAAGAAATAGAATGTGACATCACAACTCGTCACATATCCCGCTATAGTCAATAATATCATCATGTAAGAGAAATAATATTAAATCACCAGATAATCTTAAAAATAATCATAAATGAACTCCATAATGTTGATAAGAGTATGCTCAAGAGATTCCTTGAGTGAAAATACCAAAAATACCCTCAAGGGTGAAATGGCCAAAATGCCCCTGGTGAGAGAAAACTCCAGAAATGACCCTGATGGTCAGAAATGAATATTGTAACACCTTTGTCATGATGAATAAGATAAGAATATGTCTTGAAGTATTTCCACCATATCATGTTCCTACAGAACTCAAAATACCAATTTTGCCTTTTTTTGGTATGTCATAGAAACTTCCAAGGCACATTAGTCACAATGTATTTATAATCATCAAAAACACATAATAATCACATAATGAACATGTATAAATCATGTACAAGCGAAAACAACCACTTTATCACATTTTGGTAAAATATTTCTAAAAACCCTAGGCATCGATCGATGGAAGTGCCTCAGCTTCAGAGATCGTTGTCTCACAGTAAGTTTCAGAATTTGTCTCTGACCTACATCGATCAATCGAAGTGAGGGTTCGATGTATACATTGATCAATTGATGTGTCTTAGGTTTAGAGATCAATGTCTCACCGTAAGGCCTTGAACTTTCATTGTCTAACATAGATCGATCTATGTAGGGATCGAAGTACATTGATCAATCGAACTGCAACAACCTAAGAGATCGATGTCAACTTTTTCAACTTTTAATCATATATAACACCATGTATCATATTTTTAAGTATTCACCACTTAAAATCATGGCTTTGAAAAATATCCAAACATTTTTCTTAATAGTATAAATCCATACATGACTAGAAGATCTCCAGAAAACAAATTCTTCTCAATGCCGGAGACGTGCAACACATTCTACAGAGTTAGATGCTTCTCCGAGGTCAGCTTTAGAACAACTTTGCCCTCGCCTTCGATCTTCGATGAAGCAGAGTTCCCCATGATAGTTGTTCATTGTTTCTGGACTGGTACTCTGTGAACATGTCAGTATTGAGCAAATATTTGCGCATGTTCCCCACATCATTGCACTCCGAGACCACTGCGCAGAGGTTCAGATCATCCATGGCATCAACGAGGTTCGTCTTTGCCTTGGTTTCTTCATTGCTGACATGCCCCTGAATGCCACAATTGTAGCATTTTCTGGTGAGCTTCTTGGCTATCTGCTTGCTTTTGTTGTTCACCCCAAGATAACCTTTCTTATCCTTAGCCTCTACAACATAGGCCTTGGCATGACCAGCACTTGCATGTGGCTTGCTTTCAGATATTCGATTATCTTCCTCTATGCGGAGTCAGAAAATCAGATCTTCCAATGTCATTTCCTTTCTTTTTTGTTTGAGACTGAATTCCCACCACAAAAGAAGTAGCTTCTCAATCACCGCAGCCACCAGGAGAGATTCACTGAGCAACATGTTCTCCTCTTCCATCTCAGCTACCAACATCTGAATTTCTACAATTTGAGAAACAACAGTGCGTGAATTTGACATTTTGAAATCCAAGAATTTGTCGACAATAAATTTCTTTGTGCCGGCATCTTTCGTGCGGTATTTCATCTCCAAAGGCTACAACAAAGACTTTGCAATTTTGCACGTGTAGTACAAACCATATAAGGAGTCGTCCAAACGACTCTGAATAGGACTCAAACAAACATAATTGTCAAAGTTCAATGCTTCAACAAGCAATTTGTTCTGCATATTGTGGGTATGGTCCTCCAAAGGATCCACCACATGTGGGTCCTCAGTCAATAGCGTGGGCAGCCCCATGGTAGTCAACAAGAACATCTTATGCTCCCATCGCTTGAAAAAGCTCCTATTGAACTTCTCTGTTTCTCCACTTGGGCCGCCGCAGGACCCTGTGCAGGAGGAGCAGTCATCGGCACCCCAGCATTTGGTGCCATTAGAGCAGCACTTTGTACGTCTATGACTTGAACAGAGCTCGGGCTAGCATTCTAATCATTTAAGTTTATGTAACACGCAGAAACAAACAATGAGAATCAGTACAAAATCAATTGAATATGTCTAAAGAATATTGCGAATAAATCAAGTCATAAAAAATTGACATATGTACAGTTTGCTTGTGAAATAAAGCAGTGGCCGACCTACGGAGCTCAGTTCAGGTCGGATCGATCTGTCAGGTCAAGACAGTCCAGGCAACGCAATTGAGTTTGTGTTCTGAAAAATCAGCTGACCTGCCATCTTAGTACAATAGCACTTCAAAACAATAGTTTTGTGCTACCAGCCTTCCAATCCAGCTCAACTCAGGTTGGATTGCTCAGTCCATGCTGTGCAACTGAATTTGCGTTCTGGACAGATGGTCGACCTACCGACATCGGCACCTCAGCACAACAGGACAACAATTATGCTGTCAGTCGCTTCAGCTGAACTCAGCACACCAGCAGAGCTCAGCACGGCAGTGATGCAGAAAAATGAATGCTCTTAGCCAAACTGCCGAGCTCATCACACAGTAGAGCTCACCTCGGCAACATTGCACAATAACAGTGCTGCACTATCACTCAATCAACTCATCTCAGCACACAGCAGAGCTCAACTCGGCATTAATTTTAACAGCTCAGCTGAGCAGAGAATTCAAGGTGAATCCAGGACTCTGTCCTTAAGATGTATTGCTCCGGTATACTGTGCCCAACTAGAAGGAGTAATTGTCTCCCATGATACAATGGAATCAGTTCAGACGAGTGGCACTTCAGCGTATAAACTCAACGAACCTGTAAGCTGTCCTCACTTCTCGGATTATTTGAAATGCTATGAATGTTGTGTATGCGGAGGATAATTATGCAGAGAAGGAGATTGAGAGATTAAGAAAAAAGACAATTTTCTGATGAAATCTTAGTGACCACAGAGGTCAGCTCGACATCTATTTATAAGGGAAATTTGAGGTCAGCTCGTTACAGTCAATTCAACAACAGCCATAGGATCAGATACCTGCTAGGCCTAAACAATTGGATCAGATAACCGCATCAAGTATGCCAAAGCCATCGGATTCAATAACAATTCAATTTGAACCTTACGATCATAACATCTTCAGGTCAGCTTAGCATGGTTAACGCTCAACAACTTTTCAAACTTAACCTTAGCCAATCCCAACGACCTGGAGAAGTTTAAACTCAACAAACTTCACCCCAACTAATAGGATCCGACCCGCTAGCTGCAGGACCCAACCAGCAGTCTGCATCCTTGCCTGCAGCCTGAGCCCATCAGGCCCGCATCTCAGTCCGCCACTTGAGCCCATGTCCAGGCATGGGCCAAGCTGAGCTGATTTTTTCATTTACTTTGAGCATTAACTTTTTATTCACCCGATATCGGAATTGAGTTATTCAAAAGTCTAAAATTATCGACTCGTCACATGCATAATTAAGGACTCATTAGTTTCTACTAATCATTAATGAAAACTAATCATAACTCATCTTAAAGCATGTTGCTAACAACAGTTTGCAACTTAGCCCATTTCTTCCAATTTTCTCTAACATTTTCAATTTTTATAGCTCCTACCCCCTTCATTTGCTTCATGAGTTCTCAATTGTCACCTGAAACGTACAAAAACACTAAAATTATCATCAAAAAACAAAATATGAAAATGACTCATAATTATTTTAGGCACGTTGTAGCGCCTCGCCTGAAACTAGGGTTTTGTTCCGGTACACCTTCCGTACTTTGCTATGAGAAGTACAAGGTGCCGATACCATATATGTGCATGTAGACATGAACCATAACTCGCGAAATCAGAAGCAAAGTAAAGATAAACATACGACATGCATAATAATACAAATGGTCCTAAGTGCATACGCATCATAATGTACAATGTCTCAAAATAATCTAAATACATCATGATCGACACCTAAAATGTCTGGTACATAACTCCGGTGTACATCTCTGCTCGCGGTTGCTCTAGCTGGGTCCTTCCTCAATGATCAAGGTGTCAGGGTCTCTGTTCTCTGTAATATGATGAGGCCAGTATGTGTGATAAAACATAATCGCCCAGTAAGTAGTCCTACTAGATACGTAATATGGATCATGCAAGGGAAGATGAGTAATAAGTAATGTTAATCATAACCTGGAACATAATAAAGCGCGTCTGCATTTACAAATCAAGTGTATAACAAAAATGATAAATAGAGAACTTGAATCACAATATCTTTATCACACATACTCTTAAAACATCTCTCTAGAAGACATTTCCTTCATATATATCCATACTTCAATTTTCTATTCTAATCTAAGAAGTCATCATACTTAGTTCCATCATCTACATACATAGAACCCTCGTACGGGTCATGTAAATACGATCATGCTACGATGCGATGTCTGATAAACCCATGTTATAATACATTTGTAAATCATCTGATGTCATAAACTGTCTGTATACAGTAATATCATATAGATGTTATAAACTGTCTGTACAAATAAAATAACACCGACACATAAATTGTCGGTACAAAGTAAAAATCATATAGATGTTATAAATTGTCCATACACAATAAAATAACACCGAAACATAAACTTTCCATACACAGTGAAAATTATATAGATGTTATAAACTGTCCGTACATAGTAAAATAACACCGAAACACAAACTGCCTGTACATCATAAAAATCATAACGATTTCATAACTTTTAAACATTTCGTGTAATGCAACATGCATGCAAATGCCTCCATTTCTAGTCCATATAAACCATATAATTCCTCCAATAATTCTCATATTATCATATCCTTTAACCAACCCATATAACTACTTAATCCAACACTTAAGCCATGATAATCACCACATTTTTCTCTTTTTCTACTCCTTGGCCACCCAACCCATTTACATATCTTTTTTATCCAACAACATATTCTTAACCTATCAACCTTACACTTAAACAAAAAAGGTCAAAATACTAAATTTAATATACTTCCATTTATAATTCCATATTTAGTATAATATACATAAAATAACCATATTTTCTATCATACTCTATGATATACCTCTTTATATTCATGAATATGTACCAAGTTATTTATTTCATATCAGAATGTGTTTGTAACCGAGATATATATTGCATTAAGCCTCACTTGTGGAGGAGAAAAACCATATTACATAAAGGTTCATCACACGAAAAAAGTGAGTGTGGGGATGTAATGATTATCAACCTCCAGTCATATATGATATGCCACATTAAAACCTTGCCAAGTAAAACCACCCTCGTGGATAAAACCTTGGCGAATGAAAAAGCGTACATATTTAAATAATTAGGGCATTGATCAAGTACAAATGTAATACCAAACGTACTGAATAATGTAATAGAAAGAGAGAATTAACAGTGTGCTCCATTGTCTCAAAAAAAATTGTTGACTCAGGCCTCCTCGGACGAATCCCGGTGTAAAATCAGCCACTGCATCGGTGCTCGCTGTAGAAAGTCGTTGAAACTCGGCGAGATTGAAGAAGAGTGAATGGTGTGTCATCCACTGGAGACTGTACAAAGTTAGACTAACATCCGTGCCATTGAGATAGGGTATTTCCAGTCTCTCCATTTGAATATCCTGTAATCGTGCCTGCAGTAATTATGTATGCCATAAAATGGAAATGGTCAATACAAAATAAACGTGTTTGAATAAGAAGAATAAATAGAAAACCATATACATACCGACGTTGCCTGCATTCAACAAGAACACAGGCAACCTTGTATAAGCTAGGTCGGGGGCTCTCATCCAGCAATGCTTCAATAGATCAACAAGGTGCGGCAGACATTGTTTATGCCCCTCGGTAAGGCCACAGAAAATTCATTTGTGTTCCATGCAATAACTTTGATTGAGTGAAATGAATAACATCAAAATAAGTGGCAGGATAACAATCCGTCGTTGCCTATGCAATGAGATGACATAGGCAACTTTTTCACTAGCAAGCCAACCCATTGGGAGACAACAAATCAAAAGCGAATGTTAGGAACCGATATATCCATTGTAATGGCTCCTCGAACATCGCACGGTAAATCTTCAGAGGAAGAGAAAATAGTAACACCTGCAGAATGTAATCCATATCGCGAGAGTGTATGTGCTGCTGTGTTTGCCACCCGAGGGCAATATTTTAAAGATGAGGCATTTAAACTCAGAAACTGAATGGTAGGCCTCAAGTCAGAAGCATAAGATCCTGTAAACCGATTAGGGGCAGATATATGATCCCGTAATATTTTATAGTCGGTTTCAATGACAAAATGATCGTGATCCCTGGAATAAAATATGTGGGCATGCTGTAAATCCATAAGCTCAGCCCTCAAGGGCGTCATAGCAGAAAGATAGAAGCAAATGGCTGAAATCAATTCTCTTCGATGGTTACGCAATACTGTGCCTTCAGATGCATTGTATTGTCTTACCAAAGCATCAACATTCAATTTTAATTTGTCTGTAGGCGGATGTTCTTAACGAATCATTCTTGGTCTCCGCGATCTAATCGATGGAGAAAAAGAACAAGCTACCAAATGTGGAATATGTTGAGAGTATTTTCGGCCTTGATTTGCTGTGTACCAAGTAAATACATGATCCCGAACCCTCTCAAACAATCTGCGATATGAAAAGCTGCATTCTCCAAATCTTACATTCGTCTATTCTTTCTAAATGACCCAGACTACCATTGATGGCACAGTCGCTCTCAATTGACCAATCATTGTATGTAAAGAAGATATTCGCCACCATCGTAATAAATATAGATGTATTGTTGATTGTGATGGCATTGAACCAGAAAATAATATAGATATTTCCTGCCATAATGGTGTTATGACGGGAAAGTGGAGAAAAGTGTGATCTATATAATCTGAGTGTAGCCTGCAAAACACACATTGTGTTGGAAATATAGTGTGCCATGTACGAAGATTATCAATGATAGGCCGTGAGCGAATCCATAACTTCCAAAGGAATATCTTGCCTCCTAAAGGTAAACTTGGCCACCAAATGTATCGCGAAAGAGGAAACTGAGATGGCGCATATGAAAGAAGCATATATACCGACTTGAGCGTGAATTGTCCAGAATTTTCAAGAATCCAAAAAAGGCCATCTGGAGTAGTCCGTAATAGAGGAGACATATAAGTAGTGATCCTACAAATACGCTTCCATGTAGGGGAATCATAGATATGAGCATATAATGAGCGTCGATGGCCATATTTTGTCCTACTGTATGCTGCCTACAATGATAAAGAATGGTGGTATTTCCACCACAACTGACAGTCATATGCTTGCTGCACCCGGGAGAGGCTACGGGTATCGGCACCCATACTCTTTAGGTCGACTAATATTATCCTAAGATTGCCAATGATGGCTACCATTCAACAGAAAATGCGATAGTTTCCAGTTTAAAATTTGTAGTACACTCTGTGGTAGGCGTGAACTGCCTATAATATAAAGTGGCATGGAACATAGTACATGTCATATTAGGATCACTCGACCAGCCATGGATAGCAGTTTTGAGGACCAAGAATTCAGCGTAGCGTCAAAGTGAGTGACCAATGAGGTATAATATGCAGCACGGTTTATCCCTTTATATAAATATGATCCAAGGTATTTTATAGGGAGGGTAGCCAGACGCATACCTAGGACTTGAGAAACACGCGTCCCAGAAACTCCATCGCCAACCACAACCTGGCTTTTGTGAAGGTTTACCAATTGACCTGATGCCTTCAGGTAAGTATCTAGAAATTGTCGAAAGCGTTGCAAATTTCAAATGGATCCATTTAAGAAAATTACCAAATCATCTGCGAATCCCAAATGTGATACTCGTGGAACCCTGCTCGCTTAGAAGCCGCATAATAAACCTTCTGCCATAAGCGTATTAAGCCCTCGAGAAAATCCTTTCGATGCCAAAATAAATAAGAGTGGAAAAAGCGGATCACCTTGTTTTACCCCACGTGACACTGAAAAAAATCCAACTGGTTTTCCATTTATCAAGATTGAACACCGTGTCACAACTAGGTGGTTGATGAGGATGCGCACTAACCTCGAATGGAAGCCCATTTTTGACAAAAGATTCGCCAAGTAAGACCAACATACGCTATCAAATGCTTTTGCCATGTCCAACTTGACAATGATATGTCTGCCCCGAACTGGCCTATCTAATACATGCACCATTTCCTGAGCCAGTAGAATTTGCTCTGAAATGTCGCGACCCTTCAGAGAACCAGCTTGCTCTGGTGATATTAACCGCAGAAGTATAGAAGAGAATCTTGTAGCAATGATCCGTGTAATTATCTTGGCTAAGAAATCAGTCAGACAAATAGGTCGAAACTCAAAAAGTTTCTGGATTGGCAACTTTAGGTATAAGAGTAATGAGAGCTGCTGCCATCTGACTGGGTGGTCAATGCCGAGAAAGAACTCTTGGACTGCTTTATGAACATCTGTTGAGATTTTTGGCCAGAAGCATCGATGAAAGGATCCTAGAAAACCAGCAATTGTCGGATTTAAATCCCACATAGGCTGCTTTACTTCATCCAAATCTAGCAAGGTTAGAAGAATAAGATTGTCGTCATCTGTTACCAGTTGTGGTATACACTGCAAAATATCATCATGATGTGCCGTGTGCGAGACTGTAAACAAAGCCTGATAAATAGAAAACTGTCTCTTGCTCAATATCTTGATGACTGTCACATTCGACCCCATCTTCACGAATGATTCGACGTATAGATTGTCGACGCCTCCTTTCTTTTACCGTTTGATGAAAAAACAGTGTATTTGCCTCTCATTCTCTCGTCCATTTTATATTTTCTTTTTTGCTTCCAAAATAATAGAGCTCGAGATTGTGCTAAGCGCAGATTTGCCATAGACTGATGATACACCATCCGTGTTTCATCTAATGACTTGCATCATATGCGCGCTCAGAACTTGTCACCTCTGTCTCAGCAAGCACTGCTGCATCACATATATTTCCGAAAATGTCTTTATTCCATTGTCTCAAATGCGGCTTTAACTGCCGTAGCTTGTAATAGAAGTCCCACATTCCTCCGGTAGTCTAAAAAGATTGCCAATGATGTATGGCAAAATTATCAAAATCTGGATACGAGGTCAGTACATCCAAATATCTGAAAGAAGCAGACGTGTTTAATGTTGGCGTTGAATAGTCTAGTAAGATGGGAAAATGGTTCGACTTGATGCGATCTAAATGTTGATTTTGAACAACAGCAAACAAATCAAAGAAATCAGATGAACAAAGATAACGATCCAATCTGCGCCATACTCAGCCTAGGCCCTGGCCATCGCACCAAGTATAAGGCGATCCTTGGAAATTAATAGACTGTAAAGAGCAGGCTGATATTAAATCATTGAAATCTTGCAATGAACGCAATGGTAGAGAAGATCTACCTTTATGTTCATCAAGATTCAAAAAAGTATTGAAATCCCCTCCTAATAGCCAAGGCATCTAATGTAGCGTGAAACAAAATAAGGTCTGTCCATAAAGGCCGCCGTACTGCTATAGCGTGGAGACCATAAACCAGCATACACCAAAAGAAGTCTCCTATGGGCAACCAGCAAAATTTTAAGGAATGATTTTGAACTCCCAGGCGTTCACTTTTCAACCTGAAAAAAGAGTGCCTCCAGAATATCCAAATGCGATCATTACAAGCTGACAATGCTTGAGAAAAGCCTAGTTTAAGACGATATGAAACCAAAGCATGTACAACCTGTATGGCACCACTAGAAGAGGGGGGGGGGGCTTGAATGCTGGGTGCGGAAAATTTGGTTTTTAAAATATTTTGACCCAAAACCCAACTTCTGAAAATAGTTTCTGTTTTCAGATCCTGATTTGAAACGTTTGAACAAGTAGGTTTCAGACCTTCAAAAATTATGAAATTTGGTGATATTCTAATCTCTGATGTTTTGCGTATCCCTTAAAAATGTCAGATTAAAATTCAACCTCTAACCCTTTGAAAAATTGTTTGTGGTCAGATTGCACAAATCTGCCAGAAACAGTAGTCTGATTTGAAAAATTTATTCCGATTAATCTGTAACTCCAAATGATCTGAAAATTTAATGAAACACCTCTTACTATATGTATTTAAATAGGTTGAAACAGTATTGAATACTTCCTTTGGGAAGTATGTCAAATACATTCAAGTTGTCAACCTTTGCAAGTCTGAAAATCAGATTGCACTAGTCTCAGAACTATTAACGTTTGAACGACTTATACTTGTCCAAATGGGTTGAAACTTACGCCAAATGAAACTTAAGAGTTTTGGATATGTTTCTGAAAATTTTTACAATTTTTGAAATTCTTAAATTATTTTTAAGATTGCGACAAAATGGATGCAGAATGCTAGAAACTGAAAATACTGTGCAGTAAACTAAAGAACACAAGGAATTTTATACTGGTTCGGTTAAATCAACCTACTCCAGTCTATGAGGACACCTTCTTTGGTTATCACTAAACAAAATTAACACCTTACCACAAGGGTTACTGGAGTTACTGTTACACCCCGTGATTTTTTAAGCGCAACTTTCGATACTTGGGTCAACCTTGAATGCACCCTAATTAATTATGTAAGATTATAATACTTAGTTACCCAAAACATAGAAGAACAAAAGAAAGGGGTTAAATGTAGAATTAAAAGAAAGTATGGTAAATTAACAACATAGCCCCTACTAGAAGTTGAGGGAGTTACAAAGGATGGTATAACCTCCCCTTCTCAGCATGAGGGACGGTTTTGGGCCACAAAAGAAGAAGGAAAACCGCAGGAATAGAGAGAGAAGAGAAAAGGGAGAGGAAGAAGAAGAAGAGAGGAAAGAGAAGGAAGGATAAAGGCCATTCTAGGTTCAATTCTCATCAAGATTCTGCAGTAAATCCGTAAGATTAACTAGTAACCAAGGCAAGTAATCTTTCTATACGCTTTATGTAAATTTTAATATGTTAGGCCCTATGTTCCTACAAAGAGAAAACATGAATCACACATTAGTATTCTTGTCTTGCCTATCTTAAATGCTTTGTTATATGTAAGTCTTGTTGCTAATTGTGTAAAGTCTTGTTCTTTGGGCCATATTTCTGAAATAGTTGTGCAGTAATTGTTGTTAGTCAACCATGCCCATGAGAGTATATATGTTGATGTGTTTCTTGTCTTTCTCTGCTCTTGTGTTGATTGTATACACTTAGATGTTGAGAGTAAGTGCAGGAAATTGAGGGATGAGTGATGACATTGTTGTAGTCTTGTTGGTTGGGTATTGTTGATGATAACTCTTGGAGGTGGTGAATGATTGAAGATTTAGAGTGGATCTTGTTAGACATTCACTAAGCATCAATTCATGATTAGATGTATGTTAAGTATGATGAATCTAGTTGTTAAGATGGATCTTTAAGTGTTGAACCTGGGAGGGTTGAAGAAGAAAGGAGTTGGGTGGAAGTTACTGCAGAAAAACTGCAGTTTGGCATCGTCAGAACACTTCGAACGCCTACATGAGGCGCTTCAAGTCACATTAGGCGCCTAATGTAGCGTTCCATGTGTCCTGGAACTTTCCCGTACAGAAAAACTGCAGTTTAGAACCGTCCGAACACTTCGAACACCTACTTGAAGCGCTTCATGTCACATTAGGCGCTTCATGTAGGCGTTCAATGTCTACGGAACATCCCCGAACACTTCGAACACCTAGTATAGGCGCTTGAAGTCACTATAGGCGCTTCATGTAGCGTTCCAACTGTACTGGAAGTCTTTTTGACCCTTTAAGCGCCCTATGTAAGTGTAGTAACTTTATACACTTCTTTTGAACATAAAATGCAAGGGTATTTGAGGTATATTTGAGGTGTAGATGGTAAGCTTGATTAAGTAAGCATAAGATTGAATTCTAGTGAATAAGTGAGACAAATGGACTTGGTAAAACACGTTTAGGGAGTGTTTGAGGTGCAAGACCATATCCTTGATAGACAAGATGTGTGTGTGTGTTACATGTTGATATGAAGCTATTTGTGCATCCTGCATCATGACATGGGCACTTGCATTTGATTTGACATATGTTTTGCAAAGGAACAAGAAAGGTAAAGTTTGCGAAAGACAAAATGGCTGCTGGTTGATCACAGGGTATAAAAGTCACGTCTGCGAAAGCAGGGTATAAAGAGCGTGATCTGTGAATCAACAGCAGGGTATAAAGTATGTTATGGGGCCGTGGACCTATCCGCACGGAAAATGAAGTATTTTATGGGTCCGTGGACCTATCAGCACGGATATATGATATATGTAATGGGGCCGTGGACCTTTCAGCACGGATATATGATATATGTAACGGGGCCGTGGACCTTTCAGCACGGATATATGATATATGTAATGGGGCCGTGGACCTTTCAGCACGGATATATGATATATGTAATGGGGCCGTGGACCTTTCAGCACGGGGTATAAAGTTATGATGGCTGTGGACTGATCACCCACAGGGTATAAAGTTCTGCTACGCGAAGAATATGATATGTAAAGTGATGAAATGTTTGTGAAATGACATGCATGACATGTTTATGAAAGAAGGCATATGCATGGGTGTTGTGTGTGATTTTAAAGAAGTACATGCATCATGATACACGAAGCATAAGACTTGACATGCAGGAAACGTGGTTAGTCTATGACTTGCTTATGTGATTCGTTGTTTTAATACATGTTGGTTCTCGTAACTGTGTTCACATATGTGCTTTATCTGTTTTGAGTAATTCTTATTAAGATGCTATTTGTTAACCCGAGCACCTTATTTTTGGGCAATGTTTTATACACTGGTGACTCGACGTGTGTGATTCCGTAGGGTGTATAGACGGGTTACTTGCTGGCGAAGTTTTCGCTAAGAACAATCATTCTGTCTCCTTTTCAGGTGAGCCTGATTATGAGTTGATATTTATCGAAGACGACGGCGAGTGGACTCAGTGGGATGATGGACAAGGGAATAGATAGATGCTGGACTATTTTGTTTGAGTTTGAAACTCATTGTTATTGTGTTTTTTTCTAAAACTTATGTCGGCTAGATGAACAAACAGTTTTATTTCCGCTGCAGTTTTCTGGTTGTAATATTGACAACGAAGGTTTAGATTTTATGACGTTTCCGCTGGTTTTAACTTACATTATGAAGAATGTATGCTTGATCTGCTTGACGCTTCGTAGTTCTCATAGTAGGCTACGGCGGGTGCACTGGTTCCGATAACGGTATCGGGCTGGGGCGCTACAGGTGGTATCAGAGCCTGGGCTTTAGATCTAGTTCGGAAACTTAAGTTCATGATTTTTAGACACCTAAGCTATGATTCTCCTTTAAGGTTGATCCTTAGTTATAAGTACTGATCTCTTTAGTGGTTAAGTATGATATGGGTTGGGTGTGTGCGAGCGCGTCTTGTTACCTAATTTTGTATTAATAGTTATGCTACACATCTCACCTATCAGTATGCATTCGAGCCTTCAGTAACCTTTTTGTATTTACTGAATGCTAATGAAATGTTAACCTTTCAGCGAAATATGCCTCCAAGAAGAGATAACACAGGCAACTCTGGCAATGGACAGGAGAACCAGCCACCACAAGTGGTTTTACCCCAAGTACTCACTGATGCGCTGACGGTCATTGCACAAGGGTATGTGCAGCAGCATCAGCCTCCGCCTCCACCACCGCCACATCATAACATCAGGTTCTTCTATGGCGAGATGAGAAAGATGAGGGTGTCGGAGTTTGGAGGATGTACGGATCCTGAAGAGGCTCAGCATTGGTTGGCTGAGGTTGAGAAATGTTTCCGGCTGGTGCAAGTTCCGAATGAGATAAAAGTTGAGGTAGCCACACCCCTTCTAAGTGGCAAGGCTGGCGAATGGTGGGAAGGAATGGTGTTAAGAATGACTCCACCGATCTCGTGGACTCAGTTCTATGATGTGTTCCTTAAGTACTATGTACCGGAGACTGCAATATTGGACAAGATAAGAGCATTTGACAGACTGGATCAAGGAAGGATGACGGTGTCGGAGTATGCAGATTGTTTTCATGCCTTAGGTAAGTTTGCCCCTGCGATTATGTCTGATAATCGTCTTAAGATGACAAAGTTTGAGAGGGGTTTGGATTCGAGGATACAATCGGCGATAGTGAATGCAGGGATGAAAACTTATGAGGATATGCTAGATGCGTGTTACCGTGTTGAAAGTGATTTTCGCCGAGTGGCGGCGAGAGCAGCTAGTGTTGGAGGGTCTGATAGAGGCAAGAGACCAAGGGAGGATGTGAAAGTGGGTGGAAGACCCGGACGTTGGGTCAAGATTCCGAAGAGAGGGCCAGTTAGAAATTTTCAGAGACTGCCACCCCAGAATCAAGTAGCTCAGCAGGCTATAGGAGTTTGTCCACATTGCGGCAGGAACCATGTTGCAGAGTGTAGGAAAGTGGTCGGAGCATGTTTCCGATGTGGCCAAGTGGGTCACTTGATTAGAGACTGTCCGGAGATGAAGAAGAATAACCCTGGAGAGGCGGCTCCGCAGCCGAGAGTGAAGCCTCGAGCAAATGCCGTGTACATCTCATGACGGATACGGATGTGCAGGAGGCTACCGATGTAGTAGCAGGTACCATTTAAACTAAGTTTAAATATTTAATGAATTGAGTATTATGTGCTTAATTTTCCGTGTATAACTTGATATGGCTTTAGGTGCGATTTTAGTAAATAAGGTACCTGCCAACGTGCTCTTTGATAGCGGCGCAAGCCACTCCTTCGTAGCAAAGAGATTCACTAAACACCTGAGTAGTCTGCCTGAGTGGTTAGAAACTCCGTATCGTGTTCAAGCGGCCGGAGATCAAATTATGGTTTCGTATCATCGGTACCGGGATTGTGAACTTGAGTTTGAAGGACAAACATTCCCTGCCACACTGATCCCTATTCAGATGTATGACTTTGATGTCATATTAGGAATGGACTGGTTAGCCAAGAATCACGCTAATATTGATTGTCGGTTGAAGCAAGTGACAATCAAGAATGCTAGGATGGAGGAGGTAATATTTCAAGGAGATGCGGAACGAAAGAAGATACCCAAAAAGGTGTACGTGTCGGTTGCACAAGCGCGCAAGGCATTAAGGAAAGGTGCTGAGGGATTTCTAGTGTATGCTATGAATGTTACTCAGGAGGTACCGTCTATTGAGCAAATTCCAGTGGTCAATGAATTCCTTGATGTGTTTCCGGAAGATTTACCAGGAGTACCACCCCCGAGGGAAGTTGAGTTCGAGATCAACTTGATTCCAGGGACAGAACCTATTTCTAAAGCTCCTTATAGAATGGCTCCGGCAGAACTAAGAGAGTTGAAGGAGCAACTGCAGGAGTTATTGGACAAGAAGTTCATCCGCCCTAGTGTATCGCCTTGGGGAGCACCTGTGTTGTTTGTAAAGAAGAAAGATGGTAGCATGAGGCTGTGTATCGACTATAGAGAGTTGAATAAAGTTACCATCAAGAATAAGTATCCCCTTCCACGAATTGAGGATTTGTTTGATCAACTCAAGGGCGCCAAGATTTTCTCTAAAATTGATCTTCGATCAGGATATCATCAGTTGCGAGTGAAGGCCGAGGACATTGCAAAGACAGCTTTCCGCACAAGGTATGGCCACTATGAATTTTTAGTGATGCCATTTGGATTGACAAATGCCCCTGCGGCTTTTATGGATCTTATGAATACCGTCTTTCGAGAACAGATGGATAAGTTTGTAGTGGTATTCATAGATGATATTCTTGTGTACTCTCCTGACGAGCAAACTCACACTGAGCATTTGAGAACCGTACTAGGAATTTTGAGGCAGAAACAACTTTATGCAAAGTTTAGCAAGTGTGAGTTTTGGTTAAGAAGTGTGGCTTTCTTGGGTCATGTGATATCAGAAGAGGGGATTGCTGTCGACCCGAAGAAGGTGGAAGCCATAACTGAATGGCCTAGACCTACCAATGTCACCGAAGTGCGAAGTTTCTTGGGTCTAGCCGGTTATTACCGAAAATTTGTGGAGGG
Source organism: Eustoma russellianum (assembly GCA_036186865.1). Lineage (NCBI taxonomy): Eukaryota > Viridiplantae > Streptophyta > Magnoliopsida > Gentianales > Gentianaceae > Eustoma > Eustoma russellianum. The sequence continues at coordinate 10,809,566 of AP025063.1, read as the reverse complement.
ATTCTCGAGAATTGCCGTACCTCTCAGTCGCCTTACTCAAAAGAAGTCCAAGTTTGAGTGGACGGCGGAATGCGAGCAGAGTTTCACGGAGCTTAAAAAGAGATTAACGACAGCTCTAGTATTAGCTCAACCCTCTGGAACGGATGGATTTGTGATTTATAGTGATGCGTCAAAGAATGGGTTAGGTTGTGTTTTAATGCAAAACGAACGAGTCATCGCGTATGCCTCAAGACAGCTAAAGCCTTATGAACAAAACTATCCCACACATGATCTTGAACTTGCCGCGGTTGTGTTCGCCTTGAAGATTTGGCGGCATTATTTGTATGGAGAGAAGTGCGCGGTATTCACGGATCATAAGAGTCTAAAGTATTTGTTCTCACAGAAGGAATTGAATATGAGGCAGCGGAGGTGGTTGGAGTTGCTAAAAGACTACGACCTAACTATTCATTATCACCCGGGAAAGGCTAACAAGGTAGCCGACGCCTTAAGTAGGAAGTCCAGCCATGCACGACAATCACCACTGGAAAGAGAGATGGAGGAGTTTGGTTTAGACTTGATTGAATCCACGGTGAATGTTTTGACAGCCTTGACTATCACCCCGAGTTTGATTGATCGGATAAAGGAGGCACAGAAGAGAGATAAGGCTTTAAGTGAGATAATGGAAAGGGTGAAACATAGTCCAGTTGAAGGATTTCGGACTAAGGATGATGGGAGCTTATGGTTTAGGGAAAGATTATGCGTGCCGGATGTTGACGAACTTAGGAAAGAAGTTTTGCAAGAAGCTCATAATTCAAGGTTATCGATACACCCTGGTAGCACCAAGATGTATAGAGATCTCAAGCGATACTATTGGTGGTCCGGGATGAAAAGACATATTGCGGAATTCATAGAGAGGTGTTTAGTGTACAAGTCAAAGCGGAACACCAGCGGCCCGGTGGATTTTTGATGCCGTTGGAAATTCCGGAATGGAAATGGGAACATGTCACAATGGATTTTGTAGCCGGATTACCAAAGACAAGAAGTGGATGTGACATGATTTGGGTTATCGTGGACCGTTTAACAAAGTCTGCCCATTTCCTACCCGTTTCAAGTGAGACACCTCTCGACAAACTAGTGAATGTGTATATGGAGAACATAGTGAGCTTACATGGTGTTCCGGTAAGTATAGTATCCGACCGAGACTCACGGTTCACATCTAAGTTTTGGACAGCATTTCATGAAGCCATGGGTACAGAATTAAGGTTGAGTACGGCATATCATCCCCAAACTGATGGACAGTCCGAGCGGACAATTCAAACCTTGGAAGATATGCTACGAGCTTGCGTGCTGGATTTCAAAGGGAGTTGGGATGGAATGGTAAAGCTGATGGAGTTTTCTTATAACAATAGTTACCACAGCGCAATTGATATGGCTCCTTTTGAGGCTTTGTATGGAAGGAAATGTAGGTCTCCGACTTATTGGGACGAAGTGGGCGTGAGGACCATCACTGGGCCTGAGCTATTAGAGAAAACATTAGAGAAGGTGAAAGTCATCCGGGAAAGACTCAAGACGGCTCAGGACCGCAGCAAAAGTTGGGCAGATTCCAAACGACGACCATTGGACTTTGATGTGGGTGAAAAAGTTTATTTGAAGGTATCACCTACGAAGGGCTCATGAGGTTTGGAGTAAAAGGCAAGCTAAGCCCTCGTTTTATTGGTCCTTATGAAATACTTGAGAAGGTAGGAGCCTTGGCATATAAGTTGGCATTACCTCCGGTGTTGGCGCAAGTTCACAATGTATTCCACGTGTCACAATTAAGAAAGTACGTGGCGGATCCAAGTCATGTACTTGAAGCTCAACCTTTGGAACTCAAGGACGATGTTACATATGAGGAAGTACCCGTGAAAATTGTAGACCGAAAGAATCAAGTGTTGAGGAAGCGAGTGATCCCTTATGTAAAGGTTCAATGGAGCAATCACACGGAACGTGAAGCCACTTGGGAGCTCGAAGAACAAATGCGGGAGAAGTACCCTCAGCTCTTTGACTAAGGTACGTAAGTTTCGAGGACGAAACTTTTTGTAAGGGGGGTGGAATGTTACACCCCGTGATTTTTTAAGCGCAACTTTCGATACTTGGGTCAACCTTGAATGCACCCTAATTAATTATGTAAGATTATAATACTTAGTTACCCAAAACATAGAAGAACAAAAGAAAGGGGTTAAAAGCAGAATTAAAAGAAAGTATGGTAAATTAACAACATAGCCCCTACTAGAAGTTGAGGGAGTTACAAAGGATGGTATAACCTCCCCTTCTCAGCATGAGGGACGGTTTTGGGCCACAAAAGAAGAAGGAAAACCGCAGGAATAGAGAGAGAAGAGAAAAGGGAGAGGAAGAAGAAGAAGAGAGGAAAGAGAAGGAAGGATAAAGGCCATTCTAGGTTCAATTCTCATCAAGATTCTGCAGTAAATCCGTAAGATTAACTAGTAATCAAGGCAAGTAATCTTTCTATACGCTTTATGTAAATTTTGATATGTTAGGCCTTATGTTCCTACAAAGAGAAAATATGAATCACACATTAGTATTCTTGTCTTGCCTATCTTAAATGCTTTGTTATATGTAAGTCTTGTTGCTAATTGTGTAAAGTCTTGTTCTTTGGGCCATATTTCTGAAATAGTTGTGCAGTAATTGTTGTTAGTCAACCATGCCCATGAGAGTATATATGTTGATGTGTTTCTTGTCTTGCTCTGCTCTTGTGTTGATTGTATACACTTAGATGTTGAGAGAAAGTGCAGGAAATTGAGGGATGAGTGATGACATTGTTGTAGTCTTGTTGGTTGGGTATTGTTGATGATAACTCTTGGAGGTGGTGAATGATTGAAGATTTAGAGTGGATCTTGTTAGACATTCACTAAGCATCAATTCATGATTAGATGTATGTTAAGTATGATGAATCTAGTTGTTAAGATGGATCTTTAAGTGTTGAACCTGGGAGGGTTGAAGAAGAAAGGAGTTGGGTGGAAGTTACTGCAGAAAAATTGCAGTTTGGCATCGTCAGAACACTTTGAACGCCTACATGAGGCGCTTCAAGTCACATTAGGCGCCTAATGTAGCGTTCCATGTGTCCTGGAACTTTCCCGTACAGAAAAACTGCAGTTTAGAACCGTCCGAACACTTCGAACACCTACTTGAAGCGCTTCATGTCACATTAGGCACTTCATGTAGGCGTTCAATGTCTACGGAACATCCCCGAACACTTCGAACACCTAGTATAGGCGCTTGAAGTCACTATAGGCGCTTCATGTAGCGTTCCAACTGTACTGGAAGTCTTTTTGACCCTTTAAGCGCCCTATGTAAGTGTAGTAACTTTATACACTTCTTTTGAACATAAAATGCAAGGGTATTTGAGGTATATTTGAGGTGTAGATGGTAAGCTTGATTAAGTAAGCATAAGATTGAATTCTAGTGAATAAGTGAGACAAATGGACTTGGTAAAACACGTTTAGGGAGTGTTTGAGGTGCAAGACCATATCCTTGATAGACAAGATGTGTGTGTGTGTTACATGTTGATATGAAGCTATTTGTGCATCCTGCATCATGACATGGGCACTTGCATTTGATTTGACATATGTTTTGCAAAGGAACAAGAAAGGTAAAGTTTGCGAAAGACAAAATGGCTGCTGGTTGATCACAGGGTATAAAAGTCACGTCTGCGAAAGCAGGGTATAAAGAGCGTGATCTGTGAATCAACAGCAGGGTATAAAGTATGTTATGGGGCCGTGGACCTATCCGCACGGAAAATGAAGTATTTTATGGGGCCGTGCACCTATCAGCACGGATATATGATATATGTAATGGGGCCGTGGACCTTTCAGTACGGATATATGATATATGTAATGGGGCCGTGGACCTTTCAGCACGGATATATGATATATGTAATGGGGCCGTGGACCTTTCAGCACGGGGTATAAAGTTATGATGGCTGTGGACTGATCACCCACAGGGTATAAAGTTCTGCTACGCGAAGAATATGATATGTAAAGTGATGAAATGTTTGTGAAATGACATGCATGACATGTTTATGAAAGAAGGCATATGCATGGGTGTTGTGTGTGATTTTAAAGAAGTACATGCATCATGATACACGAAGCATAAGACTTGACATGCAAGAAACGTGGTTAGTCTATGACTTGCTTATGTGATTCGTTGTTTTAATACATGTTGGTTCTCGTAACTGTGTTCACATATGTGCTTTATCTGTTTTGAGTAATTCTTATTAAGATGCTATTTGTTAACCCGAGCACCTTATTTTTTGGCAATGTTTTATACACTGGTGACTCGACGTGTGTGATTCCGTAGGGTGTATAGACGGGTTACTTGCTGGCGAAGTTTTCGCTAAGAACAATCATTCTGTCTCCTTTTCAGGTGAGCCTGATTATGAGTTGATATTTATCGAAGACGACGGCGAGTGGGCTCAGTGGGATGATGGACAAGGGAATAGATAGATGCTGGACTATTTTGTTTGAGTTTGAAACTCATTGTTATTGTGTTTTTTTCTAAAACTTATGTCGGCTAGATGAACAAACAGTTTTATTTCCGCTGCAGTTTTCTGGTTGTAATATTGACAACGAAGGTTTAGATTTTATGACGTTTCCGCTGGTTTTAACTTACATTATGAAGAATGTATGCTTGATCTGCTTGACGCTTCGTAGTTCTCATAGTAGGCTACGGCAGGTGCACTGGTTCCGATAACGGTATCGGGTGGGGCGCTACAGTTACATACCAACTCCAGCCCTTTAAAATGATACAAGCAATCACAATGATCACGAACACCACCACCGAGCAGATGAAGGTTTGATCACACCTTGATCAACCTTTTACAACAATGATGCGTGTATGGTGGTATGAACAAAGCCTATTTAATATGTTTGAATATGAGTACAATAGACTTGAGAGAGAAAGAGAAGAAAGAAATGTAGAAGAGAGAGCAGAGTGTCTTTTTACACTTTGGAAATTATGAGACTTGTCTTGCATTTGAATTGCCCTTCTCCTCCTCCTTTTATTTGAAATTGGCCGCCCCCTTAGGGAATTTCTTCACCTTGGAAATTCTCTTTTAGATCCTTGGATGAATGCCTTGTATAGATGTGACATCAACTTGCTTACTTGGCACAACTTGATCGGCTGTTTGTCTTGGCCTTGCTTATAAGGCACTCCTTGATTGGATGAGTTATGTCATCACTTAATGGATGAAAAAATCTGAGATAAAATGTAAAACATGTGCCAAATTGAAGTTCAAAATATTGCCATAAATTATACAATCAATCCCCTCAAATTTGGGAGCAATTTTGATCTCCATTAAGTCCAAAAAATCGGCCAGCACCATTTGTATCACATGCTGAATTTTTAGCATGTGGAATAATCTCAAGACTTTGAAATTGTTACCATATTACTACACATCAATACCTTGAATATTGAGAATCAAATTGATCACCATTAAGACATAAAATTCAGCCACCATAATTCACACATGCTGAATTTTCAGCATGTGCTACATTTGTAACAAAGTTTGAAATAATACCTTGTGTAGCTTCCTCCATTATGTCACTAACCTTGTGTGACTTATTCTCCACCAATTGCGATGCCAATTAAGCTCCGCATAAGCTCCATTAAGACTGAGTAAGCGTGTATATGCATCTTGAACATATGCTGAATTTATTTTTGTAAACTTTGTAAAATAGTGCACAATAATTATACACATATGGTATATTTCAATCAGCCCTAATTTGAATATTATAGAACACTTTAGTATGTATTGAATATGTAAAATGTATCTAGATACATGTTACATGTCATGCCAGAAACGTTCTATGCGTTGTGTTCGTAGAAAACCGAATTTTCGACTTTTGTCGATTACACGATTTTTCTCCGATTAAATTCCAAATTTGTGCACATGTTATATATATTATGTCACACATAATATACATAAAATAACTTTAATATTCAGTTCTAACGGCTGATTAAAGTGGCGCCTACATGTGCTTAAAAATTGAATTTGGAATCTCCATAATTTGGCCTTAATTGGGGATGATTTGTGTGTGCCAACATGGAATGATTTTATAGCTTAGTGTACCATGTTAGCCACGAAATTTGTGGACATTTTTGAAGTGTAGGGGCTGGCCATCTATATATGGCAAGTACGTGACACGTTGGTGAAGTTTCGATAGTCACCCGATACGACAAGTTTTGGTTTACAAACTTTTAACGTGTCGTAATAATTTTGTCATCACCATGACTTATATCATATGATATAAGACCTGAATATACTCATAAATATGAGGTAAGTATAGTGGTGTGACATTGACGTACGTTCGTAATATATGTAACGTGTCGGTAGTATGTCAGAATATATGTGTATTGTGCCTTTTAAAAAAATCAGAATATATATATTTTATATATATAAAAACGTGTGATTAGAGTTGGAGGAGACTTTCCATTTCCATGTTTGTTGCCATCATGCCTTCTCCAAATATATCTCCATTTAATCAATTACTTAGTTCATTTAACTAAGTACTTCACTTAATGAACTAGTTTAGTTCATTAATGGTGGCACCTGAAAATAGTTCAAACACAATAAATGTTTGCCATTTGATGTAAGCTTTAAAGCTTCATGGCTTGTTAGTACGGCAACATTATATATAAAGTATATAAGGCAGGTTTGTCACAAAACGTGTCAAATAATAAATTGTTTCATGCATTTCTTAAACACATGTTATTTAAATCATGCATTTTGTGAATCACTCAAACTCTTTTTCTCAACAAAGCAGTCGTTCGAGCTTTAGGCTCTATAATCACGAGAATATGTAAATGATACTGCTGATTTAATGATATTATTCGATCCAATGACGTACGAATACTGCAGACATTGAAAAGCATCATTTTCATTGATCAGACAGTATATCAAAAGAGTTAGAGAGTGCAGCACAAGATCGTGTGTAAGGCGGCAAAAAAGGTTCAGTGTCTCTATGATGTCAGCAATAACCTAGGAGGCACATGAAACTGTTGATCCTGGTCTGAGGCTGTCGGCGTTAATGGTTGTTCCTGGGAAACCCTTCTTCATTCCCAATGTGTCTCATCAATTACAACAACTAGAGCTAAAACATCCACCAATGTAGTAAATGCCCCTTCAGGGGATTTAGAAGGCAATGGATTCGGTCCAGCTCTAATATCACTCTCACAATCTGAGACTGATAAAGCGATGGGATTAGCAGGCAACTCTTTTAAAATACTATCATCAACTACTTTTAATCTTGAAATGTCTTGTGAATCCAAAACTGGAATGTGAAGAAGCGATTCCGGGGAGCATATAACTTAAGGGTTGTGTCAGCCATATCCAGTCCTATCGCGTCAGCATGGCCATATCCATGCGGCTGGCCTTCCTTGTACTGAGTCTGGTGAGATGTGGAAGCCTCAGGGGGAGGAGTTTTCTTACGGGTCCAACGCGAAGGCTTGTCCTTTTTTGTAGGAATATCGATTTTTGTTGCATGCATCTCATCAGGCAGTTGGCCTTCATTTTGAGTATCCTTTCCACATGAGTCATATTTGTGGCCAAGACAGGAACAAGTCGTGCAATATATAGGCATGTCCTTATAAACCACCAATTGAGAGATGCAACGATTCGAAGCTTGAATATAAACCCGATTTGGTAGCTCTTGGGATACATCTAGTTAATCACACAGTCGTGCCATCGAAGGTTGTAAACTTTCAGCGGTGGCATTATCAAGTTTCATTGGTTTGCCAATCATTCTTCCTATTTGAAATAAAGCCTCCCGATGATGAAAATGAACTGGTAAACCCGGGAAGGATACCCAAATGGTGAAAATTGGGACATCAACCTTAGGATCATAATCAGGGGTCCATTTAGTGACCCTCACATACTTACCTGCTATAGTCCAACTTTGACGAGCAAAACAACGCAAGTAATGCCATTCTTGAGAGAAATGCAATAGTAAATGGTTTGAATCAAGAAGTCCAACACGTACCTTGCCACTGAATCTTATTCGGTCGATGGTGCCCCGAACTGTTGCAATTGGGGGACGCCCATACAAAAAAATTCCAACCAGTGAAAATTTGTATGGCTTGGCTAATTTAGCGATTTCTTCATCCGTGAAAGCAATCATAGGGCTGCCCTTGAATCTCTGAATTGGCTTTGATGCAATTGATGGAATGGAAGAAGGCTTGAAAAGAGACGCAAAAGTTGGCGCCTTGGCCACAGCATGCGACACCTACTGTGTTGCGTCATTCTCCATGTACAACGCGATCGCAGGCTTCCCAGCAGTGAAAAGCAAGAAACAAAACAGAATAGAAACAGAGGAAAAGGAAAGATCAAGGTGCAGTCACAGTCGAATGAAGAATGGGTTGATGGCGGCGGCAGTTACGACCGCCGCCATCGATCGCTTGCGCCAGAGAGAAAGCCATTTTGGTTATATATATATATATATATATATATATATATATATATATATATAACCAAAATGGCTTTCTCTCTGGCGCAAGCGATATATATATATATATATATATATATATATATATATATATATATATATTAAATAAGGTTTTATAGAAGACTTTTTTGTAATAAGGTTTTCCTCCACCACAAGTGAGGCTATCTAATAATAAATATCTGTTTTGATAAAATATATATATATATATATATATATATAGATGTATAAACCGAATATATATACACACACACACACACACACACACATATATATATATATATATATATTAGATGGAAACAATTTTATTAAAAGATACCTCACTTGTGGTGGAGGAAAACCATGTTACATAATAAATTCATCGTACGAAAAAGAGCGAATGGAGTGAGCGAATGATTGTCAACCTCCAATCATATATGATATTCTGTATTAAAACCTTGCCAAGTAAAACCACCCTTGTGGATAAAACCTTGGCGAAGGAAAAAGCGTACGTATTTATATAATTGGAACGTTGATCCCTTACAAAGCGCAGTGGACAATATATCTGAAATAGATAATATTCAGTATGTGCCCTCAAGCAAACTAGTGAAATAGTCCCTGCCGGAACTCCCCCGAGTCGATCTAGGCCAGCAAAGCCGAGAATAGCTATGATTCTGCAATGTTTGAGCAACAGTAGATAGTGCAAAGGCCGAAATTCTTCCAACTGTATTGGTATTGAAACCAATGTCAATCCATTCTTGCGACAAAGGGAGTCCTTGTGCGGTGTCAGTGTAAACCATGCATGGCAGAAAGAATAGTCAGTGTCTCCCGTATAAGCAATATGTATACTAAGCATTATGTAGGTAATGAACATACCAACGTTGCCTGTATTCACCAAGAATACAGGCAACCACCAAAAGCCACGCCCAAGGCAGCTACATGCCACCCCTGAAGAATGTACAATGTACTGCATAGGGCCTCCCACCGATATGCGAACATTCTCAGGAAAAATACCAATCCTGACATCAGAAAGAGGAGTGTGTACAATAACCGTAAAAGATAAATACAAACGAGAACATACCCGATCGCATGCACCCAAATGATGTAGGCAAAAAAAGGAAGAAATGCTGTCATGACCCTAAACTATGAATATATGCAGTATTCGCGTCCGGCCTCAAACTGCACCACGCCATAGGTGGAAGGTCCAATGTTCTCTGAAATGTGGTTGGTGTCCTCCACATTAGACCATGATGTGCTAATGTGTGAGCCACCAAGTTTCATTCACGCGGGACATATAAGATAATGCAATGCAAAAGAGTCAAGAAAATCTTCAGGCGCACTACATCATTGGCCAGTCGTCCCAATAAGGAGACTGAATCCATTAGAAGTGTTATCAAATATTGGCAATCAGTCTCAATATACAATTCACAAAACACCAATGTAGAAAAGTAAATCACTGAGTAAAGCATAGCCTGTAATTCCGCATGTAGTGGCGGTGACACTGGAAGCGGGAAACTCAGCGCTCGAACCATATTTAGCTTGCAGCTCCATCAATATTTAGTGGCGGTGACACTGTAATTCCTCCCACTACCCCTCTGCGGCCTGCAGCTCCATCAATATTTAGCTTGAACCTACCTGTCGGGGGCAGATGCCAACGAACAACAGTCACTCTACGAGAGCGCATGGGTGGTGAAAACTTCGCTTGAGCAACGACTGAAGTTGCAAATCTAGAGTCTGAAATGGAAGAGCGCCAGGAGTATATGCCATATCGGATCCGCTCCTTTAGACACAAAAGAGAAAATGCTTCATCACCAAAGTGTATTGCCGCATAATCTTTCCAAATAGACCAAGTTGTTAGTAAAGGTACTATTGCCACAAGATTTCCCATCATAATGACGGGAGTGGCATGTTGCCACCACCGTCTTAAATATCATCGAAGCATCAGATTTGTGGGTGAAGGCCCCCCAAAACCCTTGCGAGATAGCTTCATATAGCCCGAATAAGAGGACATGTATAAAAGATGTGACTCTGCTCACTAGATGCATTGCGACTAAAACAGCAGCAAGAGGGAAATGGCACCATCCAGGCCGAAACATTGTCCGGCATAGGTAATGCATGATACCATAATATCCAGAAAAAGACTTGTCCCTGTTTAGGCGCATTTTTCCATCATATAAACCGAGCATAAGGCTGTATAGCAGTGCGAGTCCTACAAGTTTCATATGCTACTCGTAAGATGAATTGGCCATGCGCATCCTCCAACCATACTAAACCATCTAATGTGTCTTGCACATGCAAAGTACAAAATGAGTGAATACGACATATATGCTTCCAATCAGATGAATCATAAACCATCACCAGCATCTCATGTCTAGCCCCATATTTATGCCTCATATAATGTGACCAAATGGACGATGAAGTCTGATAAGTCCACCATATTTTACACTCATATGCTTTCTACAGTACCTTAAGATTACGTATCCCCAAACTACCCTCTTCTTTTTGATGGCACACAGAATTCCACGCAGGCGATGATGTTTTCTGTTCCATAAAAAATTGTCCATCATGCAATTGAGCTCAGTAATAACACTTTTGGGTAAGCGGGCCATGGCCATAATATGTAGCGACAAAGCAGCTAGAACCGACTGTATAAGAGCTAGTCTTCCTACCATAATCAACAGGCGTTGGGACCATCCTTGTAACCGAGTATCAAAATATGAGAGAAAGTCTGTACAATATCGTGAGCAATTGATTCCCTTAAACAAATATGATCCCAAGTACTTGATGGGTAATTGAGAATGACGCATATTCAAAATCCTCAACACTCTTGTAGGCAAATACCTTCCCCAATAACCATCTGGCTCTTATTATAATTAACTAATTGTCCTGACGCTCGCTGGCATTGCTCCAAAAATCTACTAAATGCTTGGACATTATCGGCTGACCCATTCAAAAAAACTAAAAGATCACTCATAAAGCCAAGATGTGAGACCACTTGAGAACGACCACCATTGAAGCCTTTGATACTACCCGATTAAAATAATGCCTTTAAACCCCGAGAAAAACCTTCCGATGCAAGAATAAATAGCAACGGGGACAAAGGGTCACCTTGCTTGACTCCTAGAGAAGGACGGTAAAAACCACAAGATTTACCATTAATCAACACAGAACAACGTGTGGCAGCCAAATTGTTCATGATAAGACGCACAAACCTGCATGAAAACCAAATCGCAGTAGCAACTGTTCAAGGTATTACCAGGATACTCTATCAATTGCCTTTGCCATGTCCAGCATGATCATCACATGTCCACCCCGACATTGACGATCTAATATATGCACAATTTCCTTGGCATTAAGCATCTGTTCTGATACATCCCGTCCAGGCACAAAAACCCGCTTGTTCCGGCGAAATTAATCTAAGCAGTAGCTTAGATAGACGAGAAGATATACCACGAGTAACAACGTTGGAAATGAAGTTTGTTAACCAGATGGGACGGAAATCAGCAAAAGTACCTAGATTGGGAATCTTTGGCAATAAACAAAGCAAAGAAGCCGCCATTTTGCTTGGCACCTGAACCCACAAGAAAAACTCTTGAACCTCCAGCAGCACATCTCTCTCCACAAGATCCCAAAAATGTCGATAAAATGAACCAGGAAAACCATCCGGACCAGATGCACTCGATGGACCAAGATTCAAAAATGCCTGCTTAACCTCTGCTGCTAGGGGCAATCTCTGTAAGTCATCATTATCCTGCGCAGTGAGTATCGTAGGAATATGCTGCAATAAAGAATCATTGTCAAATGTAGGCTCCGCACAAAAGAGATGTGAGTAGAAGTTGACCGCCTCCTCCTGAATCAACTGAGAAGTGTCACACGGAACCCCAGTGCCTGAGTTAATAGAAAGATAGTTTGTCTTTGTCTCCGTGTCTTGACCGTTTGATGGAAAAATGCTGTATTTGCATCACCCTCTTTGACCCACTTCACATTCGCTTTTTGCTTCCAATAAAGATGAGCCCTATTATGCAAAAGCAATAGCCTTGCTTTGGCAAGATGAAACTATCGATTGCTAACCGTAGGAGTCGCATCATAAATCCATTCCATGCGCATGACGTCCTCCTCTGCTACCATTAAATCACTGAATATATTACCAAATACATTTTTATTCCATATTGATGAGGCTAAGGAGCAGCCTCCTAATGAGGAGCTTGCACAAGGTGCCCTTAACCATAAGGGGCCTTTGACAAGGAGCCAAACCAAGAGGCTTAATGGTTTTCAACTTGGTTTTGATGTTGGCTCTTTTCTAACCAAACATGTGCAAGATGAACCAATGGATGTTCCTCCTAAATGGGTGCTCATTGTTGAGCCTAAGAACTGATTATCCAATGATAGTCAGTCCGCTTGTTGGTGCCGTTTCTGTGGCTTTTAGTTGTCTTTTCGTTTGCTTCTTTTAACGTTTGTTTAGAATACTTATGTTTGGTGTATGAGTGTGTTTTGTAGGTGTTACAAGTCTTGGATCAAACGTTTTGAGCTTTGGAAAGGAGGGCTTCTCAGATTTGGGCCAAGCTTGTCCACACAAGGCTGTTTTGGGATTTTGGGCTTCCAATTGAGATGGGGCGTGCATGGAGCCAGCTGGACCTTGAAGAAGACTTAATTTGGAGCATCTTTCATGTTTTGGGTTTTGCCAAAATCAGTCCACAAAAAGAGATACAAGAGATGCAAGAAAGAAGTCCAAAACAAGCCCAATCATGCAAATTAGGGTTTCGGCTATCTTGAGGCAAGGGCTGCCGCCTAGGCATCTTCAAATGCATTTAAGGGACCTTCCATAATGTCATAAATCAGCTTGGAAGGATTGGAATGAATTATGGAAGTCACAATTGAAGATTGGGAGCAAATAAGGAGATAATTCAAGAAAAAGGAAGTTACCAAAATTAAATCATGTGGTAAAAAGGAAGGCTATTGGCGTTTTAATGGAGACAAAGGAAGGCACAAGGCAAGTTCTAGAAGGATGGTAATAATGCAATAATTGATGATTGAGACAATAATTGTGGATTTGCCAAGAGAAGGGAACTTGCCTAAATTAACAAAATTCAGCTTCTTGCATGGTAAAGGAAGGAGGCGCACCACATGGAAATCCAAGGAAGCCCTAGCCGTTTTTGTGTAGAAGGCTTACAAGACTTGTAATCATATAAATAGATCACTTAGCCTTTCTTTGAGTAGTTAGACTGATTTCCATCATTGAACTAAAAACCCTAGCGTTTTATGTTATCTTTTGTTCTTGAGTTTTCTTGAATAAAAGTTTGTGTTTTTCCTTTGGTTTACACATATCTAAATCAAGGCTAGACCCAATTAAGGATTGTGTGTTCCTTGTTGGTGATCCACAATCCAAGGATACGGAACGACGTGTTGGATTGAGCGGATTCAAACACACCTAACCCAAACGATTTTGGAGGCTTGAAGGAAGGTGGTTGCTTGGCACCATTGTCCATCACATTCAAGGCTTGAAGGACGTTTGGAGAGTGAAGAAAGATCGGGACAACATCAATATACGAACCATATTCGTATCAAGTGGTATCAGAGCTCTCGTTTATCTTCATCTCAAATATCTTTTCTTTTTTTGTCGTTTGTGTCATTCTTATTAAAAAAAAAACGTTTCTTCTCAAAAAAAAAAAAGGTTTGATCTTTTGCTTCATTTCATCAAACAAAAAAAAAACAAAGATTGTTCTTCTCTTCAGTCCAACAAAAAAAAACACAAAAAAAGACTTCACCTTTTGCATCAATATTGATCATCTATCATTAAAGATCTCATCTTTAACACACTTAATCATAGGATCATTGTTGTTTGCATTGAATAGGATTTAACTCCATCTCAAAATCAGTCCAAGGCCTAAAAGAAGCTACCTTTGAGTCAAATACCTTGTTGTTAACGAAGCTTTTAATTAAATTTGCTTGTGTGATATTGAATTCAAGTTTGTTTGTTTTGGTTGTATTGGTATCCAAGGAAAATCTTTGTTCTACTACACATCCATACAAACACAAAAAGGATCATCTTTCGAACATACACAACTGATTCTCGCAAATGCAAACAAAGGTTGCATCAAGGCTGCTTGAACGTCCAAAAAAAAAAGGGAAAAGAAACGTGCACAAACCAACAAAAAAACGTGCACAAAGAAAGGAAGAGAAAGGGAGTTCCTTTTGTACAAAAGTTCCATCTTTTTGCATCTACTATCCAAGTTGACAAAACCAAAACAAAACCGTGTGTTTTCCCCAAAACAACACACATCAAACCTTCAAATTCCCCACCTTGGATACACATTCATACTATCAATCAAAGAGCTTGCATTTGATATTGCATAAGTTGGTTTAATTAAAGATTGCCCAGGACAACCCCTAGCAATTCTTTGGTTCAGCCAACTACATCACTTTTGGTTTCTTGTTTCTTTGAATCATAGGTATTAAGTGTGTTTTAAATTGTGCTCTAAACTTCTTGACACTGTTTTACCACTTGTTGACCAATTGGTGTTTTTGAAGGCAAAAGAAGCTTGCAAGGAAAGAAAACGAAACAGATTGTGGTTAGCCAATTTGGGACTTGCCTTAAGAGTTTCTAGCTCACGATTGGCCAAGGAAAAACACTTGAACAATTGAGAGAAAACAAGGGAGGACAAAAAAAGGCCAAACAGATTTTCGTTTTCCTTTTTGTTTTCACTAACAACTCACTTTTGTTTCTTGTGTTAGTTTTCTCTTTTTTTTGTTTGTGAAAGCATTTCAGGTTGTCATGGAGGGGTCAAACAGTACCCAAGGAGGAGGAGACAAAGTGGAATTTTCCATGGAAAAGATGGCACAAATGCTTGCTACCATGCAATCTAGGTTGGATGAGTGGGAAGCAAAGATGACATCCAACACACCTCCTACCCAAGAACAGCCCCCACCTCAAAGCCAAGGCCAAACATCCCGTGGAACTGAACCTAAGGGGTCCACAAGCATGGGAGGTAGAGGAGGAGCAAGGGGTAGAGGAGATAGGAGACACGGAGTGAGACCACAACCTGTTAGGGAGGAATGGAATGACTACTATGAAGAGGAAGAGGTTGAGGAGGTATACCCAAGACCTCAAGGCCGAATACAACCTAGGAGGTATGTACCCCAAGAGGATGATTATTTGAAAACCAAAATAAACATTCCACCCTTTTATGGTAAAAGTGACCCTGAAGCTTACATTGAGTGGGAGAGAAAAGTTGACATGATCTTTTCCTATACCAATTATACCGAGTTGCAAAAAGTGAGATATGCAAGTATAGAGTTCTTGGAATATGCCTTGATTTGGTGGGACCAAACTCAAAGTATAAGAAGAAGGACTAGACAACCCACAATTGGAACTTGGGATGAGATGAAATACGAGATGAGAAAGAAATTCATTCCAGAATCTTACGAGAGATCCATGTTCCAAAAGTTGCAATGCCTAACTCAAGGAAATAAAAGTGTGGATGAATACTTTAAGGAGTTAGAGAGTTTGTTGATAAAAACTGATACTGAAGAAACCGAGGAGGCAACCATGGCTCGATTTTTGGGAGGTCTTAATAAGGAGATTGGGTTTCAACTTGAACTCACTACCTACGTTGATCTCAATTCCATGGTTCACAAAGCTGAGAAAATTGAGCGGCAATTAAAGGTACGTTCTTCTTCTAGTGGATTTGGTTTTAGAACTAATGCTTCTTCTTTTTCTAAAGTGCAGCCTAGGTCTAATGGCAATGGAGGAGCACGGCCAAGTTCAAACACATTCGGCCAAAACGGTTCTAGCGCTCCAAATAAGCCACACTTCACTCAAAGGACCAACGGCGCAAATCTAGGTCAAAATGACAAAAGCAAAGGCAAAGCACCCGCAAACCCTCCAAGAACAAGGGAGATTGAGTGTTTTAAATGTAGAGGGAGAGGACACTATGCAAGGGACTGCCCTAATGCCAAGAAAGTGTTGTACCTTGAGGAAACCAATGAATTCTATTCAGAAGAGGAGGAAGAAGAGGCCACAAATGAAGAGTACCAAGAGGACTCAGCTGAGGAGATAAAGAGTGATGAAGAGGGTGCATATAAGGACTTTCTTGTGGTAAGAAAAGCCTTAAGTGCACACATGAAGGAGGAAGAAGAACACTTGCAAAGGGAGAACATTTTCCACATCCATTGTTTGGTAAAAGGCAAAACTTGCACTTTAATTATTGATAGTGGTTCTTGTGCTAATGTTGCAAGTATTGAACTTGTTAGAAAGCTAGATTTACCTATGATTGATCATTCCCATCCCTATAGGTTATCTTGGCTAAATGATTGTGGTGAGATTCATGTGTCTAAACAAGTTCTGATTTCTTTATCTATTGGCGGCTACAAAGATGAAATTTTGTGTGATGTAGCTCCTATGCATGCTAGTCATATTTTGTTAGGTAGACCTTGGCAATTTGACAAGCATGTTATTTATGATGGTAGAATGAACATGTATACTTTTACTTTTAATGGCAAAAAGTTTAAGTTGCATGCATTGTCTCCACATAAAGTTTATGAGGATGCTAAGAGGATGAAAAAGAACCATTCAGATCCTAAGGAAAAGGAAGCCAAAAAAAGGTTCTTAGAAGCACTTAAAAAGAAGAGAAGAAGCCTTTTGGAGGCCACAAACGCCTCGGTCAAGGGTACACAACCCACGGCCCAACTCAGTCCACCCTCACCCACGCTTCAAACACTTTCACAAGCATCCACCCCACAAGTTTCACGTCCACCTAAGAAGCATGCTTTCTTTGCAAAATCTCGTGAAGTTACACATGCATTGTATGATAATAAAACTGTTTTGGTGATGCTTTACAAAGATAGTGTTGCATGCTTGTTTTCTACGACTGACTTACCATCTACCTTGCCTAGTGGTGTTGTTTCTTTGTTGGAAGAATTTGCAGATTTGTTTCCCGAGGAGGAACCACACGGGTTGCCACCGTTGAGAGGGATTGAGCACCACATTGACTTTGTTCCAGGGGCTGTCCTGCCTAATAGGCCAGCTTATAGGGCCAATCCGGAGGAAACAAAGGAAATACAAAGGCAAGTGGAGGATCTCTTAGCCAAAGAGAAGGTAAGGGAAAGTATGAGTCCAAGTGCAGTGCCAGTCATCCTTGTTCCAAAAAAAGATGGCACTTGGAGGATGTGTACAGATTGTAGGGCCATCAACAAAATCACTGTAAAGTATAGGTATCCCATTCCTAGACTTGATGATATGCTTGATATGTTGCATGGTTCCCAATGGTATACGAAAATTGATTTGAAAAGTGGTTACTTTCAAGTGAGAATAAGAGAGGGTGATGAATGGAAAACAGCTTTTAAAACTAAATTTGGATTGTATGAATGGTTAGTTATGCCTTTTGGGTTAACTAATGCACCTAGTACATTCATGAGGCTAATGAATGAAGTTTTGAGAGCTTTTATTGGGAAGTTTGTTGTGGTTTATTTTGATGACATCTTGATCTATTCTAAGACCTTAGAAGAGCATTTAGATCACATAAGAGCTGTTTTTGAAAAGCTAAGAAAGGAAAAACTTTATGCTAACTTTAAGAAATGTTCTTTTTGTTTGGACAAAGTTGTTTTTCTTGGTTTTGTAATCAGTTCTGCAGGGATTGAAATGGATCAAGACAAGGTGAAATCCATCCTTGAATGGCCTACACCAAAGAGTGTGGGCGAAGTGAGGAGCTTTCATGGTTTGGCAGGTTTTTATAGGCGGTTTGTCAAAGACTTTTCAACCGTAGCCGCACCATTGAATGAGATCGTCAAGAAAGAGGTTGGATTCCATTGGGGGGACGCCCAACAAAGGGCGTTTGATGAGCTTAAAAGACGTCTCACTACAGCACATATCTTGAAGTTGCCCAACTTTGATGATACATTTGAGATAGAGTGTGATGCGAGTGGCGTGGGAATTGGAGCCGTTCTAACCCAAGGTAAGCATCCTATTGCTTATTTTAGTGAAAAGTTGAAAGGTGCTGCATTGAACTATCCTACTTATGATAAGGAGTTGTATGCTTTGGTAAGGTCCTTACAAACTTGGCAACACTACTTGCAACCCAAAGAGTTTGTCATTCATACTGATCATGAAAGTTTGAAGTACCTTAAAAGTCAAGGAAAACTGAATAAGAGGCATGCAAAGTGGGTCGAGTTTATTGAGCAATTTCCTTATGTCATTAAGTATAAGCAAGGAAAAGATAACATAGTTGCTGATGCTTTGTCTAGAAGGTATACTTTGATTACTAAGTTGTCTTCACACTTGCTTGGCTTTGAATTTGTTAAGGAATTGTATAAGGATGATTCTGATTTTGCTTCCATTTATGATGCATGTGTTGATTCTCCTTTTGGTAAATTTTATTTGCATGATGGCTATTTGTTTAAGGAGAAACGATTATGCATTCCTAAGGGATCAATGCGAGAGTTGTTGGTTAAGGAAGCACATGGGGGCGGGTTAATGGGACACTTTGAAGTTTTTAAAACTTTAGAAACTTTAAAGGAACATTTCTTTTGGCCTCACATGAAATCAGATGTTGCAAAGGTTTGTAGTAGTTGCATCACTTGTAGGCAGGCTAAGTCCAAAACACAACCTCATGGGTTGTACACACCCTTGGACGTACCTAGTGCACCTTGGGAGGACATTTCTATGGACTTTGTTCTTGGCTTACCTAGATCAAAAGGTGGTAGAGATAGTGTCTTTGTTGTGGTAGACAGATTCTCTAAGATGGCACACTTTATTGCTTGTCACAAAGTAGATGATGCTTCTTACATTGCAAATCTGTTCTTTAAAGAAGTTGTTCGATTGCATGGCATGCCTAAAACAATTGTTAGTGATAGAGACAGTAAATTCTTGAGTCATTTTTGGCGTGTACTTTGGAGCAAGTTGGGAACTAAACTTTTGTTTTCTACTACTGCACATCCACAAACAGATGGCCAAACTGAAGTGGTGAATCGAACCTTGTCACAAATGTTGCGTGCCTTAATCCAAAGCAATCTGAAAAATTGGGAAGAATGTTTACCACATATTGAGTTTGCTTATAATAGGGCTGTTCATAGTGGGTCTTTGTATTCCCCTTTTGAAGTTGTCTATGGTTTTCTACCCCATTCCCCACTTGATTTGTTGCCTATTCCAATTGATGAGCGTGCTAGCATGGATGGTAAGCAACGAGCTGAAATGATCAAAAAGTTGCATGAAAAAGTTAAACTTCAACTTGAACGAAAGAATAAACAGTATGCCAAACAAGCTAACAAGCATAGAAAAGATGTTGTGTTTTATCCTGGAGATCTTGTTTGGTTGCATTTAAGGAAGGAACGATTTCCTAAGGAGAGGAAGTCCAAGCTTATGCCTCGAGGAGATGGACCTTTTAAGGTCATTCAAAAGGTTGGTCCAAATGCTTATGTGCTTGATCTTCCTCCAGACAGGTATGGTTCAGTTTCCAACACCTTCAATGTAAGTGATCTTTCCCCTTTTGAGCATTTTTATCTTGATGATTCGAGGGCGAATCCTTTTGAGGAGGGGGGGATTGATGAGGCTAAGGAGCAGCCTCCTAATGAGGAGCTTGCACAAGGTGCCCTTAACCATAAGGGGCCTTTGACAAGGAGCCAAACCAAGAGGCTTAATGGTTTTCAACTTGGTTTTGATGTTGGCTCTTTTCTAACCAAACATGTGCAAGATGAACCAATGGATGTTCCTCCTAAATGGGTGCTCATTGTTGAGCCTAAGAACTGATTATCCAATGATAGTCAGTCCGCTTGTTGGTGCCGTTTCTGTGGCTTTTAGTTGTCTTTTCGTTTGCTTCTTTTAACGTTTGTTTAGAATACTTATGTTTGGTGTATGAGTGTGTTTTGTAGGTGTTACAAGTCTTGGATCAAACGTTTTGAGCTTTGGAAAGGAGGGCTTCTCAGATTTGGGCCAAGCTTGTCCACACAAGGCTGTTTTGGGATTTTGGGCTTCCAATTGAGATGGGGTGTGCATGGAGCCAGCTGGACCTTGAAGAAGACTTAATTTGGAGCATCTTTCATGTTTTGGGTTTTGCCAAAATCAGTCCACAAAAAGAGATACAAGAGATGCAAGAAAGAAGTCCAAAACAAGCCCAATCATGCAAATTAGGGTTTCGGCTATCTTGAGGCAAGGGCTGCCGCCTAGGCATCTTCAAATGCATTTAAGGGACCTTCCATAATGTCATAAATCAGCTTGGAAGGATTGGAATGAATTATGGAAGTCACAATTGAAGATTGGGAGCAAATAAGGAGATAATTCAAGAAAAAGGAAGTTACCAAAATTAAATCATGTGGTAAAAAGGAAGGCTATTGGCGTTTTAATGGAGACAAAGGAAGGCACAAGGCAAGTTCTAGAAGGATGGTAATAATGCAATAATTGATGATTGAGACAATAATTGTGGATTTGCCAAGAGAAGGGAACTTGCCTAAATTAACAAAATTCAGCTTCTTGCATGGTAAAGGAAGGAGGCGCACCACATGGAAATCCAAGGAAGCCCTAGCCGTTTTTGTGTAGAAGGCTTACAAGACTTGTAATCATATAAATAGATCACTTAGCCTTTCTTTGAGTAGTTAGACTATTTTCCATCATTGAACTAAAAACCCTAGCGTTTTATGTTATCTTTTGTTCTTGAGTTTTCTTGAATAAAAGTTTGTGTTTTTCCTTTGGTTTACACATATCTAAATCAAGGCTAGACCCAATTAAGGATTGTGTGTTCCTTGTTGGTGATCCACAATCCAAGGATACGGAACGACGTGTTGGATTGAGCGGATTCAAACACACCTAACCCAAACGATTTTGGAGGCTTGAAGGAAGGTGGTTGCTTGGCACCATTGTCCATCACATTCAAGGCTTGAAGGACGTTTGGAGAGTGAAGAAAGATCGGGACAACATCAATATACGAACCATATTCGTATCACATATCCTCAAATCCGATTTTAACCTCTGCAATTTCGCATAGAAACTATACATTCCCCCAGTAGTCGGATAGGACCTCCAATGTGTACAAACAAAGCCCTCGAAATCAGTATGTGTCAACCATACATCCAAATAACGAAAAGAAGAAGGACCTGTGTTATCTAACAATCTACACTGCAATAACAATGACATATGGTCGGAAGTAGCATGATGAAGATGATGGACCAAGCTATGATGAAAAATAGTGGAATATGCCTATGTATAAAAGAAACGATCAAGCCTCCTCCAGACCTTACCAAGTCCCCGGCCGTCCGACCATGTATATGGCGAACCTTGAAACGGCATCTCCAATCTATCCGTGGTCTCAACACACCTCTTAAAATCAACTAAGGTTCTCAGAGATGGCGTGGATACGCCCTTATGCTCATCCAGAGACAAAAATGTATTAAAATCACCACCAAGAAGACAAGGAGAATCGTCCACCTCCCGAAATGACATCAAATCAGCCCACAACGGACGACGAATAGCTACTGTGTGCCGAGCATAGACTGCTGTAAACGAAAAGGACTGTCCACTAGCCAACCATCGTAATCGTAAAGAGATATTTTGTATACCAGGCCGAGTATCCATTAGCTCTAAAAAAAGAATCATGCCAAAACACCCAAATATTTCCATCACTAGATGAACAAGCATGTTAAAAACAATTTGCAATCTAATACAATCCATCCGAGCTTTTCGAAGCTTAGGCTCTATCAAAACCAATAAATACAAACGATGTTGACGAGTTAAAGAAATAACACGGACTAGCAAGGTAGAAACACCCCTAACGTTCCATAGCAATACATTCATTGATAATTATCAAAAGAAAATTTAGTAGACAATCGGTGCACAAGCACAGTAGGAGGGGGCATCGGCATCTGATCTTTTCTCTTACGCAAGCGCCTATGCCAAACGTTTAACAAATTATCAACAGCCTGAGCAATGTCTGGATGTGATACATTTAAAGAACCATCATCTAACGGAGGCGTGGAAAATAAAACCTTTGCTACATCCATGACCCCTGTGTGCAGCTCTTGCGTGTCTATCATATTATCCTCTTGAACCTCCGAATCCGACGCATGTTCCAGGATGATCACTGGTTCAGCCTCAACAACCTTCATAATCGCTGTTGAACTACAATGTAAACGATTAAGATCCTGAGAGTGAGATACTTGCTCAAGCTCCGATGCTACCCCTGCAGATTCTAACAAGGTCGTTTCAAGCAGATCAGAGTCAAGTTGCACCTGTGTATCGGCTACGACTGGCTGTGGTTCAACTACTTCCATATCGTTCTCAACTGACCCATTTTTGTTGACATCATCCTTTTTCTTGGGGTCCATCTTTGAGAGGGCTAAATGTCTGCCCTCTTGTCCTTAGCAGGAAACTTCGAAGCTTGCGAGTCAATAATCTGCCGTTGCGACTCCTGTTTTTTGGTCGCAAAACATGACTACGCAGAATGACCTAGTATGCGAAAGGAGGAACAATAATAAGGTAGATTCTCATATTCAATCAGCTGGAAAAAATTATAATCATCACATTTAATATATAAATGCTGAGGTAATTCTTGTGATACATCTATCTGTACACAAATTTGAGCAACTGAAGGCCGTAGGAGCTGCATGGTGGCCGAATCCTGCTTCAATAGAGTACCCAACATCCTTGCGATCTCAAAAAGAGCTTTCTTTTTATGCAGATAAATCGGAAGGCCAGGCAGAGATATCCACAGTGGCATAATTGGAACATCAACCTTTGGGTCATAGTCATACAACCATTTTGTAACCCTCATGTGATACCCTAGAACACTCCATGATCGAGGTGAAAAACATCGATAATAGTCAGCTTCACCATCAAACTTCATTAATATATGAGATGAATCGAGCAGAGTGATTGTGACCATAGCCGTAAAACCTATTCTATCGAAACACTTCCTAATCGCCTCAAGATTTGGCGGACCGTACCAGAAACTCCCAACCAGACAGAATTTGGATGAAGTAGCATGGCCATTGATCTCCTCATGGGTAAATTTAATTTATCAGACAACTGTGAACCGAGCTATCTCGCGTGGAGGGAATACAGCTGCCGGTGCAGCCAGGATCGATGCGTATGATCTCGTTTCTGCCATTGCGGTGCCACCAGTAATATCGCAAGATCTGAAACCAAGAAAGAAGAGAGGATCACAAAGCATGATTGCAGAAGGGATAAACGAAGAAGAAAATCATTGTGGGATTGCCGTCACTAATCGTTGTCGCCAGAGCGCCGCCTTTGCCTTTCACGATATCACCGAATATATATATATATATATGTATATATATATATATATATAACCAATAATCGCTTTCTTGTTCGAAATATATATACACACACTTACTATTATTCTCCTTTCATGATATACATCTTCATATTTGTAACATATCATAATACTTAGTCTTTTTCTTCATTTTTTCTCTTTTTGGTCGCATATTTATCCAAAATTTTCTTTTTCATATATTTCATTTCTTATTCAATGTTTTTAAATTATGACCATCTCTTTTCATGACAATTACATTTAATTTTATAACCAGTCATAATGTTTATTTCTTTCTTTCCTTTCTTCACCAAGGCCGAATTATATATGTATATATATGTATAGAATCAAAAATTCTTTTCTTGGTTACACTTTTTTCTTATATCTGAGTTTGGTATTTATGCCAATTTTATACACATGTGTTTTTATCATCATGATAGCTAATCAATTATCATACTTATATGTATATACATATAAAATAGCGAAAACCATAAAATAAAGTAAACATCTTCCAAAAGTTTTCGTTGGCCGTGTATCTTTTTTACGAGAAATGAGATTATATATATAAACACTCATCACTTATGGTGGAGGAATACCATTGTACAAAGTGATAAAAAAGATAACAGTAAATGAAACGTGTTAAAAATGTAAGGTGGCAAAGCGCAAAGACTAATATCTCTCATATATGATATGCCGCATTAAAGCCTTGCCAAGTAAAACCACCCTTGTAGAAAAACCTTAGATGAAGGAAAAAGCGTATATATTTATACGACAGTAGTTGTAATAGAAAAAGGGGTGCAAATCCTATACATAATGAAAATCAGTCCAGCGTTGAAGAAGACAAACATACGAGAGATGTGGAGAAGTTCCTGCTATCCAGGGCTTGTGAATCCATCAAAAGCGTCCAGTGATCATCATGAAAATACGCAAGCGTTGAGTCTGCAGTTACCAAGCCTCGAATATGTAATGGAAGCGACGACAACATAGAATACGACGGAAATGAAGATAGAGTCAAAGCAAACTTAGCCAAGAAGTGTGCAGGCTGATTCGTCTCCCGAGGAGCATATGATAAGTGGAGTGAGGATGCACTGAGAAGCAACCAAAGCCATTGTAGGTCAGGAGTTAAATGAGAGGGAGGAAAAGCCATAATGGTAACAACTCTTGGCAATCCACTGAAATGTGAAACCCTCCAAATAACGGAATGTAATAAAGGAGACCAAGTATGAATGCTTGGGGTTCAACCTGAAGAGGATAATCATGATAGAGTGGGAAGGAGAGAGCATACACCAAGTGACCAGATGAATCATGGGTTATAGCTCCCCCTCTAGCTGTGCATCTGCCCACCGCTGCATCAATATTAAGCTTTAAGTGCCAGATGTAGGGGGCACTATCTAATAATCTGCAGTCAACATGATCGTAAGGGCGATGAGAGACCAAGATGTATAAGCCGAGTATCAGAGGTCGCAAGGCGTGTACCAGACCTGGATGTAGCCAGAGGTATAAATCCTGTCGAATAGACTGAATGACCATGCGCAGAGACCAAGAAGAATCATCAAAAACTATGGCAGCATACATTTTCCAGATATGCCAAAGGACGATGCCTGAGTAGATCTTCTGCATCTCCCCCAAGTAAGAATGTGGAGCCACAAGCCAGATAGAAATACAAACGCCAAGATGAACACCAGGAAACCATAATATCCAACAAAGTATCAAAATAATCCCATATAACACGAACCTCCGAGCAAGTAAAAAATAAGTGGGTAGTAGGCGCTGACTCCCGGCGTCAATAAGGACAAATGGTAGGTAGAACAACCAAAAAGTGCTGAAGCATATCCAGAAGTGGTAAAGCACGATGATATAGTTTCCAAGGAAAAATCAAGATAGAAGGACGTTGCGAATTGAGCTAAATATAAGCATGAGAAACCATTGTCGCCTGTGTCGGACGAAACCAAGAATATGCATATCGGAGTGTAAATGCACCATAGGCCGACGACCAAATGAGTGCCCCATGAACCAGTTCAACCAACTAAGAACACAAAGTATGAATTTGGTAAATACGATGCCAAACCAGTGAATCATAGAGGCATGTATGGTAATCAGCACAACCACCATAACGAGCACGCATATACTGGGCCCAAAGTGTATCTGATGTAAGATATAACCACCATATCTTAGCAGCGTATGCAGTCTGGATGGTGCGAAGATCCCAGATGGCCAAACCATCCTCCTCATAAGGATAACACAGTTGGCGCCAAGACACCCAATGTCGGTGGTTAGGACCCCAGGAAAAACGTTCTTTGGCCATGTACATATGTGTGGATATATACACATTATATTTTCATCAACATTATGCCTATATTATGTACATATGTTCATTTCATTTTATTTATAAATATAGAAGTATTTAATCCTATTTTGGCCGTATTTTTACACATAAATATTTACATATATTTGTTTTCATACTTTATACATATATATACTCTTAATATCACATAAAGTCATTTTCCTTACCCACAAGGCCTTTATGGCTGTATATGTATATGTACTAGCATGTATGTATGATTTTCTATACATTGTACATATGAGTATTCAATATATCTAAGAAACTATTTTTATTCTAAGTTTTCTCTTATGGCCGTGTATGTCTATATATATGTATACATATATATCTCCATTAACATAACATGAAAACATGCATTTTACATATTCGCGATACAAATTTCTTGAACATATACGACGGATGATCCAAGGTAGCATGGACATGTATACATAGATCTTTGAAATCCATGAAGGATCTAGGAAGCGGACTTGCCTTTATCACTTAACCTTTAAAGATGAGGGAAGATTTCTTCAATTGGCTTGAGGAAAACCTCTCCTTTAAAATTTTTTATACCCACGGTTGTTGGCCAAAAATAAAGAGGTTAGTGAGCAACCATGAAGAATGGAAGAATTATAACTTACTTAGATGGTGTCTTACCTTGCTACACCTTAGTTTTAAACTTTTATAACTCTTGGCTATGTTGATGAAATGGAGGTTGGGGGAGTTTGTTCTCTTTCTTGAGAAGAGAAGAGAATATCTTATGGGAAAAGGGAAGTGTTGTAGTATGGAATGAAGAAGAAGATCTTCCCTTTCATCTTTGTGGTATGTCTCGGCCAAGTAGAGAAGAAAGAGGAGTTTGGAAGACTTGGTTGTGTGGAAGAAGAAAGAGAGGAAATTTTTGATGAAATGTCAGCAGTGTAATGTGTGAAATGATGGAAGAGAAAAGGGTTACCCATTTTCTTAAGGTCTTCTAGATAGGAAAGGAGTGGTGAGGGGAGAGAAAATCCTAGGGAAAAGTGAGTGGTGTAGATTTAGGGTGATGATGTAAAGAAAGGATTGTGTAAGAAAGAAGAGAAAGAGAAGTCATTGTCTCCTTTTTGATTCTAGGGCCGGCCTAGGTGTGGGAGGAGGGAATAGGGTTTTATTTTATTTTTCATGTAGGATAAAGTGGGAGAAAATACGATAATTGGGGTAAAAGTATGTAGGGTCTTGATGTCTAACTGAATACAAAATGGAAGAGAACTTTTCTTCCACTTGTATGTACGGGGCCAGGTGGGTGTTTTGGGTGGGTAGAATAGGACAAAATAGCCGCATTTGGTTTAATTTATGTCTATCGATTTAAGTTGCTACCGACCAATTTATTTAAATCCTATCATATATTCCAAAACGCTCGTTATCTAGTCTCGTCCAGTCTTGCTATGTCCGTTAACTTATCGTTTGGTTACTTTCCGGGCGTTTCTAACCCCGATATATAATAACGATGTCCTTATTTATCCTAAATAAAATTTTAGTTTCCAACAAAATTTTGTTGACATCGCATTTGCATTCTATCTTATTTTATTTTTCCACTGACCTGGAAATGCTTGTCGTAACATTCTCCCGTTATAAAAAGTTTCGTCCCTGAAACTTAAGGGTTATGTCGATGTTATCATTAATAATTTAGATAATTAAACTCTAGCGTCATCACTTAATCGCATATAATTTTACTTAATATCCATCGACTTATGCCAAGATCTCTCTTAGATTCCTACTACAATCTATTTCTTATCAATCCGCTTAGGCTATTCTACAACCCCATATTTCTGCGCGTTATACTAACTTTCATACTTACTAGTTTCAACCGCTAATCCTAATCCGATTAAATCTTGTACCATAATTCCACCTATTTAGTCATGCTTACTAGGATTCAACTTAAGTCTACTAATTCCAATCAGACAATCCGACGTTCCTCGAAATTAATAATTAAATCCCGATATGGAATGACTTATTATATTCTTATCTTTACTTATATAATCGTACGCTTATTACTAAGAATTTGTATCCCCAATGCAACTAATATTTTCGACTTACTCTGAAAATTTCTAAATTCTTCGTGTTACCATAAATGTACCATTTGTACTATCTATTTGCCAACCCTAATTGTTATAACTCTTATAAATTGTTCCTTATAGTTCTACTACATATCACAACTTAGAAAACCTGTGTAGTTCCAATTCTCACAGTATAATCTAGGTATAGGTGACTTCATTTTTCATACGACCGAATCTTAATCTAAAATTATCCCTTATTGCTAAGTTTACGATTTGTTTCTAACTTGTTCAGGGTGCTAATATATTTTCATAACTTGCTCCACAAATCATTCTCTAGGTATTTTCATCTTAATAGAAGCAATAGAAAATATCGCATTTAATCTGTAAACAAGATTCTGACACTGATACACTGGCTGCGATTAACTTGCATAACTAAGCGTACCTGCCACAATATCTGGTGCATTGAGAATTTTTGCATTCACCATCACATGAACTCGAGCATTAGCTCGCGGGCAATCTCTTTGATGCTGCACATATCTCTGCTATCCATCCCTCGGCACTGGACAATCATTCGTTATATGACCCATCTTCCCGCAATTAAAGCATGCAATAGTCTCCAAACAGTATACTCCGTTGTGCAACTTCTTGAAAGTAGGGCAACGAGCAATATCTATTTGAGGTTCAGCCCTGTACTGCTATGGCTGCTTATGATGCTAAGATTTTGGCCGTGGGGCCTGTTGAAGCTATGGTGGCAGCTGTGGCTGCTATCTTGAATGAGGTTTGCGTCTGAATCCCTTCTGCATATTGTCCCACTGTCTGGACCGATCACCTCCCACATCTTGTGGCCTCTTTCCCTTCATTTCTGCATCTCTCTCAGAATATCGTGCTCCACGCCACAACATGCATCAAGTAGCTCACCGAAATCCCTTGAATTTGCATTCACGATCCCGGTGCAGATGCATGAATGTAAACACATCTAAAACTTGACCATCTTCAGCTGCTCGTCCCCCATGATGGGTGGGACATATCTCTCTAGAGCGGTAAACTGATTGGCGTAATCCGCCACTGTCATGCCAGGTGCCTGCACTAAAGACTCAAACATCCCTATCTTCTGCAAAGTAACAAAGGGAGGGATGTAGAACTTACTGAACTCCCTCAGAAATCGTTCCCAAGTGACTGGAGCTGGCAAATGCTTCAAACCCCTATTCCACCATTGGTCGGCCTCGCCAACCAGAAAAGGCTTGATAACCTGAGCTTTCATCTCCTCAGGTACTTGAATTAAATTGAAGTTATTATGTACCTCCTTTAGCCATCTCTCGGCTATATCCGGATCAGATCCACCCTCAAGATTAGGCTTTCGGGCTTTCTTCAGCTCTCCATAAAAGAAACAGGCGCCTTGCTGCTGTGGCGGTGGCAGCGGTGCAGTTTTATTATTACGGCCGTTATTCCCAATAGTCTGTCCGATCTTTACTAGAGCCTGAAGTACAACCTGGTTGAAATCCCCCTGATACTGGTGCTGCAGTTGGGGTACAGGCTCAGCACAAGGCGGTACCAGCTCTACCGGCGGAGGTAACTGCGGCTGCAACGCGAGAGGAGTTAATTGGCCTATCTGTCGGCGCATGGTCTATCTATCAGTCGTTGTAGCGAAGAAATCCTATTAAAAGCACTTTATATCAATACAACCATTACAAGTACTTAATGAAAAAATTTATTTAAGTCATTTTCCATATTCTTGGACAGTATTTCTAGTTATTACGATTTTCACTATATCCGTCTATTTTTTAATAAAATAAGGTTATTTGGTCCGTTAATCTTAATCCATTCTAGTCAACTTAGTATAGGGCTGAACTCTTGGCCTAAATCATTTCTTATGTTCTAAAATCATCACTTAAATTAAGTGTTTGCTTTACTATTTCCAAGGTGGATCTAGAGACTTGGCTCTGATACCACCTGTACTGCCGGCCGTAAACTAGGGTTTTGGCCTGGTGTACCCATCGTACTTTGTTGCAAGAAGTACAAGGCACCGATACCATATATGTGCATGTCGACATGAATCATAACTCAAGATAGGCACCGATACCATACATGTGCATGTCGACATGAATCATAATTCGAGATAGCGGAAGCAAAATATAAATAAACATACGACATGCATAATAATACAAATCGTCTTAAGTGCATACACATCATTATGACAATGTCTCAAAATAATCTAAATACATCATGATCTACACCTAAAATGCCCGGTACATAACTCCGGTCTATATCTCTACTCACGGTTGCTCTAGCTGGGGTCCTTCTTCAATGAGCAAGGCGTCAAGGTCTCTGTTCTCTGTAATATGACAAGGCAAGTATGAGCAATAAAACATAATCACCTAGCAAGTAGTCCTACTAAATACGTCATGTGGATAATGCAAGGGAAGATGGGTAACAAGTAATGATAATCATAACCAGGAACATAATAAAGCGCGTCTCCATTTACAAATTAAGTGCATAAAAAAAGATAAATAGAGAACATGAATCACGATATTTTTATCACACATACTCTACAATCATCTCTCTAGAAGACATTTCCTTCATATATATCAATACTTAGATTTTCTATCCTAATCTATGAAGTCATCATACTTAGTTCCATCATCTACATACATAGAACCCCCGTATGGCTCATGTAAATGAGATCATGCTATGATGCTATGTCTGATAAAACCATGTCATAAAACATTTATAAATCATCTAATGTCATAAACTATCCATATACAGTAATATCATATGGATGTTATAAACTATCCGAACACAGTAAAATAACACCGAAACATAAATTGTCCGTATACAGTGAAAATCATATACATGTTATAAACTGTCCGTACAAAGTAAAATAACACGAAAACACAAATTTTCTGTACATAATAAAAATCATAACGATGTCATAACTTTTAAACATTTCATGTAATGCAACATATATGCAAAGGCCTCCATTTCTAGTCCATATAACCCATATAATTCCTCCAATAATTCTCATATCATCATATCCTTAAATCAAACCCATATAAGTACTTAATCCGACACTTAAGTCATGATAATCACCATCCTTTTCTCTTTTTTCTACTCCTCGGCCAACTTGCGTATTTTACATACCATTTTTATCCAACAACATATTCGTAAAATATCCACCTTGCACTTAAACAAAAAAGGTCAAAAGCCCTAATTTAATATACTTCCCTTTATAATTCAATATTTCGTATAATATACATAAAATAACCATATCTTCTATCATACTCTATGATATACCTCTTAATATTTGTAAAAATGTACCAATTGATTTATTCCATATCACAATATGTATATAACCGATATATATATATATATTTTGGTGGAAGGACGGGCGGTACCGTCCAGAGATTTTATTAATTTTGCCCTCACTTATGGCGGAGGAATACCGTGGTTACATATGTTCCCTATCTATGGAGGGAGACTCTCCCAAACTATGCAATATAACGTACAAAATATGAATTGAAAATGAATTACATTAGATAACAGTATTGATTGAATTGAAAAAACTAGAATATTTGAACTAAATTGAAATCTGATAGGGAGTGAGCTTGCACTGTTGTCCCCTGAGCCAAGAGTGAATATGGGATTATGATGTTGTTGTGTCCGTTGAAGTGTAGAGTCTCTATCAATCTTTCCCGCAACATCCGACTTATTAGTTGTTGCAGAAATTTTTTGCTCGCAAAATTTGTAGCAGGAAATACATGAGAAGTATGAAGAAACGGCGATAAAGATATTGTAAAATATGATTAGCCACTTACCGACGTTACCTTGATCCATCATAAACCAAGGTAACTGCAAAATTGAAGCGTGTATCAACAAACTGAAGCCTCCTTGCTTCCTGTCTTTGGTTCCACTGATATTTGGCCATATAACAAGCCTCAGCAGACAAGTAGAAGAAGTATTAGATATCCATGGATTTGTGATATGGAATATAATGTAATAATACCACACAGATCCAAAAAAAGAAAACCATCCCGAAGTTGCCTGCATCCATATGATACAGGCAACAGAATGATGTAGGAAGCTGTAAAGTTGTGAATTATCTTTGAATGACATATGTGGTGGACTCAATGTTATAGAATCTACGCACAGTAATGGGCAGGGAGTCTTGTGTTACAAAAAGTTCTGTCAGCAGATAAGCGAGCATGCTGCGCCAAATGATGAGCTACCATGTTCACTTCCCTTGGTATGTATGTAAGGTGGCTGCCGGTGAGTTGCAAAAATTTCTGCAGACTTTGGAATTCCGTAATTGTCGATAATGTTGAATCTGATGTACATGTTATTTTTTGGTAGTCGGTCTCAATTAAAATGTTGCTATAGTTTTGCCCAAAGTATATTAAACTGAATAGGATCGCTTGTATTTCTGCTCGTAGAGGAGGTAGATGAGGTAGCAAAAAAGGGAGCGCTGCAACCAATGTACCTTCACTGTTTCTCAGTATAGCACCCGCTGAAGCATGATTGCTTCCTGCAGAGGCATCCACATTGAGTTTGAGTTTTCCAGTTGGAGGAAATTCCCATTTTAGAAGACTCACTCGCTTGGTTTGCATATAAGGTATTAAACCATGTGATATAAGCAAAGAAATGTTTGCAGCCAGCTTTATTTTTGATAGCATATGTGACCAATCATAGCATAGACGGCGTGCCATAGTACAAATTTTGGATGGATGGATATTCGCCTCGCCAAAGACATTGTTGGTGTAAGTCTTCCATATTGCCCAACAGATCATTATGGGGGCAACTACATGAAAGTGTCCTATGATTGAATTGGATGTCGAGGAAAGCCACCATTTTAGCAGATGCATTCGTATAGTACTCTCTAGTCTCAATGGCCCATCCAATATCGATGAGAAACGAAGCCAAACTTCTTGCACCCAAGTGCATCGAAGGAAAATGTGATTAGTATTTGCAGATGATAACCTGCAGAAAGGATAGATTGTTGTGCAAATGTGTGTGAAGCGTGTAAGATTGTCTTCTATTGGGAGTGCTCTGTTATACAATCTCCATAATAGTATACTGGCTGAAGATGGCATTCTTTTCCACCAAACATACTTATGAGAAAGCAATGTCACACCTGAAGGGCGATTCTCTTATTGTAAAATTTCCTGATGAGGATGAAAGCCAAGTTATGTTCACTGTACCACTCGCTAGGTTTAAACAAACTGTGTATCGAACAAATCCTCTTCTAACTTGGTGAATCATATGACCTTGGAGCATAATCCGATCTAGATCCATATCGACTTCTCATATACATTGACCAGATATTGTTCTTGGTATGATAATTCCACCATAATTTGCAATCATACGCCTGCTGCAACACCGTTACATTTCGGATTCCCAAGCTTCCCTCTAGTTCTGGTTGACATATTGAAAGCCAAGATCTCCAATCATATCTGGATCCCCATAGGAATCTAGCCATTTTCCTGTTGATTGCTGTCAAAACGGTTTTTGTCAATTTCGCTGCAGCCATGATATGCAGAGAAAGAGATGCTAATACCGATTTAATTAAAGTAAGTCTTCTGCCTGGCATGAGTAGATGTCTTGCCCAGCCCGTTAACTTCGTGTCAAAGTGTTGTAACATTGAAGTATAGTATTAGGAACGATTAATTCCTCTATATAAATAAGAGCCTAGATATTTGATAGGTAGAACAGATGGCTGCATACCAAGGATACCTCCAATGACCGATAATGCATGAGTAGAGATATAAGAGCTTGTGACAAACTGGCTTTTACTGTAATTCACTAATTGACCCGATGCCTTTTGATATGATGTCAAAAATGTTTGCAAATATTTTAGATTTTGAGTTGATCCATTTAGAAAAATCAACAAGTCGTCTGCATAAGCCAAATGGGAGACTGCAGGCACTCGTCCACAAGCAAAGCCCCTTAGCGTCTCATTATGGAACAGATGATTTAAGCCCCTACTAAATCCTTCAGAGCTCAAAATAAAAAGCAAAGGTGATAAAGGATCACCTTGCTTCACTCCTCTTGAAGGTGAGAAGAATCCATAGGAGGACCAATTAACCATGATTACTGATAATTTAGAGGAACTCAAGTTATTCATCAAGATTCTTATGAAACGATCATGAAATCCAAAACTCCGTAGAATTATCTGAAGATATGTCCAATTTACCCAGTCAAAAGCTTTGGCCATGTCTAATTTGATCATGACATTAGCACCTGTTGTCTTTCTATCTATCAGATGTATCATTTTGTTTGCCATTAGAACATGCTCACTTATATCACGGCCCTTTAAGAATCCAATTTGCTTTTTTGAGATTAACTTTGGTAGTGAAGAAGACAAACGAGAGGCGATCAATCTTGTTTCCACCTTACAAATAAAATTTGATAAGCAAATAGGGCGATAATCTGCATAGGTAACAGGATGTGTTTTCTTTGGAATCAAAGTGATGAGGGAGGAAGACATAACCTGTGGCGGCGGAATTCCAATGAAGAATTCTTGAATAGTGCATAAAACATCAATTTTAATAATTTCCCAACATGTTCTAAAAAGTGTCCGTTGCAACCATCTGGGCCTGCTGCACTATTTTGATTTAGGTTCCATACTGCCTCTTTTAGTTCCGCTATATCTGGTATTGACAGCAGGGAGTCATTGTCTGCAGATGTAACTAGTGAGGGTATTGGTTGCAGAAACCGTTCCAGCTCTTCCACTGCTTCATGTGTGAATAAATTTTTGAAAAAATTCACTGCATTATTGCCTAAAGATTCTTCATCTGCTAGATGTACTCCTCCAGAATCGCATAGATGTCATATACGTTGCCGTCGAAATCTGTCCTTGACTAATGCCTGAAAGTAGGAGGTGCTCGCTTCTCCTTCTTCCATCCATCGAACACGAGCTTTTTGTGCCCAAAAAGCTACTTGTGCTTTATTGGCGCGTTGAAGTTGAGATTGCGCCAAGGAAAAAGCCTCACGATTTACTTGATTTGGTTGCAGGTCAAATGCGACCTCCTTTCTAGCATAGTTCTTTTCGGCTGCTTCAACATTGCTGAAGATATTTCCAAAGACACCTTTATTCCACTTTCTGAGATCACCTTTTAGGCGCCTCATCTTATGGTACAAACCACGCATGCCGCCTGTCATTATGTATGTCTTCCAACAGAGCTGACATAAGAAAGAAAGTCTTCATGTTGCGACCATGCGTTCAGAAATCTGAATGGCACCACCATACATAATTCCTGTGTTTACATGTTAACAATAGAGGGGAGTGACCCAAAGTTGCTCTTGGTAAGTGTTGAACCACTATATCTGAAAATAATTCTGCATATGATAAACTGCAGAACATTCTATCTAAATGACGCATTACTCGACCATGGCCTTAACCCCTTGTCCATGTATAAAGGGAGCCTATGAATGGTAACTGTTGCAACTGTAAATCATGTGTGAAAGCACTAAAATCCTCTAATGAACGCAGTGTTGGAGTTGTTCTACCGTGATGTTCATCCAAAGTTAAGAATGTTTTAAAATCTCCTCCAACTATCCATGGGTCTGTTATCCGTTGAAATCTATCCATTAAAGATTCCCATAATTGCCTTCTTTCTGCCATTTTGTGTTTCTCATATATAACTGACCAGTTAAATGGCTATTGCAGTCGTGGTAGAGTAAAAGTAATAATGATGTTTGACTGCCATGTTCTATCATATGGAATTGAAAACTGGAATACTTCAAAAAAATCCAGACATTACCTCCACAAGTAGAGAGCCCTTCATCATAACCCAGTTTCAAACAATAATGATCCAGTCTTCTTTCTTGCTGCTTTGGTTCAATTATTGTCAACAATTCTAATGTTTGCGTAATAAGCAAAGGAGCCTATCCAGCGAGGTACGAAGACCTCCCACATTCCAAACTAGTGCATTCATTGTGTTGCCATAGTAGCAGTCCCTTCATGAGTTGCACTTCTTTTTACCACTGTGGATGGAGGTCGAGGGGGTAATTCTTTCTTTGACCGTCTTCTTCTTCTTGGAGCAAGTGGTATAAAGCCATTGGAATCAGGTATATTTGGATTGTCTATGACCAGTATAAGCATTTCATCATCAAAAGACAATGTGCGATTTTGAAGCTTTTTCCCAATCATTTCTGGTGCTGCGTTCATCTCACACATGAAAGTAGCACGTGCATCTTCATCGAACGTCAGTCGAGGTTTATTTCCAACATCAGAATCTGAGCATTGACATTCATCAGGGTCTTCCGGCTGATTTTCTAATAAAATTATTTTCTCTGCATCATTCTGTAGGCGATTTATATCTTGTTTCTCCAGAATATGCATATCTTGATGTGGATCGGCTGCTGTGTTGTCCGGATCAACTGTGTGTTGATCTTTTTCTGCATGAATATTTTCAATTTCATGCAGAATTGTAGGATGCTTGAGCAAAGTGATATGATCTATTGAGTGATCCTACGCTGGAGGATTCTTCTTACGAGTCCATCTTGTTTTATGTTTGCTGGGCTTCAAAGCAGGCGGCGGCGGCTGCTGTTCTTCACAGTTGCCTCAGAATGACTTAATCGACGACAATCAGTACAAAAGTCTAGGAAATCTTCATAGACGATTTGCTGCTGGATTATCATTTGCTTTCCTTGTAAATATATTTTCTTTGGGAGATCCACAGAAACATCCAATTCAATGCAAATTCTAGCAACCGAAGGCCGAAGGGAATCTGCTGTTGCAACATCAAGTTTCACCGGGTGACCTATTATGCAGACTATTTCAAAAAGAGCTGCCTTTTGTTGATAATGCAGAGACAAACCTGGGAATGCAACCTAGATCGGTATGGGGCTGCCAGGGCATCTATCTCTTCGTCTGAAAAGGATATCATTGGAAGGCCTTTGTGTTTGGTTACTATCTTGGAGGAGATCGGAGGGGGTGATGGTTGATGTGAAGCGACGACGGCAGCAAACTTGATGCCGCCGCCGCCGGGGTCGTCAGCACCTGAGGAAGAAGCCATCTTTCTTAACCGATATATATATATATATATATATATATATATATATATATGGCATCTTCTTCACCCGGCTTCGAAGATGCTGGCGGCGCACGAACTTTTGCCGCCGTTGTCGCTAATTCCTCATTCATTCCGGCACCGATTTCACCTAAGACAATATCCAAGCACAAAGGACATCCACTAATCTCCTTTTCTGATGCAGAAATTGATGCTTTAGTCGAGCCATACCGGTTATCGCTGGTTGACACATTTGGTTTTGGCGGCCGCCATTGAAGATAATCCGTGAGGTCTTTGATCGAATATGATTCAAATCAGACGTAAAGATCACACTTTTGTATCAATCGCACGTGTTGTTGAATTTCGTTCACGAGCCAGACTACATCCACTGTTTTTATCACAGATCAGGAACAATTGCCGGCTGCACAATGAGAATCATTAAGTGGACGGTTTACTTTGACCCAGCCACAAACGTTTCGATCGTTCCTATATAGGTGGCTTTTCCCGCGCTGGTGCTGCACATCCACCAAAAGGTGGCTCTTTTCGAGATTGCACGCATTGTTGGACATCCCATTAAGTTAGATGCTGTAACCGCATATGGATTGCGGCCTTCGGTCGCGCGCATTTGTGTTGTAGCAGATGTTTCGAAAGATCTTCCTAAGAAGCTATTCCTGCAAGGGAAACAAAAAATTATTCAGCGGCAAATTATTTATGAAGATTTGCCTTCTTTCTGTGTCGAGTGTTGCCCCCTAGGTCATCTGGCGGCTGCATGCAGTGACTTGCCTGCAGAAAAACCTTGCAAGCCACAAAAGCAAACCACACAATGGACTTTAAAGAAATCGCAGAAAGCGTCAACTCCTGTCACTGAACCAGTCGTCTTGCTTCAGAAATATGCGTCTCATGAAGATGACATTGGCCATCCTGATCATACTACGCCAGACCCTATTACAGTGGTTGATATCCCTACAACACATATTACGGAAGAACAGGGTATATCCTTATTGCAGGAAGACCAGGAGGATGCTTTCAAGCAATCTCAACACAATGATGATCCTGATGTTTGTCAACTATCTGACTCATATCTTAACCTCGTGGGCACTACCACTATTCAATGTGATTCAGATTCACGTTCTCAATTTCAACAGCAAATGCGAGAGGCTGCTGAGGACATTGGTAAACGTCTATCATCTCACCCTGTTAGTACTAATGATGAGGACATTCAACAAGCTTTCTTTAATCGTTCTATTCTTGATACTGATGGCTTCATTCAAGTGGCGCCTTGACGAAGGCGTAGACAACGTAAAAAACTACCTCCAAGGCCTCCGTCAAGTGTAATTACAAGAAGTGTATCACGTATGGGCTCATCCCAACCAACTGAAACATCATGAATGCCCTTAGATGGAATGTTGGAGGTATTCGTACCTCTTTAGATTGCTTGATCACCCTTCTGCATCAAACAAAATTGGATATACTATTTACCATTGAACCAAAACAACGTCACTCTAAGTTTACTTCTTTTCGCTTAAAGCTAGGATTCTGACATGCTATTGAAACCTGCCAAGGTAATATCTGGATCTTTTGAAACTCGTCAACATTAGAACTACTTTTAGCCATGGTGAGCAAACAACTTTACTTTCTTTTGTCTGGCGCCAAACACAACAAGCTTTTGCCTGGTCAATAATCTATGGACGTCACACGGTATCCGATAGGCAACCTCTTTGGAATTCTCTGATTAAAACATCTCGTACTCAATCTATTCCGCTGATAATTGGTTGAGATTTTCATACGTTTCTATCATTGGATGAGCATAAGGGTCGTACCACTCCTCCACTTCGCACGTTGGAGGATTTCAAATGGTGTGTTGATAGTTGTGGTTTGCAAGCCCTTCCCTTCTTGGGCTCTCCTTTTACTTGGGCGCTTAGGACTAGACAGGGTCGTATTATGCAACGTTTAGATCGATATCTATGCATAGTTTCATTCTCAAACTTGTTTTCGGATATAGTGGTTCATCACTTATCTCGGGCTATTTCAGATCATGCTCCGTTGTTGTTAAAATCCACGCTATCTTAAACAATACCACATATCCCCTTTCGATATCTCAATGCATGGGCCTTGCATTCGGACTTCCTGTCTTTTGTGAAGGAAAAATGGCAACAGTACCCCATTACTGGTGGCATGCGTGGCTTATATCACAAGCTCAATAATCTCAAGAGAGACCTCCGTCGTTGGAACCGTGATGTATATGACAACATCTTTAACAATGTATCTGATGTATCCCGCCCAAAATTAGTACGGCATCCGGGGTTGGGGTGCAGCAAGGCAAGAGAATGATAGCTCGAAAGGAGGATATTTTCGGCGTTACCTATGACTATTTAAGATAAAAAGGGGATTAGCATGCCCTCAAGGAGTAAAAACACGAAGCAAGAAGGCTGATTGGAAGTTTACATAAGAATACTAAAATTGTTGACCTGAGAATTGGGAACTACTAGAAGAAGTATTTTTATAGGCAATTCTCATATAAATCAAAAAGTGGGCATAAATAAGCCTTTAATAAATGTCATAATGATGTCTTATGGAACTTCCTCCTCCCATCGTCATTAAGACCGCCGGCATCCTTTTGAAGTAAGACCAAAAGAGCTTTATCAATCAACTAAAGTAATTCTTCAGGACTAATAGAATCAATTTGGCGGAGAATAGGTTACACAACGCACTTGTGTAAACACTGGATATATATATATATATATATATATATATATATGTATGTATGTATGTATGTATAAAAAACACCGTCATGCTGCCCGCTCCTGCGCTGCGATGGCGATTGGCATAACCGTCACCGTTCTCCGCCATCTTCTGCCGATAATCCTCCCTGATTCCGCACCTCCTCCCTCCCTTCGATCCTCCTATGGCGGCTTCTTCTCCATCCGCCGCAAAACCGCCAGATACAACACGCCCTTCGGCGATCCCTGTGTCCACTCCCAGCCGCTCTTTCGCTTCACTTTTCAAAGACACCGCTCCAATCCATTAAAGCGAAGGATGTCCAAAAATACAAGGGCAGCCCCATGATCACGTTCACTGATGAAGAGATCTACTCACTAGCCACGCCACAGGTTTACATTGGTGGAAACTTTTTGGTATGGTCGACCACCATTGGCTACCATTCGTGCATCCATTGATCGCATCGGATTCATTGGAGCAGTAAAGGTTGGTCTTTTAGATGCATCGCATATCATACCGCATTTCGATCTAGAACAGGATTATATTCGCTGTTTTGCTAGAAGAGGATGGATAATTTCAGGAAAACAAATGAGAATCACAAAATGGACACCAGATTACGATCCTGCAGTAGAGGTGCCGATTGTTCCCATCTGGGTTTCTTTTCCAGGTCTCCCAATACACATGCATCGTAAAGATGCTCTTTTTCAGGTGGCGGCAATGTTTGGGGAACCACTCAGACTGGATTCCGCCACCGCTACAATGAACCGCCCTTCTGTTGCGCGTGTAT
Source organism: Eustoma russellianum (assembly GCA_036186865.1). Lineage (NCBI taxonomy): Eukaryota > Viridiplantae > Streptophyta > Magnoliopsida > Gentianales > Gentianaceae > Eustoma > Eustoma russellianum. The sequence goes on along the minus strand of AP025063.1, from coordinate 10,769,002 downwards.
GCGTTGAGTTAGATGTTTCCAAAGAGCTTCCTAATCAGGTGTTTATACAGATGTCCTCAAGGGTAATAATGCAGGCAGTGGAGTATGAGGATTTACCAAAATATTGTGACCACTGTTTTCGCCTGGGTCACATCGCCGTTGATTGCAGCAGCCAACCAGAACACTCACAAGCTATAGGTGACAAACCCACCAACAAACAAACATCCAATCCTAACCAACCAGGGGACAAAAGCAAAAAATCAACGTTGGACGCCAAAAAAAATAATGCCGGCACAGGATTCACTTACTGCTGCAGTTGTCGAGCCAAATATAGGGCACACTGTTCCTCATCGATCATCCTACACGCCACAGGAATTCATTCCGCCATGTCCAGATATGGTTGCGCCCAATGCCATTTCTGATGTTCAAGATATATCTCGCCTTCAAGGTGTTGATGACTGTATAGTCGGGGATGTTCCGGACAAATCTCTGCCTACTTCTCATTCAGACAATGAAATTAATCCTCCCCAACATGATGTTAGCCTGGAGGAGCTTGATCAACGCTGCGCCGATCATATTGCTCATCTTGTGGAAGCAGCGCATGTTGATGCTCAAATGAATAACATTCCAACGATTCCTACATCTGATCCAGCGCCTTCGCAAGGGCCAAAAATATTACGCAGGTCACATGACAATCCTGTCTCTCCAAGATTGACCAGGTTACGTGCTTCCCACCTCTCAAACTCTTTTGACACCTTATCACAATGAAGATTTTGTTATGGAACATTCGAGGGATTCGTACATCATTCACACGTTTAATATCCCTCACGCGAAAACACAAAGTACATGCATTAGTTGTGATTGAACCTAAGCTACGGCCCAACCATTTAATTTATTATCAACTGCAATTGGGTTTCACTAAATCTGTATCTGTTTGTAACGATCAAATTTGGATGTTTTGGAAGGACTCGATATTGACTTGGGTGGAGGAGATTTCTGGCGAGCTGCATCACTCTATTAAATTTTGCTGGCTTGCCTCTGGTGATTTTTTCTGGTTAACAGCAGTATATGGGTGCCATTATACGGTAGAACGCAAAATATTGTGGGAACAGTTGGAACAGTTTCATGCCTCGAATACATCTCCTTGGTTAATAGGCGGACATTTTAACACATTTAGAACTTTGGATGAGCACAATGGACGATCCTGTCCATCTCTACGTTCTCTTCAGGATTTTACTGATTTCATACAGCATTCCCAATTGCAAGAGATTCCTTATCAGGGTTCGAAATTTACTTAGAGTGATGGACGTGGCTTAGGACGTGTTAGTCGCCGCCTTGATCGTTTTCTTGCGTCCACAACATTCTCTGATCTATTTCCGATTCGGCATGTTCAACATCTATCTAGGGCAACTTCTGACCATGCTCCATTATTCTTATCATGTGACATTGAGGGCCCCAAGCCTCCAGCTGTCTTCTGTTATCTAAGCGCTTGGGAAACACATGCAGACTTTTATGACTTTTTTGTACACAAATGGCAATCATACCCAACAATTGGGGGTATGTGGGGATTACATAGCAAATTGTCTCTTCTGAGGAGTGATCTCAGGCAGTGGAATAAAGACACCTTTGGAAATATCTTTGATGCAATAGCCTATGCAGAGACGTTGGTGAAAACAACCGAAAGTCAATATGGTGACAACCCTACGGAGGATACACGCCTTACATATCATCAGCGTGTGGCGGAGCTTAAGTTGGCACAACATCGAGCCTTTCTTTTTTGGAAACAAAAAGCCAATGTCAAGTGGTTAAATGAAGGGGATGCAAACACATCTTTTTATCATCAAACAGTTAAGGACAAACGCTGCAGACAGCACATAAGTCGCATATTTTCTCCTGACGGGAGCGAATACACACAATCAGCGGCCATTGCTGCTGAGGCTATACGATATTTTTCGACATTATATGCACCTGAGCCAGTTGATAATTGCATTGGCATACTGCAATATTTGCCTCAGTTGATAGATTTAGATGACAATCAAATGTTACAAGCAATCCCAACACTAGATGAAGTTAAAACAGCGGTTTGGGATTTAAGCCCCTCAAGTGCAGCGGGTCCTGATGGGTATCCTGGATCTTTTTACAGAACATTCTGGCCTGTTATTCAAGATTTTGTTCATAAAGCAGTGCAGGAGTTCTATTTGGGCATTCGTATGCCAAAGCCTGTAGCGGCTGCAACAATAGTTCTAATCCCGAAAATTGCTAATCCTCATACATTTGCAGACTTCAGGCCCATCTGTCTTACCAATTTCAATTCAAAGGTGATTACACGTTTACTAGCCACTCGGCTATCCGTCCTTCTGCCTAAATTAATCTCACCAGAGCAGGTGGGCTTTATGAAGGGACGGGGAATCACAGAGCAAGTCCTTTTTGCGTAGGAAATGGTCTATGTTTTTGATAAACGTACACGAGGAGGGCACATTCTAGTTAAATTGGATATGGCAAAGGCATTTGACTGAGTAAGTTGGCAGTATTTAAGGTTGCTTTTATGTAAGTTGGGTATGCATGAACGCCTGGTACGAATCATTATCAATAATCTAGGCATGACTACATGCTCTATTCTACTAAATGGGGGACTGACTACTCCATTCTCTCTTGGCCGTGGGGTGAAACAAGGCGACCCCTTATCACCGTTGTTATTCATTCTGTCATCAGAAGGTTTCTCCAGAGGTCTGAAGCATTATTTTCAGGAGGGCTATATTCTTGGATTTAACACGGGCCGTGTGAAGGGCGTGTCTCACTTGGGGTTTGCCGATGACCTCCTTATCTTCTTGAATGGGGCTGTGCGTAATGTGGATCGCTTCCGCAAATTTCTTGAAACCTATCAGCAGGCGTCAGGTCAATTAGTGAACTATAACAAAAGTCAACTTGTTCTCGACCATGGAGCACCAGCTCGCAATTCTCTGCAGGCAATGGGTATGAGATCTACAGCCTTACCTATTAAATATCTTGGCTCTTATTTATATAAGGGCTGTAATAAGGCCAGATACTGTCTTCCTCTCCTTAATCACTTTGACTCTAAGCTCACATCTTGGTCATCAAAATTTCTATCTATGGCGGGTCGGCTAGTACTCATTAAATATGTCCTCAATACCATACCAACCCACCTTATAGCCAGTTCCAAGCTGCCCAAGGGGGTCCTAAATACATTATCTCAGAAAATGGCTGTCTTTCTCTGGAATGTTCGTCATCATTGGCAATCTTGGTCTTCTATCTGTCGCGATGTGGAAGTAGGCGGACTTGGAATTCGTAGCCTCACTTATGTGCAACAATCTTATGACTGCCAGCTTTGGTGGAAGTACTATCATTCTAACACGTTATGGGCTGAATTTAGCAGGACAAAATATGGTCACCGCTCCTCACTTTATTCTCATATTTATGACTCAGCTACATGGAAGCGTATTTGTCGAGTTAATGCTTATATGGAGCTACATACTTCTCGATCTCATAGCACGATCCATTGGACCCTGGATTCAAATGGCCAGTTTTCTATACGTTTGGCTTATTCACATATTGCAGCTCACAGACAGTCACAAAGGGAGTATACTTATGTTTGGTGGACTACCTTACCTCCAGGGAAACAGATATTCATATGGAGATTATGGAACAAATCTCTTCCGATTGCGCATAACTTGTGCCGATGGCTCACAGCGCTGCCTTCCCAATGCATCTTTTGTCGTCAGGATCATGATACTCAAGACCATATCTTCTTGCATTGTTCAGCTATTCGCCCTATATGGATAGATATTTCGATCTTGTTTTTCGGTCCTTTGCCCCACTCCAATATGATTAAGGCACATCTTTTACGGTGGTGGCAAAGTTCTTCAAAAACTTCAATGAAGGGTCATCTTCGCGCTGTAGTACCATCTTTAGTATCTTGGGAGATATGGAAGTCATATACATCATGTCGATTTGGTTCTGGGTCCTTTAACTCAGAACTACTGCGCATGAAGATCAAAACAACAATTTACACATGGTGTGCGTCTGTGAATAACAAAAAGTTTGCCCAGCACTTGCCACACCTAGTCCAGCAACATTACTCCATCAATTCGATCTAAGCGACTATCTATCATTCGGTGGCAACTTCCACCATCAGAAAAGCTAAAATTGAATATTGATGCCTCAGTGGGTCGAAAGATGGCGGCAGTTGCAGCAATATTACGTACCTCAGATGGCCGTCTCCTCTCAGCTCTATGTTTTGCGTTGCCCTTGATGCAACCGCTTCGAACTGAGCTACAAGCCATGCTCTATGCTTTGATTTTCTACGCGTCGCAGTATGCTAATAATATTATTGAAACTAATTGCCAACGGATGGTGTCACTGTTTTCGGAGCCGAGTTTCACCGGAGCCTTAGCCATGGACATCCAGCGTGCCACAATATTCCTTAGCCTCAGTAAGTTAGTTATTTAATATTGTCCGCGAGAGGCAAACACTGCAGCACACAGGTTAGCACGATATGGCTTCCGCGTCGTAAGACATCGCAGTTATCTTACGTCTCAATCACTGCCATGCGAAGTACGTGGTGCCTTGCAAGTGGATCTCCAGCTGCCTGCCCTTCTTTAGCTACACATGCAGCCCTTGTCTACATACAAATGTCGTTGCCTGTGTTTAGGTACACATGCAACGTTGGTGCGTTATCCTTCAATGTCTCTTGTCACTTTGTCTATGTTGCTTCATGTTCACACTAACTCTTCATGTTGTTGTCTGTTACATGTGTTACTCATGCTTGGGTGTGCGATATTGTCATGTACATGGGGGAGGAGGCATTTCCAACTTTGGTGTCCAGCAGTCATTTTGGGTGCGCTAACGAGACTTTTCAAGTAGTCGTTGTCCTGGCAATTTCATTGCCGGGGCGGCTTGGGTATGCGTTTGTTCCATCGCTCTATATTATGCTATCTCATAATTATCCTGATGATAACAACTACATCTACTTGTCTCGAGGTACGTTTGACTGGCGATCATGCTGCTCCAACGGTTTGGTCTTCCAAGTGGATTATCATCAACTCCTGTCGAACAGCAATGGATATATCCGTCTACGACTCCATTTTTGGTATCGATGACAATTGTATAAATATGTATGCTTTTTCTTTTGCCAAGGTTTTATCCACAAGGGTGGTTTTACTTGGCAAGGTTTTAATGCGGCATATCATATACGATTGGAGATACAGCATTATATGTATTCTCTTTCACTTATTTTCTTATGCTGACGATTATACATTATGTAATATGGTTTTCCTCCGCCACAAGTGAGGGTTCTTAATAAACATATAATTCTTTCAAATATATATATATATATATATATGTACGAATATGTGTACGTGTATAGTATAAAGTGAAAGCTACAATGTAACGAATGGCTTAATGGATTACAATGCGATGAAAGGTCTATTTAAAGAACTGTGTATAGGGAATACACGACTCTATGTATCTTATTGATACTTCAAGAATTTCAAAGATCTAAGAATATGTTTATATCAAAATGGATTATCCCTGTTTATGTTCTAAGGTGTAACAACAAAATCTAAGAAATGGATAGATTATGAATAATATGCGGGTATACATATCGGTATACATATATATATATACGGATCTAGGCATATATATATATATATATGGCAATAGAATGATTTTCGGAGAAGTATGTTATATGTATAGATATACACACACATACGGTTAAATATATGTATATGGATGTATACGCATCCACTTAGCATTTCCGGATATAATGTGTATTTCTTTTACGGTTTATGGCTTATTATAAAAGGAAATATAGATATATACACGGGATGTATGCGTATATATATATACTGATATATGTAGCTATACACTTATGGATAAGAATTATGAGAAATATAGGTGGGATATATGTACGTGTATATATATCGGTCATATGAATAGAACTGCAACAAAATGAATTGTGTTTATGAAAAGTACACTTAAATGATGGAGATATAAGATAGATATAAATATATATACAAACATATACATATATGCGTTATTGAGGGAAAGGTATATACATGGAATATATATGTGTGTTTCGGCCATAAGGCCTTAGGGGGATAAGTCATTACATTCAAGACTATTAAGGGACTTTAAGTGAGCAATATAGTTGGAATGCATGATGGTCATCATTTAAAGAGTGCCTTTCCCTCTCCCCATGAAAGAGCCGCCGTCTGCATAACTAAGGGGAGGGAGTTAATTGCCACCTTCCTTGCTACAAGAGATTTTTTTTCCTATCCACTGAAATGAAAGACATTCAAGAGACTCTCTCAAAAAGAAAGTGATCCTTCCTCTCCTCCCAAAGGGCCGGCGGGAATAAGTGATAAGAAGAGTCCAAGACTTCTACAACCTCAAGGTTATCTAGGTAAGGTCATCCCTCACAATCCTTAGGAAAAGGAATGAAGTTTACATGGCATCACTCCATTGACCAAAAATGTGAACCTGATGGCTTAGGCGAAGGTTTTCAAAACACCAAACCAAGGTAGTGCCTTAGCAAGAGTGAATTGTTCTCCATCCATCCAAGGTGCAAATGGTAAGACCCTCACTTTTCCTCCTCTAAGTTGTATTATATAATCTAAAGGATGGCTAACAAATGCCCTAAACCGTATGTGATAGGAAAATAAAGGAGGAAGTACTTCTTGTGTCAACAAGCTCAAGCAAGATCCAAAGACTACAAAGGCAAGTACACTATGCTCTTTGTGGCTTAAATGTGAGAGTGTTTGCATGAATGGCTAGATAAACTTAAGATTTAATCTTAGTTATGATGTGCTAAGTTTTGATGCCTAAACTTTTGGCCTAGGGGCCAAATGGTGCGTAGGAATGAGTTTTGTTTAAAGATGGAATCTTTGTGGTTTTTATGCACCATTATGTGTTAATCCAAGTTGAACATGCTAAAGATCTTTTCTTTTCCATGGAAAAGGTGTACGGTGGAGAGGGTTAAGGAAATAGTGGTGGTTTTGGCATGAAACAATAAATCATGTGATAAATAGAAGACAAAGTTATGCTTTAAGGTGTTAAGTCTAACATGTTCCTTGTGGATGCATTATTTTGCCTTGCATGTACCGAAAAAGGGCTGTTGGTGACTAGGGTGCGTATGCACCAAAATTGTTGTTAAGGTTAAATTAGCGGAAATGTGGTGCGCTTGGCCAAAGAATGATGCATGTACAAACTGTTTTGTAAGGGGTTTGCGTATGATGTTGTAGCGTGTTGAATCTGCAAAATTTTGCATAAGAGGGTGTGTTCGAAAGTTAATAAAGGGTTTATGATAAACAATACAAGCTAGGGCCATTTAGGGATGAAACACGACCAAATCTGAAAATTACTGGAGCAGGGCAGAATGTTGGGCTGTTTTGTGAGACCTGAAAAGAGACCTTACGGATGTTTAATTTAGCTAATTTTTGGTATGACACTAGCCTTATGTGTATATTAGAGGTGAGAGTTGTAATTTTGTTAAAAGGAGTTACGAATTATTTTTAGTGAAATTTTTACTACAACTGGTCATGCTGGAAAGTTTTTACTGGACTGGACTGATTTTATATGACATGATGAGTCACCTGAAAATGGACCTTAGGAACATGTAATTGGGCTAATTTTTGGTATGATACTAGATCAAGGTGTCTACTACGCTCGAGAGTTGGAATTTCTGAAAAAAGAATTACGGTATGGTCACACTAAAATTTATAGTTAAATCGGTCACTTCAGAAATCTGCATGTAGGGGTTTTAAGGAAAAGAATAAATGATACCTTTAAGGATATTATAAATCCACGAAATTTATTTAACAACCACTTAAGACATAGATGAACCCGTCCATATAAACCACTTATGTTTAGAATGACTAATTGAAGGGTATATACCACAATTAAGTGGGCGTCACTAATCTGAGATTTTTGGGCAGAATTGAGGAACTTATTATAGGGCCTTAATCGAATGAGTTTAGGCTAGTTACACGACTTGGGCTTACAACCACCAATTAATGGAATGTTATAATAAGTTTTCTCAGGTGGCCCAAATTAAGAGAGGTTTAATGGGCTTACTTGAAAGACCAAAGGAAAGGGGCGCTGGATTACCGAAGTTCAGCGGCCTTGTTTCGTGATTTATTAAACTAAGTGTCTTACGCATTTTGTATCGTCACGAGAATTTCATTATGAACAAATGAGGCATTTTTATGCATACGCATGACAAGCATTATTGTTAATGGGCCTAACCACAAGGGTCTAGGTCCGAACATAAGGAGAGTTCATGCTGGAAATTTTTCCAGCATAGCGACGAGTTGAACACGTGTGTATATGTAACGCATTATGTCATGATTTGCATAATACATGTCATGCATTGCATCATCGTCATTTACATGATTTTTGGCATTGGATTTTATGCGAAAGAAAAATGAAAACTATTTTTAAAGAAAGATTCTGTTTTGAAAGAACGCTTCTCACCGGTACCGTGTGTGTGTATGTGCCTGGCCAGTAAGAACCCGCCCAGATCAGGGGTTAATTGATCTGATGATATGACCGTTCAAACCCTGAGAGAATAGGCCTGATAATGACCGTTCGGGCCCAGAGAGAATAGACCCAATAAGTGATGATGCTACTGTTCCGAATCCAGGAATAATAGATTCGAAGGGGAGACGTTACCGCCTCAGATCCGGGAAGATAGATCAGAACACTCTGTTGTTTTTCGACGATGATGATTTGAAAGAAAAGCATGAAAAATCATATTCTCATGTTTATCATGATGCATCACACGTACATATGCATGCATGTCACGTTTATGGAGTCATTGTGTAGTGACACATGATACTTAGACTAAGTCGTTAAGACCTTGTAGATCCTAAGTATGACCTCATTAAGTGATGATTCTTGTTATGTTATGAGTTGATGCGAGTTACAGTCTTTTATGGTTATGTTCTTTATTAAGTAACGATTTTGTTTAAGTTATGATCTTGACGCATTAAGCGTTGATCACCATCGGGTATTGAATGGAGGACAGGTATGTTTCTAATCCGAAATTTTTGGGGTTCGGTTCTTGTATGCACTTTCCATTTAATCCTCAATTATTATAGTATACTTGCTGGTGAATTTGTCACTCACCCCCTATTTTTCCTCCCAGGGGCTGCAGGGAACAAGGTAGAATGGATTGAGGATGAACCTAGGGTCCCCTACCCGTGAGTGCAGCAAAGGATGGACGGATTAAGAGACATGACTTGACGATTATGACTGATGACTGATTATGTAGTTGTGATGGAAACATCTACTTTTGAGAATTTCGATACTTTTGATTTGGTTTGTAAAATGAAGAATGATCTCGTGGATGTTTTTAATTTAAAGTTTTTATTCTGCCACGGTTTCGCTTACTTGATGATGTATAAGGGCGAAAATCCATGCATTCTATCATGGATTAAGATACGTTACGGATCGAGGCCTGATACTCTCTTTAGTGAAGTACGGCGGGTGCACTGGTTCCGGCTAGGCCATGATGCGGAGCGCATTAGTATCTATGGCAGAGGCAAACTTCACTTGACAGGAAACTCAATACGATTTTGATCCTACACCTGCACATAGAACGGCTCTCTCTTTGGCTCAAGCACAGCTTCTTCAGGCTACAAAAACTCAAAATTCTTACTGGGCTCAGGAGTCTAGAACTAAATGGATGGCAGAGGGTGAAGCCAACACGTCTTATTTCCATGCATTGGTTAAACATAGGCATCGTCGTCAACAAATCCGAAACCTTCAAGATCCTACATGGGCAATACTTGAAGACAACCAAGCATTAAAAAATGCAGCAGTCAATTTTTATCAAAACCTCTTCACGCAGGAGCCAGTAGTTAGAGTTGACTCTTTCCTTCAGAATATTCCTCTGCTAATCACGCCCAATGACAATGACATGCTCTTGGCCATTCCGGAAATTCAAGAAATAAAATCTGTGGTTTGAAATCATAGTCCAAACAGCGCAGCAGGACTGGATGGTTTTAATGGCCATTTCTTCCAGACTTGTTGGGACATATTGCACCAACTCTTGGCATCCAAGAACTCTTTCTAGGGGTGCCGCCGCCGCAGGTAATGGTTTCATCATTGATTACCTTGATTCCAAAAAAATCTCATCCTGCAACCTATGCAGATTTCCGCCCTATATATGTTGCACCCCACCAAAAATAGTATTATATCAGGGACTAGTATGAAATAACGCATTGGAACGTTATTCTGAAGAAGAACATTTTGCTAAGCTCTATCAACGTCTATTTAGTATTGAAGGGGAATAGTATATTATCTCAAGTATGAATTATGAGGCATGAGAGTTGATAGCTTTTCCCTCCCAAGATTACTCATAAATTTCGGCCTAGAGTATTAGGGACATCAAAGTGGAGTTCCTTTTACTACAAGCAACAAACCCTTTGTAGTAATGGTGAAAGAAAGAATGGAGAGTTATTCTAGCATTTAGTGTTCTACTAAATGAAATTTAAAAAGTAAAAAGGGAAAAGTACTGCTTTTTCCCCATTAAGCCGCCGGGTAGAGGAAGTTGTTAGGAGACCCCTTTTTGCTACAAAAGCTAACTACACACCTTAATTACCTACTAAAGCAACAATATAAATACAAAAAGGAATAAAACAATAAAGGAGTAAATGAACTTGGGGGAAGACCCCTTAACCGCCGCCTATCCTCTTGGGGTGAGCCAAGAGAACTTCATCATTAATCCTAGTCACTTTTGGTCTAGCAACTTCAATTTTGGGGAAAGGTTTTATCCACAAGGGTGGTTTTACTCGGCAAGGTTTTAATGCGGCATATCATATATATTCTGGAGGCTGATAATCATTTATTGCAGATTTGTGTTATATTTTGCTGTAATATGATTTTCCTCCGCCATAAGTGAGGCTTTACTTAATAAAGTCATGTTTTCAAAAAAAATATATATATATACATACACACACACACATAATTATGTGTGTAGTATGGGATATATATATATATATATATATATATATACGTCATATTTATAGATTTCGGCCTATGATGTAATAGTGGCCTAAAGGATTTTAGCTCCATGAAAAGTGTATTTAAAAGATAATAGTTGAAAATACACTTTAAACACGCATATATGTATAGTATATGTAAATCAAGATAGGAAAATGGGTAAGCTATGATCATTATAGCATGCAATAGAATTGAACTCATATATGTATAAGTGCACACACTTATACTTTCGGCCATGAGGCCTTATTGAGCAAATGGTAGCTTCAAGACTCTTCATGAACCCTAAAAAGTGAATGATGGTTAAGCTTTAAATGAGTTCCTTAATAATGACCATGCACATGAGAAACCTTTCCCTCCCTCCATGATTAACCCGCCGGCTGTGCAAAACCAAGAGGCTTCTTCCCTCTTCTTTTAATAAGAAGCCTCTTAATGCATTCTTAACCTACTTACTACCCAAGAGGTTACCAAAGAGCAAGAGACTTTCCCTCTCTTCTCCTCAAGGCACACGACAAAGTTGAACCAAGAAGATTTAGGACTCATCCAAGTTCAAACTTGGTCTAGGTAAGCACACTCTAAACTCCTTAAGAGAATTTTATATCTTTTACAGAGTGAAGCTCACATTGCTACTCTTTCTTGTTCAAAAACCGTGACCTCGATGGTCACTAGGTTCAAGCTTTTCAAGCTCTTAAGTGGTACTAGCTTCTTAGTGGTTTGAACACCATTCAAGCCTCATCTTGGTAAGTCAATATAACCTCCATTTAGCTCTATCTTTCACTTATGATAATAACTAATGTTTGTTCTTTTCCTTCTTCCAAAACCGTGGGGTATATGTTGAAGAGGAGAGAGACTTCACTTCATTTTATCCAAGTTCCAAGCAAAGGAAAGGTTTGAGCTTGAAAAGGCAAGTACACTATAAATACCCTTGACTTGTGTGTGAAAGTAAATGCTTGAATGTCTAGTTATTTACTAAGATTTGATCTTAGATGGAAATTATTAAGCTTAAAGCATGAAAGTTTCGGATCTCTTAAGAAAATTGACTTGCATGTATGAGATTCCTTCAAAGATGATTTCTTTGCCTCCTTAGAATATGAATGAGTGTATGTTTAAGATAAAGGTGGAAAAATTTCTCCTTGTTACCATGACAGGGGGGACGGATGAACAAGGTAGTAAGATGAATGACTTTTGAGAAAGAATATGGAGTGTGCGGTAAAGGTTACATATAAGATGTATGTTAAATGTTTTTATGACTCAGATGTTTTATGTTCATGGTGAAAAATAAAGTAGGAGCCTTTACATGCGGGCTGATTTTGGGGGTACAGGGCATCCAAATTAGATATGCCAAGAATAGACTTGATTATGTACAAAATGTGCATTATCGAAGTGTGCTTTATGTAATTTCCAAACTGTTTTGAGAGGAATTGTATATGGCTTTTAAAGTATATTGGAACTTGTATGTTATGTCAAAAAGTGTATGTGAAGGTTAGTAAGCCAACCTTGAAGAATAATCTTTGTTCGTACATTTTTATCAAGAAAAGTGACAAGAATGGAAAATTACTAGAACAGGGCAGAATAATATGACGTTTTGTATGACCAAAAAGGGGATCTTAGAAGTATTCATTTAAGCTATTTTGGGCATGACATTAGTCCTATGTATGTAGTAAATATGAGAGTTGGAATTTTGGTAAAAGGAGTTATGGTTTGTCCTTAATGGGATTTTTAGTAAAACTGGTCAAGCTGAAATTACTGGACTGGACAGAATTCAAGTGACGTGATAAATGACCTGAAAATAGACCTTAGAAATATGCAAATGGGCTGATTTTTGGTAGGATGCTAGGTTTATGTGTTTACTAAGTCTGTGAATTAAATGTTTCGAAAAAGGACTTACGGTTTGGTCAAAATAAAATTTGTAGTAAAACTGACCACTCCAGAATCAGCATGTACCCGTTCTTGGGGAAGTGTGTAAATGACCCCTTTAAAGTTATTATAATGCTTTGAAAATTTTATGGTAATTACTTAGGACATAGGTCAGCATGTCCATGTAAATCAATTAGCTTGGAATTATTATTTTAAGGGGTAACTACCGAAGTTAAGTTGGTATTACTAATCTGGAAAATTGGGCAGAATTACTGAAGTGGTTGTGAGGCTTTATTCTTGTGGGCTTAGACTTAATTGTATGGTTTGGGCTTATGAAAATTAATCCTTGGTATGTTTGCAGTATTTTCCATGTTTTGGCTGAAATTAAATAAGACTTATTGGGCTTGAAAGGAAGGTAAAAGAGGGGTACTGCACTGCTGAATTCAACCGTACCCTGTTTAGTAATTTAATAGTTTAAGGGTCTTACATGTCTCGAAATGTTATGAAACTTTTATGACGAGTAGGAACGACGACCTTATGCATGTGTATGTCAAGAAATCATGATAATTGGCCAAAAATATGAGGTTTCTAGGCTGCGCAAACTGAACAATAATTCTGGAAATTTTTCTAGCTTAATGAATAAGACCGTATCTGTATGTATGTGACACATTTGGTCACGAAATGCATAATGCAAGTCATACATTGCATCATCGTCATTTACATGATTTATGAAACTGATTTTATGACAAAGAATGATGAAAAAGCGTTTTTAAAGAAAGGATTCGGTTTTGAAAAGAACGCTTTCCATTGGTACCATTTATTTCTGGCCAGCTTAACCTGTTCCAGATCCGGGGTTAATTGATCTGACGATTATGACCGTACAGGTCTGGAGAGAAAAGACTTGATTATGATGATTATGACCGTACAGTCCTAGAGAGAATAGACCTGATTATGACGATTATGACCGTACATGCCCAGAGAGAATAGACCTGATGAATATGTGTTGTACCCAACGAAGAGTTATATTGTACTTGAAGACTTGTGTAAGTGAATTAATGAAGTGGTATCCTTCAAGTACATTTTACTAAGTTTTATTATGACCTCTTTTATTTTATTTTGATAAAGCAAATGTTATAATCATTCATGCATGAGTTATGGACCATGGTCAATTCACCTAAGGGCCTAAGGAATTTCGGCCACAAGGCATGAAAAGAGCCTTAGAGGGTTTTTCACATTTATAAGAAGGCTAATCTTAAAGGCCTTCTTAAAATAAGCCCAAATAGAAATTAAGGAGTTTTAAGTAGTGGGGCAATTGTCCCCCAACTTTCACAAAATTTCGGCCCCATGAGCCCAAAAGGGATCATAATTTTCCTAATTATATTCTAAATCAAGAAAAAGGGAAAATAATTAGTAAAACGGGGAGAACTACCCAAATAGATTTTCATTAAACACACTTGGAAGTGACTTAAGCATGGTAATGGCTACTAAATGCCATTACAGCCGGATTCCCCTCTATGGATAACCAAAAAGCCTTTCAAATCTTACTATGGTTACTTTATGTTAACTACAAGGCTAAAGTAACCCAAGTTAGCCTTAAAGTAACTCTAGTTGTATAAAGTAACCCAAGTTAGCATTAAAGTAACCTTGGTTAGCTAAAGTAACTTAAGTTAATTAACTCTAATTAGTCTAACCAAGCTAAGGTAACCCCTTCTTCCCTCATGCTTTTGAACGGCTAAACCACTTAGCCTAGTGAAGAAATTTTTCTCCAAGGAACTCTAGAACACTCTTAATCTCAACCCTCAAGAATTCACAAAAGAAAAGGGACAAGGACTTCCTCCCCATCCCACACGGCCAACTTGAGCCAAGGTAGGACAAAATCTTCAAGCCTCAAGAATCTTCTAAGTAAGTAGAATGTCTAGCTTCTTAGTTAAGTTACATAATTCATAGAGTGAAGCGCACATTTCTACCTTTTTCTTGCTCAAAAACCGTTACCCCCATGGTCACTAGGTGCAAGCTTTCAAACTCTTAAGTGGTACTAATTCTTAAGAGGTTTAAACAACATTCAAGCTTTATCTTGGTAAGCCAATCTAGCCTCTATTTAGTTTTATCTTTCACTTAAGATAATGGCTAACATTTGTTCTTTTTCCTGCTCCAAAACCGTGGGGTTTATTTATTGAAGAGGAGGAAGAATTCACTTCATTTCATCCAAGTTCCAAGCTAAGGAAAGGTTTAATCTTGAAGAGGCAAGTACACTATAAATACTCTTGACTTGGGTGTGAAGGTATATGCTTGAATGTCTAGTTATTACTAGGATTTAATCTTAGATGGAAATGTTAAGCTTGAAGCATGTAAATTTCGGATTCCTTAGGAAAGTGGCTTGCATGTATGAGTTTCCTTCAAAAGAAGGATTCTCTGTCCTTTTGAATATGAAAATGATGCTAGTCTAAGATGAATGTAGCAAAGTTCTTTTCTTTCATATATAAGGGGGACGGTTGGATGAAAAGTTTGGGGTAAATATTGTTCTTGTGAAAGATTGTGATTTGTAAGTTAAAGGAGGCATATGAGTTGTATGCTTTATGACTTAGGCGTAAAATGTTCATTATGGAAATAAAATTTAAGCCCTTGCATGTGAATGAAACGGGATGTTTTGGGTGTATGGGACACACAAACTAGATGTGCCATGAATGGACTTTACTATGTACAGAATGTGCAAATTCAAGGTGTGCTAAGTGTAACCTTCAAAATCATTGCGAAGTGATTTGTAGGTGACCTTTGTAATGTATTAGAATCTGTAAAGTTTATGTTAAGAAGTGTAGTTGATGATTTGTAAGCCATTCTTGAAGAATAACTTAAGTTGGGACACTTGTAGTAAGTAAAGTGACAAAATGGAATTTACTGGAACAGGACAGAATAATGTGACGTTTTGTATGACCTGATAAGGGATCTTACAAGTATTCAATTTATCAAATTTTTGGCATGACACTAGCCCTATGTGTATGGTAAATATGAGAGTTGGAATTTTGGTAAAAGAAGCTATGGTTTGTCCTTGATGGATTTTTTAGTAAAACTGGTCAAGCTGAAATTAATGGACTGGACAGAAATTAAGTGATGTATTGATTGACCCAAAAAAATGGACCTTAGAAATATGAAAATGGGCTGATTTTTGGTAGGATGCTAGCTCTATGTGTTTACTAAGAGTTCAAGTTGGAATTTTTGAAAAAGGACTTACGGTTTGGTCACAATAAAATTCGTAGGAAAACTGATCATTCAAGAATCAGCATGTACCCGTTTTTGGAAAAGTGAGTAAGTGACCCCTTAAAAGTTATTATATTACTCCGGAAATTTTATGAAAATTACCTAGGACATAGATGAGCATATCTATGTAAATTATTCATCTTGAAATTATTATTTCAAGGGGTAACTACTGAAATTAAGTGAGCACTACTAAACTGGAAAACTGGGCCGAATTACGGAACTAGTTGGGGGACTTTGTTCTCGTGGTTTAGACTTGTCCGAACTGCTTGGGTTTATGGATATTAATTCGTGGCACGTTTACAGTATTTTCCAGGTCTGGCCCAAATTAAGTAAGACTTATTGGGCTTGAAAGAAAGGTAAAAAGAGGGGTACTGCACTGCTGAATTCAGCAGTACCCTGTTTAGTGATTTAATAGCTTAAGGTTCTTACATGTCTCGAAACGTTACGAAACTTTTATGGCAAGTAGAAAAGACGCCCTTGTGAATGTGCATGTCAAGAAATCATGATAATTGGCCTAAAATATGAGGTTTCTAGGCCGAGCAAATGGAACAAGAATTCTGGAAATTTTTCCAGCCTAAAGAATATGACCATACATGTAGGTATGCGATGCGTTTTGTCACAAACTGCATAGTGCACGTCATACATTGCATCATCGTCATTTACATGATTTATGGAACTGATTTTATGACAAAGAATGATGAAAAAGCGTTTTTAAAGAAAAGATTTCGTTTTGAAAAGAATGCTTTCCATTGGTACCGTTTATTTCTGGCCAGCATGACCTGCTCCAGATCTGGGGTTAATTGATCTGATGATTATGACCATTCAGGCCTAGAGAGAATAGACCTGATTATGATTATGATCGTACAGGCCCAGAGAGAATAGACCTGGTTATGACGATTATGACCGTACAGGCCTGGAGAGAATAGATCTGATGACTATGATTGATGATGTGACCATTCTCGGATCCGAAAATAATAGATTTGAAGGGAAGAATATGACTGCCTCGGATCTGGATAGAATAGATCTGAACACTCTCTTGTTTTTATTGACGATGATGTTTTGAAAGAAAGAAAGAAAGAATTTATCCTCATATTTATCACGATGCATCCCATGTGCATACTTTGCATGTTGCATATAACGGTTTGTCGAATACTTGGTACACTATTACTTAAGCTAAGATGTTATGACTTGATATCTCCTAAGTTATGATTTTAAATAAGTTATGAGCTTGTTACTTACGGATATTGGATGGAAGTCAGGTATGTTACTAAACCAAATTTTTGGGGTTTGGTTCTTGTATGTACCTTCCATTTAATTCATGATTATTTATGGTTTACTTGCTTGTGATGTTGTCACTCACTCCTTATTTTTCCTCCCAGAACCCGCAGGAAATAGGGTCGAATGGATCGAGGACGAGCCTATGGTTCCTTATCCGTAGAAGAGCGAAAGGAGGATGACTTAAGGGTTTTTGTTGTGATGGTCATGAAGGATGAACTTTTTATGATCTTATGTTAGAAACATTGACTTTTGGATTTCCGCATTTTGTGAACATGTTTGTAAGACTATGATGGATGTTTAGATGCTTTTACTTTAAAAGTTTTTATTCTACCTCAGTTTCGCTTACTTGTTAAAGTGTAAGCATAAAGGTCAACATATTTTGTGATGGACCAAGACATGTTATGGATTGACGCCTGGTACTCTCTGTAGTGAAGTACGGCGGGCGCACCGTATCCGGCTAGGCCAGGGTGCGGGGCACTACACTATGATTGATAATGTGACCGTTTTCGGATCCGGAAATAATAGATTCAAAGGGAAGAACATGACCGCCTTAGATCCGGATAGAATAGATCTGAACACTCTCTTGTTTTTATTGACGATGATATTTTGAAAGAAAGAAAGAAAGAATTTATCCTCATATTCATCACGATGCATCCCATGTGCATACTCATGCATGTTGCATATAATGGTTTGTCAAATACTTGGTACATTATTACTTAGGCTAAGATGTTATGGATTGATATCTTCTAAGTTATGATTTTTAATAAGTTATGAGCTGGTTACTTACGGATATTGGATGGAAGGTCAAGTATGTTACTAAACCAGAATTTTTGGAGGTTTGGTTCTTGTATGTACTTTCCATTTAATTCATGATTATTTATGGTTTACTTGCTGGTGACATTGTCACTCACCCCTTATTTTTTCTCCCAAAACCTGCAGGAAATAGGGTCGTATGGATCGAGGATGAGCCTAGGGTTCCTTATCCGTAGAAGAACGAAAGGAGGATGACTTAAGGGTTTTTGTCGTGATGGTCATGATGGATGAACTTTTTATGATCTTATGTTGGAAACATTGACTTTCGGATTTCTGCATTTTGTGAACATGTTTGTAAGACTATGATGAATGTTTAGACGCTTTTATTTTAAAAGTTTTTATTCTGCCTCGGTTTCGCTTACTTGTTAATGTGTAAGCATGAAGATCCACATATTTTGTTATGGACTAAGACATGTTATGGATTAACGCCTGGTACTCTCCGTAGTGAAGTACGGCGGGCGCACTGTATCCGTCTAGATACGGGAAGAATGTAGAATTAAGTTATGATTTTAGAAAATCTAAGTTCGATATTAGATCTAAGTCATGATCTTAGATGAGAGTTGACTTTGCACTAGGGTGACTTAGACTGGAAATTAAGGTTTCGACCTGATGATAAAGCCCTAGTTGATGACATTTTATAGAATTTAATTCGTATCGTATCCATTTGCATGCCCCCTTGGAATTTTCATTGAATTACAAATTAAATTTTGTCGCTTATCTCGGTGTGTCAACATCGAATAAAACCGACGCTACGTGGTGCAGATGGCATCACAGTCCAGTAAGCTAACATCATCACAATCACCCCCGGGAAGCAGTGGGTTCTACTATCGACAGTTAGCTAAAGCACATGTTCCGAGATTTGATGGAGAGTCTAGCTCGGAAGAAGCAGAGGAACTGTTAAATGAAGTCGAAAGTAGTCTTCTGCTGATTCGGGTGCCGGATGAGATAAGGGCACAAATTGTCCGGCCATTTCTGATTGGTAAGGCCAGCCAGTGGTGGAGGATCGGTATCCAGCCACTGCCTCGACCGATAACTTGGACGAAGTTTCTAGAAGAATTTTGTGAGTTCTTTCTCTCTCCGGACTTGATCATGATGAGGATTGAGGAATTTGACACATTGAAACAAGAGCCAGACACTACCGTCTCAGAATACGCTCATCGGTTCACCACATTGGGACGGTATGTCCATTGGGTTATGGAAGATGGGAAGTATAAGGTGATCAGATTCATGCGCGGTTTAAACCCTCAGATTAAGATCCGACTAGTCAAAGCATATTCGAAGACCTTTGATGAACTACTGAGGGATTGTTATAGAGCGGAGCGAGATAATAAGATAATGGAAGAACGAAATAAGAGACTTAATGATCGTATCAAAAGACGAGGTAGAAGGTGGCAACCATATTCATATAGGACCCCCCAACGAGACAACCAGAAGGAATAGTCTAAACCGAAGAATGGTTTACCCAGAGATCTTTGAAACACCTAAACCGTAAACAAGTACATCTGACTATCCAACTTAAAATACAAAGTATCTATGTTTTACCTTGCTTATTTCCCAAGTATGAATAGTCATAGAGCGATGTGATAAGGAACCTTGAGGAAAGATTTCTACATAATCAGTGGTAAGTGGAGACAACTAGAGTAGCGCAACTAAAACATGAAAACTAGAATACATTACGAAGTTTTGGGTCCTCAACAATCAGGTAAGTACCTGGGTAAATAGAGCTCAACAAGACTACATTAAAGAATAGGTGCCTGCTACTTAAGATCGATTATTTATTTGACCCATTTCGGGAAAACAACTTGTATAGGGGCAGGAGGAAATGTAATTGTTAGTCAGTCTGCATAGTAAATTTTGAAATGCATTTTGGTTACCCATGGTGGGAAAACCGGCGGTTAAGGCCACCTAGGGGTCATTACCATGCTTAATCTCTTTCCAAGTGAGTTTAATGAGAAGCCATGTGGTTAATTGCCCCCTTTTTATTGATTATTTCCCCTTTTTCTTGTTTTAAAATGAAATTAGAGAAATCTTGATTCCTCTTGGGCTAAAGAGCCGAAATTTTTGCAAGAGTTGGGGAAAAATTGCCCACTACTTACAACTCCTTAATTTTCATTTGAGCTTATTTTAAGGAGGCCCTTAGGATTAACCTCTCTTATAATTTGGGAAAAACCCTTTAAGGCCCTTTTTAAACCTTATGGCCGAAATCTCTTAAGGCCTTGGGTGAATTGGCCATGGTCCATAACTCATGCTTGAATGCTTATATTGTTTGCTTATCACCATAAAATAAAAGAAGCACTAAGAAAACTTAGTGAAATGCACTTGAAGGATGCCACTTTATTAATTTACTTATACGAGTCTTCAAGTACAATATGACTTTTCATCGGGGTTTAACATTCTCCCCCCTTAACATAAGTTTCGTCCTCGAAACTTGAGAAACTAGTCAAAAGATGGGGTTTCTACTCCTCATGTCTTCCTCCGTTTTCCCATGTGGCTTCTTCTCTAGAATGGTACCTTCACTGAACCTTTACCATAGGTATAGGTCTCTTTCTCAACTTCTTTTCTTTCCACTCAACGATCTTCAGGGCTCCTTTCATACCATTAGGTAACTAAGATAGAATGAAGCGTCTATTTGGTTCCCTCAGAACTGC
This sequence comes from Eustoma russellianum, assembly GCA_036186865.1. Classification (NCBI taxonomy): domain Eukaryota; kingdom Viridiplantae; phylum Streptophyta; class Magnoliopsida; order Gentianales; family Gentianaceae; genus Eustoma; species Eustoma russellianum. Next base: position 10,748,153 of record AP025063.1, on the reverse strand, counting down.
TTCGTTCAACTCATCTTAGAGGTCTCATCAGAACTTATTCAAATTTGCTAGAGGTGTTATAGTAACCTATCTCATATCTTATGCACTTGTAATCTTGATACTATGCATTGATAATGATATCCATTCCGTGTTAACATGATCATGAAATGCTTATATTCCTTTTTCACAAAACTTGGCAGAGATCATTAACTATGGAATAATTCCCATCAAGTACACATATCAAGCTCTTCACAAAGCATGTGCCGCATTCCTCCGTCTCGCTGATTGCCTTACGTACTGATTGCCTTTCTACATAATAACTTTTCTTTAACAATCACCTCATAAAATCGGATTAGAAGTCATGGTTTCTCCTTTGAAACTTATGTCTCATTTATGACATTTCAAATGTCTCTTGTTCATCCCATATCCTTGTTTTCTCTTTGATACTTGAAGACGTGCACATGTCACTGTCTGTTTGTTCATGCAGCATAGGAAAACATCATCCTATACACACGAAATGAGAATATGCCCAATCGTAACATCACTGTTGGAGTGCGTTATATATTCTCAACTTATAACTTCTTGATCCAAACACTATATCTTATGGGATTCCCCATTTCGCCTTTCAAGTGGCCATTGTTTTAGATCTCTCCTAACAATCCCGTAACGCTTCATCATCTTATCATATTTCTATGCATTCTTCAATAAGAAACACTAACATACAGGTTCACTAAGCAAATTTCCTGACTCCCAAACAATACACCACTTGTCAATTGCTTACCCGAAGCTGGTTAAGTAGATCGTTGATCTTAGTCAGAGGGTACTTATTCTTATGGTGACCATGTTGAGTTCCTTATGATCTATGCAAGGACGTGTGCCTCCATCCTTCTTTTCTACGAATAACACGGGAGCACCCCGGGCGAAACGTTGGGGCAGATAAGTTCCTCCTTCAAAAGATCATGCACTCGTTCTTTTTTGGGTCAATAAGCGCCTTTCGGTGAGTTGTCTTCATGGACTTAGAGAATTCTTAATCATCATCCTAAAATGGTCCAATCGCATAAAACATGATTTTCATAATCATGCCTTGCTTTTCATAGTTTGCCTAACATGACGCTTTCATATCGTGATGTCCTAACGTTTTCAATTTGGGCTATAACACTCTTGATAAGAATAATAGCACACGACATGCTAATCGATTCCCCATATAGTCCATGCACAAAAAAATATGTTTATGTGCTAACGGTGACGCATAATGGCAGAGATCCCGAGTCTCAAACATGGTGTTTTACTCGGTCATACTACCACTTATAACCTCACTTACTTCCTTATGGTCTACTCATCATAACTTAAAGAAAACTATCACAATCACTCATACTTGGTTAATAGGAAATAGGTCATAGGTACTTCATATTTAACTCATACCTTGGTTGTTTCTTTATTATCTTCATAAGGTAGCCTTATCCGGATACGGCTCCCATTTCCTACTTCGTTTCGTAGTACGCTCATTAAGTCGTTTATTTCGTCCTTCCGTTCTCTTGCCATGCCTTGCCTAGCCTAGTTTTTATCTGGAGGTCTAAACTAAGCACCAATCTAATCACCCTAAACTTTTCATCTTCTATGGTCAAAGGAACACACCTACCCAAAGTAGCTAACCAACGAGCGTACTCTGAGATGGTGATGTCTAATCCTTGTCTTCATGAATCAAATTCCTCAACCCTTCTCATAACTAAGTCCTGAGAGAGGAAGAACTCATTAAACTCTTCTAGAAAATTCTGCCTAAGTTTCCGGTCGGGGTAGTGGCTGGATGCAAGTCCATCGCCACTGGCTGTCCTTATCGTTTAGAAATGGCCGGATAATCTGCGCCCTTATTCTATCCGGCACCTGTACCAGCAGGAAGCTACCTTCAACTTCACTTAACCAACTTTCTGCCTTCTCTGAGCTAGATTCCCCGTCAACTTCAGAATTCGTACTCTTACTAACTGTCGATAGTAAAGCCTACTACTTCCTGAGGGTGACAGTGATGATGTCATTTTACTGAATCGTGATGCCATCTGCACCACGGAGTGTCAGAGTCGTACTCAAGGTATAAATACTCAGATATGCAACAAAATTTGACTCGTAATCCAAATAAGATCTTAAAGTTAGGCAAGCAGGCATGATTATATTTTATAAATTGCCATTGACTAGGGCTTTATCATCTGGTCAAAACCCTAATTTTCCCTCTACGTCTTCTTAGTCTAAGGTCAACTCTCATCTAGGATCATGAATTAAATCCAAGATCAAACATAGATTTCTAAAATCATAGCTTAATTCTATATTCTGCCTGGATCTGGAGCCTTAGTACCACCTGTAGCGCCCCGCACCCCGGTCCAGCTGGATACGGTGCGTCCGTCGTACTTCACTACGGAGAGTACCAGGCGTTAGTCCATATCATAACAAAGTCCAGAAATGAATATAAGGACTTTCGTGCTTACACGTTAACAAGTAAGCGAAACCGAGGCAGAATAAAAACTTTATAAATAAAAACATCTACGAAACCATCATCAGTTTTACAACCCAATCATAAAGCATGGAAATTCCCAAAAGTAATTGTTTCCATCAGAATTTCATAAAAAGGATCATCGATCACAACCATCTCGTTAAGTCTCCTAGGCCATCCATCTCTCGCGCTTCTACGGGTAAGGAACCCTAGGTTCATCTTCAATCCATTCCACTTTATTCCCTACGGTCTCTGGGAGGAAAAATAATGGGTGAGTGACAACGTCACCAGCAAGTATACCATAAACAATCATGCATTAATTAGAAAGTACACACAAGAACCAAATCCCCCAAAATTCGGTTTAAAAACATACCTGACCTTCCTTCCAACACCCGAAAGCAATCGGCTCATAACTTATCAAAGATTAAAACTTATCAAAGTTCATAACTGATAACAGCCCATAACTTATTAAAAGATCATTACTCAATAAAGATCATAACTTATGAGCTAACAAGTCATAACGCCTTAGTCTAAGTATCACGTACGCATATTCGATGGCTCGTTAAATGAAACATGCATGAGTATGTACGTGTGATGCATCATGGTAAAAACGAAGATAAGTTCTTTCGTTCTTTCATTCAAAACATCATCGTCAAGAAAACAAGAGAGTATTCATATATATTCACCTGGATCTGAGGCGGTCAATTATTTCTCTTCGAATCTATTATTCCCGGATTCGGAGCGGTCACGTCATCACTTATCAGGTCTATTCTCTCCGGGCCTGAACGGTCGATATCAGGTCTATTCTCTCCGGGCCTGAACGGTCCATATCATCAGATCAGTTAACCCCTGATCTGGAACGGGTCCTTACTGGCCAGAAAAACACACGGTACCGGTGGGAAGCGTTCTTTTAAAACAGAATCTTTTCTTTAAAAACGCTTTTTCATCTTTCTTTCTCATAAAATCAGTTCCATAAATCATGTAAATGACGATGATGCAATGTATGACATGTACTATGCAATTCATAATGTAATGCGTTACATATACACATACGTACAACTTATTCATTAGGCTGGAAAAATTTCCAGAATTATCATTCCATATGCACGGCCTCAAGACCTCGTGTTTTAGGCCCACTATCATGAGTTCTTGTCATACATATTCATAAGAGTGTCTTTTCTATTCGTAATATAATTTTCGTGACGATACGAGACATGTAAGACACTTAATTTATTTAATTACGAAACATGGGCTGCTGAATTTCAGCAATGCAGTGTCCTTTCTTTTACTTTTCCTTTAAGCCCCTTAAGCTTCATTTAATTTGGGCCGACCTTAAAAAATGCTGTAGACATACCAATAATCAATGATCATAAGCCCAAACTATATAATCAAGTCTAGGCCCATCAAACAAAGCCCCACAACAAACTTCTCAATTTTGCCCAAAATTCTAGATTAGTAATACCAACTTAACCTTGGTGATTACCTCTTAAAATAATCATTATAAGCTAAATGGTTTACATAAAAACACTCAGATATGACTTAAGTAATTGTCATAAAAGTTTCGCAGAATTATAATATCGTTAAAGGGGTCATTTATTCTTTTTTCCAAAACGAGTTCATTCTGAATTCCGGAATGACCAATTTTACCAAGAATTTTATTGTGACCAAACCGTAAGTCCTTTTTCATAAATTCCAACTCCCAAACTCAGCAAAAACATAGGGCTAGCATCCTACCAAAAATCAGTCCAATTGCATGTTTCTAAGGCCCATTTTCGGGTCAATCATTATGTCATAAAATCTATTCAGTCCAGTAATTCCAGCTTGACCAGTTTTACTAGAAATTCCGTTAAAAATAAACCATAACTCCATTTCACAAAATTCCAACTCATAGGTTTGCTACACACATCAAACTATCATCATACCAAAAATCAGCTCATGTGCACATTCCTAAGATGCATTTTCAAGCCAAACTACTTGCTACTAAAACTGCCTCGTTCCGGCGAACTCTGTTTAATAATTCTCCTTAAAAAATTACATTCAGGTTAAACCTCTAATCCTTTTACCAAAATTATAACTCACACATTTACCACACATATCAAGCTAACATCATACCAAAAATCAACTCATTTTCACGTTCCTAGGGTTCACATACAAGTCCACAACTTACTGCTCAAAACTGTCCAGTTCCAGCAAACTCTGTAGGACCAGTTTTACCAAAAATTCCATTAAGGATAATCCACAATTGCTTTTACACAAATTCCAACTCACACACTTCATAAACACATAAGGCTATCATCATACCAAAAATGAGCCAATTTGCACACTCCTAGGGTTCGTTTTTAGGTCATACAACACGCCACGTAAAACTGTCCAGTTCCAGTAATTCTGTCTGACCAGATGCCACTAACAATTTCATTAAGTAAACCCCACATCTCCTTTTTTCAAAATTCCAACTCGCACATTTACTACACACATAAGGCTATCACCATACCCAAAATTAGAAACTTTGAATGCCTTTAAGGTTCATTTTCAGGTCATACGACATAACACATAAAACTGTCCAGCTCCAGTGATTTCAGCACTTCATCACTTTTTATGGTTCAAGCATTTCCAACCAACTTCATTCTTTAAAGTAACTTAATAACCATCAAACACACACTTCGACATAATTTCTCCAAGCCTCATAACATGCTTTAAACCATAGCTAAACAGTTCATGAGTCATATCAAAACAGTCACAACACATTCATATAACAAATTATTCACTTATGCCATCACTTCCCTTTTAACAACTACTTTTCATGTCTTGTACTTAGATTCTTCAACTAGGATTTATGGCTTAAAATGACTAGCAATTCAAGCATTCACTTCACAATTAAGGCAAGATTGGTTAGAGTATACTTGACTCTTTGAACCTTAGAGCTTTTCCTTAGCATGAGCCTTGGTTGAAATGGAGTGAAGTCTTCCTCCAACTTCACATATAGCACACGGTTTTGAGAGAAGGAAGAAGGATGAACATTAGTTACTATCTTAATGAAGAAACAACTATATTGAGGCTATGATTTCCTTACCAAAATGAAACTTGGATGGAGCTTGAAATGGATTCAAACCACCAAGATGTTAGCTACTCCTAGTAGCTTGACAAATCTTCTCCTAGTGACCATTTTGAGTGTCACGTTTTTGGCAAGACAAGAGGGATACCAATGTGAGTTTCATTCTTTGAAACATAGAATTCACTTAGAACACTTAGCATGTACTTACCTAGATGAGTTCTTGGAGCTTGAAGATTGTTCTTCGATCTCTTTGGCTCAACTAGCCGTGTTTCTTAATGAAAAGAAGGAAGAAATCTCTTGTTCCTTGTGAATTCTTGAGGGAGTGTGTTCTAGAGCTTCTTGGGAGAGAGATTCCTTTACTAGGCTAAGGTGGTTTAGCCGTGGGGTGCAAGGGGAAAGAGGAAGATTACCTTGTCATGGTTAAGTTAATTAACCCAAGTTACTTTGGCTAATCAAGGTTACTTTAATGCTAACTTGGGTTACTTTTATCCAACTAGAGTTACTTTATAATTAACCCAAGTTACTTTGGCTAATCAAAGTTACTATAATGCTAACTTGGGTTACTTTTATCCAACTAGGGTTACTTTATAATTAACCCAAGTTACTTTAGCTAATCAAGGTTACTTTAATGCTAAACTTGGGTTACTTTATCCTTTTGGTTAACCTAAAGTAACCATAGTAAGTTTTGAAATGCATTTTGGTTATCCATGGTGGAAAAACCGGCGGTTAAGGCCACCTAGGGGTCATTACCATGCTTAATCTCTTTCCAAGTAAGTTTAATGAGAAGCCATGTGGTTAATTGCCCCCTTTTTATTAATTATTTCCCCTTTTCTTGTTTTAAAATAAAATTAGGAAAATCTTGATTCCTCTTGGGCTAAAGGGCCGAAATTTTTGCAAGAGTTGGGAAAAAATTGCCCACTACTTACAACTCCTTAATTTCCATTTGGGCTTACTTTAAGGAGGCCCTTAGGATTAACCTCTCTTATAATTTGGAAAAAAAACCCTTTAAGGCCCTTTTTAAACCTTATGGCCGAAATCTCTTAAGCCCTTGGGTGAATTGGCCATGGTCCATAGCTCATGCTTGAATGATTATATTGTTTGCTTATCACCATAAAATAAAAGAAGCACTAAGGAAACTTAGTGAAATGCACTTGAAGGATGGCACTTTATTAATTTACTTATACGAGTCTTCAAGTACAATATGACTTTTCGTCGGGGTACAACAGGTAACGTTGTCACTCACCCCTTATTTTTCTTCCCAGAACCTGCAGGAAATGGGGTCGAATGGATCGAAGACAAACCTAGGGTTCCTTATCCGTAGAAGAGCGAGAGGTGGACGACTTAAGGAAATTCTGCTATGATGGAAGTGATTGATGAACTTGTATGAATTAATGTTGGAAACATTGACTTTTGGATTTCCGTATCTTGTGAACATGTCTGTAAGACTCATGATGGTTGTTTAGACGCTTTTATTTTAAACATTTTTTTATTCTGTCTCGGTTTTGCTTTCTTGTTAACGCGTAAGCATGATAGTCCACATATTTTATTCTGGACTATGATATGTTATGGATCGATGCCTGGTACTCTCCGTAGTGAGGTACGGCAGGCGCACCGTATCGACTGGACAGGGGTTTGGGGCGCTACAGGCCTAAAGGATTTTAGCTCCATGAAAAGTGTATTTAAAGGATAATAGTTGAAAATACACTTTAAACACACATATATGTATAGTATATGTAAATCAAGATAGTAAAATAGGTAAGCTATGATCATTGATAGCATGCAATGGAATTGAACTCATATATGTATAAGTGCACACACTTATACTTTCGGCCATGAGGCCTTATTGAGCAAATGGTTGCTTCAAGACTCTTCATGAAGCCTAAAAAGTGAATGATGGTGAAGCTTTAAATGAGTTCCTTAATAATGACCATGCACATGAGGAACCTTTCCCTCCCTTCATGATTAACCCGCCGGCTATGTCAAACCAAGAGGCTTCTTCCCTCTTCTTTTAATAAGAAGCCTCTTAATGCATTGTTAACCTACATAATACCCAAGAGGTTACCAAAGAGCAAGAGACTTTCACTCTCTTCTCCTCAAGGCACACAGCCAAGTTGAACCCAGAAGATTTAGGACTCATCCAAGTTCAAACTTGGTCTAGGTAAGCACACTCTAAACTCCTTAAGAGAATTTTATATCTTTTATAGAGTGAAGCTCACATTGCTACTCTTTCTTGTTCAAAAACCGTGACCTCCATGGTCACTAGGTTCAAGATTTTCAAGCTCTTAAGTGCTACTAGCTTCTTAATGGTTTGAACACCATTCAAGCCTCATCTTGGTAAGTCAATCTAACCTCCATTTAGCTCTATCTTTCACTTAAGATAATAACTAATGTTTGTTCTTTTCCTTCTTCTAAAACCGTGGGGTATATGTTGAAGAGGAGGGAGACTTCACTTCATTTTATCCAAGTTCCAAGCTAAGGAAAGGTTTGAGCTTGAAAAGGCAAGTACACTATAAATACTCTTGACTTGTGTGTGAAAGTATATGCTTGAATGTCTAGTTATTTACTAAGATTTGATCTTAGATGGAAATTATTAAGCTTAAAGCATGAAAGTTTCGGATCTCTTAAGAAAAATGACTTGCATGTATGAGATTCATTCAAAGATAATTTCTTTGCCTCCTTAGAATATGAATGAGTGTATTTCTAAGATAAAGGTGGAAAATTTTCTCCTTGTTACCGTGACAGGGGGGACGGATGAACAAGGTAGTAAGATGAACAACGACTTTTGAGAAAGAATATGGAGTGAGGGGTAAAGGTTACGTAGAAGATGTATGTTAAATGTTTTTATGACTTAGATGTTTTATGTTCATGGTGAAAAATAAAGTAGGATCCTTTACATCCGGGATGATTTTGGGGGTATAGGGCATACAAATTAGATATGCCAAGAATAGACTTGATTATGTACAAAATGTGCATTATCGAAGTGTGCTTTATGTAATTTCCAAACTGTTTTGAGAGGAATTGTATATGGCTTTTAAAGTATATTGGAACTTCTATGTTATGTCAAAAAGTGTATATGAAGGTTAGTAAGCCAACTTGAAGAATAATCTTTGTTCGTACATTTTTATCAAGAAAAGTGACAAGAATGGAAATTACTGGAACATGACACAATAATGTGATGTTTTGTATGACCAAAAAGAGGATCTTAGAAGTATTCAGTTAAGCTAATTTTTGACATGACATTAGTCCTATGTATGTAGTAAATATGAGAGTTGGAATTTTGTTAAAAGGAGTTATGGTTTGTCCTTAATGGGATTTTTAGTAAAACTGGTCAAGCTGAAATTACTGAACTTGACAGAATTCAAGTGACGTGATAATTGACCCGAACATAGACCTTAGAAATATAAAAATGGGCTGATTTTTGGTAGGATACTAGCTTTATGTGTTTGCTAAGTCTGCGAGTTGGAATTTTCGAAAAAGGACTTACGGTTTGGTCACAATAAAATTTGTAGTAAAACTGGCCACTCCAAAATCAGCATGTACCCGTTCTTGGGGAAGTGAGTAAATGACCCCTTTAAAGTTATTATAATGCTTTGAAATTTTTATGGTAATTACTTAGGACATAGGTAAGCATTTCCATGTAAATCAATAAGCTTAGAATTATTATTTTAAGGGGTAACTACCGGAGTTAAGTTGGTATTACTAATCTGGAAAATTGGGCAGAATTACTGAAGTGGTTGTGAGGTTTTATTCTTGTGGGCTTAGACTTAATTGTATGGTTTGGGCTTATGAACATTAACCTTTGGTATGTTTGCAGTATTTTCCAGGTTTTGGCCCAAATTAAATAAGACTTATTGGGCTTGAAAAAAACGTAAAAGAGGGGTACTGCACTGCTGAATTCAGCAGTACCCTGTTTAGTAATTTAATAGCTTAAGGGTCTTACATGTCTCGAAATGTTATGAAACTTTTATGACGAGTAGAAAAGACACACTTATGCATGTGTATGTCAAGAAATCATGATAATTGGCCAAAAATATGAGGTTTCTAAGCCACGCAAACAGAACAATAATTCTGGAAATTTTTCCAGCTTAATGAATAAGACCGTATCTGTATGTATGTGATGCATTTGATCACGAAATGCATAATGCATGTCATACATTGCATCATTGTCATTTAAACGATTTATGAAACTGATTTTATTATAAAGAATGATGAAAAAGCGTTTTTAAAGAATGGATTCAGTTTTGAAAAGAACGCTTTCCATTGGTACCATTTATTTATGGCCAGCTTAACCCGTTCCAGATCCGGGGTTAATTGATCTGACGATTATGACCGTACAGGTCCAGAGAGAATAGACCTGATTATGATGATTATGACCGTACAAGCCTTGAGAGAATAGACATAATTATGATGATTATGACCGTACAAGCCTTGAGAGAATAGACATAATTATGATGATTATGACCGTACAGGCCCAGAGAGTATAGACTTGATTATGACGATTATGACCATACAGGCCCGGAGAGAATAGACCTGATGACTATGATTGATAATGTGACAGTTTCTGGATCTGGAAATAATAGATTCGAAGGGAAGAACATGACCGCCTTAGATTTGGATAGAATAGATCTGAACACTCTCTTGTTTTTATTAACGATGATGTTTTGAAAGAAAGAAAGAAAGAAAGAAAGAATTTATCCTCATGTTCATCACGATGCATCCCATGTGCATACTCATGCATGTTGCATATAATGGTTTGTCGAATACTTGGTACACTATTACTTAGGCTAAGATGTTATGGATTGATATCTCCTAAGTTATGATTTTTAATAAGTTATGAGCTGGTTACTTACGGATATTTGATGGAAGGTTAGGTATGTTACTAAACAAGAATTTTTGGAGGGTTTGGTTCTTGTATGTACTTTCCATTTAATTCATGATCATTTATGGTTTATTTACTGGTGACGTTGTCACTCACCCCTTATTTTTTCTCTTTGAACCCGCAGGAAATAAGGTCGAATGGATCGAGGACGAGTCTAGGGTTCCTTATCCATAGAAGAGCGAAAAGAGGATGATTTAAGGGTTTTTCTCATGATGGTCATGATGGATGAACTTTTTATTATCTTATGTTGGAAACATTGACTTTCGGATTTCTGCATTTTGTGAACATGTTTGTAAGACTATGATGGATGTTTAGACGTTTTTATTTTAAAAGTTTTTATTCTACCTCGGTTTCTCTTACTTGTTAATGTGTAAGCATGAAGGTCCACATATTTTGTTATGGACTAAGACATGTTATGGATTAACGCCTGGTACTCTCCGTAGTGAAGTATGGCGGGTGCACCGTATCTGGCTAGGCCGGGGTGCGGGGCGCTACAATATGCCTTTCAAATTTTCTAAGCAAGGTTACTACCAGAATCATTGCCACTCGCTTGACCGCAATACTTCCAAAGATAATATCTGCTGAACAGATTGGATTTTTAAAAGGACATGATATTAGCGAACATGTTTTGATTACAAATGAGATGGTTCATTTGATTGATAGGAAAACTCATGGTGGCAACGTCATGGTCAAACTTGATATAGAAAAGGCGTTTGATAGGGTAAGTTGGACTTATTTGGAGGCTATACTTCACAAGTTTGGTTTTCACTCACGTTTTGTTCGCATTATATTGAACAATATGCGCATATCCAAACTTTCCATTGCCATTAATGGCTCATCTTATGGCTTTTTCTCACCAACGCGTGGAGTAAACCAAGGAGATCCATTATCTCCTCTGCTATTTATCCTTTGTTCAGAGGGATTTAGACGCGGTCTTAAACATCTATTTTCTGCTGGATTGCTACAAGGATTTGCCTCTGGCCGAGTCCCCCCAATCTCACATTTAGAATATGCAGATGACCTGTTATTATTTTTAAATGCATCTTCAAATAACTTGGTCACATTCCAATCTTTTCTCCAAGACTATCAACATGCATCTGGACAATTGGTTAATTACAGCAAAAGCCAGTTTGTTATAAGTTCTTATGTTACATCGCATCATCTCCACAACATTGCTCAAGTCCTATCCATGCAACAGTCTACATTACCAATCAAATATTTGGGATCCTATCTATATCGAGGCATCAATAGAGCTACCTATTGTACTTCTCTGATACAACACTTTGAAGCAAAACTTATAGGTTGGGCAAGTCGTCTACTTACTCCAGGCAGTAGACTAATATTATTAAAATCGGTATTAACGTCCATGCCGCTTCACATACTTGCTGCATCCTGCTTGCCCAAAAATGTTATCCACTCCCTCAATCGAAAAATTGCAAACTTTCTATAGGGGATCGGCATCACCGGATATGCTTTGATGATTTGTGCTATCCTGAAATGGAAGGCGGATTTGGAGTCCGCAATTTGCTTCATATCTAGCGGGCTTATGACTGTAATATATGATGGTGTTATCATAATAATACATCTTTATGGACAATATACATGCATCATCGTTATGGAGCTCGTGCGGATTATGTGCCACGAATATATGACTCTCCTGGATGGAAGCGGATTTGCTCCATTCATCCGCTTTGTCTTCAACTCTCCTCTGGTCTTCCTAATCCACTATGGCTCTCTAGTGCATCTGGTATTTTCTCTATCCACTATGCGTATGAGGACATTCGCCCATCCCGTGCGCAACTTTACTCACATAAATTCATATGTTGTCGTGGTATACCAAAGACAATTAGTATTTTGCATGGCGATTACTACACTCTGCATTACCTATTGAAGCTAATTTGCTGAGACTTACTTGCATATGTCCTACCATGTGTCCATTTTGTCGCACTGCCTCCGCAAAAATTATGCATGTCTTCTTGCTATGTCCTTATGTAAAGGATGCTTGGTTGAAATTATCTTGGTTACTAGACGGACCTTTACATCAGGACATACAGGCTCATTCTTATTTATTGCAATGATGGATGTCATCTTTAGCTGGTACTCTCAAAGGTAATTTTCGAGTTGTTGGACCTATTATTCTTTGTTGGTCAATTTGGCGTGTATATGCGAACCATACATATGGAGATGCTGATATTCCAGTTACAAGTATCTATAATCTTACGCGCCAATCATGTTATGATTGGGCATCGTCACTTTCTAGTACATCTTTGGCTTAATATGTACCATCTCTCATTCATGGAGGCTTCACCCCATTACTGCGTCCTAAGACTGCTCTTCCATTAAAAATGGCACTCCCTCTGTTGGGAAAATTAAAACTCAATGTTGATGCATCGGCTGGGCGTTGTTATGCTTCGGCCGGCGCAATTCTACTTGACTCGCAGGGCCGATTGGTTGTAGCCCTTTCTTTCTGCCTTCCTTGCCTCTCGCCTATAAGAGCTGAAATTCAAGCTCTGTATTATAGCGTTTTGTTCTTTGGACTGCTACATCATTAACTGATAATAGAAACAAACTGCCTACAGACGACCAATACGCACAACAATCAACTTTCATTACTACCAGAATATGCTTGTTTGCTCTTATTTCTTTAGCTCACAGACAGGCATCTTAGCTTCACTCCTAGAGAGATCAACATGGTTTCTCACCACTTAATTCAGTATGTGCGTATGTCACCGTCTACAATGCTTTATACAATAGCGGATCAACTTCCTCTTACGGCGCGTTGTTTTTATTCTACAGATTGCACTATCCATGCTCTCAGAATATAATCCCATTGGCTGGAATCATTGGTTTGTTGCCTGTATCTTCAAGATGCAGCCAACTTTGGTACAATTTCACACTCAATATCTCTGTTATCATAGACTATTTACATCATGCTTTGGAGTTCATTTTATGCTTGTTGTGTTGCCCGCAGTCTTAAGACTTCGGGCAACATTGTTATGTACTTACACTCATTTCTCGCTCGGTTATAATAGTTGTTCTATACTTGTGGGCACTAACGCATATCTTACTACTTCCTGTCAAGGATCATTCTCATGGATGCACGCTTGGGAACTTATGGACTTGATACCTGGAGTTTTTGCATGGGAGACTTTGGCATCGCTTCACCCAAAGCAATGGCGTTTACTGCGGGTCTCAGCCACATTCACATTTGATGAAAGGTTGAAGTCAGGCATTATAGCAGAGTACCATGGAGCAATCTCTCTACTCATATTGTAAAGCCCCCCGCTCCCGAGCCCTAGCATCGGGAACAGTGCATCCGTCGTATCTCGTTAAGGAGAATACAAGGCGTCGAATCAATCTCTTACATGTCAGAAATGACGTAGAAATTTTTCTTGCAGAAACGTAAATAATAACTTAAATTAAACTCCAACAATCATCATTACATTGCTGAATAAAAATTCTGATAATAAAACTTCTAAGAAGTCTGTGAAAATCCCTAGAAGGTAACTACGAAAAATCAGCTGCAGAGTTCCCCTCGTATCCTACCTGCAACTATCAACCAGCCCACTCAGCTATGTCCGCCCCGTCCTCAAAAAAGATGTGCTCGTAGTCCTCATCCAGCTCACCTGGGAAGTAGGGGTGAGTGACAGAAAATCACCCGGTAGATGCCCGCCTCAAACCAATACAAAACGTGCATACCAAAATGATGCAACCACATAGCACGTAAATATAAGATACCCACATAGCACATAAATATAAGATAAAACCACATAGCACATAAATATAAGATAAAATCACATAGCACATAAATATAAGATAACATGCATAAGATAAAGTAAATGCGGTAAGTAAAGCACTCCACGTAAAATGTACAAGTATGTGATGCATGCCCAATCAACGTGTCACACGCAACAAGAATCATGTCATGCAATATGCCCCCTAGACCTATATGCAATGCATGATCCCAGGATCGACTGGATGCCTGTAGCCCGTACACTACAATCCACCCTGACCGATGCCCGTGGCACGTACACCGCGATCCACCTTAACCGATGCTCATGGCCCGTACACCATGATCCACCATGACCGAGTACTCATGGCTCGTACACCATGATCCACTCCACTCGAGCGTCTGAGACCCACACATCTCAATCCACTCCAAATGCAATGCACGTGCCATGAATGCAACAAGAAAGTCGCCTGGGGCCTGTACGCCCATCCTCACCATCTCCGGCACTAAATATTTGGCTTCATGAAATTTTTGAATATTGGAAAGTTTTTATTTATCACCACCCTTATTTTTCCTTAGCTTGTATTAATTTACTAGAATTTTCTACTAATTATTTTCCTAGGTTTCACTTACTTAATTATATTTATTACTATTAATTTTTAATTACTTAAATTTACCAAACTTCAGAAATTAAGTGAAAATAATTTAATTTTAACCTTTTATATTTTCTGGAATTTATTTGAATTCTTATTATTATTTAATTATATTTTTATGGCCTGATCTGCCAGACCCGATACATTTTTTTGAGAAGTTAATGGGCCGACTTCGGTCCGACCCGCTAGCCAGCCGACCCGGTCCGTTGGCCGGCATGTTCTCTGCCTTAATTTATTTATTTATTTATTTATTTAATGGCTGTTCCACCCGGGGCAACCCGCGCTGTGAGTCGTTTTTCATTCCCAACCCCCATTTTCTCCTATTTCCAGTCTATAGGAACCTATTCTAAGGCCAAAACACAACTTTTAAAGGCTTCTAATGTAAAAGTTCTTTTTTCCCCCAATGTTTTAAGGGTGTTTTGTTTTCGATTCAATCATACCACCAATTTCACACACATACACGCACATAGCAGCCATAAACAATATATCTCATGCTTTCCAACTGTAGAGAAAAAGGGGTTTGAATGATTTTCAAATACATGATTTAAATGTGCACAGAAACGAGCATAAGATAAAACTTGCATGATATAAGCAAACGTGTGCATGATATTACTTAGTACTTGCATTATTTAGCTCATATATAATGTTGCCGTGCTAACGAGCCATGAAGCGTTAAAGCTTACATCATATGGAAAACATTTGTTGTGTTTATACTATTTTTCAGGTGCCACCATTAATGAACTAAACTAGTTCATTAAGTGAAGTGCTTAGTTTATTAAACTAAGTAGTTCATTAAAGGAAGCCACATTTGGAAAAGGCACAAAGGCAACAAAGCTAAGGAAGGAAAGTTTTCTCCTCCTCTCCTCTTTAATGTGACACGCCACATATACACATATATTACATACATTTTCAGATTTTTTGAAAAAGGCACATACACATGTATTCCAACGTACTACCGACACGTTATATATTTTACGTACGTACGTTAACGTCACATCACTATACTTAACTCATATTTATGAGTATATTCAGGTCTTATATCATATGATATAAGATATGGTGTTGACAAATCAAATACGACACGATAAAAGGTTCTAAACCAAAAATTGTCGTATCAGGCGAATACCGAAACTTCGCCAACGTATCACGTACTTGTCATAAATAGATGGCCAGCCCCTATATCTCAAAAATAATTATTATTTTCGTGGGTTACATGTAATATTCAGCCAAAAATACTTTCCATGTTGGCACACACAAATTACTCCACATTAAGGCCAAAATGTGAAGATTCCAAGTTTAATTTTGTCACATGTTAATGGTACCACTTTAGACCAGGCAAGTGCTGAGATTTAAAGTATATATTATATATATTATGTATAACATAATATATATAACATGTGCAAAAGTTGGAATTTAAATTAGAGAAAAATCGGGTAATCGATAAATATCGAAAATTCGGTTTTCTACGCACACAACACATGGAACGTTTTTGGTACATCATGTGACACGTATCTAGACACTTTTTACATATGTTATGCATCTTAAAGTGTTCTAGAAAATTAAATTAAGGGCCGATTGGAATATAACATGTGTGTATTATTAAATGTGCACTCTTTTACAAAGTTAGCAAAAATAAATTTCAGCACATCCACATACTCATTGAAACGCCCCTACAGCTGAGATGAAGCTTATTTGGAGCCTTGTTGGCATATTGATTGGTCAAGGATCAATCATACAATGTTAGTGAATTAAAGAGAGAAGCTACAAATGGTAAGAATTCAAAATTTGTCTCTCTTATAACACATGCTGAAAAAATTTCAGCATGCTAACAAGGCTGGCCGATTTTGGCACACTAAATGGTATATTTCATCATCTCAAATTATGTGATTGATTGGGAGAAGAAATGGAAGCAATTTGAAAATTATTTAAATTAATAAAGTGTGATATTTTATATATCACACATGCTGAAAAATTTTTCAGCATGTGTGTAACTTGTGGTGGCCGAATTTATGAGCAAAATTGTGTCCAAGTTCATTTTTCATGTGATAGGAATATTTACCATCAATTGGTGATTCATTTCATAAAGCAAAATCAAAGAAAAATGGTAATATTTTGAACTTTATCCCCATGTGTCACATGCTGAAAATTCAGCATGGCAATGTCACATAATGGCCGATTTTTATCTTAGCTAGAAAGGAATTTTTGTCTTGCAATTTATGTGATAAATCTTATGACTTATGCAAATTATTTTGTGATGATTTTGGCACATGTTTAAGTGTTATTCTCATATTTTTCCAAGTCATCAATGATGACAACATTCAACCTATCATGAAGTGCCAAGTAAGCAAAGCCTAAATGATCATCCAATCAGAAGATGCCAAGTAAGCAAGACCTTGTCACAATGATGTCTTACATCCTCCCAAGGACATAGAAGATAATTTTCAAGAGGGAGACTACACTCTAGGGGGGCGGCCAAAACAAATTAAAAGGAGAGAAAGAAGAGCAAAACAAGAACAAGAACAAGAGTTGCAAGTTCAAGGATCAAAAGTGTTCTTGCCTTCTTCTTCTACACTCTCTTTCTTTCTTTCTTCTTGAAAGCCTATTGTACTTATATTCTCATTCTTGAATAGGCTTGTCATATATCACCACATACTCTATATCTTTGTAAAAGATTGATCAAGGTGTGATCAATCTTCAATCTTGCAATGTGGTGGTGTTTGTGTGCATTGTATTGAACATACAAGGTTTGTAAAGGGTTGGAGTTGGTGTGTAAATCCATCAACCCTGTGGTAAGGTGTTTTTGAGTTGTGTGATTAGTGTGAACCAAGGAAGGTGTTCCTTGAAGACTGGAGTAGGTTATTGATAACCGAATCAGTATAAAATTCTTGGTGTCATTTACTTTCAACATTGATTTTCTGTTTTAGCACTGTTTACTGTTTTTAATCACGTTCGTAAAAATAGTAAACGAATTTCAAAACTTACGAAACTTTCAGAAAGGATAGCCACACGTTCTAGGGTTCTTTTGGCACAAGTGTCAACCCTTTTGGACAAGTATAAGTCATCCAAACGTCCAAAGTTCTGAGACTAGTGCAGTCTGATTTTCAGGCTTGCAAAGGTTGAGACTTTGATCGTATTTGACTAACTTCCCAAAAGAATATTTCAAACATGTTTCAACCCATTTAAATATAACATATAAGGGGTTAGTGGTTAACATTTCAGAGCATTTGGAGTTGTGCACAAATAGGAATTAATTTTTCAAATCAGTCTTGTAGCGCCCCGTACTCGGCTACCCCTTTTACGGTGCACCCGCCGTACCTTACCTTTCAGAAAAGTACAAAGCGTCAATACTTAACTCGTAAAACCCATGAATAAACATGGATTACAAAGTCACGATCTTAACAGGTAGATAAAAATACGGCAGAATTCGAACCTTAATCCGAAAGCGTCAAATCGCGAATACATAGCAAAATTATACAAACTGAACCGATAGCAAACTACACCGCGAATTTATACAAACATTATCCGAAAAGAGTCCGAAAATAGCTAAGTCCCAAAATGTCCCAAAGGTTCATCAAAAGCTTCCATCATCATTCTCTTAACAGCGACTTCAATAACCTATGGGTATGGCACCCTCGGCTCATCATCAATCCACTCGACTTCATTACCTGGCTCTGGGGGGAAAAATAAATGGGTGAGCGACAGAGTCGCCAGCAAGTATACAATAACACCGTACAATAAAGGGAAAACGGCATACAAGAATCAAACCCCAATTCCTTAAGTTAAAACATACCTGCCAATAACTTTCCGAAGCATCATACTTAAAGTCATATCAACACTTAGCTAAGATCTAAATGTCATCACTTAGTTGGATTCTACGTGCTATAACCAAACCTTACTTCTATGAATAGGTATCATGCGTAATGCGTATGAAAATGTGAATGCAATGCAAATGCAACGGGAAACATTCTTTCTTTCATTTAGACATGCTCATAAAAATACTTGAACTTTCTTTCTTTCTTTTAAATCATGCTCATCATAAAACAAGAGAGTGTGTCAGCCTATTATACCGGGCATGACTCGATTCTTATAACATGATCACCTTCAGGTCTATTATACCGGACCTGGCTCGGTTCTTATACTCTTCAGACCTATTGTACCGGGCCTGGATCGGTTCTTATATTTCATCAGACCTATTATACCGGGCCTGGATCGGTTCTTATACTTCTTCAGATCAATTAACCCCGGATCTGTAGCGGGTTAAGCTGGCCAGAAGGGGCGAAATTCTTTCAAAACAGAAACATTATATAAAACATCGATAAAATCATGAGCATGGAATATATGAGCATGTCAATGCAAGTGCATTGGATGCAACATGGTAAAATGCACTTATAACATCATAAACAACTTTCTTCATGGGCTGGAAAACGAACCAGCAGCATGTCCTGTATTGCCTGGCCTCAAAATCAACCTTTTGAGCCTATTTTCCAGAAACTAAAAATATGGACATGCACCACATGATCTTAACCACATTCTGTACAAATTTCATGCGATTTCGACAAGCGTAGGTACCTCAATAAAAATAATTCCCAACAAGGGTACAACAGAAATTCTGCTGCACTCTCAACTCCATTCCTTACCTTGTCTCTATCCATAAACTCATTATGGGGCTCACTTAGCACCTGGAAATCTTTCATATTTCCTTTATGAAAAATATTCAAATGCCCATTCACCAAAACAAGTCAAAATAAATACGATACAATTCATACAAGCACAAAGGGTCAATCTGTCCTGTTTTCCAGAATGTTACACCAACTTTCCTTCAATGGTTTACCATCAAGATCAATAGATAAAATCAATTTCTTCACATGGATATTTATCTCTATGTCTTAAGTACTTCCTGTAAAAGTTTCAGGTCAATCCAAGATGTTTAAGGTACTTAAATAATTTTTCTCCCTAAGGTGGTACGACCAGAAACTGTTTTGACCCCTTGATATAAAAAATTCATTTCTGACCAATCCTCAAGTGATTTTCCAGAAATTCCAACTCCACAATAAAATAGACATGGTAAGCTACGATCACACCAAAAATAAGCTCAATCCAACGTTTAGAAGGTCCTTAACTAAGTTCATCAATTTAGCATAAAATCTGTCTAGGATTCTGTTTTCAACCGACATGCATAGAAGTATCCTTTCCTTCCTCATTTTCGTTCTTTAGCCTATAATCCAAGTCAATGGTCATTCAATGGACCTAATAAGGCTTTCCTATACTAATTCAAGTCCTTTTTAGCATGCAAAAGTCGTTCATATGGGCTGTTCATTCCTTCTAAACAAAACAGTCCTCTAGTCCAACAATTTCACATTTTAAAATCACTAAAAATGCTAGGTTTCATACCAATCATGTGTCATTCAATATCAACATAGGGCTGTCCATAATCCATCACTTTTAACTCTTATTTTAAGTTTAAACATGCTTTATATTGCAACATAAGAGAGGTCTATCATCCAACCTATCAAAACATAAGAAAAGGTAATAACTTAGGCATATTTTCACTAAGATCATGTCTTAAGCTTCTAGACATTCAAGTATGCACATAATCACATATATTGTAAGGGGTTAAAGTATACTTGCCTCTTCAAGCTAAAGCTCTTGCCTTTGCTTGGTTATGAAGTGAGATGTGATGAGATCCTTCACCTTCTTCACCTTAAGCATACGGTTTTAAAGGAGTGAAATGAAAAGATTAGTTCTTTATTCAATAGAGGAACTAGGTTATCTTTAAGGCTAGAGCATCTTACCAAAATGAGCTTGGAATGGAGGTTCAAGCACCTCAATATAACACCACCTAGAAAAATTGAAGGCTTTCACCTATTTCAACCATGAAACCCACGGTTTTGGCATGGAGAGAAGGAGTTCATGTGAGCTTCATTCTTCACCAAATAAGAATTCACTTAAAGAAACTTGGAACAAGACTTACCTAGATGTCTTCTTGAGTCTTGAAAGTGAAGTTGAACTTCTATCCTCCAAGATAAAGGGGCCGAAATGTTGGTGAGGGAGATGAGGGAACTTTTGCTAAGTGTTGAGAGGAGTCTCAAGATGACAAGAAGGTAGATGTTTCTAGAATGGTTTGATTTAAAACATGTTAGAGACTTGGGAGAGGGGGACGGTTTTGGAGGGATTTTTGTGAGGATTAGGGCTTTCTTGAATGTTAATCAAGGTTAAGTTAGTATAACCTTGGTTACTTTATTCAAACTATAGTTACTTTTGTGCTAATCCAAGTTACTTTATTAAATCATGGTTACATTAACCTTGGTTTAGAGAAAAGTAACCATGGTAGGATTCAAAAATCCTCCATGTCTAGACACTAAGGGGGCGGTTTTGGTTGGGGTCTTTATGACCTCAACCATACTACTTCCTTCTTTAATGAGTTGTATTAACTTGTTCCCTAAATGCATGTCTATTTTATTTTTCTATTTATTCTTTGCATAATAAATTCTTGTATTATTATTTTAACTAATAAAATTGGCTAGAGATTTCTAGAACATCTCCATGTATAGGCCGAAATTTTTGGGCCTCTTAGGCATCTTGATATTCCTTGTAATTTTGATTCATATACCATATTGTTGCCTATATTTTATTGTATTCCAAGATTAGCATATGTATGTATACAAATACATACACGCCTATGTGTATCATGTATTTATACATTCCCTACATATATCATATATACGCACATACATATATATATTGGCATGGTTTATATCACTCTATATTTCATGGACTATCTCAAGAATATTTAAGTAAAAAGAGTTACGTGGACTTAAGGAACACGCTCTAAAAAAAATTGTCGCTTTCATTCCATCTCATATTCATAGTTTTCACGTACATGATCGTTGGGGTACAACATCCTTCCCTCCTTCAATAAAGTTTCGTCCTCGAAACTTATGAATTGTCAAAGAGATATGGGTACTTTTGCTTCATGTCTTTCTCTAACTCCCAAGTGGCCTCATTAACTGAATGGTTCTTCCATTGCACCTTGACCATAGGAATAGACTTATTCCTCAATGCTTTCACTTCCCTATCAATTATCCTTTCGGGTTCCTCAACATATGATATATCAGCTTCAATCCTCAAAGGTTGTTCATCCATAATATGGCTCGAATCATGCACATACTTACGCAATTGAGATATATGAAACACATTGTGTAATTGAGACAACGATGGTGGTAGTGCAAGTCTATAAGCAACTTCTCCAATCCTTTCCAAGATCTCAAATGGTCCAATGAATCTAGGACTAAGTTTCCCTTTAATTCCGAACCGCTTTACTCCTTTCGATGGGGATACCTTCAAGAATACCTTATCTCCTACTTGAAACTCAAGTGGTCGACGCCTCACGTCGGCCCACGCCTTGCTTCTATCTTGAGCAGCCTTCAATCTTTGTCTTACAATCATAACATTTTCCTTGGTTTGCTCCACTAAGTCAGGTCCTGTGAAAATCTTATCTCCAATCTCATTCCAATACAACGGCGATCGACATTTTCTTCCATAGAGAGCTTCATAAGGAGCCATTCCAATGGATCTGTGATAGCTGTTATTGTATGAAAACTCAACCAACTTCAAACTCTTATCCCAGCTACCTCCAAAGTCCAACACACAAGCACGCAACATGTCCTCCAATGTTTGAATTGTTCTCTCTGATTGACCGTCAGTATGGGGATGAAAAGCTGAACTCATGCGAACTTCCGTACCCATCGCTTTCTGAAATGCCTTCCAAAACCTTGATGTGAAGCGGGGGTCTCGGTCACAAACTATGCTCATAGGAACTCCATGCAAACATACAATCTGATCAACATACATAGAAGCCAACTTTTCCATGGGTGCTTTAATCGACATCGCCATGAAATGAGCACTCTTCGTCAGACGATCCACAACAACCCAAATAGTGTCATATCCACTTCTTGTCTTAGGTAAATCGGTCACAAAATCCATAGCGATGTGATCCCACTTCCACTCAGGCACCTCAAGTGGTTGCAATAATCCAGCTGGCCTCTGATGTTCTGCTTTGACTTTCTGACATACAAAACATTTCTCAACAAACTCTGCTATCTGATTCTTCATTCCTGGCCACCAAAACTTTTGCTTCAAGTCATGATACATCTTATTTGCTCCTGGGTGAATAGACAAACGTGAATTATGGGCTTCCTGAAACACTTCACTCTTTATCGCATCATCATTAGGCACACACAATCGACCTCTAAACCACAAACTGCCGTCACTACGGACTTCAATATCGTCAGATGGCTTCTCCTTCAGCTTGCTCTTAACTTTCATCAATGCATCATCCTTATCTTGAGTCTCCTTAATCCTACCGATCAAAGAAGGAACCACTACTAACTTTGCAAGTACGTCGGAAATCGAATCCACTTCTTCCAGACAAAACTCTTCCATATCACGCTGTAGAGGTGGTTGACGGGGATGACTCGTCTTACGACTCAAAGCATCAGCAACTCTATTAGCTTTACCTGGATGATACTGAATAGAGATGTCATAATCCTTGATCAACTCAAGCCATCGCCTTTGGCGCATATTCAGCTCCTTTTGAGTGAAAAGGTATTTCAAACTCTTATGATCCGTGAAGATCTCACACTTCTCTCCGTACAGATAATGACGCCAAATCTTCAGAGCAAATACAACTGCTGCAAGCTCAAGGTCATGTACTCGATAATTCTACTCAAACGGCTTAAGCTGGCGAGACGCATACGCAATCACACGCCCATTCTGCATAAGAACACAACCCAATCCATTCTTGGAAGCATCACTGTAGATCACAAACTGTTCTCCTGAAATGGGTTGAGCCAAAACTGGTGCAGTCGTCAACCTTGCCTTCATCTCAGAAAAGCTACTTTCACAATCCTCATTCCATGCAAATTTTGTCTTCTTCTGAGTCAATCTAGTGAGTGGCATAGCTATCCTTGAAAATCCTTCAACAAACTTGCGGTAGTAACCGGCCAGTACGAGAAAACTCCTTACTTCAGTGACATTGGTCAGCCTCGGCCACTCAGTAATTGCCTCAATCTTTCTGGGATCAACCGAAATCCCATTTTCAGTAATAATATGGCCCAAAAATGACACACTATGCAACCAAAATTCACATTTACTGAATTTTGCATATAGCTGATGCTTTCTTAGAATACCAAGTATTGTCCTCAGATTGGTTGTATGAGTTTCCTCATCAGGCGAATAAATCAGGATATCGTCAATAAAGACGACCACATACTTATCCAACTGGTCCCGAAATACCCGATTTATAAGATCCATAAACGCTGCAAGGGCGTTGGTCAGTCCAAAAGGCATCACGAGAAATTCATAATGTCCATATCTCGTCCTGAATGCTGTCTTAGGAATATCCTCAGCTCTTATCTTCAATTGAAAATATCCAGATCTTAGATCCACTTTGCTAAACACCCGAGCTCCCTGCATTAGAATACTTTAGATATTATTCATGATTATTGTATTGAAATAAGACTTGGTAGTTACTGACCCGAAGCTGGTCGAACAGATCATCGATCCGAGGCAACGGATACTTATTCTTTACGGTGATCTTGTTGAGTTCCCGATAATCAATACACAGCCGCATACCTCCATCCTTCTTCTTTACAAATAAAACTGGGGCACCCCATGGCGATACACTTGGACGAATCAACTTCTTTTCCAATAACTCATGCAATTGTTCTTTTAGTTCCTTCAGCTCAGCGGGTGCCATGCGGTAAGGAGCTTTAGAAATGGGCTCAGCTCCAGGGATGAGGTTTATCTCAAAGGAAATTTCTCGATCAAGGGGAAGTCCTGGTAGTTCCTCTGGAAAGACATCAAGAAACTCTTGAACTACTGGAACTTGCGAAATGTCCACTGCTGCCTGCTCGGCACTAAGAGCATAAACAAGATAGCCTTGACATCCCTTTCGCAACGCTCGACGGGCACGAGCTAATGGGGACACATGGGAATGGCCTGCTGCTGTTGTCCTTGATTTCCTTGATTATTTCTTTGATTATTCTGATTCTGCCCACGGCGCTGTCCACGATTCTGATTTCCTCTTTGGTTCTGATTCTGCTGTCTACCTTGCCTCCCATGAAAATTCTGTCTAGTCATTTTCCTTGCTCCTTTATCACCGGAAGTGTCCCTTCCTCTTTTCTGGCCCACCATCGCATCGCGACGAATGATATCCTTCTCGAATCGATAACATGCATCAACAAGTGCCTCAAAATCAGCAGAGATAACATTTACCAACCAAGTGCGAATCTTTGGGTTCAGCCCACTCTTAAACTTCACCATCTTAGATTCCTCATCATTCATCGTAGCCGGAGAAAATCTGCCCAAAGCCAGAAACTTGTTCACATATTCAGACACAGTCATACCAGGTTCTTGCTTCAACATTTCAAAATCATGCCTCTTTTGCATCTTTACTGACGGGGGAAAATAAAACTTGTTAAACTCTTGGATGAATCTTTCCCATGGAATAGGTCAGGGAAAAGGTTGCAGCTTAGCCTTCCCCCACTGGTTCGTCTCACCAAGGAGGAAAGGTCTTACAGCTTGGGTTTCCATATTGTCAGGGGCTCCATTCAGTTCAAAACAGTTCTCCACTTCATCTAGCCATTTTTCAGCCATATCGGGGTTAGACTTGCCTTCAAAAGGCGGCACATTCGCTCGCTTGAGCTTCTCAAAGTAGTACTGCGCATCTCTTATCAGTTCATAAGGGGGAGGAGGGGCAACTTGCTGAATCATTCCTTGGCCAATCTGAGTTACGGTCTGACAGAATGCTTGGAAATCCAGAATAAGAAGTGGCACTTGCGGAAGAGGGTTTCCTTGAGCTGGTGGGGGATTTTCATTCTGCAGTGGAGGAGGAGGCGGTGGATCCTGATTCTGAGGAGGAGGTGGAGGGACTTGGTCTTGAGGTTGTGGAGGGTTGCGTTCGGGTGCATGGGCAGCATCTCTGCGAGGTCTACCACGATTCCAAACCATCTGTATACTGAGCAGAAAGATATATTTATGTATATATAGATCGAGATGACTGACTGAATTTAGACATGCTTGGAAAAGGAATTTAAAGCAGGAAAAAGAGTCAATATGCGACATATCATGCTAGCAGATCAACCAAGGGGACCCTATTTCCAATCTAAGTTGTCTAAGCTAAGGCCATCTCTCTTCTAAGATCATGACTTAATTCTAAGATCAATTCTTAGTTCTCTAAGATCATAACTTAGCTTCTACGTTCTGCCCAAATCTAGAGCCTCGGCTCTGATACCACCTGTAGCGCCCCGTACTCGGCTACCCCTCGTACGGTGCACCCGCCGTACCTTACCTTTCGGAAAAATACAAAGCGTCGATACTTAACTCGTAAAACCCATGAATAAACATGGATTACACAGTCACGATCTTAACAGGTAGATAAAAATACGACAGAATTCGAACCTTAATCCGAAAGCGTCAAATCGCGAATACATAGCAAAATTATACAAACTGAACCAATAGCAAACTACACCGCGAATTTATACAAACATTATCCGAAAAGAGTCCGAAAATAGCTAAGTCCCAAAATGTCCCAAAGGTTCATCAAAAGCTTCCATCATCATTCTCTTAACAACGACTTCAATAACCTATGGGTATGGCACCTTCGGCTCATCATCAATCCACTCGACTTCATTACCTGGCTCTGGGGGGAAAAATAAATGGGTGAGCGACAGAGTCGCCAGCAAGTATACAATAACACTGTACAATAAAGGGAAAACGGCATACAAGAATCAAACCCCAATTCCTTAAGTTAAAACATACCTGCCAATACCTTTCCGAAGCATCATACTTAAAGTCATATCAACACTTAGCTAAGATCTAAATGTCATCACTTAGTTGGATTCTACGTGCTATAACCAAACCTTACTTCTATGAATAGGTATCATGCGTAATGCGTATGAAAATGTGAATGCAATGCAAATGCAACGGGAAACATTCTTTCTTTCATTTAGACATGCTCATAAAAATGCTTGAACTTTCTTTCTTTCTTTTAAATCATGCTCATCATAAAACAAGAGAGTGTGTCAGCCTATTATACCGGGCATGACTCGGTTCTTGTAACATGATCACCTTCAGGTCTATTATACCGGACCTGGCTCGGTTCTTATACTCTTCAGACCTATTATACCGGGCCTGGATCGGTTCATATATTTCATCAGACCTATTATACCGGGTCTGGATCGGTTCTTATACTTCTTTCGATCAATTAACCCCGGATCTGTAGCGGGTTAAGCTGGCCAGAAGGGACGAAATTCTTTCAAAACAGAAACTTTATATAAAACATCGATAAAATCATGAGCATGGAATATATGAGCATGTCAATGCATGTGCATAGGATGCAACATGGTAAAATGCACTTATAACATCATAAACAACTTTCTTCATGGGCTGGAATACGAACCAGCAGCATGTCCTGTATTGCCTGGCCTCAAAATCAACCTTTTGAGCCTATTTTCCAGAAACTAAAAATATGGACATGCACCATATGATATTAACCACATTCTGTACAAATTTCATGCGATTTCGACAAGCGTAGGTACCTCAATAAAAATAATTCCCAACAAGGGTACAACAGAAATTCTGCTGCACTCTCAACTCCATTCCTTACCTTGTCTCCATCCATAAACTCATTATGGGGCTCACTTAGCACCTGGAAATCTTTCCTATTTCCTTTATGAACAATATTCAAATGCCCATTCACCCAAACAAGTCAAAATAAATATGATACAATTCATACAAGCACAAAGGGTCAATCTGTCCTGTTTTCCAGAATGTTACACCAAATTTCCTTCAATGGTTTACCATCAAGACCAATAGATAAAATCAATTTCTTTATATGGATATTTAGCTCTATGTCTTAAGTACTTCCTGTAAAAGTTTCAGGTCAATCCAAGATGTTTAATGTACTTAAATAAATTTTCTCCCTAAGGTGGTACGACCAGAAACCGTTTTGACCCCTTGATATAAAAAATTCATTTCTGACCAATCCACAAGTGATTTTCCAGAAATTCCAACTCCACAATAAAATAGACATGGTAAGCTACGACCACATTAAAAATAAGCTCAATCCAACGTTTAGAAGGTCCTTAACTAAGTTCATCAATTTAGCATAAAATCTGTCCAGGATTCTGTTTTCAACCGACATGCATAGAAGTATCCTTTCCTTCCTCATTTTCGTTCTTTAGCCTATAATCCAAGTCAATGGTCATTCAATGGACCTAATAAGGCTTTCCTATACTAATTCAAGTCCTTTTTAGCATGCAAAAGTCGTTCATATGGGCTGTTCATTCCTTCTAAACAAAACAGTCTTCTAGTCCAACAATTTCACATTTTAAAATCACTAAAAATGCTAGGTTTCATACCAATCATGTCTCATTCAATATCAACATAGGGCAGTCCATAATCCATCACTTTTAACTCTTATTTTAAGTTTAAACATGCTTTATATTGCAACATAAGATAGGTCTATCATCCAACCTATCAAAACATAAGAAAAAGTAACAACTTAGGCATATTTTCACTAAGATCATGTCTTAAGCTTCTAGACATTCAAGTATGCACATAATCACATATATTGTAAGGGGTTATAGTATACTTGCCTCTTCAAGCTAAAGCTCTTGCCTTTGCTTGGTTATGAAGTGAGATGTGATGAGATCCTTCACCTTCTTCACCTTAAGCATACGGTTTTAAAGGAGTGAAATGAAAAGATTAGTTCTTTATCCAATAGAGGAACTAGGTTATCTTTAAGGCTAGAGCATCTTACCAAAATGAGCTTGGAATGGAGGTTCAAGCACCTCAATATAACACCACCTAGAAAAGTTGAAGGCTTTCACCTATTTCAACCATGAAACCCACGGTTTTGGCATGGAGAGAAGGAGTTCATGTGAGCTTCATTCTTCACCAAATAAGAATTCACTTAAAGAAACTTGGAACAAGACTTACCTAGATGTCTTCTTGAGTCTTGAAAGTGAAGTTGAACTTCTATCCTCCAAGATAAAGGGGCCGAAATGTTGGTGAGGGAGATGAGGGAACTTTTGCTAAGTGTTGCTCTTGCTTGAATGTGTCTTGAGAGGAGTCTCAAGATGACCAGAAGGTAGATGTTTCTAGAATGGTTTGATTTAAAACATGTTAGAGACTTAGGAGAGGGGGACAATTTTGGAGGGATTTTTGTGAGGATTAGGGCTTTCTTGAATGTTAATCAAGGTTAAGTTAGTATAACCTTAGTTACTTTATTCAAACTATAGTTACTTTTGTGCTAACCCAAGTTACTTTATTAAATCATGGTTACATTAACCTTGGTTTAGAGAAAAGTAACCATGGTAGGATTTAAAAATCCTCCATGTCTAGACACTAAGGGGGGCGGTTTTGGTTGGGGTCTTTATGACCTCAACCATACTACTTCCTTCTTTAATGAGTTGTCTTAACTTGTTCCTTAAATGCATGTCTATTTTATTTTTCTATTTATTCTTTGCATAATAAATTCTTGTCTTATTATTTTAACTAATAAAATTGGCTAGAGATTTCTAGAACATCTCCATGTATAGGCCGAAATTTTTGGGCCTCTTAGGCATCTTGATATTCCTTGTAATTTTGATTCATATACCATATTGTTGCCTGTATTTTATTGTATTCCAAGATTAGCATATGTATGTATACAAATACGTACACGCCTATGTGTACCATGTATTTATAAATTCCCTACATATATCATATATACGCACATACATATATATATTGGTATGGTTTATATCACTCTATATTTCATGGACTATCTCAAGAGTATTTAAGTAAAAAGAGTTACGTGGACTTAATGAACACGCTCTAAAAAAATTTGTCGCTTTCATTCCATCTCATATTCATAGTTTTCACGTACATGATAGTTGGGGTACAACAAGTCTACCGTTTCTGGCAGATTTGCGCAATCTGACCACCAACGATTTTTCAAGGGGTTAAAGGTTGAATTTTAATTTTACATTTTTAAGGGATCCTCATAACATCTGAGGCTAAGTTCTCTCAAAATTTTAGAATTTTTAGAGACCTATAACCTGGTTTTAAAAATGTTTTAAAACTGGTCCTGAAAACAGAATCTGTTTTTAGAAGTTGAGTTGTTTAGGTTTAAACAAATTTTAAAAACCACACTTTCTGCACCGCCTATTCAACCCCTCCCCCCCCTTTCTAGTGGTTCCTTGCAGATCCTACACCAAAATATACAAAATTTACAACTTAAACAAATATAAACAACGAAACAAATTTACAACTTAAACAAATAAAACAACGAAGCACATTAGCATGCCCTCAAAGCATGCATGAATCATACCCGTTTGAGAGGAAAGGCACCTACCTATTTGACGAATTAACTTCCTTCTCTTCTAGGCTCGAATCTAAACAATTGTAGTATAAACATCAATACCTAATAATAAAGGTTAATTTATCTTACTTAAAATAATTAGTTCATAGCTTTCTAATAAAATTTTTGTTTCCTATTTGTCATACCAACATACATATACCATCAAATATGTTTATGTTTTCATTACCCCTATTCGGCCCTGCCTAGATTTTTCCCAAAAATCTCAAAACTTTCGGCCATTAACCAATTGCACATCAGGTACATATTTACAAACAAATGGTCAATATAAAAAAAATATGCCTATAATATTCATTAATTTGAAACATTATCATGCTAGACGATTTGTTTTCTTTCAACTTTTAAACCAAACTTTTGGCAAGCATAACAAAATTTCTTTCCTTTGTACCAAATTCATAATAATTAAATAAAAGCCATTTTTGGCCCTGTAGACATGCCCCAATGACAAGCACCATCAAAGAATATACATATGCATATTTACATCAAAGATTAAAAAATATGCATATGTAAACGTCCTGGATGTATGCATATTTTTACTATAACATCAACATGGTAATTATATAAAGGAATAAAAATGACAACTTTAATTTTGGGGCCGCTGACTCTACAAAACGAATGGCTAAAATTACAATTCCATTTGCATATTTACATTATACTATTAAAACTAAAGTAAATAGATTTTAACATTAGATATCATGCGATACCCACATATGAAAGCCCACATACAATTTGCATGTTCTTTAATTTTGTCACCAGCGGCCCATATGAAATTAATTCAACAAGATTCATGAACATTTCATATATATATACACATACTCGATACATGTACACAACAAATAGATGCGTGCATCAATCTATGCAAATCACGATTACAAATGCATAATCCAATTTGATACCAAAATAGTACAATAACTTTGTAAAAACATAGCAAATATAGTAAGGATACTTGCCTCAATCCGTAGTATATTATACTGTACGAAGATACCGGGTTGAAAAGAACCAAAAATTATCAATTCTTGCTCCTAATAAATGTCAGCCAAAGGTTTGCTATTAGGGAGAAAAAGGCTGCCATTGGTTTGCCATTTGAGAATGAAGAAATAAAATTTCTTTTGGAAGAATAAGGGTGAGAAGAAATAAGGCTGCTGGCAACAATTTGTGTGGAAAAAAATAAGGAAAATGCAGCATGGCTGCCGAGGGTTGAATGTTGGGAAGAATAAGGGGGCTTCCTTGGGTTTTTCTTGGAGATTAGGGCCGGCAGGTTTGGTATAGAGTGGGTGTGTGATTTGTGTTGTGTAAGTGTACAGATATAGGTGTATGTTAGGGAGAGTTCTATTGTATTTAGGTTATCATATCCTATTATAATTAGGAGTTGTATTTAACTTAAAACCCTATCCTTTCTTCTCCTGTTCACATTAAGATTCTAGAGTTTAGGCTTTATTTCCTATTTACTTTTCTCTTGTTAACCGTGTGTGTAGCGTATATATATATATATATATATATATATATATATATATATGAG
Organism: Eustoma russellianum; assembly: GCA_036186865.1. Lineage (NCBI taxonomy): Eukaryota > Viridiplantae > Streptophyta > Magnoliopsida > Gentianales > Gentianaceae > Eustoma > Eustoma russellianum. The sequence goes on along the minus strand of AP025063.1, from coordinate 10,716,438 downwards.
ATAAAAAAAACCGTAGAAGCTCTGGCGAATCGGCGCCGCCGTCATTGAGTTTTGCGGCTTCTGCCGCCGCTGCTGCTGCCGGAATTCACTCGCTGCTCCGCCGGCATCTTCCTTCACAAATCATTCTTCATAAATTGATTCCATTGTTTCCTCTGTTTTGATCGGCTCACGACTCGGCGATCCCCATGGCTTCACCCGCGCCGACATTCGCAGATATTGTCGCGGTTCTTCTTCGGCTCAAGCCATCAGCATTTCGCCCAAAACTGTTTCTCGATATAAAGGTATTCCTTTAATCTCGTTTTCAGATTCGGAAATTGATGATCTTGCTGCTCCTTTCAAATATTCCATAGTGGGTACTTTTTGGTATGGGAGACCTCCGTTGAAGGTGATTAGAGATGTTTTTGAGAAAATCGGTTTTCATCACGATCTTCGCATTACTCTAATTGATCAGTCGCATATACTGCTAAATTTTACCAATGAGGCGGATTATTTACGATGCTTTTATCGACGTTCATGGCTTATTTCTGGGTGTCATATGCGTATAACAAAATATACTGTGGATTTTGATCCTTCAACGGATGTGCCGATCGTTCCGGTTTGGATAGCCTTGCCTGGACTTCCAATTCATCTTCATCGCAAAGAGGCATTGTTTGAGATAGTTAAGCCCATAGGCTGTCCAATCAAACTTGATGTTGCAACAAAAGATGGTCTGCGACCTTCGGTTGCTCGGGTATGTGTGGAAGTTGATGTTTCGAAGGATTTACCGCCAAAGATCTATCTTCAAGCGAAGGGCCGGTTTATCTTACAAACCATAATTTATGAAGACTTGCCTGTATTTTGTACCACCTGCAGACGATTAGGTCATGCCGTCGAGTCATGCCCACCGCCATCAGAGTCGGCCATACCACCTCCCCCACCGCCCCCTCCGCGGCGACCACCAGCTCAGCGCTGGACTCCAGTTAAGAAACGGCCCACTACACAGCCAAATCTCCCAGAGTCTACTCCACCATCTTCGGACACACAAGCTCCTCCGGCCTCCATCACTCCAGCTGCAGCTATCGATCCAGCTGCAGCTCCTCCCGCAGATCAACAAGCCGAACCAGTGGAGCCTCAGCATGATATTCAGGAATCTGCGGAATTAGGGCATTCGTCGGATAATGACTTACCAGAGGCAGCTCCTCACGAGATACCCATGGTTCCAGCAGAGGTTGCCTGCCGCATCCAGCAGTTACCTCCTTCGCCTGACACAGACACTTTAATCTCTCGACTACAAGATTCCACAGAAGACTTTATACAGGTGGTTCCGCGTAGGAAACGTCGAGCTAAGAAAGATCTTCCTCTACTGCCTCCATCATCCATTCTTACACGCAGTGCATCACATGCGATCCAGGGAAGTGACTCTAACCTTTTACAATGAATGTTATGATATGGAACATCAGAGGCTTTCGGACCTCCAAGCCCCGTTTACATCAATTAATTCATGAGCATCGGTTGAACATACTTATTATTATAGAACCTAAACATACATCAGACACTATTTCTCGTTATGCTATGTAGTTCAGTTTTTCTAATTCTTATGCGTCGACTTCTGAGCGTATTTGGTTTTTCTGGCGTAACTCTCACTTTGAGCTGGTCACAGTGCAGGACGAAGAACAGGTTGTGCACTTTACTTTGACATATCGGCCTCTACAATATATTTTTGTTTTGTCGGCAGTATATGGCAATCATACTCCATCTCTACGTCAATCATTGTGGTCTTCTTTATGAACTTTCTCTGCGAATTCAACATTGCCTTGGGTTCTCGGTGGTGATTTTAATACATTCTGATCTCTATCCGACCACGAAGGTCGTTCGCGACCATCTTTAGCTGTTTTACAAGATTTCAATGATTGTATTGAGGCATGTGCTTTGATGTCACCACCTTTTCATGGATCTAGATTCACCTGGTCTGATGGTCGTGGTCTCGGTCGGGTCCGCCGGCGTCTTGATTGGTTGTTCCTAAATACTGATTTCCATGATAAATTTGAAGATATTCAACTTACTCATCTTCCCAGAATTACTTCTGATCATACCCCGCTGTTGCTCAAGTGCCGAAATATTACAGCTACATCTCATCGTTCGTTCCGATTTTTGGACTCTTGGCTTCTTCATCCAGATTTCTATTCTTATATGCGCGATGCGTGGGCTTCATATCCTACAACAGGTGGTATGCATGGCTTCTACACAAAGTTATTTAAATTCAAAAAGGATGTGCAACAATGGAATAAAGATATTTTTGGCAATATATTTTCTCGAGTTCAGCAGGCTGAAGTTCTCCTTACTCGCGCGGAAGAACATTGGGACACTGAACCCACAGAGGTCAATCGGATGGCGTATAATCGTGCTAAGGCAGAGTTCTTGCAGGCTGCTTCTTATGAGATGCATTTTTGGAAACAAAAGGCGAGAGTTCGATGGTTAAAGGAGGGTGATGCAAATACTCGCTATTATCATACTTTGGTAAAGGGCCGCAGATTACATCTTCGGATTCAACAAATACAAAAATCGGATGGTACGATTTGCACAGCCCATGAAGATATCAGCGCAGAAGCTGTGTCTTTTTATACTGCTTTATTTGCACAGGAACCTATTGTTAACAGTGAGAAAATTATTCGGCACATTCCCATACTAGTCTCTGCAGATGATAACTCTGCTCTAACGCAGCTTCCATTATCAGATGAGATAAAAGATGCAGTTTGGCACTTGGACCCTCATAGTGCCTCAGGACCTGATGGTTTTGATGGGAATTTTTATAGATCTTGCTGGCCCATTATTCATAAGGATGTTGTTTTGGCGGTACATGAATTCTTTCTTGGGGTGCCCCAGCCTAGAGTCATGGCTAGCGCATTGATCACTTTGATTCAAAAAAAAAACCGCACCAATCACATTCAGCGACTATCGTCCAATATGCCTCACTAATTTTATCAGTAAAGTCTGTACCAGAATTGTTGCTAGCCGCCTGTGTCGATTATTGCCAAGACTTATCTCTCCAGAGCAGACAGGCTTTTTACCAGGTACTGACATTTCTACGCAGGTTTTACTAGCTCGTGAAATGATCCATATGCTAGATAGAGGTGGCTCACAGTTATGCCTGAAATTGGATATGATGAAGGCTTTTGATAGGTTCAGCTGGGAATATTTGGAGCTAATATTCAAAGCGTTCGGTTTTTCGGGATTTTTCACTCGAATAATTTTGAATCACTTGCGGGCTACAACTTTAGCGGTGTTAATTAATGGACAGCCCTCTTCTTATTTTCGGCCTCATCGGGGGGTAAAACAAGGAGATCCTTTGTCTCCTTTATTATTTATTTTAGCAGCAGAGGGTTTTAGCAGGGGCTTGAAAGCATTGACAGTAGCAGGTCAGTTGCAGCCTTTTTGTTTGGGCGGTGTACCTTTCACCATTACACATTTAGCATATGCAGACGACTTATTGATCTTCCTTCGAGGCACTCAACGAAATCTCCAACGGTTCCACACATTTCTTACACAATATGAAGCTGCTTCTGGTCAGAAAGTTAATTTTCAGAAAAGCAGTATTATTCCTTCTGCTGCTGTCACACCACATCAGCGACAAACATTTGCGACTACTCTGGGTATGCGTCTCTCCAATCTTCCATTCCGCTATCTTGGCTCTTATTTGCATAAAGGGATTCCACGAGCACATCACTATGTTACGTTACTCCAACATATTGACGATAGGCTTCAAGGGTGGCACTCCAAATTATTATCTACTGCAGGACGCCTCGTCTTGCTTCAATCAGTCATCGCGGCATTACCCATTCACATTATGGCAGGAGGTGGTATACCAAAGTCGGTTATTAAAATTATCCATCGTAAGATGGCCGCTTTTTATTGGGGTCCTCGACATCATTGGGTCTCCTGGTCTACGCTTACTAAACCACAGGCAGAGGGCGGCATAGGACTTCGAAATTTGAATAGTTTGCAACAGGCTTTCTATTGCCGCATCTGGTGGTCATATCATCAGAATGCTACCCTATGGAGCCGATATATGCATGCAAAATATGGACAATCGTGAAGATTATCTTCCTCGCTTGCCAGACTCTCCTACTTGGAAGATTATATGTCGGATTCATCCCTTTTGCTTACTCTACACTGATCGGCACAATGATCAGATATCATGGTTGCCGAATCAGTTGGGAGACTTCTCGCTAAAAAGTGCCTATGAGATCTGTAGAACTGCATCTCCAAAGCTGCTTTCTGCCTCATTTATTTGGTCAAAACATAATTCTCCGGCTATAAAGTTGTTTCTATGGCGTATTTTCAATTCTGCGTTTCCTTTTGAGGATTATCTTGGTCGATACGTAATGGCTCGTCCGACACAATGCCCCTTCTGCAAGAGTGAGTCGGCTTCGGTGGATCATGTGTTTTTATATTGTCCTTCTGTGCGCTCGATTTGGTGCTATTTTGCAAGTGAACTACATTGCCCCCTTCCCACATCAATACATCTTCGTCAATATATTCTTTCATGGTGGTATCGCTCGTCCCTATCCACGCTTATTGGAGTTTATAAAATCGTGATACCAGCGATCATTGTTCATCATATCTGGTGTGCTTATACTTCCCTGATCTATGGTGACAACGCACCTATCCCAGCGTTTTCTCTTCGATTCTCTATACAATCTGAGATTACGTTGTGGCACAAAAAGATTGCGGGCTCTAAGTTGTCTGCCACATCACGACATATTTTCAGTTGGCTACCTATTGTTCGGCCTCCTCGTCCATTGATTGTTCGCTGGATCACGCCACCCACAGGTAGATTAAAATTAAATGTTGACGCAGCTACGGGTCGCAGTTACGGTGCTGGAGGCGCAATACTGCGTGATCACAGGGGGTCCTGTGTTGGAGCAATTTCTTTTCGCCTCCCTTTAAGCACACCCTTCCAAGCAGAGATTCAGGCAGCAGTTTTTAGTCTCTTTTATTTCTTACCGCTCTACCGCTCCATCATACTAGAATTGGATTGCTCCCAATTGATAGACCGGTTGACTCGACCACTCATTGTTCATGGTTATCCACATCTTCCATTGCTACAATCACTTGTTAATACACATCGACTCTCTTGCTATCACGTTTATCGCGAGGCGAACCTGCCAGCACATTATTTAGCGCAACATGCAATGATCCACCCAGGCACCGAACGTTTTGCCTCGAACACTCTACCTTCATTGGTCCGGGCGGCGGTCACACTGGATCTCACTTCTGTTAATTTGCGGGTGCCATGACTACAGTCTTCCATAAGGATTGGCCAGAGTTTCCTTCTACTGCCTGTTACCTTAGAGTGACAGGCAGGCACGGTATGGTTGCACATACATTATTCTATGCTTCATGCTTTATACTTTTAGTGTGTAACGAGCCTTTTTGTTTCATGGGAGTGTTTTGGATCTATCATCAACTACATTCTTACTTCTCGGGTGTGGACAACATGACTGGTTCGGTGCCTTGCTGTGTCGGACTTCATATGGCGGGATTCTTACCATTGTCGCCTTGGCCTATTGGTCAAGGCGACTCGGGTAATCATTTTAATTCTTGGTTCATATTTGTTCTTTTGGACACTTCTCCTATATTCATGCTCTATTCCTGTTTGTGCGAGTTTCAATTCAAAATGGCGAGGCTTATTCCGGATGTGGGCACTGCTTTTTCGGATCGGATAGCGTGGAAGGCAATGGCTATTATTTCTTCTTTGTCGCCTTGGCACTTCAACTGCCAAGGTGGCTTCGGTACGTGCTTGCTCTATCAGACATTGATTGCACAGTTTCATACTTATATTGACCACTACTCTCTCTTGACGTTTTCTGAGGTTTGGATTCTCATGTCTCATACAAGACACAGTTGCGGCCACCTAAGCTCAATCGGCGGTTTACTGTACCTGACAACGACATTCAAGGATTTGTACCACAATTTATATTCTCATCATATCAATGACAGTCATATAAATATGTACGCTTTTTCCTTCGCCAAGGTTTTATCCACAAGGGTGGTTTTTCTTGGCAAGGTTTTAATGCGGCATATCATATATGACTGGAGATATGTCATTATTGTTTCATTATTTCATTATTTCGAATACTCTGAAAGTGTAATATGGTTTTCCTCTGCCATATGTGAGGCTTTGCATGAATGAATAAAATTTTTCGTTAAAATATATATATATATATATATATATATATATATATATTATTTTATGTTACGTGTGTGTATGTGTTTGCATGGCAATGTATATATATCATTTCACATGAAAAATTTACGGGCTATAACAGACCTCTCCCCTTACAATAAGTTTCGTCCTCGAAACTTGCATATGGCGTAATCAATGACTTAGTATGTTTCTACTTGATCCATTCACCTAGATGATGACTGTACTAAACATCCATTGCGTATTCCAAGATGTTAACTATTTCACATTCTTATAATAGTCTAAAGCCTCAACATTATTCTTGTATACCTACAAGATAGTTTCTAAGTCCATTATTCTTTGCTTATTTACGATCACAACTTATAAGCTTCTATTAACACTACTTGACGTGTATCATTCAACTTATTGCAATCTACAATTTCATATTCTTAAACTCATCATGTATGATTCCTCTCCTAGTTACATGATCATCTGAAACGTCCATCGAGTCCTCCAATATGCTATCCATCACTATCCTTTATCATCAAATTCTCGAAATCAATCTTACATCTACGAACTAGTTCTATGATCATATCCTTACTTTTCTGAGATATCATCAACAACCTAATATATGAAATACGTGTATGGACATATATATTTTTTCCAAATAAAAATATAGCTTACGTAGCTATAATTTGGAATATAGCTTTAACTATTTAAAATAATATACATTCTAAATTTTTTTTGTAAACACAATAACCAAAGTATCATGTATTTGCTTTTGCAACGCGGTGTCTCAAATGACCATTTATAAAACAATCATATAAATTGTTTGCAAAAGTATTACGGTTTAAAACCACTTTAAAATTATTGAGACACAACAATTGCAAAACATCCTTTTACAAAATCGTTTGAGCACAATGTCTTTTTCTTTCCAAAGAAATATATATTTTGAAAGTTATGCCTTGTTTCGCAAAACACAACAATTGAAAAGTCGGCAAAAGTAAAGTTTCATAAAACAATTTGGATATAGTACCTCTCTTTTTCAAAAAGAAGTATATACATATTTTGAAACTATTTCTGCTTCACCAAAATAAGTTCATCGCAAGTCGACACATTAACTTCAAAGTATTTAATGAAACAAAATGCTTGCAATATCGATAGTTGTGAAATAAAATTATTTTAGCAAAGTAAATATATCTAAACAAAAGTTCGAGAAATATAAGAGGTATATAAATATATCGTTCTTCGAAAACATCATTATTTTAAAATATATCAGTTTTGTCAGAGGTATTCGAAATTCTACCTGGTTGATATACGAATACGGAAAGTAAATATAGCCTTGTGAAGCTGGTAGGCAAAATAAACGAACCAGTTCAAATATTTAGAAGCAAAATCTTTGGAAAACCTTTAAAATTTAGAATATATCTTGGTATACGTGCTTATTTGAAAACAGTTAGCTACTAGAAAAAAAAAATTTTATTTTTGGCCATACTTCGTATAATTTCTATAATCAATCTTTATTTTCAAATAAAAAAATCCGTCTATGTATCGTTTCTTATAAGTCTAACCTTCGCATATTATGATTAAATTCCTTAACTTAAATTGTTCAATCCTAGCGTGGCATACTAAATATTAATCGACTTATAGTATTCTACTTCACCATGCTTCCGCGCGCCACACTAACTCATCGTATTTCTTCACTTGGTCATTTCAACTGTCAATTTTAACTTAGTTAGATCTCACCTGAAAAGCAATCACTGCTTGTTCATATTTATTCTATTTTAGTTCAAGCTTACTCGATACATCGGTTATTACGTGTTCCTAGGAATCAACGCTTAACCCAAATTCGTAATACTTTGTCATTCCAATGTACTTATTTTAGTAGTCCTCACTTATCACTATCAATCAATATCACTAATAGGACTAATATCTTTAGCTTATTGGATACTCTACAATTCAACATCTTAATCATAACTATAAACCCCTTGATAGGGTATTCTTTGCTAAACTCTACTGATCATAACGCTAATACATCTTTTCTTAATTACCATAATTTTACTACAAATCATTCCTTAAGAACTACGATTCCAACTTGTACATAGTCGCGTTCCGACACTACTGTCAAGGTAGAGGCGTGAACCCGGTTCATTTACCGAAATGGTACCGGGTTAGCAGGGTCGAATCTAAGGAATTATACAAATGGTTATAATCAGCACTTAGATGCGACAACTAATTCAGAGTCGTATGGAGTGCCTTGGGTATACGTGGGCATATCCCTTATCCGATCATCACTTAGGTCTAATGTCATGACTTATTTCTAGAAACGATACTTGGTATCATCATTCCTTATGTCTAAAATCATTACTTATTGCTAAGTTCAATGCTTAGAATATAATCACCGCTTATGACTAAGATCAATGCTCATGTTCAAATCATCAGCTCATGTTCAGATTACCACTTATGTCTAAGATTACTTCTTATTTTGAATCATACTTAGTATACAATCAGCGTTTATGACTAAAGTCAATGCTTAAGTCAAATATCCACTCTTAATCAAGATCATCGCTTATGTCTAAAATCATGACTTACGGGTAGGATCATCACTAAATTTCTAAGGTCACGTTTTATTTCAAATAACATACCCAATATATAATCATTGGTTACGCCTAAAAATCGGTACTTATTCCTAAGATCGTGACTTAGGGGCAAGTCATAACTTAATTTTTAGGATCATAGCCTAAACCTATGCTTCCATCGTGGATCTAGAACCATGCTCTGAAAGATCGCACAGTTGAACAAGTAGTACTTCTTCAACTCATTCCGAAATTAGATCCAAGTGGTCGGCGGTGTCATTTGTGCTGCGATATCACTCCTCTGTATCTCTTTGTCGAAGAATCTCAGGTCCGAGTGAGATGGTGGTGGAGGCGGTTCATGCCGGTCAGCAGCTGATGCTACTGTGCTGAGGTGTTGGTCATGGTGACTATGACATCTTCAAGTGCTTAGGGATAATCCCCTGATTCTGGTGGTTCTCACCACTATTCCCAGCTGGCTCACGTCGTGGAGGCATTTCCTGTTATCCAAGTTCATGAGAAGAAATCGGATTAGTCAATAATAAGTTGAAAGTTTGACGTGGATAAATCGATAATTAGACAAGGAAAGCTCACCATCGGCACACACCTCCCATGACCCGATCATAACTTAGGTCTAAGATCATTGCTTAAGTCTACTTTGTTTATTAGGGGTAAAATCGTAACTTATATCTAAGTGTTCTAATTAATCCTGCGTTTCCAAGGCGGATCTGAAGCCTCGGCTCTGATACCACCTGAAGCGCCCCGCTCCCGAGCCCTAGCATTGGGAACAGTGCACCCGCCGTATCTCGCTAAGGAGAATACAAGGCATCGAATCAATCCCTTACATGTCAGAAATGACGTAGAAATTTTTGAATAGTGGAAAGTTGTTATTTTCACCACCCTTATTTTTCCTTAGCTTGTATTAATTTACTAGAATTTTTTACTAATTTTTTTACTAGGTTTCACTTACTTAATTCTATTTATTACTATTAATTTTTAATTACTTAAATTTACCAAACTTCAGAAATTAAGTGAAAATAATTTAATTTAACCTTTTATATTTTCTAGAATTTATTTGAATTCTTATTGGTATTTAATTATATTTTTCTGGCCTGATCTGCCAGACCCGATACATTTTTTTAGAGGTTAGTGGGCCGCCTTCGGTCCGACCCACTGGCCAGCCGACCCAGTCCGTTGGCCGACCTGTTCTCTGCCTTAATTTATTTATTTATTTATTTATTTAATGGCTGTTCCACCAGTGGCAACCCGCGCTGTGATTCGTTTTTCGTTCCCAACCCCCATTTTCTCATATTTTCAGTCTATGGGAACCTATTCTAAAGCCAAAACACAACTTTTAAAGGCTCCTAATGTAAAAATTCCCTTTTTCCCCCAATTCTTTAAGGGTGTTTTGTTTTTGATTCAATCATACCACAAATTTCACACACATACACGCACATACCAGCCATAAACAATATATCTTATGCTTTCCAACATATACAAAATTTACAACTTAAACAAATATAAACAACGAAACAAATTTACAACTTAAACAAATATAACAACGAAGCACATTAGTATACCATCAAAGCATGCATGAATCATACCCGTTTGAGGGGGAAGAGGCACCTACCTATTTGACGAATTAACTTCCTTCTCTTCTAGGCTCGAATCTAAACAATTGTAGTATAAACATCAATACCTAATAATAAAGGTTAATTTGGCTTACTTAAAATAATTAGTTCATAGCTTTCTAATAAAATTTTGTTTCCTATTTGTCATACCAACATACATATACCATCAAATATGTTTATGTTTTCATTACCCCTATTCGGTCCTGCCTAGATTTTTCCCAAAAATCTCAAAACTTTCAGCCATTAACCAATTGCACATCAGGTATATATTTACAAACAAATGGTCAATATAAAAAAAAATATGCCTATCATATTCATTAATTTGAAACATTATCATGCTAGACGATTTTTTTTTCTTTCAACTTTTAAACCAAACATTCGGGAAGCATAACAAAATTTCTTTCCTTTTTACCAAATTCATAATAATTAAATAAAAGCCAAGTTTGGCCCTGTAGCCACGCCCCAATGACAAGCACCATCAAAGAATATACATATGCATATTTACATCAAAGATTACAAAATATGCATATGTAAACGTCCTGGATGTATGCATATCTTTACTATAACATCAACATGGTAATTATATAAAGGAATAAAAATGACAACTTTACTTTTGGGTCCGCTGACGCTACAAAACGAATGGTTTAAATTACAATTCCATTTGCATATTCACATTATACTATTAAAACTAAACTAAATAGATTTTAACATTAGAAATCATGCGATACCCACATATGAAAGCCCACATACAATTTGTACGTTCTTTAATTTTGTCACCAGTGGCCCATATGAAATTAATTCAACAAGATTCTTAAATATTTCATATGTATATACACATACTCAATACATGTACACAACAAATAGATGTGTACATCAATCTATGCAAATCACGATTACAAATGCATAATCCAATTTGATACCAAAATAGCACAATAACTTTGTAAAAAACATAACAAATATAGTAAGGATACTTGCCTCAATCCGTAGTATATTATACCGTACGAAGATATCGGGTTGAAAGGAACCAAAAATTATCAATTCTTGCTTCTAATGAATGTCAGCCAAAGGTTTGCTATTAGGGAGAAAAAGGCTACCGTTGGTTTTCCATTTGAGAATGAAGAAATTAAATTTCTTTTGGAAGAATAAGGGTGAGAAGAAATAAGGCTGCTGGCAACAATTTTGCAGAAAAAATAAGGAAAAGGCAGCATGGCTGCCGAGGGTTGAATGTTGGGGAGAATAAGGGGGCTGCCTAGGGTTTTTCTTGGAGATTAGGGCCGGCAGCTTTGGTATAGAGTGGGTGTTTGATTTGTGTTGTGTAGGTGTACATATATAGGTGTATGTTAGGGAGAGTTCTATTGTATTTAGGTTATCATATCCTATTATAATTAGGAGTTGTATTTAACTTAAAACCCTATCCTTTCTTCTCCTGTTCACATTAAGATTCTAGAGTTTAGGATTTATTTCTTTCATGAGCCAGATTACGTTCGATGCTTTTATCGACGTTCATGGACAATCGCAGGATGCAACAATGCACGTTACCAAATGGACCATCGATTTTGATCCCTTAGCAGATGCTCCAATCTACCAATCTGGGATGCTTTTCCATGCTTGCCGATCCACTTTCATCAAAAGGCTCCTCTTTTTGAAATAGCACGTATCGTTGGCCACCCCATAAAGCAAGATGTAGCCACCGCCGACGGCCTTTGTCTCTCTGTTGCTCGGGTTTGTGTAGAAGCAGATATATCCAAAGATCTACCGAAGAAAATATTTTTGCAGGGCAAACAAAAAATTATTCAACAGCAGATAATTTATGAAGATCTTCCCTCCTTCTGCAATGACTGCTACCGATTACTCATGCTACTGCTTGCATGTGGGAAAGTTGCTCATGAAAGGACAGACAAACCACAAAAATCAACTGGAAGATGGACCCCTAAGAAAGGCCAAAAAAGCTTCCACCTTGGACCCATCCACCGTCACTTTGCTCCAGCAACATAAAGACAACGGGACACACACACTTCAAGATGATCTTGTACCCATAGTTCATGCTGTTCAACAACCATCTGCTGCGGTGCAGAAAAATCCCCACTGCTGATCGATAGCTTCCTCGAGCCTATCGATCAAACAAAAATAGAACATCATATGCAACATTCAGACGAAGCAACCATTGATGCAGAAACAGGAATAGATGGTCTTTCGCTACATAAATTGTTTGAAGAGCCAGAAGGCCAAACTCAGGGTAATGATCCAGATGTTTGTCAAGTATCAGACTCAGATATTGATCACATATCCCATGCTGTTGCTCCCATCGATACAGTTTCACGATCTCAATTTCAACAACAAATGACAGAAGCATCAGACATAATCAACAGGCACCTATCCTCTAGTCAACTGACTTCCTCTGATGAAGAACTATCGCATAACTTTTTTGCTGGTACAACCCCAGGCACTGATGGATTTATTCCAGTGGCACCAAGACGAAGACGGCGACTTAAGCATGAGTTACCGCCTAGACCCCCCTCCACGGTTGTTACTCGAAGTGCATCACGTATGGATTCCAATTCTCTGCAAACATCATCATGAATGCTATAACATGGAATGTAGGCGGTATTAGAACATCTATAGACCGTCTATTAACTTTGTTACGTCAGTCAAAGTTAGACATTTTGATAATTATTTAGCCAAAGCAACGTCCTTCAAAACTCACTTCTTATCGGCTGAAGCTAGGTTTCTAAAATGCTTTAGAAACATGCCAAGGTAATATTTTGATATTCTAGACTTCTTCCATGTTACGTTTACTCGATGTGCAACATGGGACACAAATTACTCTTCCATCATTTGTCTACATCCCAACGCAGCAGCCATTCGCCTGGTCGGTAGTATACAGTAAACATACTATATTAGAAAGAAGGCAACTATGGGCATCTCTGGTACAAGTTTCTCATGACACTACAGTGCCATTGATAATAAGTGGTGACTTCAACACCTTTCTTTCCCTCGATGAACATAAAGGTCGCTCCACTCCTCCCCTTCGCACTTTGGAGGATTTTAAACAATGTGTAGATGTTTGTGGGTTACAAGATCTTCCATTTAGTGGTTCTCCCTATACTTGGGCACGTGGAACTGGACAAGGCAGAATTATGAGACGGCTGGATAGGTACTTGTGCACAGTTGCATTCTCTAATGTGTTCTCTAATATGGTTGTCCAGCATTTATCAAGGGCAACTTCGGATCATTCTCCATTATTGCTTAAATGCACAATATCTAACGTAAGGCACCACACTCCTTTTCGATACATCAATGCATGGGCCTTACACTCAGACTTCTTGGCCTTTGTGCAAGAAAAATGGCATCAATATCCTATGTCCGGTGGTATGCGTGGATTATATTCAAAGTTAAATAGGCTTAAGAAGGACCTTCGCAGCTGGAACCGAAATATATGTGGCAATATCTTCAAAAATGTTGCAATGGCAGAAACGAATTATCAACGTTGTGAGTCTCAATTTATGCAGATCCCACACCTGCAAAATAGGGCCACCTTTTCCTTAGCACAAGCTCAAACTTCTCCAGGCAACAAAAGCGCAAACATCTTACTGGGCATAAAAGTCAAGAACTAAATGGATATCCGAAGGGGAGGCAAATACAGCTTACTTTCATGCCATTGTTAATGACAGGCATCTCCGTCAACATATTGGTGAGCTAAAAAACTCCTCCGGTGAAATTCTGCAGGATAATGCAGCACTAGGTTATGCTGCGGTTTCATTTTATAAACATCTCTTTGCACATGAACCTGTAAGCCGGGGTTGAGGATTTTCTTCAACACATCCCTTCGATGGTAACACATACTGATAATGCTATGCTTATATCCATTCCGGATGCAGCTGAAATTCCGTGCGGCCGTATGGAGCTTAAGTCCGACCAGCGCCGCAGGGCCAGACGGCTACAACGGTCATTTTATCGAACATGCTGGGATATACTTCATCTTGATGTTACCCTTGCAGTTCAAGAATTTTTCCTAGGCGTTCCTCCTCCACATATTATGATAGCGTCCTTTATTACGTTGGTTCCAAAAAAGAAGACCAATCACTTATGCGGATTTCCGGCCAATTTGTCTCTCAAATTTCATTAGCAAAGTCACCACAAGAATCATTGCTTCGCGAATGAATACTTTGCTACCCAAAATAATTTCACTGGAGCAAATTGGTTTCTTAAAAGGGCATGACATTAGTGAGCATGCCCTCATGGCAAATGAGATGACACACTTACTTGATCGGAAGGTTCATGCCGGTAATATAATGATCAAGCTTGACATGGCCAAAGCCTTTGATCGTGTCAATTGGTCATACTTGGAGGCGATAATGCTCAAATTTGGATTTGCCCCTCGTTTTATATGCATTATACTAAACAACATGAGTCTCTCCAAGCTCTCTATAGCCATAAATGGGGCAACTTATGGTTCTTTCCGCCATCACGTGGCGTCAAACAAGGTGACCCGTTATCTCCACTTTTATTTATCCTCTGTTCAGAAGGTTTTCAGTCGCGGTCTAAATAGATTATATACATCTCAACATCTTCGAGGGTTTGCAATGGGTCAAGTTGCGTCGATATCGGATTTAGTGTATGCAGATGATTTGTTGATTTTTATAAATGCCTCTACGCAAAATTTAACAAAGTTCCAGTCTTTCTTACAAGATTATCAGCAGGCATCTGGGCAATTAGTCAACTATTCCAAAAGTCAATTTGTCATGAGTTCTTATGTAACATCACACCAACTGCAGAATGTTGTTCAAATCTTGACCAAGCAACCATCTACGCTCCCCATAAAATATTTGGGATCTTATCTTTACCGTGGGATCAATAGAGCATCTTACTGCATATCTCTATTGCAGCATTTTGACGCAAAGCTAATGTAGGATCTGCAAGGCACCACTAGAAGGGAGGGGGGGGGTTGAATAGATGGTGCGGAAAGTGTGATTTTTAAAATTTCTTTAAACTTGAGCAATTCAAGTTCTGAAAACAGATTCTTTTTTCAGGACCTGTTTTAAAACGTTTTTAAAACCAGGTTAGAGGTCTCCAAAATTATGCAATTTTGAGAGAACTTAGCCTCAGATGTTATGAGGGTCCCCTAAAAATTTCAAATAAAAATTCAACCTTTAACCCCTTCAAAAACCGTGTGTACTCAGGTTGTGCAAATCTGCCAGAAACGGTAGATGGTTTTGAAAAATTAATTCCTATTTGTGTGAACGTCCAAATTCTCTGAAAATTTGACCAATGACTCCTTATATTATATTTAAATGGGTTGAAACAGTTTTGGAAAATTATTTTGGGAAGTAGGTCTAATACAATCAAAGTCTCAACCTTTGCAAGTCTGAAAATCAGACTGCACTAGTCTCAGAACTTTCGATGTTTGATTGACTCATACTTATCCAAAAGGGTTGAAACTTGTGCCAAATTAACCCTAGAACGTGTAAGTATGTTTCTGGAAATTTTCGTAATTTTTGAAAATCGTTTACTATTTTTAAGGATGCAAACAAGAAGGATAAACAGTGCAGTAACTGAAACATAAATGCAGAAAGTAAATGGCACCAAGAATTTTATACTGGTTCGGTTATAAACAACCTACTCCAGTCTTCAAGGAACACCTTCCTTGGTTCACACTAATCACACACATGCAGTACACCTTACCGCAGGGTTGATAGAGTTACACCTAACTCCAACCCTTTACAAACTTTGTATGACGAGTACAATTCACACGAACACCACCACCTCACAAGAATGAAGATTGATCACACCTTGATCAATCTTTTACAAAGATAAATGAATGGTGGTTTATCTCAAGCCTATTCAAGATTGAAAGATATGAAAAATAATAGGCTTTACAAGAAAAGAGAAAGAAAGAAGATGCAGGAGAAGAAGAGCTTGGCTATTGATCTCTTTGAATTGCAATGCTTGTTGTTGTTTTGTTTGCTCTCCTTCTTTTCCTTGTTAATGCTGCAGGCCGTCCCCCCTTAGTTGACTCCCCTCTTGAAAATTATCTTTTAAGTCCTTGAGAGAGTGTAAGACATCATTGTGACAAGGCCTTGCTTACTTGGCATCTTCTTATTGGATGATCATTTAGTCTTCGCTTACTTGGCACCTCCTTATTGGTTCAACATTGTCATCATGATGACATAGAAAAAATCTGAGATATACACTTTAACATGTGCCAAATATCAATCACAAAATCATTTCCATAATGCTCAAGATAATTACATAAATGTTGCAAAGATAATATCTCACAAAAAAATGGGTAAGAAATCGGCCATAAACATGTCTTGCACATGCTGAAATTTCAGCATGTGTAACATCCACCTCTTATTTCAAAGTATTGCCTATTTGGCATGATTTAATCCAACAATTCAATCATCATTAGTATGCAATATTCTCATCTTTTATGGAATAAAAATTAGACAATATATGACCTAAATTTCGGCCATGCACACTCCTACACATGCTGAAATTGTCAGCATGTGTGATATTCAAAATATCATAATTTTAATTCCATAACTTATTCAAAATGCTTCCAAATCATCTTCCAATCAATCCACCTTAATCAAGAAGTAAAATATGTCTCATAATGACATTAAAAACGCCACCCATTAGCACACATGCTGAATTTTCAGCATGTGTCACAATTGTGACAAGATTTTGAAGTATTACCTTGTGTATCTCCTTCCTTTATGTCACCAATATGTATGATTGATTCTTGACCAATCAATATGCAACAAGGCTCCACATATGCTGCTCCATCTCAGCTGTAGGGGCGTGTATACATGTATATGCATGTGCTGATTTCATTTTTGCTAACTTTGTAAAATAGTGCACGTTTAATAATACACACACGTAATATTCTAACCAGCCCTTAATTTAATTTTCTAAAACACTTTAAGATGTATATCATATGTAAAAAGTGTCTAGATACATGTCACATGATGTACAAGAAAAACGTTCCATGTATGTGCGTAGAAAACCGAATTTTTGATATTTATCGATTACCCCGATTTTTCTCTAATTTAAATTCCAATTTTGTACATGTTATATATATTATGTTATAAATATATATATAATATATACTTTAAATCACAGCACTTGGCTGGCTTAAAGTGGGTACCATTAGCATGTGACAAAATTAAACTTGGAATCTTCACATTTGTGGCCTTAATGGGAGTAATTTGTGTGTGCCAACATGGAAAGTATTTTTGGCTGAACATATCATGTATGGCACAAAATTTTGTGAAGTTTTTGAAGTATAGGGGCTGGCCATTTGTTTATGGCAAGTACGTGACCGTTGGTGAAGTTTCGGTATTCGCCCGATACAAAAAAGTTTCGGTTTATGAGAACCTTTTATCGTGTCGTATTCAATTTTGTCACACTATATCTTATATCATATGATATAAGACCTGAATATACTCATAAATATGAGTTAAGCATAGTGGTGTGACGTTACGTACGTACGTAAAATATATAACGTGTCGGTAGTACGTTGGAATACAAACATTTGAAAATATGTATAATATATGTATATGTGCGTGTGAATTAAAGATGGGGAGGAGGAGAAGACTTTCCTTCCTTAGCCTTGTTGCCTTTGTGCCATTTCCAAATGTAGCTTCCTTTAATGAACTACTTAGTTTATTAAACTAAGTACTTCACTTAATGAACTAGTTTAGTTCATTAATGGTGGCACCCTGAAAATAGTATAAACACAACAAATTTTCGCCATATGATGTAAGCTTTAATGCTTCATGGCTCGTTAGTACGGCAACATAATATATACGCTAAATAAGGCAAGTAATGGCAAGTTATCATGCATACATGTACACATTTATGTATGTATACGTTTATATATATATGCATTCAATTACTTATTTTGAAATCACTCAAACCCTCTTATTTTTACAATCTCCCCCTTTTGATGATTTTCAAAATAACTTGTGTATATGATTTAAATGCATATCTCTCCCCCCTTGAATTGTGCGCAAATTTGAATTTCGAATTTCAAATCCGACTCCCCCCCTTGATTTGTGCAATTAAGATCAATCAGTGTCAATTAAGATCAATCAGTGTCTCTCTCCCCCTTAAATCATGCTTTTCTCTCCCCCTTTATTTTGGAAAGTAAATCAAAAGATGCCTGTCAAAAAGGAAAGTAAAGCAAATATGTCAAATCAACATCATATCAACGGGAATCATGCCTAATTTTGAGCGAAGAGAT
The DNA here is from genome assembly GCA_036186865.1 of Eustoma russellianum. Lineage (NCBI taxonomy): Eukaryota > Viridiplantae > Streptophyta > Magnoliopsida > Gentianales > Gentianaceae > Eustoma > Eustoma russellianum. The sequence goes on along the minus strand of AP025063.1, from coordinate 10,697,826 downwards.
TCATATGTGGCTTGATTTAAGGCCTTTGTAAATATATCCACTACTTGTGATTCTGTGCCGTACGTGATCTATGACAGTATTACCATTGTTAACGTGATCACAAAGAAAGTGATAGCGTACTTCTATATGCTTAGCCTTAGAATGTAACACGGGGTTCTTAGACAAATTTATTGCACTCATACTATCACAATATATAGGAATTTTATTTACGGTAATTCCAAAGTCCGAGAGTTGTTGTTTATCCACAACAACTGTGTGCAACAAGGCTAAGAGCCATGTACTCCCGCCTCAGTAGTGGACAAAGCAACACTTGCTTGCTTTTTAGAAAACCATGAAAAAAGGGAAATTTCCTATAACTTGGCAGGGTTCCGCTCGTGCTTTTTCGATCTATTTTGCAGCCACCATAATCTGCATCAGTGTTAAGCATGTAAGTCAAATGTAGAATCCTATCGTACCAAATACCTAAGGTGGGCGTTGTGTTAATATAACGGAATATTCTTTTTACTTGCATTTAAGTGTGACACCTTAGGTGACTTTGAAAACGAGCACACATGCATACACTAAACATGATGTCAGGCCTACTGGCAGTTAAATATAGCAAAGATCCTATCATAGATCGATATAATCCATTATCAACGTCTTTACCATGTTCGTCTTTGTCTAATTAGTAGTGACACCTCATAGGATTGGGGGATGGTTTCAAATTTTCAAAATTAACTTTTTGATCATGTCATTAACATATTTCGCTTGGCTTATATGAATTCCTTTACTCGTTTGCTTAATCTGCAAGCCAAGAAAATAATTAGTTCACCAACCATAGACATTTCAAATTCAGATCTTCATGCAATTTTCGAAATCTTTAACAAGTCTATGTGAGGTAGAGCCAAAAATAATGTCATCTACGTAGATTTGAATAATAAGTAAATCTGATTTTTCTTGTTCAAAAATAGTGTTACAATTCTATAGTACCACGTTTAAAATTATTTTCTAAAAGGAAAGTAGCAAACGATCATACCATGCTCTCGGTGCTTGCTTTAGGCCATATAATGTCTTCTTTAGTTTGTACACGTGATCTGGATGTTTCAAATCTTCAAAACCGGGTGGTGGTTGCTTCACATTACTACTTCTTGTATGAATCCGTTCAGGAAAGCACTTTTACATCCATTTGATATAATTTAAAATCTTTCATGCAAGCAATAGCAAGTAATAGTCGTATAGCTTCTAGACGTGCTACGGGTTGCGAATGTTTCATCATAGTCAATTCCTTCTTCTTGATTATATCCTTGTGCAACAAGTCTCGCTTTTATTTCTAACAACCTTTCCTTCTTCATTCATTTTATTCCTAAATACCCACTTTGTGCCTATAATAGTCTTATCTTGTGGTCGTGGCACTAAATCCCATACATCATTTCTAACGAATTGATTAAGTTCGTCATGCATAGCATCAATCCAAGATGAATCAACTCAAAGCATCATGCACATTTTTGGGCTCAATTTCAGAAATCATAGCATGAAATTATTTATTTCATCCGAAGTGATTCTTCTACGTGGTCGCACACCGTGAGTGAGGGTCGCCTATGATGAGATCATGTGGGTGATCTCTATGCCATCTTGGTTGATTATTTTCTAAGTTATCATGCATTTCTATGTGATCATGTACTCCTATGTGTGTCATTCATGTCATGCATATCAAAAGAATCATCATCTTCATTCAAAACGGGTTTCAATTCAAAATCATCGTCATATTCCTTATCTTTATCAATCTCACCAAATTCATTATTGAATTTTAACATGAATAGATTCTATAATTTGTCTAGTGAGAGGATCATAACATCTATAAGCCTTGAATTTATAGAATATCCAACAAAATGCACTCAATTGATTTGGATTCAAATTTATCTAAATTATCTTTGTATTCAAGACAAAACATTTGCATCCAAACACGCGAAAATAGTCAATCTTAGGCATGCGATCATTCAAAATCTCATAAGGCGTCTTGTTTATTTTCTTTCTTATAGATAGGCGATTTACATATAGCATGCACAATTTAACCGGCTTCCGCCCACAGAAATCTAGGCAATTTATTTCGCAAAGCACAGTTCTAGCGATTTCTTGTATGTAATGTTACTATTCTTTCTTTCTACTACTCCATTTAGTTGTGAGTTCGAGGTGGCGAAAACTCATGTTTAATTTCCTTTTTCTTCACAAACGAAATCATCTCTTTGTTTTTAAACTCACCCGCCATCTATCGCTTCTTATCCTTTTCACATTACACCGTATTGATTTTCCAAGTTGTTTAATTAATTTAGCAATCTCAACGGCGCTATCATCCTTATGTGCAAGAAATAAAGTGTAACGAGGGAAAAGTCATCAACAATTACGCAATGCATAGTGACCGCCCACCAAGGCTGTAGTGCGACCTAGGACCAAACAAATCGATATGCAATAGTTCTAATATTCTAGTCGTGCTTATTTCATTTTTCGGCTTAAGTGACTCACGTGTTTGTTTGCCTTTTATGCAAGATTCACACAACTGAAAGTTGTCTAAATCAAGCATAGGCAATCCCCGTACTAGGTTCTTTCGTTGAAGTTTTCTAATGTGGAAATTGCCAATGTGTCCTAAACGTCTATGACATAATTCACATTGGGTTCATTTGACATAAAACACTTAACTTTAGCGTTCTACTACATCATCCATAGATATCGTAAAAATATTGCCTTCTTCGTTTTCCTTTTTAAAATGGTTTCTCCAATTTTTATTTATATGTTGCCAATAAGGGTGAGTAAAACACACATTAAAAACCATTGTCAACAAATTGAGAATGCTAAGAAGATTGTAGGATAAGTTGCTTACCAAAATACGTTGGAGATTTGGAGTGTGTTCGGATTACCAATCGTACCTTTTCCAATGATCTTGCCTTCATTGTTGTCTCCAAAGGTCACGGATCCGCCTTTTGTGACCTTCTTTAATTTGGAGAAAAGCTCGGGTCACCCGTCATGTGCCTCGAGCAACCACTGTCAAGGAACCACTTTATTGATGTGTCTTTCGAAGTGTGGTCTCCCTGCAATGTGAAAAGGTGATTTAGGTACCCTTTTAATTTTGGGTCCTTTCGAGTTAGTTAATCACCTTTTGGTAAAGGTACCTTTCGGTACCCATACTTGGGTGATCCTTCTCGGTCTATCAAATGGCAAGAATGTAGATGAAGGTGCATATAATAGACATGTGGTGCATGCACTTTGGGCCTTTGCCCAAGGACTCCTCTATACTCTGAATGAAGGACGCTTTTGATATGTCCTTGTGTGTGTGCGTAGTGCGTGGATGATATGTATTTCGTGTATGCATTGTTCTCTTTTCATATCTATATGGTACAACGTTATATTTCACATGATATGAAGAAGTGGGGCGTGAGGAAGGGGGCGCTTTTTGCGTCATCTTAGACGCCACTTGCGGCTTAGGGGTGTCTACTTTCTTAGACACAACAAACTTGGTTGGTTTGATTGATACTTCGTTAGTATCAACGTATCCCAGTCCAGTTTTGTCGCTGTCATGCTTTTGTGATAATATGATGCGATGCAGCATGTTGGACCCTGTATCAAACTGTTTCATCATTTTCTCTAAATCGGTATTCCTTGATTTCAAATTTGAAATCTCGGATTTCATTTCATTATTTTGAGGTTAATGATGAAATCTCGGTTTTCAATGCAGTGATGACACATGAAGACTCTTTCTTTGAATCGCTTAATTGAGCGACAAGATTCTCGTTAGAAGATTCTAACAGTTTCTTGTCTTCAATTAATCGTTTCTTTTCTTTAGCGAGAGTCTTAGTAAATTTATGCAATTCTAGATACTGACTAAAAAGATCATCATAAGAAGGTTCAGAGTCAGAGTCAGAATCAGATGATACCTCATTAGATGCTTTGGATGCAAAGCATACTTGTGCGGTCTCCTCTTCGGTCTCAGTTCAGAATCTGATGAATCACTCCAGGTGGAGGCCTTTAGAGCACGTTTCCTTTGTTTGGGTTCTGAGACGAGTCTATGTTGTCCGCTCCTTGTCAGGGTACTTAGTAGTTTGCTTTTCTTTATTTGGGCAGTCATATGATAAGTGTCCGAGTTTGCCACATTCATAACATTTAACGTCTTTATCGTTTGACTTGTTCTTATTTCTCTTAGGTAGTGCCCTTATTTTTGTTTCTAAATGACCTTCTCATAAATTTTCTCAATCCTTTAACCAATAGAATTAGGTCATCATTATCCGATTCGGAATCACTATCATCTACGTGATCGGAGGGAGGGGAGACGTATTCATTTGATTTAAAAGCAATAGCTTTACCTTGTTTAGATGATTCCGATTTCCGAATGGTGAGTTTATTTTCATAAACTTTAAGTGACCGATTAGTTCTTCCATCTTTATTGATTTAGTTTCCTTGCTTTCTTCTATCGCAGTCACTTTAGGGTCCCATTCAGAAGGAAGGCTTCGTAGGACTTTCTGTACCTTTTCCTGCGTAGTAAAAGCCTTACCAAGAGACTCAAGAGAGTTGTAGATGTTAGTCAAACGAAGATCCATATCTACAATAGACTCATTGGGCAATAATTTAAAAGACTCAAGTGTAGACATGAGCATGTTAATTTTTGACTCTTTTACTTGACTCGTGCCTTCGTGTTTCATTTCTAGAATCCTCCACATTTCTTGTGCACTCGAACAGTTTGACACATAACTAGACTCACTCTTACTTAATCCGTTTAAAAGCAATTGCATAGCCCTAGCATTCATACTAAGTTTCTTTTTATCATCACTCGTATATTCTTGTCTAGTTTTAATAACCTCTAAAGTGACTCCGTCTACAGTGGATACATTAGATGGGACATAAGGACCATCTTCAATGATTGACCAAAGATCTATATCTATAGCCATAAGAAAAAGCTTCATCCTAAGTTTCCACTGAATAAACGACTCACCGTCAAAAAGTGGAGGCCTTTGGCTCGACATACCTTCTTGCTCGGTTTTGAGATTTGTGGATGCCATCTCACTGAATCGTTGGATTCCTTGAAGTGAGTGTTCCTGCTCTCTGATACCACTTGTAGGATCTGCAAGGCACCACTAGAAAGGGGGGGGTTGAATAGATGGTGCGGAAAGTTTTTTAAAATTTCTTTAAACTTGAACAATTCAAGTTCTGAAAACAGATTCTGTTTTCAGGACCTTTTAAAACGTTTTTAAAACAGGTTAGAGGTCTCCAAAAATTATGAAATTTTGAGAGAACTTAGCCTCAGATGTTATGAGGGTCCCCTAAAAATTTCAAATAAAATTCAACCTTTAACCCCTTCAAAAACCGTTGGTACTCAGATTGTGCAAATCTGCCAGAAACGGTAGATGGTTTTGAAAAATTAATTCCTATTTGTGTGAACGTCCAAATGCTCTGAAAATTTGACCAATAACTCCTTATATATATATTTAAATGGGTTGAAACAGTTTTGGAAAATTCTTTTGGGAAGTAGGTCAAATACTTATCCAAAAGGGTTGAAACTTGTGCCAAATTAACCCTAGAACGTGTAAGTAGATTTGTGGAAATTTTCGTAATTTTTGAAAATCGTTTATTATTTTTAAGGATGCAAACAAGAAGGATAAACAGTGCAGTAACTGAAACGTAAATGCAGAAAGTAAATGGCACCAAGAATTTTATACTGGTTCGGTTATAAACAACCTACTCCAGTCTTCAAGGAACACCTTCCTTGGTTCACACTAATCACACACACGCAGTACACCTTACCGCAGGGTTGATAGAGTTACACCTAACTCCAACCCTTTACAAACCTTGTATGACGAGTACAATTCACACGAACACCACCACCTCGCTAGAATGAAGATTGATCACACCTTGATCAATCTTTTACAAAGATAAATGAATGGTGGTTTATCTCAAGCCTATTCAAGATTGAAATATATGAAAAACAATAGGCTTTACAAGAAAAGAGAAAGAAAGAAGATGCAGGAGAAGAAGAGCTTGGCTATTTGATCTCTTTGAATTGCAATGCTTGTTGTTGTTTTGTTTGCTCTCTTCTTTTCCTTTTTAATGCTGCAGGCCATCCCCCCTTAGTTGACCCCCTCTTGAAAATTATCTTTTCAGTCCTTGAGAGAGTGTAAGACATCATTGTGACAAGGCCTTGCTTACTTGGCATCTTCTTATTGGATGATCATTTAGTCTTCGCTTACTTGGCACCTCCTTATAGGTTCAACATTGTCATCATGATGACATGGAAAAAATCTGAGATATACACTTTAACATGTGCCAAATATCAATCACAAAATCATTTCCATAATGCTCAAGATAATTACATAAATGTTGCAAGATAATATCTCACAAAAAAATGGGTAAGAAATCGGCCATAAACATGTCTTGCACATGCTGAAATTTCAGCATGTGTAACATCCATCTCTTATTCAAAGTATTGCCTATTTTGCATTGATTTAATCCAACAATTCAATCATCCTTTAGTATGCAATATTCTCATCTTTTATGGAATAAAAATTAGACAATAATATGACCTAAATTTCGGCCATGCACACTCCTACACATGCTGAAATTTTCAGCATGTGTGATATTCAAAATATCATAATTTTAATTCCATAACTTATTCAAAATGCTTCCAAATCATCTTCCAATCAATCCACCTTAATCAAGAAGTAAAATATGTCTCATAATGACATTAAAAACGCCACCCATTAGCACACATGCTGAATTTTCAGCATGTGTCACAATTGTGACAAGATTTTGAAGTATTACCTTGTGTAGCTCCTTCCTTTATGTCACCAATAATGTATGATTGATTCTTGACCAATCAATATGCCAACAAGGCTCCACATATGCTCCATCTCAGCTGTAGGGGCGTGTATACATGTATATGCATGTGCTGAATTTCATTTTTGCTAACTTTGTAAAATAGTGCACATTTAATAATACATACATGTAATATTCCAACCAGCCCTTAATTTAATTTTCTAGAACACTTTAAGATGTATATCATATGTAAAAAGTGTCTAGATACGTGTCACATGATGTACAAGAAAAACGTTCCATGTTATGTGCGTAGAAAACCGAATTTTCGATATGTATCGATTACCTGATTTTTCTCTAATTTAAATTCCAACTTTGCATATGTTATATATATATTATGTTATACATAATATATACAATATATACTTTAAATCACAACGGAAGGATGGCGCAGGGGCTCCGACGATATCGGCGGGCTTAGCCGCCGCCGCCGCTGCTATATTCGTTTTCACCGCCACCACCATTGCACTGCCATCCGCTGCTGAGCCGGATTCCATCGCACAACATACCATCGCATTCTCTCCCTTCCTCGTCACCTGCATTCACGATCGCAATGACTTCGACTCCAACTTTTGCGGCTGTGGTTTCCGGAACCACGGCGGCACCCACGGTGACTATCTCTCCCAAAACAGTCTCCAGGCATAAAGGTATTCCATTGGTTTCGTTTTTAGATTCTGAGATTGATGCCCTAGCTGCGCCATACAAATATTGTTTGGTTGGTACGTTTTGGTATGGCAGGCCACCATTGAAGGTGATCCGTGAGGTCTTTGAAAAAATAGGCTTTCACAATGATCTGCGCATCACGCTTATAGATCAAACGCATATCCTTTTGAATTTTCGCCATGAAACTGATTATCTCAGATGCTTCTACCGTCGATCATGGCTTATATCTGGTCGTCATATGCGTATAACTAAATGGACAGTGGATTTTGATCCGACTGCAGACGTTCCCATTGTACCGGTCTGGGTAGCATTACCCGGTTTACCGGTGCACTTGCATTGTCGCGAAGCTCTCTTTGAAATAGTCAAGCCGATAGGTTCGCCACTGAAACTTGATGCCGCCACCTCTGCTGCACTGAGGCCTTCTGTCGCAAGAATTTGTGTTGAGGTTGATGTTTCACAGGATCTGCCCCAAAAAATTTATTTGCAGTCCAAACAAAGATTTATATTGCAAACGGTGATCTATGAGGATTTGCCAAAATATTGCACTGCATGTCATAGATTAGGGCATGATCACGCGTCATGCGACCCTAAACAGCCCTCGGTGTCCACGATTCCACCGCCGCCACCACCTCCCCCATCACGGCAGCTCAAGCAGAGATGGACACCTGTAAAGCATAAGCCGGATGCTATCCCTTCAACAAACTCCTTGCAGCCGAATGTTATGCCTTCAATGCCGCCGGCTCCTACAGTGGCGGAGGTTACTCAAGTTGCTCCTGCTTCTGGTATTCTACATACAACCGGTATGCTCAATTCGGAGGAGCCACTTCTGGCTCACACCATCGATCCAGCTACTCAAGTTGATCCACACGTGGCAGATGATCCCCAGACTCATGACACCTATGGTGATGCCCCGGGTCATCATTTACCAGAGGATGTCATCCAGGCGGATCTTGGACATTCCTCAGACACAGAACTGCCAGAAGAGGGTATGGAGGCAGCGCAGCTTACAGTTCCTATGGAGGTTTCTCATCGCATTCAACGCCTAGACTCATCACCGGAGGATGATATACTGATCTCACGTCTGAATGATAGTCCCGAGGAGGCACCGTTCGTGCCAGTTGTACCACGTCGGAAACGCCGCATGAAAAAGGACCTTCCTCCGTTGCCCCCATCTACTGTTCTCACACGTAGTGCTTCTCACGTTTTGCAGGGAAGTGTCTCAAACCTTACTCAATGAATATATTAATTTGGAATGTTCGAGGCATGCGCACGTCTTTGCCTCGTTTGCAACAGTTGATTAGAGAAAATAGTATTCACTTGCTTGCATTGATTGAACCTAAACATACTCCATCACAAATCCAGCAATTTTGTTTAACACTAGGTTACTCACAATGTTATGCTTCACAATCGGAACGTATATGGTTTTTCTGGAAGGATACTGACTTTCGTTTGATGGCTACGCAGGATCATCATCAAGTGTTACATTTGACTCTTTCTTTAAATTCATTGCAGCAACAGTTTGTCTTATCTCTTGTGTACGCCAAGCATACAGCTTCTCAACGTCGAAGCCTATAGCGTGAGTTATGTCATTTTTCTGAAGGGCTACAGCTTCCATGGTTGATTGGGGGGGATTTTAATACCTTCCGTGCAATTGAGGACCATCAGGGTCGCTCCACGCCATCGCTATCCGCGATGCAGGACTTCAATGATTGTATTGAAACATGCTCTCTTATGTCTCCACCGCATCACGGTACGCGTTTTACTTGGGCGGAGGGACGTGGCCTTGGGCGAGTTCGAAGAAGGCTAGATTGGCTCTTTATTAATTCACGGATGCAAGATTTGTTTGATGCGCTACGACTTACACATTTACCACGAGTGACATCAGATCATACTCCACTTTTAATTCACTGCCAGCAAAACGCCCAACAAATTCGTCGGTCTTTCCGGTTCTTGGATGCGTGGCTACATCATCCAGATTTTCATGCATATATGCGACAGGCATGGTTATCGTATCCAACCACTGGTGGCATGAGGGGTTTCTATGCCAAGTTGTTTGCCCTAAAGAGGGATATTCATCATTGGAACAAACATATCTTCGGTAATATCTTCAGCAAATTGCAGCATGCAGAGGATACTCTTACGGCCGCAGAAGGTCATTGGGACGACACATCAGAGGAGGCACGTGAGGCCTATTATCAGGCAAAGGCTCAGTATTTGCTCGATTCAAATTATGAATTACAATACTGGAAACAAAAGGCTCGTGTTAAATGGTTACAAGAAGGGGATGCAAACACTCGATATTTTCACTCTCTGGTTAAAGGTAAGAGCTCGCAGCTTTGCATTCGGCAGTTGAAAAATGAATAGGGTGACCTCATCACACAACCGAATGATATAATGATGGCCGCGGTGGATTACTATAAGGGACTTTTTGCTCATGTGCAAACCTCAAATTACGAGGATATATTATCTCATATCCTGACTCTTATCTCTAATGAGGATAATCACATGCTTACACAATTGCCGACTGAGTTAGAGGTTAAACAAGCTGTATGGAGCTTGGATCCGCAGAGTGCCGCAGGGCCGGATGGTTTTCATGGAAATTTTTATCCATCGTGCTGGTCTAATCCATCTAGATGTGTTAAAAGCGGTGCAAGAGTTTTTCATAGGGGTGCCCCAGCCGCCGTGCATGGCGAGTGCACTATTGACTTATACCGAAGTCACAGTCACCGCAGACGTTCAGTGATTTTCGACCTATTTGTCTTACAAATTTTATTAGTAAAGTTTGCACTCGGGTTATTGCATCAAGACTGAATCGGCTATTGCCCACTCTAATATCACCAGAACAGACAGGGTTTCTTGCGGGTCAAGATATTTCGACTCAGGTTTTTGGCTCGGGAAATGATTCATCAGCTGGACAGGGGTGGGCCACAGGTATGTCTGAAATTAGACATGATGAAGGCTTTTGATCGGGTAAGTTGGGAGTATCTCCGCTTACTCCTAAGCAGGTTTGGTTTCTCTGATTTCTTTTTTCGGATTATCCTCAATCATCTAAGCGCAACGAAAATGTCGGTCCTAATCAATGGTCAACCTTCTCCATACTTTCGGCCATTCAGGGGGGTAAAACAGGGAGATCCACTATCGCCATTACTATTTATTTTGTCATTTGAGGGATTTAGCAGGGGGCTAAAAGCTCTGGTAGAAACGGGTAGCATTCAGACCTTTCGGTTGGGCAGAATTCCGTTCACTATTTCGCACTTGGCATATGCAGATGATTTGCTCATTTTCCTTAGTGCTACACAGAGAAATTTACGTCGCTTTCATGCATTTCTCACTGCTTATGAAATGGCTTCAGGTCCGAAAGTAAATTTTCAAAAAAGTAATTTCATACCATCCTCTGCTATCACGAGCCGTCAATGTCATACGATCAAGGATATTCTTGGCATGAGATTAGCCGCTCTACCATTTCGCTACCTCGGCTCATATCTGCATAAGGGAATTCCACGGGCTTCACATTTTTCTTCTCTCCTACAGCATGTGGATGGTCGATTAAATGGATGGCATTCTCGTCTCCTCTCTATGGCAGGGAGGCTAGTTTTGATACGCTCGGTCCTGGCAGCAGCGCTACCTTTACATATTAGCAGCGTGGTGGTATGCCTCAATCCATCATTCGAGTACTTAATAGAAAGATGGCAGCATTTTTTTGGGGGGAAAGACATCATTGGGTTGCATGGAGAGACATTTCTATTCCAATAGAAGAAGGTGGCTTGGGAATTCGCAACCTTCGTGACCTGCAACAGGCATATCAATGCCAAATTTGGTGGAAATATCAGTGTCATGACACTTTATGGAGTAGGTATATGCATCAAAAATATGGGAGACGGAATGACTACATTCCAAGACTTACAGATTCCCCGGTTTGGAAAGCTATCTGTCGCATTCATTCCATATGTTTACCGAATTCCAGTGGACTGGGCACGTTTCTATCATGGACGTCTACACCTTCGGGAGAATTCTCGCTAAAGTCAGCATACATGATTTGCCGGGTTTCGCGGCCTACATTAATGTCGGCTAGATTTATTTGGAGTAAGTATCACTCGCCTTCCATTCGGATATTTTTGTGGCGTATATTTCATTCAGCCCTCCCACTCGAAGACTATATCGGCAAATACACCACGGCACGCCCAACCCAGTGTCCTTTCTGTAAAACACATTCAGCTACAGTCGAACATTTGTTCATCTCATGCTCGCGCATCCGTTTCTATGGAGTTTTTTTGCCGCGGAACTTAATGGCGTGCATCCGTCCACACTATCGCTTAGACAATATATCATGGCATGGTGGTATCGATCCACTCTCACATCTCTTCTAGGCGTCTTGAGGATAATAATTCCTGGGATTATATTATATAATATTTGGCGTCATTATGCGCAGCTAATTTATGGTGACATTGCCCGCTTCTCTACATCCGCACTTCGTAATTCTATTCATTTCGACATTCACACGTGGATACTGAAGATACAAGAAACCAAACTAGCTGCACTTCCGTCGACCCCTATACCCTGGCTGCCTCAGATTCGGCCCCCTAGACTTCGCATTATGCGCTGGCAAACCCCTCCCTCTGGCAGACTCAAACTAAATGTGGATGCAGCTGTGGGACAGCAATACGCGGCAAGAGGTGGAATCCTCCGCGATCAAAATGGTTCATGCATTCGGGCTATTTCCTTTCGGCTACCTAGTTGCACTCCTCTGCAGGCTGAGATACAGTCCACCCTGTTTAGCCTGCTGTATTTCCTCCCATATTACCGCTCGATAATTGTAGAATCAGACTGTGCTCAAATGCTTACAATTCTAAACAAGCCGAGTCGTCCAACAGGACTTCATCAGCTCCGCCTACTACATGATCTCATTCGTCAGCATCGGATTGAATTAGTCCATACATATCGTGAGACAAACATGCCGGCACATTATCTTACGCAACACGCCATGTTGCAGCCTCTAACGGGGGAGTACAACAACTCCACTCTTCCACCCCTGGTTCAGGCTTCGGTGACCCTGGATTCCTCGGTGGCTTTACGCGCAGCATGACCTTCACATTTATAATATGGGTTGCATTTGTTGGAGATATTCTGCCCGTGTACTAAGTGACACGGGCAGGACCGGTATGTTTCGTATTTATCACTATGCTGCTTTCTGTTATCACTGATTGTCTTTAATGCTGTCTTTCTTACTATGTGCAATGGCTGCTGCGATATGGCTGAGATCCGCCGCTACATGACTGTACACAATTTCCAAGTCTTCCATATGGATTGGCTATGTCAACTTCTCCCTGCCTGTACTCTGATTAGTACAGGCGGCCTCGGTACGTTTTCTTTTCTCAGGCATTCAGCTTATTCTGTTAGACTATTCAGCCAGCTGACATTGACCTATGCTTTGCATTGGTTCTCGGTTGTGAGCATTGGAGTGGCCGTTGAGGACATTTGCTGCAATTTTCTCTTGCCCAAGACACAGGCGTCAGCTTGCAATTTCTCCCTGGTTGGAAGCATGATTTGGCTTTACACATGTTGTTCTGCCGGCACATCCTCATGTGCCGGTACAGTATTGATGAGGCAATGGCTAGCACACACTCCCAGAGTCCCGTCACGATACAATGTCTGTCTATGGATGAGGTTTATGCATAAAAGGGTTGGTATCACTGTCGCCCCTTCTCCGGTTGGCTTACATGCTGTCGCCATACTCTCTGTCACCCAACGTCGTTTAAGCAAAGGGGTCCTTCAGTCGCCTTTCTTTTATTACTGGATTCAAGCAGAATTTTTCTCTTGTAACGTTACATTCAATAGTGTCTATCACCATTCCAGATATAAATATGTACGCTTTTTCCTTCGCCGGGGTTTTATCCACAAGGGTGGTTTTACCCGGCAAGGTTTTAATGCGGCATATCATATATATTCTGGATGTTGATAATCAAAAATTTGCAGTTGCGTTATGCTTTCATGTAATATGGTTTTCCTCCGCCATAAGTGAGGGTTTTATTTAATAAAAGCAGTTTTCGAAAAAAAAAATACTTTAAATCACAGCACTTGGCTGGCTTAAAATGGTACCATTAGCATGTGACAAAATTAAACTTGGAATCTTCACATTTTGGCCTTAATGTGGAGTAATTTGTGTGTGCCAACATGCAAAGTATTTTTGGCTGAACATATCATGTATGGCACGAAATTTTTGTGAATTTTTGATGTATAGGGGCTGGCCATTTGTTTATGGCAAGTACATGACACGTTGGCGAAGTTTCGGTATTCGCCCGATACGACAAGTTTCGGTTTAGAACCTTTTATCGTGTCGTATTCAATTTTGTCATCACCATATCTTATATCATATGATATAAGACCTGAATATACTCATAAATATGAGAGTTAAGTATAGTGGTGTGACGTTAACGTACGTACGTAAAATATATAACGTGTTGGTAGTACGTTGGAATACATGTGTATGTGCCTTTACTTAAAAAATCTGAAAATATGTATAATATATGTATATGTGCGTGTGAATTAAAGATGGGGAGGAGGAGAAGACTTTCCTTCCTTAGCCTTGTTGCCTTTGTGCCATTTCCAAATGTAGCTTCCTTTACTGAACTACTTAGTTTATTAAACTAAGTACTTCACTTAATGAACTAGTTTAGTTCATTAATGGTGGCACCTGAAAATAGTATAAACACAACAAATGTTTGCCATATGATGTAAGCTTTAATGCTTCATGGCTCGTTAGTACGGCAACATAATATTAAGCTAAATAAGGCAAGTAATGGCAAGTTATCATGCATACATGTACACATTTATGTATGTATATGTTTATATATATATGCATTCAAATTACTTATTTTGAAATCACTCAAACCCTCTTATTTCTACAGCTAACTGGTTGGGCCAGTCGACTGCTATCACCAGGAAGTCGACTAACATTTCTAAAATCGGTCCTAACGTCTATTCCACTTCATATTTAGCGGCATCTTGCCTCCCAAAGAGTGTTATTCATGCCCTTAACCGAAAAATCACATCTTTTCTATGGGGTGACAAGCATCACTGGACTTCATTAGACAACCTATGTTATCCGGAAATAGAAGGTGGATGGGGCATGCATAATATATTATATATACAACGCGCTTGTGATTGTAAGCTATGGTGGTCTTATCATACCAACACATCCTTATGGACATCGGCGTGCTCGTTATGGATCTCGGATGGATTACACACCACGCATTTATGATTCTCCTAGCTGGATAAGAATATGTTCTACCCATTCTCTATGTCTACAGCTATCATATAATTATCCAAATCCACTGTGGCGCTCCAGCTCTTCAGGACAATTTTTGTTACGACAGGCATATGAGGATGTTCATCCACACCGTGCTCAACTGTTCTCCCACAAGTTTATATGGTGGCGAGGCATTCCCAATACCATTAGCATGTTTATATGGAGGTTGCTACATTCAGCCTTACCGATAGAGGATAACTTAAAACAATTTTCTGACATCTGTCCCACAATATGTCCGTTTTGTCGCAATGATTCTGCCTCTCTCACACATTTTTTTCTTCTTTGCTCTCAAGTCAAGCCTGCTTGGTTGAATCTTTCTTGTGCACTAGATGGTCCACTGCCTCAAGTCCCAAATCTACACCAGTACTTGCTCCAATGGTGGCTATCGTCTGCCAACTCTCTAAAAGTGAATTTCCGAGTCATTGGCCCCATAATGCTATGCTGGACTATTTGGAGAATTTACACTAATCACTTCTAAGGAGATGCGGATTTGCCAATTACTAGAGTTTTTAATTTAGCTCGACGGACATGCTATGATTGGGCCACATCACTCTCCGGCATGTCCTTGGCACAGTATGTGCCATCCCTCATTGATGCTGGCTTCTCTCCTAGACTTTGCCCAAAGCACATTTTACCGTTGAAATGGGAACTCCCTCCGCCTGGAAAATTAAAGCTTAATGTTGATGCTTCAGCTGGTCAAGCACATGCTTCTGCAGGATTAATTCTGCGGGACTCCCACGGCCAAATGATGGCTGCTCTTTCTTTTCGACTGCCCATATTATCGCCACTACGCGCAGAGATGCAAGCTATAATCTACAGCCTGTTGTTCTTTGGTCTACTTCATCGTCGTCTAATAATTGAGGCAGACTGCAAACAACTGACTCAGTTTCCTAGCAACCTGCATCACGCATTGCCAGAATACGCCCGGCTCACTCAACTATTGACCCTCACAGGAAGCACGCTTCATCACATCCCTCGAAAGATTAACATGGTAGCACATTATTTGTGCCAACACGCTCGACTGCACCCAATTACTCGCCTTTTCATGTCTGCAAATCAGGTGCCACATTCGGCTCGTGGATTGTATCATACTGATGGTGTCATACATGCGCTCAGAACATAAAAGATATGGCATCTTGGTCATGCAGGCAACGCTGGTATGCCTTCCACCTTGCCATTATTATCGCATACTTTGCAATCATTTTATTTTGTTGCCCGCAGTCTATGGACTTTGGGCAACATTGACATGTTTTTGGAATTACATATCACTAATTTGTGAGCTATTCTCGCTATCTATGGAGACTAATTTATCTCTTACTGTTTTCTGTCAAGGACCGTCAATCTCAATGACATGTTTTGCTTGGCTGCTCTTGTTTACACAACAACATAACTACCACCAACTGAAGCCTTCTAACGAAGCCTGTTTCATACTCTACTGCCTGCTGCACAGCTACATCTTTGGCCATCAGAATGAAGACTTTTGGGCGTCATTATTTCGTGTCTGTACTTACATTCTCACCCTCCAATGATATAAACATGTACGCTTTTTCCTTCGCCAAGGTTTTATCCACAAGGGTGGTTTTACTTGGCAAGGTTTTAATGCAGCATATCATATATGATTGGAGAACACATATCTCTCACGTCATTACATTATTTGTTCTCGTATGATATACAATTTTGTACTATGGTTCCCTCCGCCATAAGTGAGGTGTCTCCACATTAATAAAAATTCCACCTTTATATAAAAATATTTTTTTATGAAAAGCGATTTATTGATTATGTTGATGCCTCACTTAGGTGGAGGAAAACCTTAGTACATGGAGAAAATATAACGTATAATGGAAATGAGAAGTTCCAACATCCAAGAAATATATGATATGCCGCATCACGTAGTGTATGTGTTTGCATGGCAATGTATATATATCATTTCACATGAAAAATTTACGTGCTGTAACGATCATATTGCTGGCGACACAAAGACTATATTCTTCATTACTTTGCTTCGTGATTTTTGCAACGTTTGGATTGCTTCGGCCAACAAGACTTTCAAGACTTTTCCTGACTATCTATTTCTTCAACGACAACGGCCAACTGATGACATTATTTGTTTCGTTCATTTCTACACACTTGTGCATTTTCTGTTCTTCACCGTCCATTCATACAAATATGTACGCTTTTTCCTTCACCAAGGTTTTATCCACACCAAAAGTGAGGATTCTATTCAATAAAATATCCGCTTTATAAATTCTTTTTATATAAAGCGATTTTATTGAAATTCCTCTCTTATGGTGGAGGGAAACCATATTAGATCATAAAAAACAAAAGCTAGTGTCATCACAAGAGAAGAACGAGTGAAGCATAGCAAGTATGCGCAACCACCAATCATATACGATATGCCGCATTAAAACCTTGTCAAGTAAAACCACCCTTGTGGATAAAACCTTGGTGAAGGAAAAAGCGTACATATTTATATGAATGGACGGTGAAGAAAGAAAATGCACAAGTGTGAGAAATGAACGAAACAAATAATGTCATCAGTTGGCCGTTGTCGTTGAAGAAATAGATAGTCAGGAAAAGCCTTGAAAGTCTTGTTGGCCGAAGCAATCCAAACGTTTGGTGGATCTTTCAATGACAGTAAGAACCTCGTGCAAAATGCAACGAACTTATGTAAGGACATCTTAGAGAAAAAGCCATAGTAGTAACATGACGAAAGAATGAAAGTCATACCCGCGTTGCCCGTAGCCAGCGACCACGAGCAACCTCCAGCTGTTTGCGCATTGTCTTCCATTCCAAAATATCTCCCATGTTCGGTGATGCCAGTGTCCCAACAGCACATAGAAACAGCAGACGTTATCCAAGTATACATAGTTGGGATCATGTGGATGTGTAAAGTAGTACATTAAATATAAAGCAACATAGACATACCAAGGCTGCCTATGCCGAATTCGGACATAGGCAACCCGCAAGTGTGATGGCTCAATCACTGTGATAGTCATAATCGAAAAGTTGGAAGAGTGGCGTCCAGGATCACGGCTCCACGCACTTCTCTAGGCAGGCAGAGCAAGCTGATATGTATGTATGCATCCCTGATGCTCGTAGAACATAACGTGCTAGTAAATGGGCAGCAGAGTTTGCCTCACGTGGACAATAACTGACAGTATATGAATTGAGACAGAGCATCTCAATAGTTCGCTGAACTTCGCCAGAACAAGAGCCATTATATTGAGAGGGATTAGCAAGCATAGTCAGAAGCATTCTGCAATCCGTTTCAACATGCAATTCATCATATGTGACGGCATAATAAAGAATAGAGTAGAGCAAGGCCATCAGCTCTGCTCTAATGGGCGTAACACTTGGGAGAGCAAAACAAACCGCATAAACGAAACTGTCGGAAGCATCACGAAGCACAGTACCCGCTGCTGCTCCACGTCGGCCTACAGTAGCATCCACATTGATTTTCATTCTACCTGATGGGGGTAATTTCCATCGAATCAATCTGTGTCTGGTAACCCTTATATGAGGCGAAAAGCCACAAGCAATTAGGTTGGGAAAGGCTCCACAAACTTACGGCCTTGCACCGAAGCACACCAATAATATATATGTGTACGGACGCGATCAAATAATGTCGGTAGGAGAAGGTGATGTCCCCAAAGCAGATGGACGTATACTCCTTCCAAATCACCCAGAGAACCAGTGCTGGAACAACTGCACGGAAATGCCCCAGCATAGTAGCAGTCGAGGTTTGACGCCACCAACAAATCAAATAGGCTTTGATGGTGGATTGACGTGGTAAAGGAGCCGAAAATAATACCGCAATCTCAATCCATGATGTTTTGATTTCCTGGCACTGTAAGAACAAATGATCCTTAGTGTCCGAATGATGCAAGCAGAATACACACTGCGAGAGATATATAGTCTGCCAGATCCGAAGATTATTGGTGAGAGGTAATGAGCCAGACCACATACGCCATAAAAACAATTTTGCTCCTAGCGGAGATGAAACCCACCATATGTACTTGGAAAACTGCAACGTAGGATTATCAGCATGAAGCAATAAATACGGTGTTTTGATGGTATATGTACCAGTTGGGTCCGACTCCCAGCTGAATCCATTGGGTGAATGAAGAACGCGCGTATTCATGTAATCATGAACATGACAAAGTCATTTCCACACTGCTGAATCATAGATATGGGCTGATACATCCGTGCATTGACCATATTTTACCCGACAATACATGGCCCATAATGAGCTCAACGTATGGTACTTCCACAAGAGGTGTCCATCATACGCTTGTTGAAGATAGTCCAAATTCCTGATACCAAACCCACCGTTTTCAACCGGACGGCAAACATGATCCCAAGAGGTCCAGTGATGGCGACCATTCCATAAGAAATTTGCCATTTTTCTACTTAAAGTGTTGATGACACTTTTAGGCAACCTTGAACTTGCAATGAGATGAGTTGGGACCGATGATAAGACATGTTTGATTAGTGTTAGTCTTCCTGCCATTGATAATAATTTGGATGACCAAGCATTGAGTCTTATGTCAAAATGCGTTAGTAAAGCAGTACATTACGAGGGACGATTAACACCTTTATACAAATACGACCCAAGATATTTTATGGGTAACACCGCCAATCTCATACCAAGAATTCGAGCCAATTAGGGTCCGGCCACGGACTTGCCCACAATCAGTTGACTTTTGTTAAAGTTGATTAATGACCTGTGGCAGCTTGATATGTATCGAGGAACTGACGAAAGCGCCGCATATTTGAGAGCTTGCCATTAAGAAAGACTATCAAATCATCTGCAAAACCCAAATGTGATATTTCTGGTGCCCGACCCACATTGAAGCAACTTAACTCACCCGACGCATTTAACGATTTAAGCACGTGGGAAAAGCCTTCGGAAGCCAAGATAAATAATAAAGGCAATAAAGGATCACCTTGCTTTACTCCGCATGTAATATGAAAGAATCCCACTGATTTGCCATTGATGAGAATGGAACACGGCGTAACCGCTAAATTATTCAATATAATTCTTACTATCTTAGCGTCGAAACCAAATTTATGGAGGAGCTGCCGAAGATAACCCCAATCTACTCTGTCAAAAGCCTTTGCCATGTCTAGTTTTACCATGACCTGACCACCATGCACACGCTTGTCTATCAAATGAACCATTTCTTGAGCCAATAAAATCTGATCGGTGATACCACGACCCTTTAAAAAACTAGCATGTTCTGGAGAAATCAGCCTTGGTAATATGTCTGAGAATCTTGTGGCTAAGAGCCTCGTAATGATCTTGGCGATAAAGTTAGTTAAACATATTGGCCTGAAATCAGAAAATGGTTGTGGATTGGCAACTTTAGCAATAAGCGTGAGTAGAGACGTAGCTAGTTGATTCGGAGGTGGAACACCAAGGAAGAATTCTTGTACTGCCTTATGCACATCAAATTTAATTACTTGCCAGAATCTACGATAAAAGGAACCCGGGAAACCATCGGGGCCTGCAGCACTTGTTGGTTCAGAGCCCATACCGCTTGTTGTACTTCTTGAATGTCCGGTATGGCCAAGAGGGATGCATTGTCCTTAGCGGTTAATACAGTTGGAATATATTGAAGCAAGGAAGAGGTATTCTGTAAAGGTTCCACTGTAAATAGATGCTCATAATAACGAATGGCTTCCTGCTCTTGCTGCTGATGTTTGACATTCGACATCATTTGGATCAAGAATTTGAGTAATACACTGCCTCCGCCTCTTGTCTTTGACTATTTGATGAAAATATCGAGTATTAGCATCTTCCTCTTTCATCCACTTTACATTGGCTTTTTGCTGCTAAAACATCATTACCCGATGCTGTTTCTGTTTCAAAGTCGCCATACTTCTATGATATAAGTCACGGTTTGCTGCATTTGGGTGTGCATCATATTCTTTCTTGCAACGAAGGGCTTCAGATTCCGCATGAGCAACAGCATCAAATATATTGCCAAAGACATCTTTATTCCACTGTTTGAGATGCTGTTTAAGCCGCCGCAACTTTGCATAATATTCGCGCATGCCGCCAACTGTTTCATAAGATTGGCAACAGTGCGTGACTAACTGTTCAAAATCCGCATGTGTAGTCCATGCGTCTAGATATCTAAATGTTGCAGATGAACTAGAGCTTTCGACTAAAGCCTGAAGATAAATAGGGCAATGATCCCATGTAGTGCGGCTAAGGTGTTGATAGGCAACCGTGTGAAAGAGATCAAGAAAGCTCGATGAGCAAAGATACCTATCCAATCTGCGCCATACTTGTCCCAGTCCTCGCCCATCACTCCATGTAAATGGTGAACCTTGATAGTTAATAGATTGTAGAGAGCAAGAAGATACACAGTCATTAAAGTCTCGCAGATATCTCAGAGACGAAACTGAGCGGCCCTTATGTTCTTCCAGCGATAAGAAAGATTGAAATAACCTCCTAGTAGCCATGAGACATCCATTTCCTCATGCAAAGTCACTATGTCTGCCCATAATGGACGACGTGATATCACCGAATGCAAGCCATAGACTAAAGTGCAACAGAAAATATCCCCTGTTGGTATCCACTGAAAATACATTGAGTGATTTTGAACACCTATGCGATCTCTCTCCAGTCGCAAAAAGCAGCACTCCAAAAGATCCATATCTTATCCTGACACACTCATATCGCTTGTGTAAAACCAAATTTTAAGCGATAAATAACAATGAAGAGGTCCTTGATTAAGGTTCAATTAGAACGAAGGCATGCAAATTATAACGACGTGACAAATACGTGGTATGTAACTGTGCGCACACCACGGACATTCCATATCATTATCTTCATTGAGTTGATAAACAGTCAAAGGAGTTAGAGAGAAGAGACCTGGATCTTGTGGTTGGTTGGTGGACACCCGGGTCAATGTTACGACGAGGTCGACGAAGAAGGCATGGCGGAGGCTGAAACTGGGCATTTAATATGTCCTCTGTCAGATTTATATTTTGAGCATCATGTGGTGAGTCTGAATAAACCGCTGCCTGAATCAATCTTGAGAATTTCTGTGACCACAGCAAGTCGCTGTAGAGTCTGTTGTAAGAGCATTCTGCATACCAGTCGGAGCGGGGAGTGATCTCACTGTCGGACAGCGATATAGGTTGTGGGTGGTGCAGTTGTTGAGAAATATATTTGGATAATTTTCAAAGTCATGATTTAAGTGATGAATACTTAAAAATGTCACACATGGTGTTATATGTGATTAAAAGTTGAATAAGTTGAAAAAGTTGACATCGATCTCTCAGGTTGTTGCACATCGATCGATCTATGTACGTAGCTCTCTCACATTGATCGATCTATGTAAGGCAGAAAAGTTTAAGACTTTTCTGTGAGACATCGATCACAAAACCTGAGACACATCGATCGATCGATGTACATCGAATTCTCACTTCGATCGATCAATGTAGGTCAGAGACAAAACCTGAACCTTTATGTGAGACATTATCTATGAAGCTGAGGCACTTTCATCAATCGATGTCTAGAGTTTTTAGAAATAATTTCTAAAATGTGATAAAATAGTTGTTTTTCATTTGTACATGATTTATACATGCTCATTATGTGCTTATTATGTGTTTTTGGTGATTATTATTGTCTTGTGACTAACGTGCCTTGGAAGTTTCTACAACTTACCACAAAGGACAAAATTGGTATTTGAGTTTTATAGGAACATCATATGGTGAAAATATTTCAGTGCATATTATTATCTTATTTATCATAACAAAGGTGGTATTGCGATTATTTCTGACCATCGGGGGCATTTCTGGAGTTTTCTCACACAAAGGGTATTTTGGTCATTTTACCCCCAAGGGTATTTTTTGGTATTTTCACTCAAGGAATCTCTTGAGCAAATTATTATATCATTCTGGAGCTGTGTTATTATTATTTTGAAGATTATATGGTGATCTTATGTTGTACCCCAACGACCATGTACTTGAAACTATGATTAAGTGACGAAATAAAGCGATGATTCCTTCGCGTGCATGTTACTTAAGTCAAATTAGCGCTTCTTTATTTAAATTCTTAAGTTCATTTAGGACAGATACTAAATAGTTATACAAGCGACACGTCACAAGGTGTGTGACACACCTTGTAAATTCGGCCAAAGGCCATTGATCACCCTTGAAGTAAACTTGTTCTTGTAAGAATACAAACATAATTGATACTCACAAGGCAAGATTAAAATCATATTAGATAAATAGATAGTAGCATAAATTATATAAATGTGGGACATGTTAATTATGAAATGACCAAAACACCCCCAAAGGCCCCCCTATTTTCGGCCATAACCCTCCAAGCCTTCTAGAACCCTCTTAATTTTACTACAATTAAAAAAAAAGTCTCAAGCATGCAAGACAAGATGAATAAAATAAGGCAAGGCATGCAAAGGGAAACTAATAAAATATGGAGAAGGAGTCTTGCATGGGAGACAAGACATGGTCAAAAGTGACCTTTTTCTTCCTTTCATGAACCATGCTCCCCTTCCCCCTCTTTGACCCTATAACCGCCGGCCCCCTCCCCATTTTCCCCAACATGTTCTATTTCAAGTGTTCCTAGAAGCTCCCTTCAACTCACCTTGAATCCCCTCTCAAGCAAGCCAACACTTAAGAAATTTTCCCTCCCTCCACACTCCAACTTTCGGCCACACCACTCCTTGAAGGTAGGAGTTCTCAATCAAGCTCATATTCAAGACTCAAGAAGGTCTCTAGGTAAGTCTTGATTCTAAATTCCTTAAGTGAAATTTTTATTTGGTGAAGAATGAAGCTCACTTGAACCACCCCCTCCACCACAAAAACCGTGGCCTCCTTGTCCAAGTAGGGGAAGATTTCAACTCTCTTAGGTGGTGCTATCTTGCTACACTTGAAGCTCCACTCCAAGCCTACTTTGGTAAGATGTTGTAGCCTCAATTGGAACTCTATTTTCACTATTGAATGAAGACTAACTCTCCTTTTTCCTCTCCATCAAAACCGTGTAGTCAAGGGTGGAAAAGGAGGAGGATTCCAACTCAACTCACTTCATAAACAAGCTAAGACAAGAACTTTAGCTTGAAGAGGCAAGTATACACTAGACTCTCATGATTTATTTGAAGAATTAGTGACTTGAATGGCTAGATGTTCCTAAGATGTGAACTTTAGAAGAAAACACTAAGTTCAAGTTTGTACCTTAGTGATTTCTTAATAACATATCTTGCATGTGACTAATTCCCTCAAAGATGCAATCTTTTCTTGCATGCAAAGTGAAATGGGGCTGTCTTAAGATGAATTAAGGTCCACCTAAGTAAGTCTAGGCTAGAATAACTCTTGGATGAAACTTGTGAAGACCTAAGAAAGCATGCATGTGTTAAATGTGAATTTTATGAGGTTTTTGGGTAAGATTGGAATAACATGGTACTTGAATGTGTTGCATGCATAAATAAGTGTTGTGAATATGTTCTTGGTATCACCTAAATTTCGGCCTAAAGGATGAAGATGAAGGAGAATTGAATCCAAGAAAGAACATCTTTGTAAACAAGCATGCTAGTGGTTGTGAACAAACTACCCACTGTTTTGACATGGTGCAAAGAGGTCTCAAAATGAGGGATGAAATCTGGACATTCAAAGGAAAAAGGTGTATTTGATGACTAATAAGTTATTTCATAAGCACAAGATAATTAGTGGTCACTTGACATGAAAAGAGGGTAAAATGTCAAACCACTGGAGCTGGACAAATTGGACAGTGAGATATGTGACCCTAAACTGAACCTTACTAACGTGCTATCAAATTGGTTTTTGGTATGATGTTAGTCCTATGTGTTTAGCAAATGTGAGATTTGGAATTGTGGTAAAATAGGTTATGGATTATTTTTAATAAATGTTTTGGTGAAACTGCTCAGGCTGGAATTCTGGAACTGGACAGAATAGAGTGACGTTCTAGATGGTTTAATAACTGACCTTACAGACCTCAATGAAGCTAAATTTTGGTACAAAGTTAGCCTTATGAATGTAGCACAAGTGAGAGGTGGAATTTCGTCAAAATAAGCTAAGGAATATTTTTAAGAAATTACGCGGTAAAACTACTCCAGTACAAATTCTGGAGCTGGGCAGAATTGACCATTGACTTCAACGTATTAAAAGAGGACCTTGTGAACCTTCAATATATATGATTTGGCACAAACCTAGCCCATGAAAGCTGGAATTTTGGTAAAATGAGCTATGGTTAATTTTTAATAAAATATTTAGTAAGACTGGTCAGACCTGAAAAACGGGAACTGAGCAGAATATTGACCTCTTTTCATTGACTTAAAAAGGGACCTTGTAGATGACCAGTAAAGCTGATTTTTGGCATGGTAATAATCATAAGAGTGTAGTGGACACGCCAACTGGAATATTGGTAAAATAAGTTATGGATTATGTTTAATGAATTATTTGGTAAAACTGCTCAACAAAAATTACTGGAACCAACCTGAAATTTGTAACTAATTTCCATCCTCAGAAAAGGGACTTAGAGACATGATAATGGGCTAAATTTCGGTAGGACACTAGCTCCATATGTTTATGACTTGGGCGAGTTGGAATTTCTGAAAAACAAATTACGGATTCACCGCAATGGAATTTTTAGTAAAATCTGTCAGCTCAGTTTCAGCAGCCAACACAGTTCGGAAAATAAGCAAATAAGTCCCTTTACGGTTATTGAAATAATCTGCAATTTTATGACATGTATCTAAGATTCCACCAAACCTATTTGTGACAAAGGAATTATGGAAATAGACCTAATTGATTAGCCAACCCCCTATGAATGTGAAGCGAAAGTCTTGGAAATATTTAACCTCCAAATTCATGTATGTGGATATGTTATAAGGAATGCATACAATTATTCATGTCACGGCTTGCATTCCACATCATGGCACGTATCATGCATGATCATGAAACTGATTTTCATGGATTTTATGTTGCAAGCAAGTTTTACAAGCGACTACTTTTCGTTATGCATGAAAAGTTTTTACGGTCCCATGTTTTAAAGAAAGCTTCATGATTCCTTTGCCGGCAAGCATGCGACTAACCCGACTCCAGACCCGGGGTAATGGTTGATGATATGATATATTCTGGACCCGCTCAGATCCGGGGTTTAATTGATCTGATATCTGTTCTGGACCCGCTCAGATCCGGGGTTAATTGATCTGAATTCTGTTCTGGACCCGCTCAGATCCGGGGTTAATTGATCTGATATCTGTTCTGGACCCGTTCAGGCCGGGGTATATTGGTCTGATATCTGTTTCTGGACCCCGCTCAGATCCGGGGTTTAATTGATCTGACACTCTGTTTTTACGACATGTTACCTTATGGGACCAAAATGAAGTTTGACATGACATGACATGACATCATGCCTTGCATCTTGCATAATTCACGATCATGAACACATGTTGCATGTCACAATTAATGGTTATAAGTTTATTGTCGGTAAAGCATTTCCTAATAACATGCTTAAGACGAATGCCAAGTAAGTTCAGGATCCAAGATCAGGTATGGTATAGCATTCCCCAAAACATGCCTAAGCCGAACGTCAAATAAGTACAGGATCCAAGAGCAGGTATGAATTATGATTATTTGAGGTTTTTGGGGTAATACATTCATGTTATGATTCTTTACGTATTTCATGCTAGTTTATTGTATTCTGCCTGGGTGATCTTTATCACTCACACTTTATTTTTCCCCAGAGCCGGAGAATGCCAAGATAGAATGGATCGAGGACGAACCGAGAGTACCTTATCCATAAGCGAGGAGCATGAAGAGAGCTAAGCTAAGGACTTTTGTGCTGCCAAGACGATTTGTATTATGACTATGTTTAAACTCTCTGGATTGTCGGTTATGTTATGATTTGGGGTACTACTACTTTTGGGGAACTCAGTAAATTAGTGATGCATGTTTGATTTGAAAAGTTTTAATTCTGCCTAAATTTTACTACCATGTTGAATGAATAACATGGGAATCCACGACTTATGTTATGGATGTTCATGTTATGCATGACGCCTGTACTCTCCTCAGTGAAGTACTGGCGGGTGCACCGTATCCGGACGAGGCCGGGTGCGGGGCGCTACAGGGTGGTATCAGAGCCCAGGCTCTAGATTTCGGGCAGAACGTAGGACTAAGTTATGATCTAGCAATCTAAGTTGATCTTAGACCTAAGTCATGATCTTAGAGGAGTGATGACCTTAGACTAGGACCACTTAGACCGGGTTTTAGGATGTAATTTAATAACTAATCCTAAACTATGAAAGCTAAGTCTATGATATAAGACGTGCCCTTTTATCTTCTTTACTTAAGAGTTTTCGATTTTGGTCCTTAGTCAAATTCGATTATTTTAATTCCTGATATTCTAAATAAATGCTAAACCCATAAGTGCAGATGGTGAGACCCACGTGGCAGACCTCCGAGAGCACAACCAGCTGCTCAGGAGCCCATTCCACCCGCCACCAGCAGAGGTCCCGCCGCCACCTCAGCCGGACCAGAATCCTCCACCACCAGCTCCACAGTCACCTGTTCCTCCGGTCATTCCAGACATGAATGCTTTTCAGGCTTTTTGCCAAGTTGTTACTCAGATAGGGCAAGGCTTAATTCATCAGAATGCTCCACCTCAGCCAGTAAGGGATGCCCAATACTATTTTGAGAAGCTCAAGAGGGCTAACGTACCCCCGTTTGAAGGAAGCCAGACCCCGATATCGCAGAAAATGGCTAGATGAGGTTGAAAACTGTTTTGAGCTAATTCAAGCCCCAGAGGAGATGAAAGCTCAGGCCATCCGACCTTTCCTGATCAGTGAGGCCAATCAATGGTGGAAGACAAATCTGCAGCCTTTGCCCAGACCGATTGCCTGGGTGAGATTTCTACAAGAATTCCATAAGTTCTATATTCCCCCATCTGTCAAATTACAAAAGAGACATGAATTTGAATCTTTGAAACAAGAGCCGGGCATGACGGTAGCAGAGTACGCCAACAAGTTCATTGCACTTGGGAGGTTCTAACCGTTACGATGAATGACGAAGAGACGAAAATGCTAAAGTTTGAAAGAGGCTCTGAATCCGAGGGGATTAGGACGTGGTTGGTAAATGCAAATCCTATCAATTTCGGAGCACTTCTGGATGCATGCTACCGCATAGAGAGAGATATTATCCGAAGAGATGACGTGGGCCAGAAACGAGAAAGACAAGGGACCAGTAATGAGAATATAAGAAAGTGGCAAAGAAGAATTTCAGAGGATCAGTTCGTCAAGGACAGAACCAGCACCGCAAGGCAAAACCAAAATAATCAGCAGAAGAATCAGACTTCCTCTCAACAGCCAGCAATATCGGTTTGCTCTCACTGCCAGAAGAGGCATGTGGGTGAGTGCAGGTGGGAAAACAGGAAAGTGCTTTGGATGCGGCAAGATGGCCACATGATTAAAGATTGTCCAGAAAAGGAGCGCAGCCCGCAGCAACAACAAAAGAACCAGCGGCCCCGTACAAATGCAAGAGTGCACGCTATGACAGATGCGGATGCGAGGAGACTGCTGATGTAGTGACTGGTAAGATTTAAAAGTTTTAATGCCTTCAATACATTTCACTTACTACATATCTATCATATTGCTTAGTAAAATGTGCATGGTTCAGGAACTATATTAGTGTGTAGCATACCTGCAAAGTGTTGTTCGACAGTGGCGCTAGCCACTCATTTATCTCCCGGAAGTTTGCTAAGAATATCGATCATGATCCAGTCCGATTAGATTCACCTTATAGAGTACAAGCAGCTGCGATCAGGTGCTTGTTTCCCCTCACATATTCAGAAATTGTGCGCTCGAGTTTAATGACCAGACGTTTGAGGCCAATCTGATCCCCATACCTATGAGTGATTTTGATGTGATACTGGAATGGATTGGCTCTCAAAGAATGATGCTCACATTGACTGCCGAAGCAGGCAAGGCATCATTAAGGACCTAGCTCGAGAAGAGATGTCATTCCAAGGAGGAACCAAATTAAAGAAACCATCTAAGAAAGTCTTTGTTAATGCAACCCGTGCCAGCCAAGCATTAAGGAAGGGTCATGAAAGATTCTTGGTTTATGTTCTAAGTGCTGAGCAAGAAGGCCCTATCCTTGCACAAGTTCCAATTGCTAAAGAGTACCCTGATGTATTTCCCGACGATTTGCCTGGACTACCTCCTGATCGGGAGATCGCTTTCGAAATCAACCTTGTTCCAGGAGTGGAACCCATATCGAAAGCCCCTTATCGCATGGCACCTGCTGAACTAATGGAATTAAAGGAACAGTTACACGAACTGTTAGAAGAAAGAAACTTATTCGCCCCATTGTTTCTGTAGAGAAAAAGAGGTTTGAGTGATTTTCAAATGCATGATTTAAATGTGCACAAAAACAAGCATAAGATATAACGTGCATAAGTGTACATGTGTGCATAATAACTTGCCATTACTTGCCTTATTTAGCTTATATATTATGTTGCCGTACTAACGAGCCATGAAGCATTAAAGCTTACATCATATGGCGAACATTTGTTGAGTTTATACTATTTTCAGGTACCACCATTAATGAACTAAAGTAGTTCATTAAGTGAAGTACTTAGTTTAATAAACTAAGTAGTTCATTAAAGGAAGATTCATTTGGAAAAGGCACAAAGGCAACAAGGCCAAGGAGGAAAGTTCTCTCTCCTCCCCATCTTATTAAACACGCCACATATACATAATATATATATATTTTCAGATTTTTTGAAAAAAGGCACGTACACATGTATTCCAACGTACTACCGACACGTTATATATCTTACGTACGTACGTTAACGTCACACCACTATACTTAACTCATATTTATGAGTATATTCAGGTCTTATATCATATGATATAAGATATGGTGATGACGAATATTAAACATGACACGATAAAATGTTCTAAACCGAAATTTGTCGTATCGGGCGAATACCGAAACTTCGCCAACGTGTCACGTACTTGCCATAAATAAATGGCCAGCCCATATACATCAAAAATTAATGATAATTTCGTGATATACATGATTATTCAGCCAAAAATACTTTCCATGTTGGCACACACAAATTACTCCACATTTAGGCCAAAATGTGAAGATTCCAATTTTAATTTTGTCACATGTTAATGGTACCACTTTAAACCAGCCAAGTGCTGAGATTTAAAGTATATATTATATATATTATGTATAACATAATATAACATGTGCAAAAGTTAGAATTTAATTAGAGAAAAATCGGGTAATCGATAAATATCGAAAAATTCGGTTTTCTACGCACATAACATGGAACGTTTTTCTTGAACATCATGTGACACGTATCTAGACACTTTTTACATATGATATACATCTTAAAGTGTTCTAGAAAATTAAATTAAGGGCTGATTGAAATATTACATGTGTGTATTATTAAATGTGCACTATTTTACAAAGTTAGCAAAAATGAAATTCAGCACATGCATATACATGTATACACGCCCCTACAGCTGATTTGAAGCATATGTGGAGCCTTGTTGGCATATTGACTG